>OZ022264.1:116582141-116865641 GCA_963978885.1 Nemotelus pantherinus
TGGTTGAGGCCTGTATCACCAATGCGGTTTCATTCACCAGGGTTGGTACGGGAACAACATGTAGTAGTTCGAAACGTTCATCGATAAACAGTGGTAATTTTAATCGAAAGAGGACTTTGTCCGCCACGATACATCCCTCTATCGACGCGATGCTGTAAAGCTCCAGTAGATTGTCTGGCTTGACTGGCAAATGCAAATGTGGTGGTAGTTCTTCCTTTATCACATGTAGAGCTTGTAACATCTGCTGGCGCGATAGTAGCTGTGGGTTGATTTTGCCGTGGTGCATATCGACAAGCACATTTATGAGCATAGCTTGGATTCGCTGGTATTTGTTAGCAGCTAGTAATAGAGGTATTGCTGCAGCAGAAAACGTTTGTGCGGCTTCCTGATCCCATAACTCTTTGGAGATGCTGTTTAGTCGTGTCATGGTTCGATTCAAAGCTGCGTTCAAATGTTGTAATGTGTGTTTTGTCGATTTTTCCATATTTTCCATTAGATTGGCTGTAGAATCAATAATGGAGGTTTGATTTTTCAACAATTGTAACAAATGTTGGTCGTTCTCATTTAATCAGTCAATAATTTCTGCCATTTTAATCGCATAGTCTGAATCCAGGACTCCAAACAACGAATTCGCGATGTTACCTACAAGATTGAAGGCACCTCTTCGAGTTCTGTGTGTGGACTTATAAGATGCTGGCTGCAAGAATTTGTTGCCGTTTTCTATCTCCAGCAATAGATGATGAAATTGCATCGAGGTTATGGAGCACGAATGATGGTCGGGCATTTGCTGGCATATATGGAAAAGGCTTTCTGTTCCCTTCCGTATCGCTGCCATTTCGTCCCAGTAGGACGTTAGGTTATAATGCACTATGAGATTCCATTCATTTAGGACTACGTTGACTGGACCCATACTTTCGAAGTAAATACCTGGTGGTGTTTGGAATGGGATTATTTTTACTGGACTCCTCGTGACCGGAAGCACCACACTAGCCCAGAGCAACAAATTTATTGCCGTATTCCCAATTCTTCGATTCTTAGGCCGTAGTGGCTCTGTGGTTAGATCGTTGACTGATGTTAATTCTTCGTTGGCAGCCGCGGTACGTGATTCTGTTGGTTTATGCTTTGTCGCTCGCGCTGGAGATGTTTCTTCATCAGTATGGCTTTTGTTGCACTCCTCGGAATTTATAGGTAGTGGAGCCAACTTCTGAATCGGTCTTCGCAGCACACCGGTTGCTGTTCGAATATCTGCAACTCTAACTAAACCATCCAGGCCCTTGATTACTTGAGAAATTCTGCCCATTTGCCATTTTAAAGGTGGAAGATTGTCCTCCTTGATTAACACGAACATACCTGGTGTAACATTTTCGCACGTTTGCTTCCATTTGCTTCGCTGTTGGAGTCCCGTAAGATACTCCGATGACCATCTTTGCCAAAACTTTTGTTTGATGTCGTTCATTTGTTTCCAGCGATGTGGCAAGGTTGAATTATTTGGCAGCGCGTGTACGTCTATCGCAGTGGTAAGAGGCTCTCCAATCAAGAAATGGCCAGGAGTCAAGGCTGATATATCGCGGGCATCGTCAGAGAGTGGAGTTATTGGCCTAGAATTCAGGATTGCTTCGATTTCGATCAACACAGTCTCCAGTTCTTCATACGTTAAGGCCGCTGGTGCCACGTTTTTAATTAGAAGATGTTTGGCTGATTTCACAGCAGCCTCCCATAAACCACCAAAATGTGGAGACTTGGGTGGAATAAAGTGGAAATCAATTCCGATTGGTCCAAGAAAACTGGCAATTTTCTGCTGCGCCGCTTTTCCATAAATACTGTCCTTCAATTCCATCAATTGATTCTTCGCCCCGACAAAATTGGTAGCATTGTCGCAATACAAGTTGCGGCAGTGTCCTCGTCGTCCCATAAATCTCTTCAGGGCATCAATGAAGGCTTTAGTAGTTAAGTCGGTGACTAGTTCTAGATGTATGGCCTTTGTTGCAAAACAGCAGAAGACGGCCAGGTATGTTTTTTGAGGGCGCTTTCCTCTGATTTTAAAATGAGTCCACAGTGGTCCCGCGAAATCAACGCCAGAATTGACGAACGGTCTTGCCGGTTGGACTCTTGGCGCGGGAAGATTTCCCATAAGTTGACTTAATAATTTCGGCCTTGTTCTAGTGCATCTAACACATTTTTGAATAACAGATCTTGCCGCTGTTTTTCCCTTGATAGGCCAGAATTTCTGCCGAGCGATGGCTAGCAATGCTTGTGGTCCTGCGTGTAGATTTTGTTTATGTATGTCCTCTAGAATTAGCCTCGTTACGTAGTGGCCGTAAGGTAAAATTATGGGATATTTTGTATCATAGGGCAAATCTGATTGTTCTAAACGACCAGCGGATCTCATTAATCCGACATCATCTAGAAAAGGATTCAAGCTGATGAGCGTGTTGTTGCTGGCTAATTGTTTTTTTGCTAGAAGCAGATTTATAGATTCTCGGTATTCGTTGTGTTGCGCCTCCTTTATTATGATACCCAGGGCATCTTGTTGCTCCTCAGCAGTTAGAGTAGCTGAATGAGGGCGCACAGACTGAGCTTTCTGCGAATTCTTTATGAATCTCAAGACATAAGCTACAATACGCTGCAGTCTTCTCAACGAGTTTCTGTGGTCGATACCAATAAGAGCGTCCGCACACGGGTCGACATTCAATCGACTCGACTGCGACTCGACTGCGACTCGAACTCGAACTCCTTGCGATTTCCAATGTAAATGAATGGAGACCCGCACACGGGTCGACTTGTGCTCGACTCGGACTCGGTGCGACTGCGACTCGACTGCGACTCGTCTCGCTCGAAGTGTTTGGAACGGGAAAAGTCGAGCAAGACGCGTGATATTTTTTTTCGAAATATATGAAAGTGTTTTTTTTTTATAATGTATGCATTATTAATTATTTTATTTCATGTATTATTATTATTGGTTCTTTGAAAAATATTAGTGTTTCTGATAACGTATCACGTATGTATTTTTTTACATGTTTGCATAATGTAATGTTACATATTGTAATGTTATATACATGAAATTTTCCTACATATATTTTAATTATGTTGGCCACAAAATAGTTGCACCTATATGTTCATAAAGGTTATTGATTTGTGATCCCCTTCTTGTCTATAAATCAGCATAGATAAAGCAGAGCATAATTGATACGGGAAACTCGATCGATTTGCGGAATAAGCCGTCGAAAGCAGAATCAAAGTGGAATTCTTTTTGCGGGATGATTAAAATTGAAAATTTTATAGAAAATGTTTATTTTACAAAATGGTTTCGATCGTATGGACTGATTCTCATCAGACTCCAGCTTACAGTGCTTACTTGACTGATGTGACCACTTGCAGTTGTAAATCAGTAATTTTTATTTACGTTAGTTGTGACAAATTTTAACATCTCCGCACAACGCAAAACAATCGAGTTTGTGTGCGCTGGTGTCTGATGAGAATCAGTGTATACTTTCGAAACCACTTTGTCAAAAAAAAAGTTGGAAATTTTCAATTTTAATCATCCCGCAAAAACAATTCCACTTTAGCACCAATATATTTGTTCAAGCAACAGCGAAGTGTTTATAATATAGTTTCCTAACAAAGAAACAAGCTTGCAATTTTTCAGGATGAATTTCCACTTACTGGAGAAACTTTTATTGAACACTAGTTGTTGCTGCCAATGGCTAATGATTCGATTGGTATTGACATTCTTAGATTATATAGCAGTGCCATCTGCGAGGATAGGAATTTTGCACTAAGAGTGTGGAAGAGAGGCGTATAGCTATTGAATTTAGTTGGACCCTGGGACATGCTTGTCAGAATATTAATGGAAGTGTTTCATATCGGATTCAATAAAGGTCGGATCATTATTACTTGTAGTAATCCATAGTGGGTGAATATAAGTTACACGTGACAGAGCGACATATACTAATAACATACAATTATATAATATTATTGAAGATCTCTCTAGTAAAATTACTTTCAATAACCAACCAAGACGCACCAGATTTGCAAATCTGCTCAATGAATTCATTCATTACACTACTTATCTTATAATGAGCCCATTAATAGGTGCTGTGGAATATTCAATTCTATAAGCAGCCACTACTCTTCGGGGATTACTAAATCAAAATTCAAAAATAACTGGCCCAAAGCCCATTCCACATCCAAACCCGCTTAACTTCCATCGTTATTAGCCTAAATTTAATTAAAACAATGTAGAGTAAATGCTACAAAATTTGTGATGTATTGAAATATTTTTTACGGACAATTTTTATTTTATATTTCTAATGATTAATTGTATTTTAGATTTATATTATGGTTTCTTGTTGTGTATGTTGCCTTGTTTCGTAAAATAAATATCTAAATAAATAGTACATACTATTGTTTGTTTGTCAAAACTTCGCGTAGAAAACGACCCGTTTCGAGTTCGAGTCGCAGTCGAGTCGATTGCATGTCGACCCGTGTGCGGATGCAATTGTCTACTTCGAGTGTGACGCCTATGACGCTTCGAGTTCGAGTCGCAGTCGAGTCGATTGAATGTCGACCCGTGTGCGGAGGCACTAAGAGGTGAGGTCTCGTCTTGCATTGTTGCTAGAGCTACCTTTGGGCGTTTTTTTCCTTCTTCCACAGCCACCTTGTGCTGAAACCTTGGCCAAGTTTCTTCCGATCCATGCAGAAACATTGGTCCATAAAACCACATTGCACAATTTTTCAGCTTTTCTGGTGCCATACCACGTGAGACAATATCAGCTGGATTATTTTCGGACTTAACATGCCTCCACTGATCCGGTGTTGATAATTGCTGAATGGCTGATACCCGGTTGGCCACGAAGGTGTTGAAAGATGAGGCCTCCGAATTTAACCAGTTTAGGACAATTTCTGAGTCGGTCCAATAAAAAAATGGTCGCTCCGATATTCTTAAATCCCGTTTAAGTCGATGAGCCAATTCAGCTGCTAGTTTGGCCGCGCATAGTTCTAGTCTAGGAAGCGTAATAGGTTTTAATGGTGCCACCTTAGATTTGGCACATAAAATGTGTACGGTGCGCATGCCATCAGTATGAAAGGCCCGAAGATAAGCAACTGCGCCATAAGCTTTCTCAGAGGCATCCGCGAAAATGTGAACTTGAGTATTTTTCGGTATTTTGCCTCCCGTAACATGGCGAGGTATGGAGATCTGGTTGAGCTCAGCTAAACCTTCGCGGTACCTTAACCACTCTGAATGCAACTCCATAGGCAGTGCTGCATCCCAATCGACCTTTAAGCACCAGAGCCTTTGTAGGAACATTTTGGCTATTACTGTAACTGGGCTCATTAGTCCCAGTGGGTCAAATAAGTGAGCAATGTCAGACCACGCCGTTCTTTTGGTTACTTTGTCCGAGTTATTGCAGAAGCTTCTGATCTTGAACTGATCCACCTTGGGCATCCAGATAAGTCCTAAAGTTTTAATCTGTCCTTCTGGTTCATCTGCTAGATCTAGCGTAAGTGCTTGTTCTTCACTGGGTATATTCTGTAGTAACAGGCTGTGGTTCGCGCACCATTTACGCAACTTAAAGCCAGCAGCATTTAGGATAGTTTGTAGCTGCTCACGCTTTTCGATAGCATCGGAAAGATTGTCAGCTCCAGACATAGCATCGTCCATGTAGAAATCATGTTTTAAGGCAGTAGCACCCGCCGGATGTTGATGAGCGGATTGGTTTGCAAGCTCTTGCAGACATTTTGTAGCCAAATACGGTGCAGTAGTGGTGCCGTATGTTACTGTATTAAGATTGTAATATCTTATTGCTTCACCGGGATTGTCTCGCCATAATATCAATTGATATTTTCTATCTTGTTCGGCTACCATTATTTGCCGATACATTTTCTCGATATCGGCCGTGAAAACGTATCTGGGCAATCTGAATCTCAAAAGAATGGTAAACAGATCATCTTGGATGGTGGGTCCAGTGCACAGGACTTCGTTCAGACTAATGCCAGTAGTAGTCTTAGCAGAGGCATCAAATACTACCCTTAGCTTAGTGGTAGTGCTCTCCGGTTTTAGGACGCAATGATGCGGTAAGAAATAGTGTGGCGATGAAATGTCTGATGGATCAATTCTACTCATATGGCCCAATGATGCATATTCGCTCATGAATTGGCGATATTGGGTGTAAAGGGTAGGATCCTTTTCAAGTCTACGTTCAAGCTGAAAGAACCGACGACGAGCAATTTCTTTGGAATTGCCGAGTTTTTTTGGGTCTTGTCGAAACGGAAGTTTAACTACAAAACGTCCTTTAGGAGTTCTTTTTGTGTTTTGTGCAAACTCTGACTCACATTTGAGCTCCTGGGTAGTCATATGAGGGCCATTATTTTCTGACTCTTCAAGTTTCCAGAAGCGTTCAATTCGGTCGTTCAAATTTTCTTCATCCAGTTCGGAAATTCCGCATGTAATGCTTGATGGTGTATGTGTTTCCAGTTTGCCTGCTACAACCCATCCAAAGACAGTATTTTGTAGTATTGGACCTCCCTTTCTTAATCGAATCTGTCCAATGGACATCAGTTCGTAGATTACTTCAGCGCCTATAAGCATGTCAATAGGGCCAGGGTGGTCGAAAAGGGGGTCAGCCAGTCGTATATTATGTGGCACGGCTTGTCTAATAGCGGATCCCAAATAGTGCGTAGGTTGTGCGGAAACTATTTGAGGAAGTACTATTGTATCTAAATTCAACGTACAGTTTGTTATTTTTGATTGCACCGCTACCTTCACCTTCTGGTGAGCTTGTTGACATTTTCCTCCTACTCCTCGAATGTTTAATTCTAATTTGTCGGGACGAAGGCCGAGTTTTTTTACTGCCGTTTCTGTTATTATATTTATTTGTGATCCACTGTCTAATACAACTCTGATATCTAGTGCCTCTCCCTTGTAGTCGAGAGCCTGTATGATGGCAGTACTCAAAAGTATCATTGGCCCTCCCGTTGAAGGCTCCGTCGATAGCGTCACCAAATTTTCATCACTTGCCACCGGTAATACTGGTAGTACTGTCGAAAGTGCTCTTTCTTTGTCTACTCTCGGGTTACTGAGAGATTTGTCTGGGGTAACAGCTATGGTTCCTTCGGAGTTGCCTTTATTCAAGGGGCATTTCACGTGAAGCGGACAACGAAAAAAAATCGAGGTTCTGGATTTCGTTCATATTGTGCATAATGGTACTTCTAGAAGATATGAATGTGGGTGCACAAGTTTTTGTTTCTATGAGGTTTAGTTGCCGAGTTATGGGCTTCTGAATAAGTGACGAAATTGATAAAAGGTTTTTTTGGAAGCGGATTCTGAGATTCAAAATAAAATCTAAAAAACATTAAACATGATGATTGGTATAGAAAATTAGCTGTTCTTTTTAATTTTGAAATTAGATTTGAAAAACAAATTTTGTTTCCTGTGTGGAACCGGAAGTAAACACTTTAACTCGTAATTTGAATAATTTGGACCAGGTTAATTTTGTTTATTTTTGTAACAAAACAAAGCTTAAAGTGTACTTATTTTATGATAAAAGTTTTAGAATGGGATGGCCAGTAGTTCAGGAGGTAGGTGAATTTCAATACATAAAAGTCGCATGGGACGTGGTACCGGGAGCTTGATAATGATAGCAAGTGAATGTGAAAGCAAAATATTTGTAGTAAAACTATTATATATCACTTGTATCACTTACATATAGAAGATAAAATATTAAAAATTGCTAATGCTGATTTAATTAGTGAAAAAAAGGTACTTGTGTATGGGCTTGTGTATGGGCAAATGTACTTGTGTATGGGCAATAATGTTTACTTCACAATTTTTACAATTTTACTCTCGTTTCTTAAACTAGTTCTTTTTTTTAATAACTAGAGGTGTTCCTACGATAAGTTTTTTCCTGCAGATTCGACATAATTTATTTTCTGCTAATATTCTTGGAATTTTTTTTAAGTCATTAGGCTTCCGATGAAACTTCAAATCAAATGGATTGAAACATCGATAGCCGAACGGAGACATAATGCACATAATTAAGACTCTTTAGCTTATCAGCGAAAGTAATAGTCATTGCAAGCGTTGAACAATAACTCGAAAAATAACGGAAAATTTAATTGGTTTGGTGTCAAATATATTATATATGCGTCATATATTTTAATTAGGTTTTTATGGGAAAATAAAACCTTTTTCAAACAAGAGATGGCGCTACTAGTCACATTTTAAATCAATTTTTGTTTTCAAGCCAACTAGCTGCGCTAAGCAAGCTCTCGGTACCACGCCCCATGTGACTTTTATGTATTGAAATTCACCTACCTCCTAAACTACTGGCCATCCCATTCTAAAACTTTTATCATAAAATAAGTACACTTTAAGCTTTGTTTTGTTACAAAAATAAACAAAATTAACCTGGTCCAAATTATTCAAATTACGAGTTAAAGTGTTTACTTCCGGTTCCACACAGGAAACAAAATTTGTTTTTCAAATCTAATTTCAAAATTAAAAAGAACAGCTAATTTTTTATACCAATCATCATGTTTAATGTTTTTTAGATTTTATTTTGAATCTCAGAATCCGCTTCCAAAAAAACCTTTTATCAATTTCGTCACTTATTCAGAAGCCCATAACTCGGCAACTAAACCTCATAGAAACAAAAACTTGTGCACCCACATTCATATCTTCTAGAAGTACCATTATGCACAATATGAACGAAATCCAGAACCTCGATTTTTTTTCGTTGTCCGCTTCACGTGAAATGCCCCTCAAATGTAATAGCGTATTGTGTCTTTTTGCACATTTTAGGCAACATCGAGAAACACACTGTGATGCTCGATGGCCATCGCGTAAACAGTTCATACATAAACCAAGAAGTCTGACCTTGGCTATTCGCTCTGATATTGACAACCGCTTGAATATTTCGCAATTTGAAATCTTATGATTGCCAATGCAATTCTTGCACCGTATAGTGGCACCATCCTTAGCGGATACTAATGTGGTAGTTTTGCTTGATATGGACTTGGCGTGACTTATTGGCCGCTTTTCCATGCCACAAGTCTCCAACGCTTGAAAGCGGCGCTCAAGAAAATTCAACAAGGATGTTATGCTTTGCAATTCGCGAGGTGCACTAAGCGATTGCTCGTAGAGGTTGTGGCTAACCTTATCTAGCTTTTTAACTAACAGATGAAGAAGAATCGGATCCCAACTAACTATGTTTAATTGCAGGCTCTTAAGTCCAAGCAAGCATTCGTTTGTTACGTCATGCATTTTCTTTATGGCGGAGGCAGACTCTTGGAGTATTGTTGGTTGAGACATTAACCTATCCATAAACGTAGATACCATTAATCGTTTGTTGTTATACCGATTGTTCAGTAGTTCCCATGCCGCACTGTAATTCTCTTCTGATATGGGCATGTGTCGTATGAGTCGTTCTGGCTCCCCTGTCAGGTTCATTTTTAGATACCACATTTTCTGAGCGTTTCCTAACTGTTGCTCGTGGACCATTTGCTTGAATAAGTCATGGAATGGTTTCCACTTGGAATAATCTCCGTCAAACATAGGTATCGTCAATTGAGGTAGCTTCATCTGAGTCTGAGGGGTGAGCGCCTGAGAGGTATTTGTTTTCAATCTTTCGGCATGGGATGATAACAATATTAGGACGTCTTGAATACGATCTTCAATACGTTCATAATCTTCGTCGCGATATCCCAAATCAGTTGCAATCGATACTGATTGTCCTATCATTTCATGATGGTGGCGCAATTCGTCCCAATATCGATTAATCACGGCGATTTTAATATCGTAATATTGACTTGGTTGTTCACCTTCATTACTATTGATTCCGTCAATAATATGCTCAACAGCGTGCATCTTTGATCGTTGCTGCCTGATCAGAGTAGCTAGCTCAGTATTCCCTTCAAACGCTGTCCTGAAGGGTAAGGTGGAGTCTTGCAAATCAGCTCGTGCTTCTGCTATGCCTACTTTGGGCTCGGAGCGTAATTGACGTATCGCCTCTTTTGTCTTCAAGTACTCTCTTTCCATAGCCTTGAAATACTTGTTGACGAAGTACGGATGATCTGGGTGAGTGGTTTCGAAAACCCTCAATTCCTGATCCGTTTTAGTAAATGCAGCCCACAATTCCGCCAGGCGCTTGAGTCGATCTTCGAGGTATTCGGGTATTTTACGACTCAGTGAATCCTTTTTATAGTTGGATATCACTCTTTCCAATTCCTTCCCGATTTCGTCTTGATGCTTAGTAAGCTCTGCGAAATTCGCCATGATATTAGTCTGTGTTATGGCCCAGACTACGCTCTAATTTGACAAACGATGAAAATTTACTTAGTCTGTGTTATGGCCCAGACTAACGCTCTACACCCTTCAAGATGAAAGAAAAGCAGGCAGCCGACTAACTGCCATGGATAATTGATTAAGGGAAATATTTTCCACTCTCAACTTATCCAAAAGAGGCACAAAGTGAAAACACCGAACGAATTCTTCTAAAATTCTGATCTGTACGAAAAAGATCGTGATTCGGTATGAATCACGTCGGGGTCACCAAAATGTTTATTAAGCGAACAGATTCTTTTATCTGTCCGCTTAGTAGCCGAATACACAATTCGTCTACTTGGGAATTTGTAGCCGAATACACAATTCGTCTACTTGGGAATTTATAGCCGAATACACAATCCGTCTATGTTTGCAGCTTCTGTACTTCGGTCCAATACCGACGCACAAAGGGGAACCAGAAAGTGAAACACTTGTTCTGCTAGAAAACCCAAATTGCAAGTGACTTTATTTTTACAATCAATTTCTTATATAGCTAATTAATCTAACATATTGGTATAAGTAGCGACAATTGCTGACCATTCATGTTGTGCATTCATGCGTAGGTCAATGACGCGGATCAGCATTTTCTTGTTATTTTCATTATGCGCGGAAAATTGCTGATGCTTGAATCATTGACCCATGCATGCATCATGATAAATACTCGTGCAGCAATTGACACCTTACAGGAAATCAGGTGTGCGGACGTTATTCAACATAATTTACTAAGTGCATGTAAAAAGAAATATGCTTACGCTCGAAGGGCATTTAATTTCGCTCTTTAGTTCAATAGGTGAATAACTTCAAGTTGTTTACGACATATTTGTGATTGCTAATACTTAGTGGCTATAGTAATATTATTGAGGGGTCAGGTGAAAATTGAACACATATGTCAACTTATTTTCTCCAATTACTCGTCGCAAATGATGTTTGACTGATTTGACCCCCGCTTCCCATAGTCAACCAAAATGTGGGGACGACGGAGGTATAAAGTGCCATTGTATCCCTTGTATAGAGAAATAATTTTGCATTTCGTTTTTGAAAGATATTTCTTGGTGTAATTCACTTAGTATCTTGCTGGCACCCGTGAAATTGGTTGCATTTTCACTGTATATATGCATCACATTTCCTCGTCTGCTATTGAATCGCTTTAATGCTGCTATAAATGCCCTTGAAGTGAGATCTGTCACTACTTCTATGTGCATCGCTTTGGTGGGCAGACAAATGAAGATAGCCAGATAGCCTTTGGTCGTTCGGTTGCCTCTACCCCTTGCCATAAGTAGTTCAAATGGTCCAGCGTAATCAACTCCGGAATATGTGAAAGCTGGGTTGGCGGTAAATCGTGCTTTAGGCAACGTTCCCATCATCTGTTGGGCTGATTGTGCCTTGTAGCGATGACACTTGATGCATTAATGTACGATTCTTTTTACCACTTTAGAACCGTTTATAACCCAATATCTTTGACGGACGGCCTGAAGTATCATTGCGTTGCCACCATGAAGAGTTTGAAGATGAGCGTTGTGTATTATCAAGTTGGTCAGGTCACTATTATGTGGCAGTATAACTGGATGTTTTTGATCAAACGTCAGGTCCAAAGAATTCTCTAATCTTCCGCCAACACGTATGAGTCCTTCATCATCAATAAATGGTGATAAATCTAGTAATCTACTTGATTTCCTCAATTCCTTTTGCTTGTTTAACGCGTCGTGCTCATTTTTGAAATTTTCTATCTGCGTTTGCTACATCAGCAGGGTTTTCTTCTGATTGGACGTGTTACCAACTACTTCTTTCTGTGGAGGACTGAATATGTGACAACCTATTCGCGACAAATGTTTTCCACTTGTGCGGATCACCTTTAATCCAAGCTAAAACAATTTCTGAATCGGTCCAAGCTACTGTTCGTATATTTTCAATTGCAAGCGCTTCTGCAGTTTCTCGTAGTAATGTTGCTAATAATGCTGCGCCACAAAGCTCCAATCATGGTAAGGTTAACTTAGATTTTAATGGAGCAACCTTTTTCTTTGCTGTTAAGAGTGTAGTGAAAACTTGATTCTGATGCTTTATTCGTATGTACACCACAGCACTGTATGCTTTCTCTGACGCATCGCAAAACTCGTGTAATTCACAATATTGATTATGAATGTTTTAGCATACCCGTCTAGGGATTTCAATTTGCTGTAAACAAGGTAATTCCTTTTTGAAAATGTGCCAAACCTGTTGAATGGTGGCGGGTAACTTCTCATCCCAAACTAAATTGGTTGACCAAGTGTCTTGGATGAGTAACTTAACCTTTATGGTTATCGGAGCCAGTAAACCAAAGGGATCGTATATTCTTGCTGCGTCTGATAACAATTCGCGTTTTGTGCATGGTATTAAATCTGTGTTCAAGTTTACCTGTATCTTGAACTTATCAGTTTTCGGGTTCCAGTATACTCCCAAAGCCTTTATAATCTGCTCATAGTTAAAATCAAGCCGTGATGACAATTCATATAATTCCCATGGAATTGTGTGCAAAAGCTGGTTGCTATTACTGGCCCATTTTCTTAGCTTGAATCCACCCCTATTCAAAAGATTTATGAGCTGTTTACTTAACTGAATGATTTCTTCAATCGAATCTCCACCAAACACAACATCATCTACATAAGTATCTTTCATTACGACTTCTTTCGCTTCCGGGTATTCATCTACGTGATCCATCGCAAGTTGCTGAAGTGTTCGGATAGCCAAAAATGGAGCTGCTGCAGTGCCATATGTAACAGTAGATAGTTCATACTCTAGAATTTCTTCGTTTGGCGAATCTCGCCATAGAATTCGTTGAAACTTTCGGTCTCGGTGATCGACCAAAATCTGGCGGTACATTTTTTCTATGTCCGCAGTGAAGACTATTTCATACTTACGCCATCGAAGCAAGATTGTAAACAAATTATCTTGTATTTAGAGACCTACCACCATGATGTCGTTTAGGCTCTCCGCGGTTTTCCGCTTGCAGGATGTATCAAATACGACTCGTAACTAAGTAGTTGAACTATCCTGTTTTTCAACTGTGTGATGTGGAAAATAATACGTTGCCCCAGTATCCGGAATAGCTGGTTTCATATGTCCAAGACTTATATATTCTTTCATGAAATCTCTGTACATAATTCCGAACACCTTATTTTGCTTGAACTTTTTCTCCATCTGAAGTAATCGTGCAATGGCAACTCTCTAGTGCCTTTTATGTTTGCTAGCTTTGGATCTTCCTTAAATGGAATCCTAACTATGTACCGACCATTGGCATCTCTTCGATGTATTGCACGATAATGTTCTTCACATTTTATTTCTTCTAGCGTCATGATCGGAGTCCGCACAGTTTTTTCAAGTTCCCAAAATTTGCGAAGCGTTTTGTCTGAGTCCACTTCACTTACTAAACATTTCAGGTTGTCTTTTGACGTAAAATTTGACATAGTATTGATTTCGCCAAACAGAATCCATCCTAATTCTGTACATTGCGCAACTGGCGTTCCAGGGGGGCCTCGAATAATTCCATTTTTTAATATTTTCGCATACACGTCGGCTCCCAAAATCATATCGATTCTTTCTGGAGTATAATAGTAAGGATTTGCCAATTGAAGCTGCTCTATGTGCTTCCATGAATCTGACTCAATGGTCTCTGATGGTATTGTGTTCGTAAGTTTTTTAAGTACTAGCGCATCAATATTTAATCCAAATGTCAATGTAAAATTTGGCCTAATTATTATCTCTACACACTTTTCAATCCTTCCAACTGACATGTCTCCTACGCCTGATGCTGTGACTTCGACCTTTTTCTTCGGAACACTCAACTGTTGCACTGCTTGTTCCGTTATACAGCATGTTTGAGCTCCTTGATCAATTAGCGCCCTTATAGCCCGTTCACACTAGGCTCTAAATCAGGCGATTTCGATCAGCTGATCGCTTTAGAGCTAAATCAACTTAAATCTACCTGATTACCCATACATTTTTTTCGGCTTCCGACCGAGTTAATCAAGTAGATTTAGAGTTAATCAAGTACAAATCAGGTGCTATTGTGAATTTTTCCCGGCTGAATTGTTCTCAGAGCGTGCTTAATTCCATCCGTGAGAGGGAGAGTAGATTTCAACGAAATGTCATTCGAATTTCCTTCAAAAATAGCAAAAATTGGACAAAAAAGGAAAATGTGAGTTGTAGAAAATGAAAAGAAAATGCTCTTGCATGTTTCTGCACCATTTTGAACAACTTTCATGAAAAAAAAAATTGTACACACAAATTCGAATGACAGTTCGCTCTCTAAATCTCCTCATTCTAAATCACTTCGGGTAGTGTGAACGCTTACTTGATTAACTTGACAGATTCTAAATCTACCTGATTTAGAAGTGTAGTGTGAACGGCATATTAGGGTTACTAGACGACCTTGTTTCTCGACAATTCTGATAAGAGCGGCCGTTAACAGCACTTTTTGACTTTCTTCTATATTGGCTGTATCAATGCCTTCTAGAAGTACGGGCCGTCAGGCTACGTAATCGTTGCCGCTGTGTCGTAATGAGTTTAGGAAATTTTGACATTTCCACGAGGCAGTGCCGATGTACACGGGGGTCTCACTTGCGGTTTTTTGGCTATAATATGAATAAAACGTTAGATTTTTGTGCGTGGACGCGTTATAATAATAATATTTAGTCAAAACGTATATTTTGTACCAATTAATTGAATCGCGACAGTAAATCGACACGAAACAGCACATAACCTAACACCAATCGATAAACATTTCGTAGCAAATTTTCCACATTATACCGGACGCACCGCATTAATTTGTGTTTAAGCTGTTCGCTAGCACTGTTCCGCAAACACCACTTTGTTTTTATTTCACTCACTTTAACACAACCCGTACAATTAACATTTTCCCGCGGATGTCCCATAAGACTACGTGTGTTTTTCGCGACATTTTTCCCGATGCTCTGACGTCATCATTCTGCATTACGGCTCGTACTACAAGGAGACATTGGCTGTATGAACATTGATAGGCTCGATGTTTGATGTGTATATTGATACGTTTTTCTGATCTTTACTTGTATTTTCCGTTATTTTGTTGACATGTGATAGCGTATTTTGTTTTTTATGCCATATTTTGCATTTTTTAAAACTTCTGCATGATCGTTCTAAATTCGTGACGTAATTGCTCTTTCTCGATGAATATGAATTCGTGACGTAAACTGTGTTCTGAATTGCTCTCCCTTGACGTTTGTTAAAAGGAGTCGCTCTTTAAATTAATTCACAATTCTCAAGACGCTTGTTCTAGCGAATGCTTTTCAATTTAATGGAACATGTAATCCCCAAGACACTGGTTCTAGAGGAGGCTCGACGGACCAAATGTTTGCGATTAGTTAACTGAAACGCGAGTTTTCAATCACTAAAAACTTTATTCACATTCAGCCACTTAAGTACGAAATTATTACCTACTAAACAAAAAATACATTATGCTTACAATAATTCATTTCTTGATCGATTTAAAAAACGTGCTTCCGAACAAATGCATTGACCGAGCTAGTATTTTGTTAACGTCTTCATAAACCACAGTCAATGCATTTACAGTTGAACAGCATCTGTATCTGTATCTGATACAGATGGCTAGAGTAACACTTGTTAAGTTACTCAACTTTAATTTTCACGTGTCAAGATGACTTAATGAAGCACTAGTGTTTGGCGAGTGACATTTGTTTAATTGCTACTGGTCTTTTTATACGTATTGATTATAAAAGAAAGTGTACTCATAATCATACTTATTTGCACTTTACAATTGCTGACATACGAGGTGATCGATTTGCTTACAATATTTGCCTATCGACCTATTTACGATTCAAACAAGTTAAACGAACAATGCTGATTTTACATCATGGGAACGTACGAAATTGATGGCCCATATACCCATAGGAGTCATCAAATGTGCCAATCAATAATTAAATGCAAAATAGTCAAATCGACAAATAATGCAATGCAATTTCTCTGATACTGAAACGACCTTGTGATGATGATTCAGCATTTATATTTCTATGTTATGAGCTACGATTGTAGTTGATTATAATGGACATTACGGACAATTATTTACTATGATGTTATTGTTATTTTGTATGATGATGGTTTTTGTTTTTTAAATAGACATGATATTTTATCTTATATGTATAATATATTACATTATTATTCTTAACAAAACTATAATTCTAAACATTCTGCCCGCCAAAAATCAACGGTTCTTCCAAAGTACCCAGGTGGGTTATCGTTCGGTGTGTTCGTACCACTGAATGGTGGGTTAAGAAGTGGCTGCTGCTGGAGGTATCAACCAGCAGCTTTTCGGCTGGTAAATTTTGCAGTCCAGCGCACCGATTATGGCTCTTATAACTAGAAATCCGAGTGCAAAGCTAGACCCAATCATTTTGGTATGTCGCCTCAAGTCATGCCAGGAAGTAGTTGTCATATCCATTCGAATTTCGGCTTCCTGATGTTGCATGCTCTGAATGTAGCTATAATCTTGTTCAAGAATTAACTTCGATGGTAGGTATACAAACGTTGAGTTGGTAGTGTTGAATTCTTGTTGGATCAGCGGTTTAACATAAGTGTATTGAACAATAACGCTGTTAAATATTGCTGGACTCGTTCGCAAAATAGCGGTGGAGCTTCTGAGTTTACAAAAGAGCTCCATTTCCAGAATACCGACGCCTTCAATTTTGAGGTCTTGTCTTTGCCCGTTACACGTAAGTGCCGCAGGGTTCGCAGTAGAGGCAAGAAACAGCCATGTGTTAGGCCGAACTAGCTGTTTCCACATTATACTCTTCACGTGTATTATGTGTTGAGGACAAGGCTGCTTGTTGAATCGGTCGTAGATTTCGTCCAAGATACAGTTCGGATGGTCACCAATGCTCAATAAAATATTAACTGAGCAATGAAGTTCGATGGTGTTAATCCTCTCGCACTGGGTGAGCTGTTCCGGAGTTAGCGTGAAGTATATCTGGTCGTCATATCGTACTCCAAAGTAATTTTGTGTGATGTCGGGAACCGAGTAATTTCCATTTCCTAAATGGCGTGGTATGCCAGTGAAATGCATTCAAACTTCTTTGGCTCAATGTGGTGAAAGCTGCCAAATATAGTAATTCCACTTTGTAGGCTGGCAATGCGAGTTTTGCCTATCTCCTTAGGTACTATAATAAGCGTACCCTCTAATTTGTCTTGTGCCCGTGACAGAGTATTCGTTACGGTTGCTACGGACAGCGCTTCCATGATGCTCCCTACTCCTGACTTGATTTTGTGAAACACTTCATAGTGGGTTCTGATGTGCCCCAACCAACCAAATGCTAGTTGATATGCTGCTAAGAACTGGATGTTGATACGGTTTTGATCAATATACCAGGAAGTAGTTTCTGCCATTGTTTTGGAAACATGATCCACTTTTCTGGCAAGAAGATTCATTTTAGTGTTCAAGGCTCTTCGTGTTTCATTTAACAATTGGGTACTGGTTATCAATAGGTTGCCGTGATGTTCCATGGTCTTGATAATTTGGTTTTGATTTTCGTCCAACTTGTCGATATCTGTGTAAATTTCATCATTCACACCGAAAATTCCTTGTAGTATATTTCCTAGAATCCCACATCGTTGTCTCACCTGAACCCACGGCTTGATCGCCTCCATAGTCCTGTTGACTTCTTGTCCTAACTGGTCGACAAGTTTTGTACAGCGTATATCTGGGTGCAGTCGGAGTCCTTCCTTACAGATGTGTGAAATGTTAATGTATATTTGTTGGGTATTCTGCAGGTCTGCGATGATTTCTTCATTCGAGACATAAACATTCAATCGAAAATGTCCCTTTATCAGCCGTACTTGTCCCATGTGCTCAACGTATACTCCTGGTCCAGGATGCTTGATGGTATAGCTGGCTTTGGCATTCGTGACACAAACGAGCAAAGCGAACAAATTTACCATTAGTTTAGATATCTTTGATGTTCGCTTCGAAGGTCTAGCCTCATGCTTCCTTTTGTGGGTACTCGGATTGGTGATAACGTCTTCTGATGGTTGCTCGACCCACATTCCTCATTGCTAGGTAATGGACAGACTTTCATGATCGGCCGTTTGATAATGTTATCTCTTGTTTTCAAAGTTACTACCCTAGTCAGGCCATCACTTCCGGGATGTACTGCTAAAATTCTTCCCATAGGCCACTGACTAGACGCCTGATTCTCAAACTTGATCAGGGCTAAATCACCCACTTTAATTTTTTGGTTCTCACTGAACCATTTTGCCCGGTATTGCAACTGAGTCAAATATTCTAGACTCCATCTCTGCGAGAAGTGTTGTTTAATTCTCTGTATTAATTGCCATTGCTTAGTCACGTTGTCTTCCCTATACCCATCTGGCAATTCAAACAGATGTTCTGCTGTCAAAAAGTGACCAGGAGTTAGCGCACTAAGGTCGTGTGGATCGGTACTCAGTGCTGTTAATGGTCTCGAATTCATGCAGGCTTCGATTTGTGCCAGCAACGTGAACATCTCTTCCACGTTTAGCAAATGCGAACCGAGAGTCTTGATCAAGTGCCGCTTCATGCTTTTCACTGCTGCCTCTCGAATTCCTCTGAAATGAGGACTTCCTGGAGGTATAAACTTCCAGTTGATATTGATGACAGCAAGGTTTTCTTGAGTTTCTTCCATCATCTTCTTCGCAGCTTCGCGCAACAATTTGTCAGCCCCTACGAAATTGGTATCGTTGTCATTAATTAAAGTATGACACAGACCTCTCCTTGCTATGAATCTTCGAATAGCTGCGATACAAGTCTTCGATAATAAGTCGCTAGCTAGTTCAAGATGTACCACCTTTGTTGATAAGCATACGAACACAACTATAGGCGCGTTTTTTTGCTCCTCTATCCAGCGGAGAGTAGAGTAGACGCATTGAAAACAACAACACTCCTACACCAGTGAATTCACTAGTGTAGGAGTGTTGTTGTTTTCAATGCGTCTACTCTACTAATGACTCTACTCTCCGCTGGATAGAGGAGCAAAAAAACGCGCCTTATGTATGCCTTGGTGGTCTTCGCTCCTCTACCATTGCTCCATTTGATTGTGATTGGACCAGCGAAATCAATACCGGTTCGAGAAAAAGGTTTTCCCGGTCGCACCCGTTCGTGAGGCAACATACCCATCAGCTGTTGGCTTGGTTTGGCGTTCAATTTGAAACAATGGGTACATTTCCTCCCAAACTGTTTCACGGCGGTGACACCATCAACGATCCAATACTTTGTTCGAACTGTCAAATGTACTAGCTGGGCAGGGCCATGCAACATCATATGATGGTAATGTTTTATGACTAGATTAGCCATATGCCCTCGGGGTATTAGTATTGGGTGCTTCGTAGCGAAACTTACGGCACTCTGCTGTATTCTCCCGCCTACCCGTAGTATCTGGTCCTGATCAAGAAACGGGGTTAATCTAATTAGTGAACTCGATTTCTCCACGTGGTTGTTGCTTTTGAGTGACCTAATTTCATTTGCAAACGCCTCCTGCTGGATCATATGAATGAGTGTGTTCTCAGCCTGCTGTAACTCATCCGTTCTCAAAAATGAACTGCAAGTTTTAGACCTCCATCTTCTACAATAAGCAACGACTCTGATGAGTTTCGTAAATGAGGAGAATCGTTGGGCTATGTTCTCCTTTTTTTCTACCTTTACAGTTGTCAGGCACGTTGCTCTTGGTCGTATTTCTACACAAGCCATAGCCTTGTTGCATACAAATTTCGATTTAGGCCATGTATCTTGATGTTCTTTTAACCAGTCTGGACCGTTCCACCACAATGCATGGTTCTGCAAAAGGTTTGGAAAAATTCCACGAGAAGCAACATCTGCTGGGTTCGCTTTGCTGTTGATATGTCGCCATTGCTTGATGTCGGATGTAGAGTGAATGTGGCTTACTCTATTAGTGACAAACACCTTCCATTTTGCTGCTGAACTTTGGAGCACTTGGATGTGAACAACGAAAATTACAAGGCAGCACTACACATGCTACCTTCATAAATTCCACAAATTGCCAGTGGCAAAGGAAGATTGCGATTTCTCCATTAAGCAAATTATGGATGTCAAGGCAGAATTCATCGCCAACATGAATAGTATTGGTGTCAATACTGAACACTGGGACTTGTTGATCATCTACACAATAAGTCAGAAATTGGACCAACAATCTCGACGTTTATGGGAGGCGTAATTAGGAGCAAGCTCAGAGCTACCTATATTGGAATCGTTTTTGGTATTCCTGACAAGTTGGTTCAGGATATTGGAGACGTTGAACATCCCTTGCAAAGCTGCTAAGATTGAAGCATTAACTACTACCACAGCAACGGTTTGCAGCATATGTGGAAAGGACCACTATATCAACCAATGTGATAAATTCAGGGCTATGGACGTGCAACAACGGAGAAGCGAAGCAAGAAAACGAAATTGGTGCTATAATTGCTTAAAAAAGGACATGGCATCAACCAATGTCCATCAAGTAGTAGGTGCCGGACGTGTTCCAAGAAACATCATTCATTGTTACACAACAATAGAGCCGCAAACGGGACACACAAATTAGCAGCCGATGCTAATCCTTTCATCCCGAGTGCCCAAGCATTATTGGCGGGGAATGGAGTACAGGACCAAGCGATACTATTAGCGACCGCTCGAGTCAACGTGCATAACAGTTCGGGCAGATGTATGACACTGAGAGCTCTGATAGACTCCGGGTCGCAACGGAGTTTCATTACAGAATCAGCAGCTCAGTTACTTGGTCTGAAGAAGCGATACGCGAAAGTTCAGATATGCGGAGTAGGAGCAGTCACAAAACTTCAGAGTAAAGGTTGTGTGGTCTTGGCTATTAGAACGAAATATGGAGATTCAACAATCAACGCATCAGCTTTGGTATTGCCGAGCATAATAAACTTATGCCCGTCAATCACGATGCGAATCAAGCTCCCAGTAGGACTGTCAGCCGACAAGCTAGCTGACCCAAATTATGGAGCTCCGGGACGAATCGACATACTGATTGGTGTGGACATGTACGATGAAATCATGCTACCAGGGTTCAAAAAAGGGTCTCCGTATGCAATAAATACCAGATTTGGCTGGATTTTACTCGGTCCCACCACTTCTCCGAACAACCAAGAAGGCATACTGTCGCTGATCACTACTGAAGACACCACGGATAAGCTGGTCAAGAAATTTTGGGAGATAAATGAATCACCTGCGAAACAACCAGTAACAATGGACGAGCAAGCAGCTATGGCCTGGTATCAGCAGACTACCAAGCGAGACGAATCTGGTAAATATGTAGTTCGACTCCTGTTTAAGCAGGGTGCTGAGCCCGGGAAAATTTTGTGCAACTCCCCGCAAAAGGCACATATTCGGTTCTCACAGTTGGAGAAACGATTGCACAATGACGATGTTTTGAGAAGCCAATATGTTTCATTCATGGAGGAGTACCTATGGCTAGGCCATATGGTAGAAGTACCAACAGCATAGAAATTTTCGAAACAGACATACTATTTGCCTCATCATGCCGTACGCAAGGATGACAGTACAACCACGAAACTTCGAGTTGTGTTCAATGCGTCCCAAGCAATACCAGCAGGCAAGTCACTCAATGATATCTTGCTTATTGGTCCCAGTATCCAGAATAGCATTACGCGAGTACTGATGAAATGGAGAACTCACCGACACGTTATAGCAGCTGATATAGAGAAGATGTACCGGCAAATACTTGTGCATCCTCAGGATCAAGACTATCAACTGATACTGTGGTGAAGTCATCCATCAGAACTAATCAAGCATTTCAAGCTTACAACGGTGACATATGGCACTGCCAGCGCTCCTTACCTAGCTATGCGCACTTTACATCAATTGGCGGATGACGAAAGGTTATATCACCCAGAAGTATGTCGAGCTATTAAAGATGACTTCTATGTGGATGATGTCTTAACCGGAGGAGAAACGATCGAGAAAGCGCAAAACCTACAACAGGACCTTATTAAAGTACTGCAAAAGGGAGGGTTCAAACTACGGCAATGGGCAGCAAATCACGATACGCTGCTGGAATCTATTCCTGTTTCTGATAAAGAGGCAATTTCACCGCTAAACATCAATGAGGATGACCACGTCAAAACGCTAGGATTACGATGGCATCCAGCGAAAGATTGCTTCTTCTTTAAGGTCACTTTAGAAGACATCTCAGATACCTAAACGGCAATTACTTTCTGATATAGCAAAGTTATTCGATCCAATGGGATGGCTACAACCATGTATTGTAATAGGGAAAATAATGATCCAGCAGCTGTGGTTGCAGCAAAAAAACTGGGATGAACCAGTCGCAGAAGATATTGGGGTGAAATGGCGGAACTTTCGCTTACAGTTGCCGGTCCTCCAAGAAATCTCAATCCCAAGGTGGTTACACTGCAGTAAAGCAGCAGAAGTTCAAGTCCATGGATTTTGTGATGCCTCAGAAGCAGCATATGCAGCAGCCATTTACGTACGCATTGTGGAACGTAACGGCTCCACAATTGTCCGACTCGTAACATCAAAGTCTAAGATCACACCGTTGAAGGTTCAATCAATTCCACGATTAGAGGTGTGCAGCGCTTTGCTTCTGTGCGAGTTGATGACAACTACAATAGAGGCCCACGGTTGGAACGATGTACG
This sequence comes from Nemotelus pantherinus, assembly GCA_963978885.1. Lineage (NCBI taxonomy): Eukaryota > Metazoa > Arthropoda > Insecta > Diptera > Stratiomyidae > Nemotelus > Nemotelus pantherinus. The sequence continues at coordinate 116,605,154 of OZ022264.1, forward strand.
TCCTTACTATTGGACAGATTCGATGATTGTATTACAGTGGCTCCAAAGTCCAGCAGCAAAATGGAAGGTGTTTGTCGCTAATAGAGTAAGCCACATTCACTCTACATCCGACATCAAGCAATGGCGACATATCAACAGCAAAGCGAACCCAGCAGATGTCACTTCTCGTGGAATTTTTCCAAACCTTTTGCAGAACCATGCATTGTGGTGGAACGGTCCAGACTGATTAAAAGAACATCAAGATACATGACCTAAATCGAAATTTGTATACAACGAGGCTATGGCTTGTGTAGAAATACGACCAAGAGCAACGTGCCTGACAACTGTAAAGGTAGAAAAAAAGGAGAACATAGCCCAACGATTCTCCTCATTTACGAAACTCATCAGAGTCGTTGCTTATTGTAGAAGATGGAGGTCTAAAACGTGCAGTTCATTTTTGAGAACGGATGAGTTACAGAAGGCTGAGAACACACTCATTCATATGATCCAGCAGAAGGTGTTTGCAAATGAAATTAGGTCACTCAAAAGCAACAACCACGTAAAGAAATCGAGTTCACTAATTAGATTAACCCCGTTTCTTGATCAGGACCAGATACTACGGGTAGGCGGGAGAATACAGCAGAGTGCCGTAAGTTTCGCTACGAAGCACCCAATACTAATACCCCGAGGGCATATGGCTAATCAAGTCATAAAACATTACCATCATATGATGTTGCATGGCCCTGCCCAGCTAGTACATTCGACAGTTCGAACAAAGTATTGGATCGTTGATGGTGTCACCGCCGTGAAACAGTTTGGGAGGAAATGTACCCATTGTTTCAAATTGAACGCCAAACCAAGCCAACAGCTGATAGGTATGTTGCCTCGCGAACGGGTGCGACCGGGAAAACCTTTTTTTCGAACCGGTATTGATTTCGCTGGTCCAATCACAATCAAATGGAGCAATGGTAGAGGAGCGAACCCCACCAAGGCATACATAGTTGTGTTCTTATGCTTATCAACAAAGGCGGTACATCTTGAACTAGCTAGCGACTTATTATCGAAGACTTGTATCGCAGCTATTCGAAGATTCATAGCAAGGAGAGGTCTGTATCATACTTTGATTAGTGACAACGGCACCAATTTCGTAGGGGCTGACAAATTGTTGCGCGAAGCTGCGAAGAAGATGATGGAAGAAACTCAAGAAAACCTTGCTGTCATCAATATCAACTGGAAGTTTATACCTCCAGGAAGTCCTCATTTCGGAGGAATTTGCTAAACGTGGAAGAGATGTTCACGTTGCTGGCACAAATCGAAGCCTGCATGAATTCGAGACCATTAACAGCACTGAGTACCGATCCACACGACCTTAGTGCGGTAGCTCCTGGTCACTTTTTGACAGCAGAACATCTGTTTGAATTGCCAGATGGGTATAGGGAAGACAACGTGACTAAGCAATGGCAATTAATACAGAGAATTAAACAACACTTCTCGCAGAGATGGAGTCTAGAATATTTGACTCAGTTGCAATACCGGGCAAAATGGTCCAGTGAGAACCAAAAAATTAAAGTGGGTGATTTAGCCCTGATCAAGTTTGAGAATCAGGCGTCTAGTCAGTGGCCTATGGGAAGAATTTTAGCAGTACATCCCGGAAGTGATGGCCTGACTAGGGTAGTAACTTTGAAAACAAGAGATAACATTATCAAACGGCCGATCATGAAAGTCTGTCCATTACCTAGCAATGAGGAATGTGGGTCGAGCAACCATCAGAAGACGTTATCACCAATCCAAGTACCCACAAAAGGAAGCATGAGGCTAGACCTTCGAAGCGAACATCAAAGATATCTAAACTAATGGTAAATTTGTTCGCTTTGCTCGTTTGTGTCACGAATGCCAAAGCCAGCTATACCATCAAGCATCCTGGACCAGGAGTATACGTTGAGCACATGGGACAAGTACGGCTGATAAAGGGACATTTTCGATTGAATGTTTATGTCTCGAATGAAGAAATCATCGCGGACCTGCAGAATACCCAACAAATATACATTAACATTTCACACATCTGTAAGGAAGGACTCCGACTGCACCCAGATATACGCTGTACAAAACTTGTCGACCAGTTAGGACAAGAAGTCAACAGGACTATGGAGGCGATCAAGCCGTGGGTTCAGGTGAGACAACGATGTGGGATTCTAGGAAATATACTACAAGGAATTTTCGGTGTGAATGATGAAATTTACACAGATATCGACAAGTTGGACGAAAATCAAAACCAAATTATCAAGACCATGGAACATCACGGCAACCTATTGATAACCAGTACCCAATTGTTAAATGAAACACGAAGAGCCTTGAACACTAAAATGAATCTTCTTGCCAGAAAAGTGGATCATGTTTCCAAAACAATGGCAGAAACTACTTCCTGGTATATTGATCAAAACCGTATCAACATCCAGTTCTTAGCAGCATATCAACTAGCATTTGGTTGGTTGGGGCACATCCAAACCCACTATGAAGTGTTTCACAAAATCAAGTCAGGAGTAGGGAGCATCATGGAAGCGCTGTCCGTAGCAACCGTAACGAATACTCTGTCACGGGCACAAGACAAATTAGAGGGTACGCTTATTATAGTACCTAAGGAGATAGGCAAAACTCGCATTGCCAGCCTACAAAGTGGAATTACTATATTTGGCAGCTTTCACCTCATTGAGCCAAAGAAGTTTGAACTAATGCATTTCACTGGCATACCACGCCATTTAGGAAATGGAAATTACTCGGTTCCCGACATCACACAAAATTACTTTGGAGTACGATATGACGACCAGATATACTTCACGCTAACTCCGGAACAGCTCACCCAGTGCGAGAGGATTAACACCATCGAACTTCATTGCTCAGTTAATATTTTATTGAGCATTGGTGACCATCCGAACTGTATCTTGGACGAAATCTACGACCGATTCAACGAGCAGCCTTGTCCTCAACACATAATACACGTGAAGAGTATAATGTGGAAACAGCTAGTCCGGCCTAACACATGGCTGTTTCTCGCCTCCACTGCGAACCCTGCGGCACTTACGTGTAACGGGCAAAGACAAGACCTCAAAGTCAAAGGCGTTTATATTCTGGAAATGGAGCTCTTTTGTAGCCTCAGAAGCTCCATCGCTATTTTGCGAACGAATCCAGCAACATTTAACAGCGTTACCGTTCACTACACATATGTTAAACCGATGATCCAACAATTCAACACTACCAACACAACATTTGTATACGAGCCATTAAAACTGATTCTCGAGCAAGATGACAATTTTATTCAGAGCATCCAGCATCAGGAGGCCATACTTCGAACTGATATGACGACTACCTCCTGGCATCACTTGAGGCACCAAACCATAATGATCAGGTCTAGTTGCGCACTCGGGTTTCTGGTTATTAGCGCCATTATCGGTGCGCTGTTCTGCAGAATCTACCAACGGGAAACCTGCCAGTCAACACCACAAGCAACAGCAGCTTCGGAGCCCACAAGTAAGTAGTACGATCTCACCAAACGATAACTCGCTCGCGCACTTTGGAAGAACTGTTAGTTCTTGGCGGGCAGAATGTTTAGAATTATAGTTTTGCTAAGAATAATAATATATTATACAAATAAGATAAAATATCATGTATATTTAAAAAAGAACAAAAACCATCATGATACAAAATAACAATAACAACATAGTAAATAATTGTCCGTAATGTCCAATATAATCATTTGCAATCGTAGCTCATAAGATAGAACTGTAAATGCTGAATCATCATTACAAGGTCATTTCAGTATAAGAGAAATTACATTGCATTATTTGTCGATTTGACTATTTTGCATTTAATTATGAATTGGTACATTTGATTACTCCTATGGGTATATGGGCCATCAAGTTCGCACGTTCCCATGATGTAAAATGAGCATTGTTCGCTTAACTTGTTTATATCGTAAATAGGTCAGTAAGCAAATCGATCACTTCGTATGTCAGCAATTGCAAAGTGCAAATAAGTATGATGATGAGTACACTTTCTTTGTAATAATTTACTATATAAGGTCGTACCAAATGTGAAATAAATGGATTAATCATAACGAGCACTCAAGTCTTTCGTTGGTTGAAGTTACTATAGTGAAGTTAAAGGTTCATCTAGTGGTGCAAACCAGTTCGAGTGATTTGGCTATACAAGTGTAGTAGCAGTCATTTAAACATTTGAATGAATGTGGCTATCTCTATTAGCGACAAACACCTTCCATCTGGCTGCTGGACTCTGGAGCCACTTTAGGACGATCATCGAATCTGTCCAATAATACGGACTGACATTCTTCCAGCCATGTGCTTCTAGTGTACTTAACATCAAGTCACACAGAAGCATAGCGCTGCACAGCTCTAATCGTGGAATCGAGTGGACCTTCAACGGTGCGACCTTGGACTTTGAAGCTGCGAGTCGAACAGTTGTGAAACCGTCACGTTTCTCAATGCGTACGTAAATGGCTGCCGCATATGCTGCCTCTGAGGCGTCAAATCCATGGAATTGAATGGTTGTTGCATTACTCCAGAGTAACCACCTTGGAATCAAAATCTCCTGGAGTACTGGCAACTGCAAGCAAAAGTTACGCTACTTTGCGTCAAGCTCTTCTGGAATTGGTTCATCCCAGTTTGTTTGTTGCAGCCACAGCTGCTGAATCATTATCTTTCCTATAACGATACAAGGCTGTAACCATCCCATTGGGTCGAATAACCATGCTATTTCGGAAAGCAGTTGTCGTTTTGTAAGCACAGTATCCGTTATCTCCTCTATGGTGACCTTGAAGAAGAAGCAATCTTTCGCCGGATGCCATCGTAGTCCTAACGTCTTGACATGGTCATCCTCATCAATGTTTAATGGTGATTTGGTTTCTCTATCGGAAACAGGAACGAATTCTAGTAAACTATCGTGATTTGCTGCCCATTTCCGTTATTTGAACTCTCCTTTTTGTAGTGTTTTGATAAGGTCCTGTTGTAGGGCCTGCACTGTCATGATCGTATCTCCGCCGATTAAAATATCATCCACGTAGAAGTCTTCTTTAATAACGCGACATGCTTCACAACTCGAAGTTTCGTAGTGGTACTGTCCTCTTTGCGTACGGCGTGATGCGGCAAATAATATGTTTGCTTTGAAAATTTATCTGCTTTTGGCACTTCTACCATGTGGCCGAACCTTATATACTCCTCCATAAATGATATATATTGGTTCCTTAAGACTTCGTCATAATGCAATCGTTTCTCCAATTGTGAGAACCGAATATGTGCCTTTTGCTGGGAGTTGCACAAAGTGTTCTGGGGCTCAGTGTCCTGCATAAACGAAAGCCGTACAATGGACCTGCCAGACTCGTTTCGCCTGGTAGACTGCTGATACCATTCCATAGCTGCTTGCTCGTCCCTCGTTACTGGTTGCTTCGCTGGTGCTTCACTTATTTCCCATTTCTTTTAGGATGGCCAGTCGCTCCAACTGCAACCGATTCGTTGCTGATGAACCTTTGCTATCGATGGGTGGTGAGGTGGACTGATATTCCACCATGCCCGACTTGAAGCGAGTGAGCAAATCCAAATATGTCTCCTCGATTTTCTCGTACTCCTCCAAGTAGGACTTCCTTTTGTTGGAGTCTGCTGAAACGTCGTCCAGGATAGCTCCATGTCGCTCCTGGCACGCCTGCCATACCTCTTCCAATCGCTGCAGTCGAGCTTGAAAATAGCCAAGGGAATATCTGTCCTTGCTATCTTTCGAGTGGTTTCGATTAAGTCTGCTGAAACTTGTAAAATTGTCCTGTTGCAGCAAAACCACTCCCTTCGTCATCTTGAAATCTCGCAGATGTTCACAAATACCGACAAGTGGTTACTTTAGATTCTTTTTGCACCGGAACTCTGATTCTCGTTTGCACCAAATTGATCTTATTTCAATTTAGACGGTGGAAAGCTTGAGATCAGAGACTGCGGTAAAGAACAATTTCTCCACAGTTGTCTAGTATCCGGCTCGACGGACCAAAAAATGTATCTGTATCTGATACAGATGACTAGAGTAACACTTGCTAAGTTACTCAACTTTAATTTTCACGTGTCAAGATGACTTAATGAAGCACTAGTGTTTGGCGAGTGACATTTGTTTATTTGCTACTGGTCTTTTTATACGTATTGATTATAAAAGAAAGTGTACTCATAATCATACTTATTTGCACTTTACAATTGCTGACATACGAGTTGATCGATTTGCTGACAATATTTGCTTATCGACCTATTTACGATTCAAACAAGTTAAACGAACAATGCTGATTTTACATCATGGGAACGTATGAAGTTGATGGCCCATATACCCATAGGAGTCATCAAATGTGCTAATCAATAATTAAATGCAAAATAGTCAAATCGACAAATAATGCAATGCAATTTCTCTGATACTGAAACGACCTTGTGATGATGATTCAGCATTTATAGTTCTATGTTATGAGCTACGATTGTAGTTGATTATAATGGACATTACGAACAATTATTTACTATGATGTTATTGTTATTTTGTATGATGATGGTTTTTGTTTTTTTTAAATAGACATGATATTTTATCTTATTTGTATAATATATTACATTATTATTCTTAACAAAACTATTATTCTAAACAACATCGATTTGCTGACAAATGAAATCAATTATATTTACCTTTACAATGCTTTGGAACTAATCGTTATATGATAATGTAGAATATTTATTGTATTATGCAAATGATAATGTAGAATATTTATTGTATTATGCTACTTAATTAACTACATGTGCGTCGTACAGTCACTTTTGAAATCTTACTTGACTCTTAAAAATTTTCGAATGTTATTTAAATTTAATTAAACATGCGTTTGTTATTATTTATGTGGCGAACAGATTCTTTCTCTCCCCCTGCAGGTAGCCGAATACAAATCCGTTTACTTCTCTTGAGAGCTGGCCGAATACAAAATCCGTCCTGCTAGGTAATGGTACAATATCGACGCACCAGGGTAAAATCAAATGAAACACAATCGTTCTGTTTGAAGCTTAAAACCCAAGAGACTTTATTTCTCACAGTAATCTTCTTTTATAGCTAATTGGTCTAACCCTAAAATTTCTGATTCCAATTAAAACTACTGAATTCGGACAAAAAAATGTAATTGTCAGCGACAATTGCTTATCATTCACGTCGTGTATACCTGCGTAGGTCAATAATGTGGGTCAGCATTTTCTCATGAATTCTATTATTTGCGATGGGTTATTGCCGCTTGAATCATTGACCTATGCATGCACGTTTACGATAATATGCGCTCGTGCAGCAATTGACACCTTACAGGAAATCGTAGAATTTATTCAATTTGCAATATGTTTCTAGTGGTACTACTTAGCATATAATTTTGATGTTAAGCGTATTTTGCATATACATATATAGATACATACATTATCGTATAGACATGAGTAATCACATTATGACTGGAATTAAGTTTGGAAATTTTGATGATTTGCAAATAAAGTCGAATTGGATGTTTGGTCGATTGGATCGAATTGTCGATTGGATTATTTGTATGCCATGTCTCCGGCACACTTAATGTATATTTAATAGCACAGTCATAAGCCATCCGACGAACTTCTTTAGGGCCTATGCCGTGGAAAATTTGTGCAAGTTTAAGTAAGTACTTTGCGATGCTAGCTTCTTGTTCTTTATTAAAAATCTGCCTTGGAGTACCATAGCCAAATCTCAAGTTGTCAGGGTCATTCATCATCCGTTTGATAAATCTTGACAACGAAGTTTTGCTTATTTCAAAATCACGACATACCAGTCTCATTAACTTATTATCTTGGATAACTAAATCTGCAGCACGTTTCATCAACTCAACATATTTAGTTCCACGATCCGATTTTCTTTTATAGTTGCGCATACTGAAATAAATAAACAAAACTGTTTCTAAACACCGCCTAATTAGCTGGGGTAAAAAGGGCCATGCAGTAAAAAGGTAAAAAGGACCACATGGCCCTTTTTGTCCCAGACACGTTTAAGTATTTTTCTAGGTAATAAAAATTTTACTGTTCAAATCAGCAGAAAACTATCAATTAGTTATGAAAAACTTCTGAATCACAAGCACTTATAAACTTTGTTTAAGCTTTGTAAACGAAATATAAATTCTAGAAACTGAAAAGAATAATAATGAGAAATTTCACTTACGTCAATATTTTCAGACACAGTCATGTAACTTCTACTAGTGACATCGCCCAACTGCCAGGGGTCGCTTGTAACACCTCACACGTCCCCTTCTCACTGCTCACATAGTTCGAAAGAACGATGCGTCATTAGTTTTTTAGAAACTGTGTCTAGACCTTTATACCCGTGGTCCTTTAAGCCCCGCTCTACCCTACGGATATCTTCGTTTTTACGCAGGGTCCTCAGGTCTTCCTTTAGTTTTGCAAGATGGCTTATAAAGGATTCCTGAGAATCCGAGTTGGTTTGATTCAGGATAATGGATAATAACAAACGAAGTGTTGAAATTGCTTAGGAACAGCTTATGAGCCTGAATCGTCGCAGATTCTTCCTTCATAATGCAATCTTCACTTAACAAGTTCTTGATGTGACTATGTTGCTGCAAATGATGTTGATTGGAGTTGTCGTATAGACAAAGTAAAGCCAGTGGTTTGGTGCTGGCAGCTGAGTCCATTTTGGTGGCTTCTTCAATCTTGTCACCACGCACATGTCATGTGATGAAATGTGGCTGATGAAGCTCATCTCGCACATGCTGATATCCGCAGTTCGTTGGTAGAATGGATGCATTTATCTGCATATATAATTTAGTATGGTCGTCTTGGAGCAAGTTGTTACTTCCTGAGTAGAGAGTGGAAAGTACTTGTCACGATTCAAGTTGGTGACGAGATATTTGGTTGAGGTTTGTATCGCAAATGCAGTGTTGTTTACCAGGGTTGGTACGGGAACGACATGTAATAGCTCAAAACGTTCGTCGAACAAGAGTGGTAGTTTGAGCCGGAAAATGATTTTGTCTGCCACGATACAACCCTCTATGGTCGTGATGCTGTAAAGTTCCAGCAAATTGTGAGGTTTGACTGGCAAATGTAAATGTGGTGGTAGCTCCTCCTTTATCACGCGTAGCACTTGTAACATCTGCTGTCGAGATAGTAGCTGCGGGTTGATTTTGCTGTGATGCATATCGACAAGCACGTCTATGAGCATAACTTGAATTCGTTGATATTTGTTAGCCGCTAGTGACAGTTGGATTGCTGCAGACGAGAATGCTTCTGCGGCTTCCTGATTCCCTAACTCCTTGGAAATGCCGTTAAGTCGAGACATAGTTCGATTTAGAGCCATGTTCAAATGTTGCAGCGTGCGTTTCGTTGATTTTTCAATATTTTCCATTACGTTGGCCGTGGAATCGACGATGGATGTTTGATTTTTCAACAGCTATAATAGATGTTATTCATTTTCGTCTAATCGATCAATAGTTTCAGGCATTTTAGTCGCATAGTCTGAGTCCAGTACTCCAAATAGTGAACTGGCCATGTTGCCTATGATATTGAGTGCACCTCTTCGAGTTCTGTGCGGTGGCTTATAGGATGCTAATTGTAAGAATTGGTTATCGTTTTCAATCTCGAGCAATAGATGATGAAATTGCATCGAGGTTTTGAAACACGAGTGATGATCTGGCATTTGCTGGCATATATTGTAGAGGCTTTCAGCTCCCTTTCGTATCGCTGCCATTTCGTCCCAGTATGGTGTCAGGTTGTAATGGACTATTAGACTCCATTCATTTATGACTAAATTAACTGGGCCCATACTTTCAAAATAAATACCGGGTGGTGTTTCAAATGGCATTATTTTGACTGGACTCAACTAGCCCAGAGCAGCAAATTTATTACACTATTTCCAATCCTTCGATTCTTAGGTCGAAGTGGATCTGTGGGTAGGTTAGTAACTGAGGTCGTCAATTCTTCGTTGGAGACGGAAGTAATCGGTTCCGTGGGTTTGTGTTTTGTGGCTCGAATTGGGGGTGTTTCTTCACCAACAATGTTAGTTTCGCAGCCCTCCGTTTCTATCGGTAGCGGGGCCAATTTTTGAATCGGTTTTCTGAGCACTGCGGTTACCGTTTGAATATCTGCAACTCTAACCAACCCATCCAGGCCTTTGATTACTCGCAAGATTCTACCCATTTGCCATTTTAAAGCTGGAAGATTGTCCCCCTTCACGACGACGAATATACCTGCGATGACATTTTCACACGTTTGCTTCCATTTGCTTCGCTGTTGGAGCTCGGTAAGATATTCCGATGACCACCTTTGCTAGAACTTCTGTTTGATGTCGTTGATTTGTTTCCAGCGGTGTGACAAGGTTGAACGATTTGGCAATGCGTGTGCGTTTATCGACGTGGTAAGAGGCTCTCCAATAAAAAATGTCCGGTTGTCAAGGCTGATATATCTTGGGCGTCATCAGAAACTGGGGTTAATGGCCTAGAGTTGAGGATGGCTTCGATTTCAATCAATACAGTCTCCAGTTCTTCATACGTTAAGGATGCTGGTGCCACGTTTTTAATTAGAAGGTTTTTGGCTAATTTCACTGCAGCCTCCCATAAGCCACCAAAATGCGGAGATCTCGGTGGAATGAAATGAAAATCAATTCCAATCGGGCCAAGGAAATTAGCAATTTTTTGCTGCGCCGGTTCCGCAAAAATACTGTCCTTCAACTCCATCAATTGATTTTTCGCCCCGACGAAGTTGGTGGCATTGTCGCAATATAAGTTTCGACAGTGTCCACGTCGTCCCATAAATATCTTCAGGGCGTCGATAAAAGCTTTAGTCGTTTAATCGGTGACGAACTCCAGATGTGTAGCTTTCGTTGCGAAACAGCAAAAGACAGCCAGATATGTTTTTTTAGGGCGCTTCCCTCGGATTTTGAAATGGGTCTACAATGGGCCAGCGAAATCCACACCAGAGTTGACGAAAGGCCTTGCTCGTTGAACTCTCGACGCGGGAAGATTTCCCATAAGTTGATTTAGTAGCCTTGGTTTCGCTCTAGAACATCTTACACACTTTTTTATGACTGATCTTGCGGCTGTTTTCCCCTTGATGAGCCAGAATTTTTGCCGTGCAATAGATAAAAATGCTTGCGGTCCTGCATGTAAATGTTGGTGATGGATGTCTTCCAGGATTAGCTTCGTTATGTAGTGGCCATAAGGTAAAATCACGGGATGTTTTGCGTCATACGGCAAGTCTGACTGCTCTAAATAGCCACCAACTCTCATTAATCCGACATCATCTAAAAATGGATTCAAATTGAGGAGCGTGCTGGTGCTGCTTAATTGTCTTTTTGTTGCAAGCAGATGGATGGAGTCTCGATACTCGTTTTGCTGCGCTTCTTTTATTATGACGACCAGGGCCCCTTGTAGCTCTTCGGCAGTTAGTTGCACTGAGTGGTATCTTACGGTTTTAACTTTCTGAGCGTTACTTATGAAACGCCAAACACATACTACAATCCGCGGTAGTTTTGTTATGGAGTTTCTATGGTCGATATCCATAAGAAATGAAATATCTGATTGTACTGCTATTAAAACTGCCTTCGGGCGTTTTTTTTTATTTCGCTATTTAGCTTGTGGAAATTCTTTGGCCAATTATCTTCCGAACCATGCAGAAACGCTGGTCCGTAGAACCACATTGCACAAATTTTCAGTTTTTCTGAGACGATATCTGCTGGATTATTTTCGGATTTAACATGTCTCCACTGGGCCGGTGTTGATAATTGCTGAATGGATGATACCCGGTTGGCCACGAAGGTATTGAAGGACGAAGCTTCTGAAATTAACCAGCTCAGGACAATTTCGGAGTCGGTCCAATAAAAGCATGTTTGATCCGATATTCTTAAGTCCCGTGTAAGCCGATGGCCTAACTCAGCTGCTAGTTTCGCAGCACACAGTTCTAGCCTGGGAAGTGTGATGGTTTTTAATGGTACCACCTAAGATTTGGCACATAAAATGTGCACGTAACGTATGCCATCAGTATGAGCGGCGCGAAGGTAAGCAACGGCGCCGTACGCCTTCTCAGAAGCATTCGCAAAAATGTGAACTTGAGTACCTTTCGGTATTTTGCCTCCCGTAACATGGTGAGGTATGGAGATTTGGTTTAGTTCACTTAAACCTTTGCGGTACTTTAACCACTCTGAGTGTAACTCCATAGGCAGTGCTGCATCCCAATCGAATTTTAGGCACCAAAGTATCTGTTAAAACATTTTGGCCACTACTGTCACCGGACTTATTAAACCTAATGGGTCGAACAAATGAGCAATGTCAGACAATACCGTTCTCTTGGTTATTCTTTCTGAACTATTGCACAAACTTCTGATCTTGGACTGGTTAGCCTTGGGCATCCAGATTAATCCCAAAGTTTTGATCTGTCCTTCTCAATCATCTGCCAAGTCTAGTGAAAGTGCCTGGTTTTCGTTTGATATGGATTGCAGTAACAGCTTGTGGTTCGCGCACCATTTCCGTATTAAATCCAGCAGAACTTAAGATGTGTTGTAGTTGATTACGTTTTTCTATTGCATCGGAGAGGCTGTCAGCTCCAGACATAGCATCATCCATGTAGAAGTCATGATTCAATGCCGTAGCACCAGTCAGAAATTGCTGAGCGGACTGAGCTGCAAGCTCTTGCAGACATTTTGTCTCCAGATATGGTGCAGCAGTAGTCGTCCTGTATGTCACTGTATTCAAATTATATCTCAATGTCTCACCGGGATTGTCTCGCCATATTATCAATTGATATCTTCGATCTTGTTCAGTTACCATTATTTGCCGATACATTTTCTCGATATCGGCCGTGAAAACATATCTAGGCAATCTGAATCTCAAAAGAATGGTAAACAGAAAATCTTGGATAGTGGGACCAGTGCGCAGGACCTCGTTCAGACTAACTCCAGTTGTAGTCTTAGCAGAGGCGTCAAATACTACCCTTAGTTTGGTGGTAGTGCTCTCCGGCTTTAAAACGCAATGATGAGGTAAAAAATAATGCGGTGATGGAATGTCTGAGGGATCAATTTCGCTCATATGCCCCAGTGAGGCATATTCTTTCATGGATTGTCGATATTGACAGTATGAGGAGGGATCCCTTTCAAGTCTACGTTCGAGCTGATAAAAGCGACGAAGAGCGATTTCCTTGGATTTTCCAAGCCTCCTTGAATCTTCTCGGAACGGAAGTTTAACTACAAAACGTCCGTTAGGGCTCCTTTTCGTGCTCTGCGCAAACTCTGATTCACATTTGAGCTCCTGGGTAGTTATATGAGGGCCTGTATTTTCTGACTCTTCTAGCTTCCAGAAGCGTTCTATTTGTTCGTTCAACTTCTCCTCATTCAGTTCGGAAATTCCACACATAACGTTTGACGGTGTATGCGCATCCAAAGACGGTGTTTTGTAGTATTGGGCCTCCTTTTCGTACCCGAATCTGCCCAATGGAAAGTAGTTCGTAAAATACTTCGGCACCTATTAGAAGGTCGATAGTGCCTGGATGGTCGAAAGATGGGTCAGCTAGTCGTATGTTGTGTAGGATGGCTTGTCTAGTTTTGGGTCCTAAATAGTGTGTAGGTTGGACGGAAACTATTTGAGGAAGTACTATTGCATCCAAATTTAGCGCGAAGTTTGTTATTTTTGATAGCAGCGTTAATTTTGCTTTTTGATGAGCTTGGTGACATTTTCCCCCTACTCCTCGAATATTTAATTCTAGTTTGTCTTGACGAAGACCGAGTTTTTTTTACAGCCGCTCCTGTTATAAGGTTTATTTGCGATCCGCTGTCTAATACGGCTTTAAAATCTAGTGACTCTCCCTTTTAGTTAGACTCTCACCAATGGCAGTACTCAATAGTATCGTTGATCCCTTCGTTCAGGGTTCTGTCGATAGCATCACCAAATTTTCATCACTTGCCATATGTACTAGTGTTGAGTAGGACACGGTTTCAAAAATAGTTTGTAAGAGTCGCCTCTTTTCTGTACTGAGCCAGTACAATGTCCCACTTCAAATGAGGCGAGGCGTTTTTTATGAACGCGGTACATAAGAGGCGATAGTACAAAAGAGGCGATAGTACAAAAGAGGCGATATAGTACAAATGACGCGATGTAGTACAAGAGAGTCAATGTAGTACAAAAGAGGCGAATAGTACAAAAGAGGCGAATAGTACAAAAGAGGCGAATAGTACAAAAGAGGCGATAGAACGAACTCAAGCATTCGGCTCGCCATGACTGCTTGAATTGAAAATTTGAGTTAAAAAGTCTCAACTCGTCTCTACTCAGTAGTACAAACTGATTAAACGTACACACATCGTATTTTGTACGGGACATTGTACTAGCTTGCACCCGCATCGTACAATGTAATGCCTCTCTTTCACATGTCATGTTGGTCGTCACTATCGGCTCTTTGTCTCTCATCTTACAAATCGCAAAGTGAGGAGTAGCATGACAAAAATTTTGAAGTGGTACATTTCATGAATTTGTCGCGTCATGACAATTTTCGTTCTTGTACGGGACAAATGTACTGGCTCTTACAAGTCCTACTCAACACTAATATGTACCACTGGCAGTGCGGCTGACGGCATTCTTTCTTTCTCTGTTTCCAAGTTAGTGAGGTTTTTATCCACGGTAGTACGTATGGATTTTTCTGAATTAAGCTGCTCCAAATGTAGCAATGTGTTGTGTTTTTTTTGACATCGTAGACAACATCTGGAAGTTCATTGGGATGCTCGATGGCCATCGCGCAAGCAATTCATGCATAATCCAAGCGATCCGACTTTGCCTATTCGTTCTTGTACTGACAATTGCTTGAACTTTTCGCATGGTGAAATCCTATGATTCCCAATGCAATTCTTGCATGGTATAGTAGAAACATCCTTAACGGATACTAATGTTGCAGTTTTGCCTGACGTGAGCTTGTTGTGGTTTATCGCCCGTTTGTCAGTGATACAAGCCTCCAAGGCTTGAAAGCGTCGCTCAAGAAAGTTCACCAATGAGTTTATGCTCTGTAATTCGCACGGTGCGCTAAGCGATTGTTCGTAGAGGTGGTGGCTAACCTTATTTAATTTTTTTACCAACAAATGAAGAAGAAGCGGATCCCAACTAGTTATATCTAGTTGTAAACTCTTAAGCCCAAGCAAACATTCGTTTGTTACGCCGTGCATCTTCTTTATAGCAGCGGCAGATTCTTGGAGCATTGTTGGTTGTGACATCAATCTATCCATGAACGTGGATACCATTAACTGCTTATTATTGTACCGGTTATTCAGTATCTCCCATGCCGTACTATAATTCTCCTCTGATATTGGCATATGCCGTATGAGTCGTGCAGGTTCCCCTTTGAGATTCATCTTCAAATACCACATTTTCTGAGCGTCTCCTAGCTGTCGCTCGTGAACCATTTGCTTAAATAAGTCATGGAATGATTTCCATTTGGAATATTTTCTATCAAATATGGGTATAGTCAATTGGGGTAGTTTCACCTGAGCCTGCGGGGCGGCCGCACGAGTCACAATTGCGTTCAATTTTTCGGCATAGGATGTTACAAATATCAGAACATCTTGTATGCGATCTTCAATATGCTCGTAGTCTTCGTCGCGGTAGCCTAGAGTGTTTGGGTTTGATCCAGATTGTCCTATCATTTCATGATAGTGACGTATCTCCTCCCAATATCGCGTGATAACGGCGATTTTAAGATCGTAGTATTGTTTGGATTGTTCATCTTCATTGCTGTTGATCCCATCTATGATGTGCTCAACAGCAAGCATCTTTGATCGTTGCTATCGGATCAAAACCACCAGATCGTTATTCCCTTCAAATGACGTTTTGAAGGATAAGGTTGAGCTTTCTGAATCCATTCGTTCCTCTACTGTGCCGCTTTTGGGGTCGTAGCGTAGTTGACGCATCGCCTCCTTTGTCTTCAAGTATTCTTGCTCCATAGCCTTGAAATACTTGTTAATAAAGTACGGGTGGTCTGAATGGGTACATTCAAAACCCTTCAATTCCTGGTCGGTTTTAGCGAATACATCCCACAGGTTCGTCAGGCGTTTCAATCGTGCATCGAGGTATTCAGTTGTTTTACGGCTTAGTGGGTCCTTTTTATAATTGGACAACACTCTTTCCAATTCTTTCCCTTTCTCATCTTGCTGCTTAGTGAGCTCTTGAAAAATCACCATTGTATTAGTCTGTGTTGTGGCCCAGATTACGCCTTAATAGCAAAATAAAAAAAGAAAAATAAACTACTTAGTCTGTGTTATGGCCCACACTAACGCTCTTAAACTCTTTGAGATAGTAAAAGATCGGGCAGACAACTACTGCGAATGGATCGTTGATTAAGAGGATATTCTTCCTTTCAACTAATCCACAAGAGACATAAAGTGAGAACACCAAACGAATTCTCCTAAAATTCTGATCTGCATGAAAAAGACGTGATTCGGTATGAATCACGTCGGGGTCACCAAAAATGTTTATATGGCGAGCAGATACTTTTATCTGCCCGCAGGTAGCCGAATACAAATCCGTCTACTTCTCTTGAGAGCTGGCCGAGTACAAAATCCGTCTTGCTAGGTAATGGTACAATATCGACGCACCAGGGTAAAATCAAATGAAACATAATCGTTCTGTTTGATGCTTAAAACCCAAGAGACTTTATTTCTCACAGTAATCTTCTTTCATAGTTAATTGGTCTAACCCTAAAATTTCTGCTTCCAATTAAAATTACTGAATTCGGACAAAAAAATGTAATTGTCAGCGACAATTGCTTATCATTCGCGTCGTGTATACCTGCGTAGGTCAATGATGTGGGTCAGCATTTTCTCATGAATTCTATTATTTGCGATGGGTTATTGCCGCTTGAATCATTGACCTATGCATGCACGTTTACGATAATATGCGCTCGTGCAGCAATTGACACCTTACAGGAAATCGTAGAATTTATTCAATTTGCAATATGTTTCTAGTGATACTACTTAGCATATAATTTTGATGTTAAGCGTATTTTGCATATACATATATAGATACATACATTTTCGTATAGACATGAGTAATCACATTATGATTGGAATTAAGTTTGGAAATTTTGATGATTTGCAAATAAAGTCGAATTGAATGAAATCAACATGTATGTATTTATGAGCCTGAATGAATGTATGTATGCATAAGTATGTATGAACTTTAAATGAACTTAAAATTAAGTATGTTTAGGAATTAGAATTATGGTTCAATTTAGATGAGATGATCCTCCCCACGTTGATCGATGTCGATCAACCAATCAATCACCTGGACTCATTGAAATCGTGAAAGCCGCGGTAGTTGTTGTTCTGGGTCGTGGAACCATCGCCGTGAGAGTTGGCACCATCGCCGTGAGAGTTGGTTGTTGTTTACATTTCCACAGAAGATATATTAGGACAAGGAGCAGCCCAGCCATTTCGCTGTAACCAAGTGTGAAATGATGTATATCAATTGCTCGAACTCCAGTACGGATATCTTCGTTTTTACGCAGAGTCCTCAGGTCTTCCTTTAGTTTTGCAAGATGGCTTGTAAAGGATTCCTGAGAATCCGAGTTGGTTTGATTCAAGATAATGGATGATAACAAACGAAGTGTTGAAATTGCTTAGGAACAGCTTATGAGCCTGAATCGTCGCAGATTCTTCCTTCATAATGCAATCTTCACTTAACAAGTTCTTGATGTGACTATGTTGCTGCAAATGATGTTGATTGGAGTTGTCGTATAGACAAAGTAAAGCCAGTGGTTTGGTGCTAGCAGCTGAGTCCATTTTCGTGGCTTCTTCAATCTTGTCACCACGCACATGTCATGTGATGAAACGTGGCTGATGAAGCTCATCTCGCACATGCTGATATCCGCAGTTCGTTGGTAGAATGGATGCATTTGTCTGCATATATAATTTAGTATGGTCGTCTTGGCGCAAGTTGTTATTTCCTGAGTACAGAGTGGAAAGTACTTGTCACGATTCAAGTTGGTGACGAGATATTTGGTTGAGGTTTGTATCGCAAATGCAGTGTTGTTTACCAGGGTTGGTACGGGAACGACATGTAATAGCTCAAAACGTTCGTCGAACAAGAGTGGTAGTTTGAGCCGGAAAATGATTTTGTCTGCCAAGATACAACCCTCTATGGTCGTGATGCTGTAAAGTTCCAGCAAATTGTGAGGTTTGACTGGCAAATGTAAATGTGGTGGTAGCTCCTCCTTTATCACGCGTAGCACTTGTAACATCTGCTGTCGAGATAGTAGCTGCGGGTTGATTTTGCCGTGATGCATATCGACAAGCACGTTTATGAGCATAACTTGAATTCGTTGATATTTGTTAGCCGCTAGTGACAGTTGGATTGCTGCAGACGAGAGTGCTTCTGCGGCTTCCTGATTCCCTAACTCCTTGGAAATGCCTTTAAGTCGAGCCATAGTTCGATTTAGAGCCATGTTCAAATGTTGCAGCGTGCGTTTCGTTGATTTTTCAATATTTTCCATTAGGTTGGCCGTGGAATCGACGATGGATGTTTGATTTTTCAACAGCTGTAATAGATGTTGGTCATTTTCGTCTAATCGATCAATAGTTTCAGGCATTTTAGTCGCATAGTCTGAGTCCAGTACTCCAAGTAGTGAATTGGCCATGTTGCATATGATATTGAGTGCACCTCTTCGAGTTCTGTGCGGTGGCTTATAGGATGCTGATTGTAAGAATCGGTTACCGTTTTCAATCTCGAGCAATAGATGATGAAATTGCATCGAGGTTATGAAACACGAGTGATGGTCTGGCATTTGCTGGCATATATTGTAGAGGCTTTCAGCTCCCTTTCGTATCGCTGCCATTTCATCCCAGTATGGCGTCAGGTTGTAATGGACTAGATTCCATTCATTTATGACCAAATTAACTGGGCCCATCCTTTCAAAATAAATACCGGGTGGTGTTTCAAATGGCATTATTTTGACTGGACTCAACTAGCCCAGAGCAGCAAATTTATTGCACTATTTCCAATCCTTCGATTCTTAGGTTGAAGTGGATCTGTGGGTAGGTTAGTAACTGAGGTCGTCAATTCTTCGTTGGAGACGGAAGTAATCAGTTCCGTGGGTTTGTGTTTTGTGGCTCGAATTGGGGGTGTTTCTTCACCAACAATGTTAGTTTCGCAGCCCTCCGTTTCTATCGGTAGCGGGGCCAATTTTTGAATCGGTCTTCTGAGCACTGCGGTTACCGTTTGAATATCTGCAACTCTAACCAACCCATCCAGGCCTTTGATTACTCGCAAGATTCTACCCATTTGCCATTTTAAAGCTGGAAGATTGTCCTCCTTCACGACGACGAACATACCTGCGGTGACATTTTCACACGTTTGCTTCCATTTGCTTCGCTGTTGGAGCTCGGTGAGATATTCCGATGACCACCTTTGCCAGAACTTCTGTTTGATGTCGTTGATTTGTTTCCAGCGGTGTGACAAGGTTGAACGATTTGGCAATGCGTGTGCGTTTATCGACGTGGTAAGAGGCTCTCCAATAAAAAATGTCCGGTTGTCAAGGCTGATATATCTTGGGCGTCATCAGAAACTGGGGTTAATGGCCTAGAGTTGAGGATGGCTTCGATTTCAATCAATACAGTCTCCAGTTCTTCATACGTTAAGGATGCTGGTGCCACGTTTTTAATTAGAAGGTTTTTGGCTAATTTCACTGCAGCCTCCCATAAGCCACCAAAATGCGGAGATTTCGGTGGAATGAAATGAAAATCAATTCCAATCGGGCCAAGGAAATTAGCAATTTTTTGCTGCGCCGGTTCCGCAAAAATACTGTCCTTCAACTCCATCAATTGATTTTTCGCCCCGACGAAGTTGGTGGCATTGTCGCAATATAAGTTTCGACAGTGTCCACGTCGTCCCATAAATATCTTCAGGGCGTCGATAAAAGCTTTAGTCGTTAAATCGGTGACGAATTCCAGATGTATAGCTTTCGTTGCGAAACAGCAAAAGACAGCCAGATATGTTTTTTAGTAGTCTTGGTTTCGCTCTAGAACATCTTACACACTTTTTTATGACTGATCTTGCGGCTTTTTTCCCCTTGATGAGCCAGAATTTTTGCCGTGCAATAGATAACAATGCTTGCGGTCTTGCATGTAGATGTTGGTGATGGATGTCTTCCAGGATTAGCTTCGTTATGTAGTGGCCATAAGGTAAAATCACGGGATGTTTTGCGTCATACGGCAAGTCTGACTGCTCTTAATAGCCACCAACTCTCATTAATCCGACATCATCTAAAAATGGATTCAAATTGAGGAGCGTGTTGGTGCTGCTTAATTGTCTTTTTGTTGCAAGCAGATGGATGGAGTCTCGATACTCGTTTTGCTGCGCTTCTTTTATTATGACGACCAGGGCCCCTTGTAGCTCTTCGGCAGTTAGTTGCATTGAGTGGTATCTTACGGTTTTAACTTTCTGAGCGTTACTTATGAAACGCAAAATATATGCTACAATCAGCTGTAGTTTTCTTATGGAGTTTCTATGGTCGAAATCCATAAGAAATGAAATATCTGATTGTACTGCTGTTAAAACTGCCTTCGGGCGTTTTTTTTATTTCGCTATTTAGCTTGTGGAAATTCTTTGGCCAATTATCTTCCGAACCATGCAGAAACGCTGGTCCGTAGAACCACATTGCACAAATTTTCAGTTTTTCTGGCGCGATCCCACGTGAGACGATATCTGCTGTATTATTTTCGGATTTAACATGTCTCCACTGAGCCGGTGTTGATAATTGCTAAATGGATGATACCCGGTTGGCCACGAAGATATTGAAGGACGAAGCTTCTGAAATTAACCAGCTCAGGACAATTTCGGAGTCGGTCCAATAAAAGCATGTTTGATCCGATATTCTTAAGTCTCGTTTAAGCCGATGGCCTAGCTGCTAGTTTCGCAGCACACAGTTCTAGCCTGGGAAATGTGATGGTTTTTTAACGGTGCCACCTTAGATTTGGCACATAAAATGTGCACGGTACGTAGGCCATCAGTATGAACGGCGCGAAGGTAAGCAACGGCGCCGTACGCCTTCTCAGAAACATCTGCAAAAATGTGAGCTTGAGTACCTTTGGGTATTTTGCCTCCCGTAACATGATGAGGTATGGAGATTTGGTTTAGTTCACTTAAACCTTTGCGGTACTTTAACCACTCTGAGTGTAACTCCATAGGCAGTGCTGCATCCCAATCGAATTTTAGGCACCAAAGTCTCTGTAAAAACATTTTGGCCACTACTGTCACCGGACTTATTAAACCTAATGGGTCGAACAAATGAGCAATGTCAGACAATACCGTTCTCTTGGTTATTCTTTCTGAACTATTGCACAAACTTCTGATCTTGGACTTGTAAGACAGCACCAGAATCCACCACTGCCGAAGATGCCGCTGTAATCAAACCGTCCATATTGAAGTGGACAAAACATGTAAGCTGGGCTGACAACTTACACACATACATATAATCAATGTGATATAACAAAGAAGCGTAGTAGAAGCGTCTTTTGTGAAATAGACGCCATAGACAGTGAATTGTGAAATAAATTATTTTATCTTATCACAAGTGCATTTTCTTAGGTGTTTAGAGCTCAGGTGTGGGGTCAGAGCTACGTACATAATAGAATGACCCAAAGAAGTGGGAAAAAGAATACGAAGACAAAGGCGGCCACAGGAGCCCCAGTCCCGAGAATGAAGGAACTGGCGGCGTCAGGCGAGCTGGTTATGGAAGAAGCGACGTCCGATGACTCACCGAAGAGTCTGGAAATGGTTATGCCTGACGATTTGGCGAGAAGCGAGGAATTACTACTGCCCGATGATACCTGGAAGTCTGGAAAAATACTGATGCCTGACGATTCACCGAGATGCGAGGATGTACTGCTGCCTGATGATACTCTGAAGTCTGGAAATATACTGATGCCTGACGATTTGCCAAGATGCGAGGAATTACTGCTGCCTGATGATACCCGGAAGTTTGGAAAAATACTGATGCCTGATGATTTGTTGAGGAACAAGGAAGTACTGCCGCCTGATGTCACCCGGAATTTCGAAAAAACACCGACGCCAAAGGAAGTTGAAGCAAGCAAGAGGCCGCCCGGACTCAATTTGTTGCAAACTGCTGAAGAAGTCCAGAGTAGGATTAGGTCACCGATGCCCGTACCAGGGATAAATGCAGATCCAATGACGTTATGGAATTGGCGGCAGAATCAGGAAGCAAATTCAATGTGGTCATTGGAAAAAATACGTATGCAGTTAGAAGAAGAGGAAGAATTGCTGCAGAGGCAACTGAGGATTATTGAGAAGAAGAAGGAGCTGGTCACGCAGCACCGGGAGTTGCAAAAAATTCAAGTAGACATAGTTAATACTGAAGGACAAATGGACGCTTGTGCGAGTTTAAATACTGCTGTACAGATACCCGAACAACCAACTGCTGCTATCCCGATGCTGGCTGCCGCACTGGTTAAAGTGCCAGATGACGAAAGGGAGAATAAAACAGAAAATGAACCACCCCTTCATTATACTGATGTCCAAGCGGCATTACCCACATATAATGGGGAAAATGCGCAACAGCACATTTGCAAGTTCCTGGTAGATTTCGAACAGGTGCTGAAACTCGCTGGAATAAAGAACAGCCGAAGGTATGTGTACCTGAGAAGGTCATTAACGGGAGCTGCCGAAATTGTTGCTAAGATGTCTTCTGCTGAAACGTATGAGGAGCTTAAGGGAGAGCTTTTGAAAGAATTCAACAAGGCAGTCACGTTACAAGAAGTGTACAATGGCTTGAAGAATCAACGTTGGAAGCCGGAGGAAACTACGCTACATAAATTTATACTGCAAATGCAGCTTAGTGCCTCGCAAATTAACCTGGAAGAAACTGAAGTTGTTGACATAACTATCCATGCCATCCAAGCAAGCGGGTATGACGGATCGGTCCTTAAAGGAAGCAAAAGCATTGACGAGTTAAAAAGTAGGGCCTGCAGGTACGGACACGAAATTGCGTACGGAAAACAAGAAGAACCGTTAAGAAGCCATGCCGCCCGGACCCAAAACGTCTTATCAAGGAGGGAGCCTAGACAAGTATCGTATTGGAGCCGACCATCAGAAGTAGCTGTCCGTTCGAGAATGAATAGATCTCCGTCACCAATTAGACCCCGAGCATTGTCGCCATCAACGGGAAACATACAAGAAACGAGGTGTTACAATTGCTCACGGAGAGGACATTTTCAGAGCCAATGTCCTTTCGAAAAAAGGAATCCTGGAAGCTGCTTTAAGTGCTGGAGAATGGGACATAGCCGTATCGATTGCCCGTATCCTAGAAAACAGTTGAACTTGATCAATTCCTCGACTGCTGCCCGTTTGCCAGATGCTGCCTCAAGTGCTTCGCTAGCCACCACTAAGGAAGATGACTTTGAAAAGCGCCACAGCCGTCTTGCCGTGTCTAATTGGGTAAGTGTCTTGTTTTCAAATAATCTTGAGCACGGAAGAACCCCAGAAGTAATCTATTGTCTCTCTATGTTCGATACCGGTAGCCCGATCAGCCTTATTAGTAGCACGCTGTTGCCTCAAGGAATTGATATCGATGCTGTAAAAACGCAATACAAGGGTCTAGGCGGAAAGACCATTAAAACGCTAGGAACGATCGAAGTTGAAATTAGTTATAACGATGAATTAAGTCGAATAAAATTATATGTGATTGATGAACAAAAATCGTTGTTTCCATTGATTCTCGGTAGAGACTTTCTTGAGAAGAACAATATTCACTTGGTGAAATGCAAGAAAATAAGTTATACAGTGGAAAGTCTGCTGAAAATAAAAGAGAAAGTAAATACTGCCTTTGGTCCCTTCCGTGCTCAACAGAATGTTGTAAGTAGGTTAGAAAAATTTGATTTGTTTAAGAAGGGAAATGAAAGAGTAACGTTGCCAACTCAGTCTGCTGCGTCTGAAATACCTTTAAACACTTTAACGTCGACAAAAACTGAATCTTATATGTCCTTACCAGATATCTTTAATATCGAACTAGACGACCCGGAAGATGGTTGCTATATAAATCATGAACTGCCGTTATATGAACAAGAAGAATTAAGGTCTATATTAGCAACTGACTATGTCTCTGAATCCAAACTGCCAGTAGATTTATTAAAATATAAAATGAACATTCATCTGACGACTGATGTCCCATTTCATTGTTCGCCGAGAAGACTGTCGATTCTCGAGAAACGCGAAGTTAAGAAAATTACTGACGCCCTGATGGAGGAAGGAATCATCAGACCTAGTAGTATGTAATTATGCATCTGCCATTGTTTTGGTCAAGAAGAAGAATAATAAAACCCGAATGTGCATTGACTATAGGGGATTAAATAAACTGACGATTCGAGATAATTTCCCATTGCCGCTAATTGAAGATTGTCTAGAGTATCTGGAGGGTAAGAAGTTCTTTTCGGTGCTAGACCTAAGGAGTGGGTTTCACCAAGTTCACATGGCGGAGAAGTCAATTAAGTATACTGCTTTTGTAACCCCAAGCGGTCAGTACGAATATTTGCGTATGCCTTTCGGGCTGAAAAACGCTCCTGCTGTATTTCAGCGGTTTATTAACACAATCTTCCAAGATTTAATTGAGAAGGGAAGTATAGTGGTTTATATGGATGACATTATGATAGCTACGAAAAATTACGAAGAACACTGCAGCCTGCTGTCCCTGGTACTAAAACGAATTAAACACCGAGGCCTTGAATTAAATCTGCCGAAATGTAAAATTGGTTGTACCGAAGTTGATTTCTTAGGATATAAGGTGTCCGACAAGGGAATTGCTCCTAGTCAAGCCCACCTAGATGCCATTAGGAAACTACGCATGCCCACTAACACTCGAGAAGTACAGTCAACACTTGGGTTGTTTTCGTATTTTAGACGATTTGTTCCTAACTTCTCCAGAATTGCGAAGCCTCTGCAGAATCTGTTAAGAAGGGACGCCAGATTTGACTTTACGGAAGCCTGTTGTGATTCCTTTGAACAATTGAAATCCCTGCTGATTGACTCACCTGTGTTAGCTATTTATAACCCTGAGCTTGAAACCGAATTACATACTGACGCTAGCTCGATAGGGTTCGGTGCTGTCCTTTTGCAGAGACAGCTTGATAAGAAGTTTCATCCAGTAGCCTATTACTCGAGAACTGCTTCAGGAGCCGAGTCCAGATACCATAGTTTCGAACTAGAGACTCTTGCCATAATATACGCCTTACGCCGATTTAAAGTTTATCTGGAAGGAATACCCTTTAAAATTATTACAGACTGCAATTCTCTGACGTTAACATTGAGTCGGAAACAGATAAATCCGCGGATTGCTAGATGGGCCTTGGAACTGGAGAATTACAATTATGAGATCCAACACCGTAGAGGCACAGGCATGCCTCATGTAGATGCCTTAAGTAGGTTGCCAGTAATAGCTGTGGCTGCTGAAGAGAATGTAGATCATAGACTACAAATAGCCCAAACTCAAGATGTGGTAATCAAGCAACTGAAGGAAAAACTACAAGATGAAATTGTAGAACCGTTTGAACTGATTGATGGACTGGTGTTCCGGAAGGAAG
This sequence comes from Nemotelus pantherinus, assembly GCA_963978885.1. Taxonomy (NCBI): domain Eukaryota; kingdom Metazoa; phylum Arthropoda; class Insecta; order Diptera; family Stratiomyidae; genus Nemotelus; species Nemotelus pantherinus. The sequence continues at coordinate 116,630,765 of OZ022264.1, forward strand.
GTTTGAAATCCCTACTTTATGTACCGGCAGATATGGAAGATAACATTATAAGGATAGCCCATGAACTTGTAGGTCACCAGAGTATAGAAAAAACATTGCAGAAAATCAAGTCTAGATATTGGTTTCCTGGAAGGCGATTCAAAACTGAAAAATTCATAAGAAACTGCATTCCGTGCATTATGTATACTCTTCCAGCAAGCTCTACTGAACGAAATTTACATAGCATCCCGAAGAAACCGTTACCGTTTGACACTTTACATGTTGACCACTTCGGCCCGTTGCCCTCATTACAGTCAAAAAGGAAACACATATTGGTTGTAGTAGACTCGTTTACAAAATATGTGAAATTGTATGCGACTAATAGTACAAGTACTAAAGAAGTCATTGCTGCCCTAAAGAAATATTTCGAGTATTATAGCCGGCCAAGGAGAATAATTTCTGATCGAGGTACTTGCTTTACGTCACTCGAGTTTGCTCACTTCTTGGGAAGTAACAATGTTAGTCATATCCAGGTTGCCACTGCATCTCCGCAAGCTAACGGGCAGGTGGAAAGGGTCAACCGAGTCTTGAAGAATATGCTTGGAAAACTGACGAATGAGATTGATCACGCAGATTGGGTATCTAGGTTGATTGAAGTAGAATATGCTATCAATAACTCCGTTAATAGTGCTACTAATCAAATCCCAAGCGAACTGCTGTTCGGAATTGTCCAGAGAGGTAAAGAAATAAGTGAATTGGATGAGTATCTGGACGACCGATTCAAAACCGAAGAAAGAGATTTACCAGGTATTAGAAAGACTGCATCCGAATCTATCGTGAAGTCTCAGGTGTATAACGAGAAATATCATAAAAGACATAGTAAACCAGTGAAGGAGTATCGGGTTGGAGAATGTGTTGTACTTAGAAACGTAGATACCACTGCTGGAACTAATAAGAAACTTATTCCTAAATTCCGCGGTCCTTATGTTGTTCATAAACGGTTAAGAAATGATAGATATGTAATTCGAGACATAGAAGACTGCCCTAACTCTCAATTACCTTATGATGGTGTGGTTGAAGCGGGCAGACTGAGGAGATGGCAAACGCACCCTGAATCAAATCAGACTCCTACTAAACTAGACATGAATGAAAACGAAGACACTATTGAAATTCAGAACTTTACTGACACCCAAACTAATATGGAAAACTCTGCTGAAATATACGAAGATGCTAGTGATGAATACCAGGACGAAGAGTGGTTAGATGAAGAAGCATGGGACCCAGAAAACCTTGAAGCAGCTGGCAGCACAGCTGATGATGTATACGTCACCGAATCCAAAAACCCTTCGATCGAGGTCGATCGAGAGTCAGGTTGGCCGAGCTGTAAGACAGCACCAGAATCCACCACTGCCGAAGATGCCGCTGTAATCAAACCGTCCATATTGAAGTGGACAAAACATGTAAGCTGGGCTGACAACTTACACACATACATATAATCAATGTGATATAACAAAGAAGCGTAGTAGAAGCGTCTTTTGTGAAATAGACGCCATAGACAGTGAATTGTGAAATAAATTATTTTATCTTATCACAAGTGCATTTTCTTAGGTGTTTAGAGACTGGTCAGCCTTGGGCATCCAGATTAATCCCAAAGTTTTGATCCGTCTTTCTGAATCATCTGCCAAGTCTAGTGAAAGTGCCTGGTTTTCGTTTGATATGGATTGCAGTAACAGCTTGTGGTTCGCGCACCATTTCCGTAGCTTAAATCCAGCAGAACTAAAGATGTGTTGTAGTTGATTACGTTTTTCTATTGCATCGGAGAGGCTGTCAGCTCCAGACATAGCATCATCCATGTAGAAGTCATGATTCAATGCCGTAGCACCAGTCAGAAATTGATGAACGGACTGAGCTGCAAGCTCTTGTAGACATTTCGTCTCCAGATATGGTGCAGTAGTCGTGCTGTATGTCACTGTATTCAAATTATATCTCAATGCCTCACCGAGATTGTCTCGCCATATTATCAATTGATATCTTCGATCTTGTTCAGTTGCCATTATTTGCCGATACATTTTCTCGATATCGGCCGTGAAAACATATCTAGGCAATCTGAATCTCAAAAGAATGGTAAACAGATCATCTTGGATAGTGGGACCAGTGCGCAGGACCTCGTTCAGACTAACTCCAGTTGTAGTCTTAGCAGAGGCGTCAAATACTACCCTTAGTTTGGTGGTAGTGCTCTCCGGCTTTAAAACGCAATGATGAGGTAAAAGCTCTAGCGCATCTGAACCGCTAGAAAACTAATTTTCGAAGAAATTGTCTTTGAGTGACAGAAAAGTGTGGAAAGACGTAATACACTGTTTTGTAGAATCATATCAACCATTCCTTATCCAAAGCAACAAAACTCAACTATAACACAAATGATGAAAATGTTCAGTGCTGGTAACACTTTCCGAACGAAGCAGCAATAAGTTTACCATAACAAGCTCATACTTAAATCAACTTATCCTTTGAATTTCGTTCTCATTGCAGGATTTCATCGAAAGTTTCAGCGGTTAAACGTAGTTTGAGACTGCCATCCGAAAAATGTTCAAAACTCGGAAAATTTAAAAATTGATTCCTTAGTTTTATTGCAAATGCTTTGCATATGAGAACGTAATTTGAAGCATCTGTTGGTGCAATATTAACGGAAATGGCACATTGCTGGTTAGCCTGTGTCAGCAGCAAAGCAAAATACATACCAAATCTGCTTCACGTTAAGTTAAACCCAACCATTAAATTTCGTTTCGATTGAATCACTGCGCTGGAAGGTATACAGGTGAAAAAATTTTAGGGTAACCACCCTCAAAACTTTTCAAATTGTTAAAACGTTAATATTTGTTGTTAATTTTTATTGCAGGATCATTCTCAATTGGAAATCTAATGACGTAATCGCTCAGTAAAGAAATTCCACAAAATTACAAAAATGGTCATAGCTGGCAGCCCTTTCATGGTTTTTGTACGAAATTCCTACGACATTTACTTCACATTAAGGTTCATTTACTGCATGAACTTTGTTTTGATTTCTACACTGGACCGGAAGTTATAAGAAAAAAGCTTTATTTTGCTGAGCAAATTTGCAATATTTAAAAAACACCACAGCTGCCAGCCCTATACTAATTTTTCAACCAAATTTTCACCAAATATTACTGAGAGTAACATCCAAGTATTGTGTAAATTTTGTTAAAATCTGATGGCTGAATCGGAAGTTATAGGCCAAAAAGATGTTTTTTTTCTCAGTAGTTTTTCAAGATGGTACCACTACCACAGGGTTGCCCACATTTCAAAATCACTTTTATCAGACCTAGTCCTAGCTAATACCAACATATCCTGTAAATTTCATTATGATCGGATTATCCGGTCGTCAGTTCTCGTGAACAGAACTTTCGAGTGCTGAAAATAGAGGTTATTTGGTAATGGGTTGCCGTTCTTATGCAAATCGGAATTTTTAAAATTTTATCTTGAGATGAAGGACAAAGGATAAAATTTATCAAAGATTTGAAATTTTTGTCAAAAATCAAAAATTTTTCAGGAAGTTCAATGATTTGAAGGATTTTTTTTCAGCAGCCTGCCACAGCTACAGGTTTATCCGCCTTATGCTGAAAATCTATATGTGCCAAATTTTAGTCAACATCAATACGGTCTATAATTTTCACGATGATCCATTGTTTTGCTTACAAGTAATGACAAATCAAAATTTGAAAAAAATTCCTTGCCTTCTTTTAGGCACCCTGCACCCACACACGGCTCAAAATTATAGCTGATAAAAGCGACGAAGAGCCATTTCCTTGGATTTTCCAAGCCTCCTTGAATCTTCTCGGAACGGAAGTTTAACTACAAAACGTCCGTTAGGGCTCCTTTTCGTACTCTGCGCAAACTATGATTCACATTTGAGCTCCTGGGTAGTTATATGAAGGCCTGTTTTTTCTGACTCTTTCAGCTTCCAGAAGCGTTCTATTTGTTCGTACAACTTCTCCTCAATCAGTTCGGAAATTCCACAAGTAACGCTTGACGGTGTATGCGCATCCAAAGACGGTGTTTTGTAGTATTGGGCCTCCTTTTCGTACCCGAATCTGCCCAATGGAAAGCAGTTCGTAAAATACTTCGGCACCTATTAGATGGTCGATAGTGGATATATAGAGGCCGTAGCTATCGGTAGCGGGGCCAATTTTTGAATCGGTCTTCTGAGCACTGCGGTTACCGTTTGAATATCTGCAACTCTAACCAACCCATCCAGGCCTTTGATTACTCGCAAGATTCTACCCATTTGCCATTTTAAAGCTGGAAGATTGTCCTCCTTCACGACGACGAACATACCTGCGGTGACATTTTCACACGTTTGCTTCCATTTGCTTCGCTGTTGGAGCTCGGTGAGATATTCCGATGACCACCTTTGCCAGAACTTCTGTTTGATGTCGTTGATTTGTTTCCAGCGGTGTGACAAGGTTGAACGATTTGGCAATGCGTGTGCGTTTATCGACGTGGTAAGAGGCTCTCCAATAAAAAATGTCCGGTTGTCAAGGCTGATATATCTTGGGCGTCATCAGAAACTGGGGTTAATGGCCTAGAGTTGAGGATGGCTTCGATTTCAATCAATACAGTCTCCAGTTCTTCATACGTTAAGGATGCTGGTGCCACGTTTTTAATTAGAAGGTTTTTGGCTAATTTCACTGCAGCCTCCCATAAGCCACCAAAATGCGGAGATCTCGGTGGAATGAAATGAAAATCAATTCCAATCGGGCCAAGGAAATTAGCAATTTTTTGCTGCGCTGGTTCCGCAAAAATACTGTCCTTCAACTCCATCAATTGATTTTTCGCCCCGACGAAGTTGGTGGCATTGTCGCAATATAAGTTTTGACAGTGTCCACGTCGTCCCATAAATCTCTTCAGGGCGTCGATAAAAGCTTTAGTCGTTAAATCGGTGACGAATTCCAGATGTATAGCTTTCGTTGCGAAACAGCAAAAGACAGCCAGATATGTTTTTTAGTAGTCTTGGTTTCGCTCTAGAACATCTTACACACTTTTTTATGACTGATCTTGCGGCTTTTTTCCCCTTGATGAGCCAGAATTTTTGCCGTGCAATAGATAACAATGCTTGCGGTCTTGCATGTAGATGTTGGTGATGGATGTCTTCCAGGATTAGCTTCGTTATGTAGTGGCCATAAGGTAAAATCACGGGATGTTTTGCGTCATACGGCAAGTCTGACTGCTCTTTATAGCCACCAACTCTCATTAATCCGACATCATCTAAAAATGGATTCAAATTGAGGAGCGTGTTGGTGCTGCTTAATTGTCTTTTTGTTGCAAGCAGATGGATGGAGTCTCGATACTCGTTTTGCTGCGCTTCTTTTATTATGACGACCAGGGCCCCTTGTAGCTCTTCGGCAGTTAGTTGCATTGAGTGGTATCTTACGGTTTTAACTTTCTGAGCGTTACTTATGAAACGCAAAATATATGCTACAATCAGCTGTAGTTTTCTTATGGAGTTTCTATGGTCGATATCCATAAGAAATGAAATATCTGATTGTACTGCTGTTAAAACTGCCTTCGGGCGTTTTTTTTATTTCGCTATTTAGCTTGTGGAAATTCTTTGGCCAATTATCTTCCGAACCATGCAGAAACGCTGGTCCGTAGAACCACATTGCACAAATTTTCAGTTTTTCTGGCGCGATCCCACGTGAGACGATATCTGCTGTATTATTTTCGGATTTAACATGTCTCCACTGAGCCGGTGTTGATAATTGCTGAATGGATGATACCCGGTTGGCCACGAAGATATTGAAGGACGAAGCTTCTGAAATTAACCAGCTCAGGACAATTTCGGAGTCGGTCCAATAAAAGCATGTTTGATCCGATATTCTTAAGTCTCGTTTAAGCCGATGGCCTAGCTGCTAGTTTCGCAGCACACAGTTCTAGCCTGGGAAATGTGATGGTTTTTTAACGGTGCCACCTAAGATTTGGCACATAAAATGTGCACGGTACGTAGGCCATCAGTATGAACGGCGCGAAGGTAAGCAACGGCGCCGTACGCCTTCTCAGAAACATCTGCAAAAATGTGAGCTTGAGTACCTTTGGGTATTTTGCCTCCCGTAACATGGTGAGGTATGGAGATTTGGTTTAGTTCACTTAAACCTTTGCGGTACTTTAACCACTCTGAGTGTAACTCCATAGGCAGTGCTGCATCCCAATCGAATTTTAGGCACCAAAGTCTCTGTAAAAACATTTTGGCCACTACTGTCACCGGACTTATTAAACCTAATGAGTCGAACAAATGAGCAATGTCAGACAATGCCGTTCTCTTGGTTATTCTTTCTGAACTATTGCACAAACTTCTGATCTTGGACTGGTCAGCCTTGGGCATCCAGATTAATCCCAAAGTTTTGATCCGTCGTTCTGAATCATCTGCCAAGTCTAGTGAAAGTGCCTGGTTTTCGTTTGATATGGATTGCAGTAACAGCTTGTGGTTCGCGCACCATTTCCGTAGCTTAAATCCAGCAGAACTAAAGATGTGTTGTAGTTGATTACGTTTTTCTATTGCATCGGAGAGGCTGTCAGCTCCAGACATAGCATCATCCATGTAGAAGTCATGATTCAATGCCGTAGCACGAGTCAGAAATTGATGAACGGACTGAGCTGCAAGCTCTTGTAGACATTTCGTCGCCAGATATGGTGCAGTAGTCGTGCTGTATGTCACTGTATTCAAATTATATCTCAATGCCTCACCGAGATTGTCTCGCCATATTATCAATTGATATCTTCGATCTTGTTCAGTTGCCATTATTTGCCGATACATTTTCTCGATATCGGCCGTGAAAACATATCTAGGCAATCTGAATCTCAAAAGAATGGTAAACAGATCATCTTGGATAGTGGGACCAGTGCGCAGGACCTCGTTCAGACTAACTCCAGTTGTAGTCTTAGCAGAGGCGTCAAATACTACCCTTAGTTTGGTGGTAGTGCTCTCCGGCTTTAAAACGCAATGATGAGGTAAAAGCTCTAGCGCATCTGAACCGCTAGAAAACTAATTTTCGAAGAAATTGTCTTTGAGTGACAGAAAAGTGTGGAAAGACGTAATACACTGTTTTGTAGAATCATATCAACCATTCCTTATCCAAAGCAACAAAACTCAACTATAACACAAATGATGAAAATGTTCAGTGCTGGTAACACTTTCCGAACGAAGCAGCAATAAGTTTACCATAACAAGCTCATACTTAAATCAACTTATCCTTTGAATTTCGTTCTCATTGCAGGATTTCATCGAAAGTTTCAGCGGTTAAACGTAGTTTGAGACTGCCATCCGAAAAATGTTCAAAACTCGGAAAATTTAAAAATTGATTCCTTAGTTTTATTGCAAATGCTTTGCATATGAGAACGTAATTTGAAGCATCTGTTGGTGCAATATTAACGGAAATGGCACATTGCTGGTTAGCCTGTGTCAGCAGCAAAGCAAAATACATACCAAATCTGCTTCACGTTAAGTTAAACCCAACCATAAAATTTCGTTTCGATTGAATCACTGCGCTGGAAGGTATACAGGTGAAAAAATTTTAGGGTAACCACCCTCAAAACTTTTCAAATTGTTAAAACGTTAATATTTGTTGTTAATTTTTATTGCAGGATCATTCTCAATTGGAAATCTAATGACGTAATCGCTCAGTAAAGAAATTCCACAAAATTACAAAAATGGTCATAGCTGGCAGCCCTTTCATGGTTTTTGTACGAAATTCCTACGACATTTACTTCACATTAAGGTTCATTTACTGCATGAACTTTGTTTTGATTTCTACACTGGACCGGAAGTTATAAGAAAAAAGCTTTATTTTGCTGAGCAAATTTGCAATATTTAAAAAACACCACAGCTGCCAGTCCTATACTAATTTTTCAACCAAATTTTCACCAAATATTACTGAGAGTAACATCCAAGTATTGTGTAAATTTTGTTAAAATCTGATGGCTGAATCGGAAGTTATAGGCCAAAAAGATGTTTTTTTCTCAGTAGGTTTTCAAGATGGTACCACTGCCACAGGGTTGCCCACATTTCAAAATCACTTTTATCAGACCTAGTCCTAGCTAATACCAACATATCCTGTAAATTTCATTATGATCGGATTATCCGGTCGTCAGTTCTCGTGAACAGAACTTTCGAGTGCTGAAAATAGAGGTTATTTGGTGATGGGTTGCCGTTCTTATGCAAATCGGAATTTTTAAAATTTTATCTTGAGATGAAGGACAAAGGATAAAATTTATCAAAGATTTGAAATTTTTGTCAAAAATCAAAAATTTTTCAGGAAGTTCAATGATTTGAAGGATTTTTTTTCAGCAGCCTGCCACAGCTACAGGTTTACCCGCCTTATGCTGAAAATCTATATGTGCCAAATTTTAGTCAACATCAATACGGTCTATAATTTTCACGATGATCCATTGTTTTTCTTACAAGTAATGACAAATCAAAATTTGAAAAAAATTCCTTGCCTTCTTTTAGGCACCCTGCACCCACACACGGCTCAAAATTATAGCTGATAAAAGCGACGAAGAGCCATTTCCTTGGATTTTCCAAACCTCCTTGAATCTTCTCGGAACGGAAGTTTAACTACAAAACGTCCGTTAGGGCTCCTTTTCGTACTCTGCGCAAACTATGATTCACATTTGAGCTCCTGGGTAGTTATATGAAGGCCTGTTTTTTCTGACTCTTTCAGCTTCCAGAAGCGTTCTATTTGTTCGTTCAACTTCTTCTCAATCAGTTCGGAAATTCCACAAGTAACGCTTGACGGTGTATGCGCATCCAAAGACGGTGTTTTGTAGTATTGGGCCTCCTTTTCGTACCCGAATCTGCCCAATGGAAAGCAGTTCGTAAAATACTTCGGCACCTATTAGAAGGTCGATAGTGCCTGTATGGTCGAAAGATGGGTCAGCTAGTCGTATGTTGTGTAGGATGGCTTGTCTAGTTTCGGGTCCTTAATAGTGTGTAGGTTGGACGGAAACTTTTTGAGGAAGTACTATTGCATCCAAATTTAGCGCGAAGTTTGTTATTTTTGATAGCAGCGTTAATTTTGCTTTTTGATGAGCTTGGTGACATTTTCCCCCTACTCCTCGAATATTTAATTCTAGTTTGTCTTGACGAAGACCGAGTTTTTTTACAGCCGCTCCTGTTATAAGGTTTATTTGCGATCCGCTGTCTAATACGGCTCTAAGATCTAGTGACTCTCCCTTATAGTTAGACTCTCCCCAAGGGCAGTACTCAATAGTATCGTTGATCCCTTCGTTGAGGGTTCTGTCGATAGCGTCACCAAATTTTCATCACTTGCCATATGTACCACTGGCAGTGCGGCTGACAGCATTCTTTCTTTCTCTGTTTCCAAGTTAGTGAGGTTTTTATCCACGGTAGTACGTATGGATTTTTCTGAATTACGCTGCTCCAAATGTAGCAATGTGTTGTGTTTTTTTTGACATCGTAGACAACATCTGGAAGTGCATTTTGATGCTCGATGGCCATCGCGCAAGCAATTCATGCATAATCCAAGCGATCTGACTTTGCCTATTCGTTCTTGTACTGACAATTGCTTGAACTTTTCGCAAGGTGAAATCCTATGATTCCCAATGCAATTCTTGCATGGTATAGTAGAAACATCCTTAACGGATACTAATGTTACAGTTTTGCCTGACGTGAGCATGTTGTGGTTTATCGCCAGTTTGTCAGTGATACACGTCTCCAAGGCTTGAAAGCGACGCTCAAGAAAGTTCAGCAATGAGTTTATGCTCTGTAATTCGCACGGTGCGCTAAGCGATTGCTCGTAGAGGTGTTGGCTAACCTTATCTAATTTTTTAACCAAAAAATGAAGAAGTAGCGGATCCCAACTAGTTATATCTAGTTGTAAACTCTTAAGTCCAAGCAAACATTCGTTTGTTACGCCGTGCATCTTCTTTATAGCAGCGGCAGACTCTTGGAGTATTGTTGGTTGTGACATCAATCTATCCATGAACGTGGATACCATTAACCGCTTATTATTGTACCGGTTATTCAGTATCTCCCATGCCGTACTATAATTCTCCTCTGATATTGGCATATGCCGTATGAGTCGTACAGGTTCCCCTTTGAGATTCATCTTCAAATACCACATTTTCTGAGCGTCTCCTAGCTCTTGCTCGTGAACCATTTGCTTAAATAAGTCATGGAATGGTTTCCATTTGGAATAATCTCCATCAAACATGGGTATAGTCAATTGGGGTAGTTTCACCTGAGCCTGCGGGGCGGCCGCTCGAGTCACAATTGCGTTCAATTTTTCGGCATAGGATGTTACAAATATCAGAACATCTTGTATGCGATCTTCAATATGCTCGTAGTCTTCGTCGCGGTAGCCTAGAGTATTTGGGTTTGATCCAGATTGTCCTATCATTTCATGATAGTGACGTATCTCCTCCCAATATCGCGTGATAACGGCGATTTTAAGAAAGTAGTATTGTTTGGCTTGTTCATCTTCATTGCTGTTGATCCCATCTATGATGTGCTCAACAGCGTGTATCTTTGATCGTTGCTGTCGGATCAAAACCACCAGATCGTTATTCCCTTCAAATGACGTTTTAAATCGAAACCCCTCAATTCCTGGTTGGTTTTAGCGAATACATCCCACAGGTCCATCAGGCGTTTCAATCGTGCATCGAGGTATTCAGTTGTTTTACGGCTTAGTGGGTCCTTTTTATAATTGGACAACACTCTTTCCAATTATTTCCCTGTCTCATCTTGCTGCTTAGTGAGCTCTTCAAAAATCACCATTGTATTAGTTTGCGTTGTGGCCCAGATTACGCCTTAATAGCAAATTAAACGAAGAAAAATAAACTACTTAGTCTGTGTTATGACCCAGACTAACGCTCTTAAACTCTTTGAGATAGTAAAAGATCGGGCAGTCAACTACTGCGAATGGATCGTTGATTAAGAGGATATTCTTCCTTTCAACTAATCCACAAGAGACATAAAGTGAGAACACCAAACGAATTCTCCTAAAATTCTGATCTGCATGAAAAAGACGTGATTCGGTATGAATCACGTCGGGGTCACCAAAAATATTTATATGGCGAGCAGATACTTTTATCTGCCCGCAGGTAGCCGAATACAAATCCGTCTACTTCTCTTGAGAGTTGGCCGAATACAAAATCCGTCCTGCTAGGTAATGGTACAATATCGACACACCAGGGTAAAACCAAATGAAACACAAGCGTTCTGTTTTATGCTTAAAACCCAAGAGACTTTATTTCTCACAGTAATTTTCTTTCATAGCTAATTGGTCTAACCCTAAAATTTCTGATTCCAATTAAAATTACTGAATTTGGAAAAAAATGTAATTTTCAGCGACAATTGCTTATCATTCACGTCGTGTATACCTGCGTAGGTCAATGATGTGGATCAGCATTTTCTCATTAATTCTATTATTTGCGATGGGTTATTGCCGCTTGAATCATTGACCTATGCATGCACGTTTACGATAATATGCGCTCGTGCAGCAATTGACACCTTACACAAAATCGTAGAATTTATTCAATTTGCAATATGTTTCTAGTGGTACTACATAGCAAATAATTTCGATGTTAAGCGTATTTTGCATATACATATATAGATACTGTTGAGAATTCGGCTAGAACACTGCAAGCATAAAATATTTCAAATTCATACATCTTAGTTTTAAAGTGTACCACGATTGCGCATTGAAAAATGTAAAACAACTCTTATTCATTGTGTGCAATCTCATCCACATTACCTGGTGATTTGTCTTCTGTCTTAGTCGGCTTAATTCCTGTCTCTGCTTCCTCCTTCTTTTGCGGCTTATTATCAATCTTGGGATTCGCTAAGGTTTCCGGTGATATTAATATGTTCGGTATAATGACTACTTCTTCAGCGTCCACTTCAGGTAACTCGGTTTCATCGGCCTGCGATTCTACTTCCTGGTGAATTTTCAAATGCTCGCTTAACTCATAGCCATTCGCAAACAATACGTCACACAATTCATAGTCAAATATTTTATCGGAATGAATTCGCATGTCCACTTTCAAATGATAGGCTAGAATAAACTTATATGGAAACGATATACTTTAGATATGTCTAAATACTGTTTACGTTACGTTTTTTCACACGCATGATCTCTATTTTTCCCATCTTTCGCATGGGTTAACTTGTGTTTTTGTAGTTCTTTAAGATGATGAAACTTCGCATTATACTGATCACACCAAAATGCACAACCAGACTTTGGCCTGTGCATGTTAACTACTTGGCTGTTCACATCCTTTTTCAGAAAGAACCGTTCATCACAATGCGGGCACGGATACGATATTTTGTGGCGTTGCATGTCATAGTTGTAATGACCGACTTTGCTGAACTTTTCCCGCACTGCAAGCACTCAAAACGTTTCACATCGTCGTGAAAACGCATCTGTTTCACGAGTTCTTTCTTTGTTGGGTAGCCTAGAACATCATACAATACAAGCGGCTGCACTGAATAAATAGCCTATCAAAATACCTTCGTTACAAAAGTTACATCTGAATGTTTTTAATTTTGGACTCAGGCCTTGATGCTGAATCAAGTGGACGGCCAGTTGTCTCCTAACGCCAAACGATCGATTACACATATCACACTGGTGCTTTTTTGCGTGCCCCCGTTTATTTAATTTAAGCCGTGCTTTAGTTTCGTATGCTTTAGGACAAATCTTGCACTTGCACTTTTTAAAGGAACGGACAAGAGAAGACATATGCGACGCAAGTTGCCTTTGGCTGCAAAATTTGCCAGGAGCAGGCAGATTTGAAGACTTCCGACGAAATAGCACATTTCTCCCCTTTTATTGAATGAGTATAGGAATGCGCCTTGAATACGCTCTCGTTATTGAACCTCGCCTTGCATATTGTACACTCCAACGGCCCGTTTTTTTTTGCGCTGTGAATCTTCATGTGGCGATTATAGCTGAACATCATACTAAAGCCCTAGTTGCAAATTTCACATTTAATTTCAGATCTGGAAAATAAATTCGGTTTCTTACGTTACATATAATCTTGAGAATTCGCTTTTTGATAGCGCAGATACCAGCGGCGAAAACAACGGCGCTGACAGCTGGATCTCCAAACACTGCGTGAAAACTCAGCGAACCTGCTGGCTGATTTCTGAACCTTCTGTTTTGGTGATGCACTGATGGTTCAGAATCACGTGGAAATGAAAGCTTGGAAAAAAAACCGCTCTAGCGGTACAGCGAAAAATTTTTGAAAAGAAAAAGGGGTCCTTTTGTCTTGCGATTGGGACTGAGTAGGAAGCACTGAAAAAGTGATAGACTGAAAGTGTGATTTGTATCTTTTAGAAGTGCTGTATTTTTGAAAAAGTGGTGTATATTTGAAAAGTGAATAAAAAGGGGGGAAAAGAAATTAAGGCGGTTCTGTCTAATTAAATTTAAAGAGTGGAGCCGAAAACGACGAATAAACCCAAAAGGACATATTGACTAACCCAACGAGGCACAAATTCAGTGGTGGAAGGTGAATTCCCCGTCAAGCCAAGTTCACTCTGACGAAGAAAAAGGGAGAATAATTGTTAAATTTCTTTCTTCTAATTAACATTTACACTAATGTATTGGTGTGAGGTGATACTATATTATTTTATTATTTCTACATTTATCTGCAAGGGAGTTTTCAATTGAAACATTCTATCATTTATTCATGTTCATACAATCTGTCAAGCGTTACAAATTGAATTATATATATACATATGGAATTTATATTTCTGTTCATATCGGTTGTTGTAAACCAATTCCGGCCGGGGTTAGGTAGGAAAAACAAACCTCACCCAACCTATTACTAAGTTGATTTAATTGAATTGCTAGTATTGAAGTCAATCTGAAGTAGTTACTTTGCAATATTGAACTTTTTCTTTTTTTGTTAAACTATACCTTATTTTAGTTTTTTCTGGTAGGACCTTTATTTTTTTCTTTGAGCTGTTTACTCTTAACAATGCTTTTTGAAATAAACTGGGATAAAAAGATAATTCTGACAAATCTTCTTCCTTTCCTTCTTTTGTGTGGTTGTTACTGTCCTCGTTCTGTGATGTTTTAAGTGTTGCGGTATCTGCGTGCCGGAGCACGTAGGGATTTTTCCGCCCGCCAAACCCACGATAGACTGAGCTAGTCGGTCGGGATAAGGCACGCCGGGCAAAGAAAGGAAAAATCCCTAACAAATGTATGCTGCACTGACGACAGCTCGACAGAGTTTTGTCAGATGCAACAAATGGCACCAAAAGGCCTTGCTGGTTGAACTCTCGACGCAGGAAAATTTCCCATAAGTTGATTTAGTAGTCTTGGTTTCGCTCTAGAACAACTTACACACTTTTGTATGACTGATCTTGCGGCTGCTTTCCCCTTGATGAGCCAGAATTTTTGCCGTGCAATAGATAACAATGCTTGCGGTCCTGCATGTAGATGTTGGTAATGGATGTCTTCCAGGATTAGCTTCGTTATGTAGTGGCCATAAGGTAAAATCACGGGATGTTTTGCGTCATACGGCAAGTCTGACTGCTTTCAACCGCCACCAACTCTCATTTATCCGACATCATCTAACAATGGATTCAAATTGAGGAGCGTGTTGGTGCTGCTTACTTGCCTTTTTGTTGCAAGCAGATGGATGGAGTCTCGATACTCGTTTTGCTGCCCTTCTTTTATAATGACGACCAGAGCCCCTTGTAGCTCTTCGGCAGTTAGTTGCACTGAGTGGTGTCTTACGGTTTTAACTTTCTGAGCGTTACTTATGAAACGCAAAATATATGCTACAATCCGCTGTAGTTTTCTTATGGAGTTTCTATGGTCGATATCCATAAGAAATGAAATATCTGATTGTACTGCTGTTAAAACTGCCTTCGGGCGTTTTTTTTTTATTTCGCTATTTAGCTTGTGGAAATTCTTTGGCCAATTATCTTCCGAACCATGCAGAAACGCTGGTCCGTAGAACCACATTGCACAAATTTTCAGTTTTTCTTTCGCAATCCCACGTGAGACGATATCTGCTGGATTATTTTCGGATTTAACATGTCTTCACTGGGCCGGTGTTGATAATTGCTGAATGGATGATATCCGGTTGGCCACGAAGGTATTGAAGGACGAAGCTTTTGAAATTAACCAGCTCAAGACAATTTCGGAGTCGGTCCAATAAAAGCATGTTTGATCCGATATTCTTAAGTCCCGTTTAAGCCGATGGCCTAACTCAGCTGCTAGTTTCGCAGCACACAGTTCTAGCCTGGGAAGTGTGATGGTTTTTAATGGTGCCACCTTAGATTTGGCGCTTTAAATGTGCACGGTACGTATGCCATCAGTATGAACGGCGCGAAGGTAAGCAACGGCGCCGTACGCCTTCTCAGAAGTATCCGCAAAAATGTGAACTTGCCTCCCGTAACATGGTGAGGTATGGAGATTTGGTTTAGTTCACTTAAACTTTTGCGGTACTTTAACCACTCTGAGTGTAATTCCATAGGCAGTGCTGCATCCCAATCGAATTTTAGGCACCAAAGTCTCTGTAAAAACATTTTGGCCACTACTGTCACCGGACTTATTAAACCTAATGGGTCGAACAAATGAGCAATGTCAGACAATGCCGTTCTCTTGGTTATTCTTTCTGAACTATTGCACAAACTTCTGATCTTGGACTGGTCAGCCTTGGGCATCCAGATTAATCCCAAAGTTTTGATCCGTCGTTCTGAATCATCTGCCAAGTCTAGTGAAAGTGCCTGGTCTTCGTTTGATATGGATTGCAGTAACAGCTTGTGGTTCGCGCACCATTTCCGTAGCTTAAATCCAGCAGAACTTAAGATGGTTGTAGTTGATTACGTTTTTCTATTGCATCGGAGAGGCTGTCAGCTCCAGACATAGCATCATCCATGTAGAAGTCATGATTCAATGCCGTAACACCAGTCAGAAATTGATGAACGGACTGAGCTGCAAGCTCTTGCAGACATTTCGTCGCCAGATATGGTGCAGTAGTCGTGCTGTAAGTCACTGTATTCAAATTATATCTCAATGCCTCTCCAGGATTGTCTCGCCATATTATCAATTGATATCTTCGATCTTGTTCAGTTACCATTATTTGCCGATACATTTTCTCGATATCGGCCGTGAAAACATATTTAGGCAATCTGAATCTCAAAAGAATGGTAAATAGATCATCTTGGATAGTGGGACCAGTGCGCAGGACCTCGTTCAGACTAACTCCAGTTGTAGTCTTAGCAGAGACGTCAAATACTACCCTTAGTTTGGTGGTAGTGCTCTCCGGCTTTAAAACGCAATGATGAGGTAAAAAATAATGCGGTGATGGAATGTCTGAGGGATCAATTTCGCTCATATGGCCCAGTGAGGCATATTCTTTCATGGATTGTCGATATTGACAGTATAAGGAGGGATCCCTTTCAAGTCTACGTTCGAGCTGATAAAAGCGACAAAGAGCGATTTCCTTGGATTTTCCAAGCCTCCTTGAATCTTCTCGGAACGGAAGTTTAACTACATAACGTCCGTTAGGGCTCCTTTTCGTGCTCTGCGCAAACTCTGATTCACAGTTGAGCTCCTGGGTAGTTATATGAGGGCCTGTATTTTCTAACTCTTCTAGCTTCCAGAAGCGTTCTATTTGTTCGTTCAACTTCTCCTCATTCAGTTCGGAAATTCCACATGTAACGCTTCACGGTGTATGCGCATCCAAAGACGGTGTTTTGTAGTATTGGGCCTCCCTTTCGTACCCGAATCTGCCCAATGGAAAGCAGTTCGTAAAATACTTCGGCACCTATTAGAAGGTCGATAGTGCCTGGATGGTCGAAAGATGGGTCAGCTAGTCGTATGTTGTGTAGGATGGCTTGTCTAGTTTCAGGTCCTAAATAGTGTGTAGGTTGGACGGAAACTATTTGAGGAAGTACTATGGCATCCAAATTTAGCGTGTAGTTTGTTATTTTTGATAGCAGCGTTAGTTTTGCTTTTTGATGAGCTTGGGGACATTTTCCCCCTACTCCTCGAATATTTAATTCTAGTTTGTCTTGACGAAGACCGAATTTTTTTACAGCCGCTCCTGTTATAAGGTTTATTTGCGATCCGCTGTCTAATACGGCTCTAAGATCTAGTGACTCTCCCTTATAGTTAGACTCTCCCCAATGGCAGTACTCAATAGTATCGTTGATCCCTTCGTTGAGGGTTCTGTCGATAGCGTCACCAAATTTTCATCACTTGCCATATGTACCACTGGCAGTGCGGCTGACGGCATTCTTTCTCTCTCTGTTTCCAAGTTAGTGAGGTTTTTATCCACGGTAGTACGTATGGATTTTTCTGAATTACGCTGCTCCAAATGTAGCAATGTGTTGTGTTTTTTTTTGACATCGTAGACAATATCTGGAAGTGCATTTTGATGCTCGATGGCCATCGCGCAAGCAATTCATGCATAATCCAAGCGATCCGACTTTGCTTATTCGTTCTTGTACTGACAATTGCTTGAACTTTTCGCAAGGTGAAATCCTATGATTCCCAATGCAATTCTTGAATGGTATAGTAGAAACATCCTTAACGGATACTAATGTTGCAGTTTTGCCTGACGTGAGCATGTTGTGGTTTATCGCCCGTTTGTCAGTGATACAAGCCTCCAAGGCTTGAAAGCGACGCTCAAGAAAGTTCAGCAATGAGTTTATGCTCTGTAATTCGCGCGGGGCGCTAAGCAATTGCTCGTAGAGGTGTTGGCTAACCTTATCTAATTTTTTAACCAAAAAATGAAGAAGAAGCGGATCCCAACTAGTTATATCTAGTTGTAAACTCTTAAGTCCAAGCAAACATTCGTTTGTTACGCCGTGCATCTTCTTTATAGCAGCGGCAGACTCTTGGAGTATTGTTGGTTGTGACATCAATCTATCCATGAACGTGGATACCATTAGCCGCTTATTATTGTACCGGTTATTCAGTATCTCCCATGCCGTACTATAATTCTCCTCTGATATTGGCATATGCCGTATGAGTCGTGCAGGTTCCCCTTTGAGATTCATCTTCAAATACCACATTTTCTGAGCGTCTCCTAGCTCTTGCTCGTGAACCATTTGCTTAAATAAGTCATGGAATGGTTTCCATTTGGAATAATCTCCATCAAACATGGGTATAGTCAATTGGGGTAGTTTCACCTGAGCCTGCGGGGCGGCCGCACGAGTCACAATTGCGTTCAATTTTTCGGCATAGGATGTTACAAATATCAGAACATCTTGTATGCGATCTTCAATATGCTCGTAGTCTTCGTCGCGGTAGCCTAGAGTGTTTGGGTTTGATCCAGATTGTCCTATCATTTCATGATAGTGACGTATCTCCTCCCAATATCGCGTGATAACGGCGATTTTAAGATCGTAGTATTGTTTGGCTTGTTCATCTTCATTGCTGTTGATCCCATCTATGATGTGCTCAACAGCGTGCATCTTTGATCGTTGCTGTCGGATCAAAACCACCAGATCGTTATTCCCTTCAAATGACGTTTTGAAGGATAAGGTTGAGCCTTCGAATCCATTCGTTCCTCTACTGTGCCGCTTTTGGGGTCGTAGCGTAGTTGACGCATCGCCTCCTTTGTCTTCAAGTATTCTTGCTCCATAGCCTTGAAATACTTGTTAATAAAGTACGGGTGGTCTCGATGGGTACATTCAAAACCCCTCAATACCTGGTCGGTTTTAGCGAATATATTCCACAGGTCCGTCAGGCGTTTCAATCGTGCATCGAGGTATTTAGTTGTTTTACGGCTTAGTGAGTCCTTTTTATAATTGGACAACACTCTTTCCAATTATTTCCGTCTCATCTTGCTGCTTAGTGAGCTCTTCAAAAATCACCATTGTATTAGTTTGTGTTGTGGCCCAGACTACGCCTTAATAGCAAAATAAACGAAGTAAAATAAACTACTTAGTCTGTGTTATGGCCCAGACTAACGCTCTTAAACTCTTTGAGATAGTAAAAGATCGGGCAGTCAACTACTGCGAATGGATCGTTGATTAAGAGGATATTCTTCCTTTCAACTAATCCACAAGAGACATAAAGTGAGAACACCGAACGAATTCTCCTGAAGTTCTGATCTGCATGAAAAAGACGTGATTCGGTTTGAATCACGTCGGGGTCACCAAAAATGTTTATATGGCGAGCAGATACTTTTATCTGCCCGCAGGTAGCCGAATACAAATCCGTCTACTTCTCTTGAGAGCTGGCCGAATACAAAATCCGTTCTGCTAAGTAATGGTACTTCGATACAATATCGACGCACCAGGGTAAAATCAAATGAAACACAATCGTTCTGTTTTATGCTTAAAACCCAAGAGAATTTATTTCTCACAGTAATCTTCTTTCACAGCTTATTGGTCTAACCCTAAAATTTCTGATTCCAATTAAAATTACTGAATTTGGAAAAAAAATGTAATTTTCAGCGACAATTGCTTATCAGTCACGTCGTGTATACCTGCGTAGGTCAATGATGTGGATCAGCATTTTCTCATTAATTCTATTATTTGCGATGGGTTATTGCCGCTTGAATCATTGACCTATGCATGCACGTTTACGATAATATGCGCTCGTGAGTTATAGAGCCTCCGCATGAGCATACAATATCAACAAAGTTCATTAAGACATCTGACACTCAAGCAACATCAAAGTAAACATTAGTCATAAACTAGAATTCAATTATAAATTGCATCAACAAATGAATGCAAGCTAAGCGATATTTCAAATCATAAAACAAATGAATCACGAAATCCAATTATTAAATAATGCAAGCTAAGCAATATTCCAAAACATAATTATATACAAAGATCGTGAAAGAAAACCATTGAGCACGAATCTGATTAAACGCTAAAGTAAACATCCGTTCCAAATCAATAAACCAATTATGCTGAATGGACAAATTCCATTTAGTCTCGAACTCAAGAAGACATTTCAAGATACATAAACATAAACAATATCACAGCATAAATACAGGGGTCCGATGCGAACCTCGCTCTCTTCAAATCTAAGTGTAGATCAAGTGTTGTGTAAGATCAGTTTGTGTAAGATCATTTAATCAAGTTTAAATATAGTTTAAGGAAAACTTAAACAATATTATAATAAAATTGAACTAAGAGGAAAACTCGGTGTTTCATTAAATAGTGTCGCGGAGAGACTTTAAAAACTATTATTTTTATAAATTAGTTAAAGCACTAATTTAACTGGTGCAGTCTACCGTCTAAGGAGGGAGAAAGCCTCTTTGAGACAAATTGAACCTACAAAGTGATAGTGAAAGTGTTTTAATAGCTAGGGTATTGCAAAGCCCCAGGCAGAATTTTCCGAGAATTCGCCTCTGACCTTTCCAAAAAGGAATGAGCCAGCTAAACAAAATAAACACTTAACTAACTTACGTTACAAGAAAATTGTAAACGTACATACATCAAAGTATTGCAGGAAAACTGTAATACATAACAAAAACATTACAAATAAAACTTGTGCAGTGCATCGAAGTATCTCAAGAAAATTGAAATACTATCGCAACTTGATCGAAGTACCTCAAGAAAATTGAGTACACCAACACTAAACACCTATAACTGATCCAGACAGAACTAACCAGGTAAATAGAACAGTAAGACCATGGCCCAACCCCAGCTTTTACCCCTTGAACTACCGTTCGAGGAATTAATCAAAGAAGCGCGAAGATTGCCCATATATTCAGGCCAGGAGAGCGAATATTCCCTTAACCGTTGGATAGAAGAAGCCGATACACTCCTTTCTCTAGCTGAAGGCAACCAACAGACATATCTATTCCGTTTAATTCTAAGAAAGATCCAAGGCAGTGCAAGATGTGCAATCCAGAAAATCGTGGACCCGACTTGGCAAGGCGTAAAAACAGCCCTTCTTTTCACTTTTGGAGTAAACGAAAGCTACAACAGCATCGTAACACAAATTCATCGAATCAAATACAATTCTAATATAAGCGAATTATACAATAGCTTAAGTAACTTGTTAAATAAATTAAACACTAAGTATATCCAAGATCCCATGAGAAATAGATACCCAGAGTTTAGTCCTGTTAGAAACGAAGGACTCGTACTCAATAAATTTAAAGCACTTATCCCAGAATACAAATCGTACTTACTTGAAATTAGAAACTGTATAACTTTGGAACAAGCATTCAATGTTCTTAACGAAATTAGACATAATTCTGAGTATGATTCTAATTCACACAATAGTGAGTACAGAAAACAAAATAAGCATGGAAAAAATCGTTCTTATCACAAAGTCAATAATTCAAGCTCAAACAATAATAGTGGTAATGAAAATAAAATAGATCATGAAAAAAAATATAACTACAATAACAAAAATTTTCGTAACCATAATAACTACAATAATAATTATAATAATAATCGTAATTTCCGTAATAATAATCAAAATAATTATAATAGAAATAATTACCGTAGAAATAATTATTATCGTAACGACAGACAAGAACCCATGCTAGTAGATAACTCTGATAGATATAGGAATCGAAACAACGATTATAATCAGCAAAATCCTGAACCAATGGACGCAAATTTTCAGGAACCTGCCTCGGAAGTAGTCTACCAATAATCGATTTAACTATAGACGGTGAAGTTATACCAGTTCTTATCGATACTGGTGCTACAACCGCTAATATGCACGAAAGTTGCTTCCCAAACAAACCGAGAATAGAATTAAAATATAAAATACCTATATTAGGACTAGGAGGTATCTGTAACGTAACGCAAAAACTAAAAACTAACATGCCCCTTGAATTTGGTTTACCAGAAAACCACAAAGTAGAATGGAGCATAACGAATTTCCAAAATAAACATTTCAAAGCCATATTAGGACAAAATATATTATTTGCTTTGAATGCTCAAATAAATGTTGGTAAAGGTTTTATGGAGTTAAACAATAAAAAACTCTATTTCAAATACGCGATTCCAGAAGAAATCAATCATTACTCTGAGTTAGAAACTAGTAATGAAACAGATAAATTATTTGAAAATCTAAATAGGGAGGAATCCGCTTCCTTGAATCAAATCCTCAGAGGATATGAAGATTTGTTCTATAAGGAAGGAGACAACCTCACCTGTACTACTCAAACAAAGCATGAGATCGTTACGAAAAGTAATAAACTCTTATATTCGAAAATATATAGATTCCCTCACGTTCATGAGAAGGAAGTAGAGTTACAAATAAACGACATGTTGCGTCAAGGCATTATAAGGCCATCTTCATCTCCATATAACGCCCCTATTTGGGTCGTACCAAAAAAATTAGATAACTCCGGCAAGACAAACTGGAGAATAGTCATCGATTATAGAAATTTGAATGATGAAACTATTGAGGATAAATTTCCTATACCGAATATAGAAAGTATATTCGATAAACTGGGAAGATCCCAATACTTCACCACCCTAGACTTAGCGAAAGGTTTCCACCAGATAGAAATAGCAGCTCACGATCGTCATAAAACAGCGTTTTCTACTCCACAAGGACATTACGAGTTCAACCGTATGCCCTTTGGACTAAAAAATGCTCCCGCCACATTCCAACGAATGATGAACGAGGTTCTATATGAGCACATTAATAAAATATGCGTGGTATATTTAGACGACATACTCATTTTCGCTACATCTCTGCAAGAAATGGAATTAAACATAAAAAAAATATTCAACACCTTACACAAACACAAACTTAAAATTCAAATTAACAAATGTAAATTCTTTGCTAAAGAAACAGATTATCTAGGTCACATCTTATCTACCGATGGTATTAAACCAAATCCTGACAAAGTAGAAATCATCAAACATCTTAAAATTCCTGATACCCCGAAAAAGATCAGATCATTCTTAGGCATTACTGGATATTATCGCAAATTCATAAATAATTACTCAAAAATTGCTTCACCTTTAACAGATTCATTGAAGAAAAATAACAAAATTGATGTTAACAACCCTAAATATATTGCTGCTTTCGAAAAACTAAAAGAATTAATAATTAATTACCCAGTTCTTCATTACCCGAATTTCAAACAAAAGTTTGTTCTAACAACCGATGCTTCTGACAAAGCTGTAGGAGCAGTCCTGTCACAAAATGGACACTCCATATCATTTGCAAGCCGTACCCTAAATGAACATGAACGAAATTACGCAACTATTGAAAAGGAATTATTTGCAATCGTTTGGGCTACAAAGTATTTCAGGCCATACTTATACGGTGTAAAATTTGATATTAAGACAGACCACAGGCCTCTCGTATGGTTAAATGGACTAAAGGAACCAAATAGCAAGTTACAGAGATGGAAGATTAAACTTAACGAATTTAATTTCAACATAGAATATGTCAAGGGAAAGGACAATAAAGTCGCAGATTTTCTCAGTCGTATAAATGCAGATAACCATGAAATAAATGTAATGGACATGGAAGAAGTTAATGCTGCAACAGTAGAAGACCCTATCGAAAACTACTACGATGATATTAGTGATAACGCCACAATTCATTCAGTGAAGAAGATCAAAACGATCACATACCCATAAAGGAAGGTATTGTTAATCTCTATAAGACACAAATAATAATTGTAAAAACAAAACAAAGGGAAATTAAAAACATAAATAAAAACAGGAAAATATACATCGAAGAAACAGATATACAAAGTGATATAATCGTCAAAGACATTTTACGAAGATATATACCAGAAAAAGGAACCGTAGGAATTTATTGCGAGCTTTCAGATCAAACATGGAACAAAGTCCAAATGTCAATAATTAACCTTTACTGTAATAAACAAGACTTGAAATTTATAAAGTGTACTCTTCATGCAATATACCTTTTGAGCGAAGATCAGTGTTATGAAAAAATTAAAGAAGTTCATGAAAGTAGTAACCATCGGGGAATAATGGAAAATTATCTCGAAATAAAAAACAAGTATTACTATAAGAATCTGATGAAACTAACTACTAAATACATAAACAATTGTGACATTTGCAATCAAACTAAATATGATGGAAAACCTGTAAAGCCCGAATTCAAGTTAACTGAAACCCCTTCCGATATCAACCAAATCATCCATATAGATATATTTTACATTGCCAAACGTCAATTTTTTACTGCCATAGATAAATTTTCTAAACACTTATACACGAAAGAGACTACAGATAAAAATTCAACCACTTTTATTAAACTTATCCTAGAAAGAAATGCAATTATGGGCAAACCAAGTAAAATAGTTGCAGAAAATGAATTTAATATGATAAATATCAAAGACGCTTTACGAAAAGAAAATATTGAATTACACTTTACATCGCCAAAATCACACACCGGAAATTCTGACATGAATAGATGTCATAGCACTCTTCTAGAACACATTCGAACACTCAAGTACACTTATCCAGACCTTAATATAGAAGAAAAAGTAATCAAAGCTACAGAATATTATAATAACACCATACACTCTGTCATTCAATGCAAGCCCATAGAGGTACAACAAGGTTTAAAAGATAGAAACAAAATTCATGAAATTCTAATTGGAAAGAAAACAAAATGGATCGAATACCATAACCGCAAACGCGAGAAACCCCAAGAGATTGTACATGATAAAATATTTATCAAAAACTATGGTAACGAAAGGCACAAGGAAGAACCAAAATACCGAAAAATAAATGTAGCTAAAAATGAAGAAAATGATGTAGTCCTTATTAAAAATAACAAACCCCGGAATAAAATACACCCAATAAGAATACGAAGAATCAAGAAGTATGTTGACGAAAAACCCATTGAAAAATGTATTCAGTCTCCAGAAAAAGAGCAACCTATTGAAATAGAAATCTCGTTTTCCGAAGAACAAAAATCCTTAATCAACGATGTTCTAACTAAAAATCAACCAGACGACATTATTACTTCAAAATTCGGACTTAGAATAACTCGTTCTGATATAAAAACAGTCGAAAATAATAACTGGATAAACGATCAAATCATTAACTTTTATTTGAATCTTATAGCTGAAAGAAGTAAATTGAAAACCTTACCCAAAGTTCACGTAATGAATACATTCTTTTTATCTAAGCTACTGCAATCAGGATATGAATCAATAAGTAGATGGACAAGAAAAATTGATATTTTCCTATATGACATTATAGTTATACCTGTACATGTAAATCAGACCCATTGGTGCATAGCCATAATTAACTTAAAAGATAAGACTATCAAATATTATGACTCCTTAGGAAACGATAACGATGAAATTCTAAACGCAATAGAAGAATATCTATTAAAAGAATCAATAACTAAACGATGACATTACATTATTTACTAAAGAAAATGTAAAAGATTCACCGCAACAAACAAATGAAACAGATCGTGGAATTTTCGCTTGTACAACAGCCGAAATGATCACTAGAAACCAAGAAATAAATTTCTCTCAAAATAATATTCCCTACTTAAGACAGAAAATAATATTAGAAATAATTCAAGGAAAGTTAATTACATAATCTAAAATCATGCCTTTAAAATTTCAGGTATATCATCCCTCAAACAACAACATGAAAGCACTCATCATTAACCTGATACTTTTTATCATACACTCCACTATATCGGAAATAATATTAGAACAATTAATATCTGACTCAGGAATAGTATTGATTAAGAAAGATACTACCCGATTAATTCAAGACTATCATAGAATTTACCATAAAGTTAATCTTAACCAATATGAAAAAGCTTTAAGCGAAATATCTAAAGTAATTGAACCAAACCCTTACACCTTAGAAACCATTAAAATCATCAAAGGAGAATTTAAATTACTAAAATTTACAAATAATGAAGTTAAGACATATACTACAGAAAGATCAACAACCCAGCGAAGTACTCAAGATCTAACCACAATTAGGAATTCTTTATATACTCCACACCCATTATCAGAAATTTGTGAATTATCAATTCTTGGCACAAAACCAGGATACATTGAACGTTGCAGAAAACTTGGACTTGAATCCAAATTAAAAAATTATCAAAAAATGAAACGAGGAGTAATAAACCCTATTGGTACAGTTTATAAATATTTGTTTGGTCTAATGAACAATGACGACTATGAAGAAATAACAAATCATTTAAATATCATAGATAAGAATAATCATGCTTTAATAGAATCAATGAATAAACAGATACAAATTAACAACGTCTTTCAAAATAATCTAAACAAAATCATTGAGAATATAAATCAAACTAATAACCAATATAAAGAATTCATTAACCATGTTAACAATTCAACAGAATATATGAGTAAAATTCTAACTACAATACAATTAAATCACAATCTCGATTTAATCAAGGACGAGCTAGAAAAAATTATTGATAACATAAATTCAGCCAAAACCGGAATAATGACTAGATCTCTACTCACTTATGATGAAATAGATTCTCATAACTTAACGATAGATCAACTTAAGGAAATAACAATTAATGTATTAACTAAAGAGGAAAGAATTGTATTTGTGATAAGTATTCCCATTCTCACAAATCCACTATTATCCTATTATGTACGTAAAATACCAAATGTTAATATGAAAACATTAGACATAAGCATCAAAGAAATTATATTATACAATAACACATACTATGAGAAGAAAAATCATGTGAAATACCTATCAAACAAGCTAGAATGTAAAAACCCTAAATGTATAATTAAATATGATAACAATAATACTAATGTAGAAGAACTTGAAAAAGGATTGTTACTGATAATAAATGCTAAAGAAACTATCAAGCATAATTGTAATGAAAAAATATACAAAATGAATGGAAATTATCTAATAAGATTTAGTAATTGCGAAATCAGAATAAACAACAAACAATATACAAACACAATTAAAGAATTTCAACAAATACTCACATTAGATCCAATAAAGAATTTATCTAATTACATATTCAAACCAAATTTTGACCAAATAAATCTAGATAACATAAATAATCTCGAAAAAATCGAAGAAATAAAATATATTCATAACAGAAATACAATTACAGTAAGCACAATCCTTACAACTTTCATAGTAATAACAATAATATTAATAATACTGTATTATTACTGTAATAAAAGAAAAACAAATATTAATGTAAATATAAATAAACGAAATGATACTGAACTACAAAAAAGTCCTGTTGAGGACAACAGTAAACTTAAGGAGGGAGGAGTTATAGAGCCTCCACATGAGCATACAATATCAACAAAGTTCATTAAGACATCTGACACTCAAGCAACATCAAAGTAAACATTAGTCATAAACTAGAATTCAATTATAAATTGCATCAACAAATGAATGCAAGCTAAGCGATATTTCAAATCATAAAACAAATGAATCACGAAATCCAATTATTAAATAATGCAAGCTAAGCAATATTCCAAAACATAATTATATACAAAGATCGTGAAAGAAAACCATTGAGCACGAATCTTATTAAACGCTAAAGTAAACATCCGTTCCAAATCAATAAACCAATTATGCTGAATGGACAAATTCCATTTAGTCTCGAACTCAAGAAGACATTTCAAGATACATAAACATAAACAATATCACAGCATAAATACAGGGGTCCGATGCGAACCTCGCTCTCTTCAAATCTAAGTGTAGATCAAGTGTTGTGTAAGATCAGTTTGTGTAAGATCATTTAATCAAGTTTAAATATAGTTTAAGGAAAACTTAAACAATATTATAATAAAATTGAACTAAGAGGAAAACTCGGTGTTTCATTAAATAGTGTCGCGGAGAGACTTTAAAAACTATTATTTTTATAAATTAGTTAAAGCACTAATTTAACTCGTGCAGCAATTAACACCTTACAGGAAATCGTAGAATTTATTCAATTTGCAATATGTTTCTAGTGGTACTACTTAGCATATAATTTCGATGTTAAGCGTATTTTGCAAATATATATAGATACTGTTGAGAATCTGGCTAGAACGCTGCAAGCATAAAATATTTCAAATTTATGCATCTTAATTTCAAAGTGTACCACGATTGCGTATTGAAAAATGTAAAACAACTCTTATTTATTGTGTGCAATCTCACCCACATTACCTGGTGATTTGTCTTCCGTCTTAGTCAGCTTAATTCTTGTCTCTGCTTCCTTCTTCTTTTGCGGCTTATTATCAATCTTGGGATTCGCTGAGGTTTCCGGTGATATTAATATGTCCGGTACAATTACTACTTCTTCAGCGTCCGCTTCAGGTAACTCGGTTTCATCGGCCTGCGATTCTACTTCCTGGTGAATTTGCAAATGCTCGCTTAACTCATAGCCATTCACAAACAATACGTCACACAATTCATAGTCAAATATTTTATCGGAATGAATTCGCATGTGCACTTTCAAATGATAGGCTAGACTAAACCTATATGGAAACGATATACTTTAGATATGTCTAAATACTGTTTACTAACTTACGTTTTTTCACACGCATGATCTCTATTTTTCCCATCTTTCGCATGGGTTAACTTGTGTTTTTGTAGTTCTTTAAGATGATGAAACTTTGCATTACACTGATCACACAAAAATGCATAACCAGACTGTGGCCTGTGCATGTTAACTACTTGGCTGTTCACATCCTTTTTCAGAAAGAACCGTTCATCACAATGCGGGCACGGATACGATATTTTGTGGCGTTGCATGTCATAGTTGTAATGACCGACTTTGCTGAACTTTTCCCGCACTGCAAGCACTCAAAACGTTTCACATCGTCGTGAAAACGCATCTGTTTCACGAGTTCTTTCTTTGTTGGGTAGCCTAGAACATCATACAATACAAGCGGCTGCACTGAATAAATAGCCTATCAAAATACCTTCGTTACAAAAGTTACATCTGAATGTTTTTAATTTTGGACTCAGGCCTTGATGCTGAATCAAGTGGACGGCCAGTTGTCTCCTAACGCCAAACGATCGATTACACATACGACACTAGTGCTTCTTTGCGTGCTCCCGTTCATTTAATTTAAGCCGTGCTTTAGTTTCGTGTGCTTTAGGACAAATCTCGCACTTAGACTTTTTAAAGGAACGGACAAGAGAAGACATATGCGACGCAAGTTGCCTTTGGCTGCAAAATTGCCGGGAGCGGTGCTCGCATTTGAAGACTTCCGACGAAATAGCACATTTCTCCCCTTTTATTGAATGAGTATAGGAATGCGCCTTGAATACGCTCTCGTTATTGAACCTCGCCTTGCATATTGTACACTCCAACGGCCCGTTTTTTTTGCGCAGTGAATCCTCATGTGGCGATTTTCGCTGACCATCATGGTAAAGCCCTGGCTGTAAATTTCACATTTCATTTCAGATCTGGAAAATAAATTCGGTTTCTTACGTTACATACAATCTTGAGAATTCGCTTTTTGACGGCGCAGATACCAGCGACGAAAACAACGGCGCTGACAGCTGGATCTCCAAACACTGCGCGAAAACTCAGCGAATATGCTGGCTGATTTCTGAACCTTCTGTTTTGGTGATGCCCTAATGGTTCAGAATCACGTGGAAATGGGAGCTTGGAAAAAACCGCTCTAGCGGTACAGCGAAAACATTTTTGAAAGGAAAAAGGGGTCCTTTTGTCTTGGGATTGGGACTGAGTAGGAAGCACTGAAAAAGTGATAGACTAAAAGTGTGATTTATAATTTTGAAAAGTGTTGTATTTTTGAAAAAGTGGTGTATATTTGAAAAGTGAATAAAAAGGGGGGAAAAGAAAGTAAGGCGGTTCTGTCTAATTAAATTTAAAGAGTGGAGCCGAAAGCGACGAAGAAACCCAAAAAGACATATTGACTAACCCGACGAGGCACAAATTCAGTGGTGGAAGGTTAATTCCCCGTCGAGCCAAAGAAACCAATGATAAAAAGAAAAAAAAAATCGATTTACTTCGAGCATTCCATAAAACTGTGACGAGCAGCGACTTCAATTAGCAGATTTGTTCTTCATGTCCTCATGGTGTGCGTGAAAGAAAGGCGGAACAAAAAAAAATATTCACTCAGCCCAAGGAATTCGATAAGCAGACAGAAGTCATTACAACAATTCCGGAGCAAGGAGCAGCTAAGTACTGGATTTGAATTACTTTTTCCTTTGAAGATTACAAATTTAAAGTTAAAAAAAACTCTAGCGCACCTGAACCGCTAGAAAACTTATTTTCGAAGAAATTGTCTTTGAGTGACAAAAAAGTGTGGAAAGACGTAATTCACTGTTTTGTAGAATCATATCAAGCATTCCTTATCCAAAGCAACAAAACTCAACTATAAAGTTAGAGTTACAATCAATGCAACCAACATTTGTTGCACGTCAAAATGAGTTTGAACCCATGAGAACGTATGAGAGCAGTTACAATGATGCAACACAACTTTGCTTGGCAGCAGAGTTTGCTCATATCTCAAACTTGGCATGGCAACAACATTTTTGAAAATATCCAATTCCACCTGTTCCTATGAGAGTCCGGGAAATGGGAAATGTCATATGCAAATGACAATCAGAATTTGTATTTTTTGTCTCATTTTTGCTTTGCATTACATCCGCAGCTTTTAGAGGATAAAATATTCACTGATATCTCTTTCCGAGACTTTAAAGGATCCAAATTATCGAACAGAAATTTCTTTAATATAGCCAGTGACAGATGACAGTAAATGTTGTATTGCATTGATTGTAACTCGTTCCACCAACAAAACTTGGCAGCAAATGTTGGTTGCATTGATTGTAACTCAAGCATAACACAAACGATGAAAATGTTCAGTGCTGGTAACACTTTCCGAACGAAGCAGCAATAAGTTTACCGTGATGAGCTCATACTTAAATCAACTTATCCTTTGAATTTCGTTCTCATCGCAGGATTTCATTGAAAGTTTCAGCGGTTAAACGTTGTTTGAGGCTGCCATCCGAAAAATGTTCAAAACTCGGAAAATTTAAAAATGATTCCTTAATTTTATTGCAAATGCTTTGCATATGAGAACGTAATTTGAAGCATCTGTTGGTGCAATATTAACGGAAATGGCATATTGCTGGTTAGCCTGTGTCAGCTGCAAAGCAAAATACATACCAAATCTGCTTCACGTTAAGTTAAACCCAACCAGTAAATTTCGTTTCGATTGAGGTATACGGGTGAAAATAATTTTAGGGTTACCACCCTCAAAACTTATCAAATTTTTAAAACGTTAATATTTGTTGTTAATTTTCATTTCACGATCATTCTCAATTGCAAATCTCACGACATAATCGCTCAGTAAAGAAATTTCACAAAATTACATAAGCGGTCATAGCTTGCAGCCCTTTTATGGTTTTTGTACGAAATTCCTACGACATTTACTTCACATTAAGGTTCATTTACTGCATGAGCTTCGTTTTGATTTCTACACTGGACCGGAAGTTATACGGAAAAAAGCTTTATTTTGCTGAGCAAATTTGCAAGATTTATGAGACAAAAATCACTACAGCTGCCAGCTCTATACTAGTTTTTCAACCGAATTTTCACCAAATGTTACATAAAATAACGTCCACGTATGGTCTAAATTTTGTCAAAATCTGATGGCTGAATCGGAAGTTATAGGCCAAAAAGATGTTTTTTTTCTCAGTAGTTTTTCAAGATGGCGCCACTGCCACAGGGTTGCCCACATTTCAAAATCACTTCTATCAGGCTTGGTCCTAGCTAATACCAACATGTTCTGTAAATTTCATTATGATCGGATTATCCGGTCGTCAGTTCTCGTGAACAGAACTTTCGAGTGCTGAAAATAGAGGTAATTTGGTGATGGGTTGCCGTTCTTATGCAAATCAGAATTTTGAAAATTTTATCTTGAGATGAAGAACAAAGGATAAAATTTATCAAAGATTTGAAATTTTTGTCAAAAATCAAAAATTTTTCAGGAAGGTAAATGATTTGAAAGTTTTTTTTTCAGCAGCCTGCCACAGCTACAGGGTTACCCGCTTTATGCTGCAAATCTATATGTGCCAAATTTTAGTTAACATAATACGCTCTGTAATTTTCACGATGATCCATTGTTTTTCTTACAAGTAATGACAAATCAAAATTTGAAAAAAAATCCTTGCCTACTTTTAGGCACCCTGCACCCACACACGGCTCAAAATTTCCAATTCTTTATCATAGCCAAGCTAAGAACATAATTAGTTTTCATTCCCAGTACTGTTGCGAAACAGCCTCGCACTAATGCCATGCACACCAACACACGCACGCCGTCAATTATGTGGCGGTCGGATGCTTTGCATAGTCACCTAAAACAGGCTTTGCAATGCATCTGATTGCCTCATGTTGAATTGCATTGCGCCGGTTCTTTGCCATGCTCGCAGCTGATATGCAGCGAAGCGAGAATCAGCTGTGTGATCTGGCGGCAACGGGAGTTGTTCGCGTGCTGGCTGGAGGGTGATGACCCAGCTGAACAACGGTGGTAGCGGGTTTTGGAAAATGAAAAGGAAGAGGGGTTGGGATCTAGAATCGGAAGAACAAGGTGAATTTGGGGGTGAAAAGTTTTTTTCGGAAAAAGAAAAGAATGGATTGCGAGTGCTGGAACTTGAAGAGAAGTTAAAACTTTGAAAAGACGGTTGCAAAGTGTAAAATATGAATTTGAAAGCGTTTTGGTGGAAGATACGAACTTGAGAATATTTTGAAAAGTGAGGTGGTTGAGTTTGAAATGGGGTTCGAAACTGAATATCGCGCTTATATGTGAGAATTTAAATAGTGAAAACATAGAAACAAAGTACTGTGTTGATTGTTTGTAATAAGCAACCAAAACTATTAATAAAAAATTCCGAAGCTGTGCAGCGGGAGTAGGTTCTTGTAAGATACGTTGGATGACTTTGAATTTGTGAAAGTAAAGATTTGCCGTATTCGGTTGGTGGAAAACGTGAACGGATGGAATATTAATGTGAACGCTAGTTAATATTCTTCTTAAGTTAATATTCTTCCGCATAAATGTGATATACTGGCATTGCTCGAAGGACCGACAAAATTTAATCTCGGAGATATTTTCTAATTCGTGTGTGCCGTTCTTTGGAGCAATTCATATCCATTTGCAAGTTCTTGGTCTTGGCAAATGTGTGAAAACGAGGGACAGTGAAGAATTCTGTGTACGCAACCTCCAGACACAGAACAACGAGGAGTTGGGTGAACGTTCTTATTAAGATGATGAATCCAAGTGAAGATTGCGTTGGTGAGCGGTGTTTTGACGGATGAGCAGCTAAGAATTGAGCAGCTAAGTACTACTCGTCAAAAGAGATTTGTCCATATTAGAAGTGGCCTTTGATTAATAGTTTGTCGTATAACGAAAGAAAGCGTAAAGCGAATTGAATTGGTACCGTTATTTTTTTTTCCGTTAATTTTTTTCGAATTCAGTTAGTAGAAAATAAATAACCAATATTGATTAATGAAATTATCAGAAAGGACACATAATTAGTAATTTAAATTTCTATTCCTTATATTTTATTATTATTTATTTAATTTTCACGATCCGGGTGGATTATGTAACAATTTCAATTTATTTAGTTGATATCCTTCTGCTTCCTTATTTATCGATATTATTTTATTCATATTATTTGGTTTATTACTAATATGTTAAAATGATCTGTATGATTTATGTAAACTGGTCCCGGCCGGGATTGGGTTGAAACTGACCCACCCAAATAGTTACAGAACTTATTCTTATTTTCTTTTCTCACCTTCTAGTTTCTTAGTTTTAGTTTTGGTTTGTGTCTTTAGTTCAACTAATTAATCAACTAATTAATCTTTACTGTTTTCTTTTTTTTTATTGTTAAATTTTAATTTTATTTACATGAAATATATATCTATAAAACAATGAATTTGGAGTAGATCTTTCGAAATAATGATTCCTTTCGGAGATTCCATCCTGTCTTCCACTTTTCCTTCCTCCATTGATTGTATTTGGTTCTAAATGTTGTGTTGTCGGCGTGCCGTAGCACGTAGGAGATTTTCTGTCCCACAACCCACGCCGGATTGAGCTAGCCGGTTGTGAAAAGGCACGCAGGGCAATAAAAAGATGAAAATCTCCTAAAACAAATTAAAATATGTTGCACTGACGACGGCTCGGCTGTCTTCAGGAGGTTCGCAACAGTACTTTTCTTTAACAAAACTTTACACTGCTTGGAAATAAAGGAGTTCCTCAAAATTCACTTAAACGCTCGCCGCCGCCAAAAACTTTAGGATATCTGAATTTGAGAAAGTCATTGACCTACCTACCATATACATCTACTTTTTCCGAAAATTTCAGTTCAATCGGATCGACCACTCCAGAGATTATCTCCCTTAATCATTTTACTGATATATATATATATATATATATATATATATATATATATATATATATATATATATATATATATATATATATATATATATATATATATATATATAGGGTGTGGTAGATAATTAATGAGACTGGCCGCCGCGCGGCGCCCCAGTCGCTCGCAGTGCGGTCTCCACCTGCAGGTCACGTGGTGGGGGATCTGAGCTAACAATAGAACCGGTTCGCAGTCGCGTCGGAGCTCTGGCGCAGTGAGGGTCGAGCTTCGCGTATTACGTTGTTTGTGTGCCCGTGACACTTGTGAAAACGCTGAAGATGGATCGCTCGATAGAACAGCGGTATGCAATCAAATTTTGCTTTCGCTTGGGCAAAACTGCTTTGGAAACTTTTGCTATGATTACGGAGGCCTTCAAAGAAGACGCCCTATCAAGAGCTCAAGTGTTCCGGTGGTTTAATGAATTTAAAAACGGGAGGGAATCCGTTGAAGACATGGAACGATCTGGACGCCTCTCAACGAGTCGTGTGGATGAAACGGTGGCCAAAGTGAAAGAACTCTTGGACTCAGACCGTCGTTTAAGTCTCAAAATGATCGCCGATGAGGTCTCCGTGAATAAATTTACTGTTCAACAAATTGTTACGCAAGATTTGATGATGAGGAAAGTTTGCGCAAAATTGGTTCCCCGAGTGCTCACCGGCCAACAAAAGCAACGACGAGTGGACGTTTGCCGTGAGATGTTGAATGAATTGGAAAATAATCCAGACTTTTTAGACAACGTAGTAACAGGCGACGAATCGTGGACATTCCAATACGACCCGGAGACGAAAGCCTAGAGCTCGGAGTGGAACACACCGGCATCCCCGCGGCCACAGAAAGCAAGAATGTCAAAGTCCCGCGTCAAGACAATGCTGATTGTGTTTTTCGACAAGCGGGGGTTAATTCACAAAGAGTTTGTCCCTCGTGGGAAAACTGTTAATGCTAAATTCTACAAAGAAGTCCTTCAGCGATTGCAGAGAGCCGTCAAACGGAAGCGACAGGACCATGCTCAACGCTGGCGTTTCCACCACGACAACGCTCCGGCGCACACAGCGTTCCTCATGACCTCCTACTTGACCCGAATTGGAGTTGAAGTTCTTCCACAGCCACCATACAGTCCTGACTTGAGTCATCCTGATTTCTTTCTATTTCCGAAGGTCAAAAGATGCCTGAAGGGTCATCGTTTCGACGATATTCCGAACATCCAACGTACTGTCACGAAGGCACAAACTGGGATAACTCCAACGGACTACAGTGGGGCCTATGAAGCTTGGAAAACGCGCTGGCAACGTTGTGTCGACGCCCAAGGCGAGTACTTTGAAGAATATTAACGTTTTGTACAAATCGGATCAATAAATTTGTTTTTCTAGACTGAGTCTCATTACTTATCTACCACATCCTGTATATATATATATATATATATATATATATATATATATATATATATATATATATATATGTATATATATATGTATATATATATATATATATATATATATATATATATATATATATATCTATATATATATATATATATATATACATATATATATATATATATATATATATATATATATATATATATATATATATATATATATATATATATATATCCTTGTTCTTCCGATTTTAGATCCCAACCCCTCTTCCTTTTCATTTTCCAAAACCCGCTACCGCCGTTGTTCAGCTGGGTCATCACCCTCCAGCCAGCACGCGAACAACTCCCGTTGCCGCCAGATCACACAGCTGATTCTCGCTTCGCTGCATATCAGCTGCGAGCATGGCAAAGAACCGGCGCAATGCAATTCAACATGAGGCAATCAGATGCATTGCAAAGCCTGTTTTAGGTGACTATGCAAAGCATCCGACCGCCACATGATTGACGGCGTGCGTGTGTTGGTGTGCATGGCATTAGTGCGAGGTTGTTTCGCAACAATCGTGGGGAAGACCCAGACCCTGAGATGTCTCACATGCCGGGCACAATTTAAGGCATACCACAACGCTACAATTTCGAAATTTATGCGGAATCCGGTAGCTTAGTCCTAGGCTCCGTCTCGAATGTCCTTTGAGTGAAAGACCCCCAGCACTTTGCCGCTTGTATCTTCCAGTTCATATGTCACTTGTCCGATTTTCCGTTTAATGAAGGCAGGAGCAAATCGCGGTGCGAACTTTGCTGCGGAGCGATCTCCTGCCTTGCTCACAGCAAAGTTGCGAACGAAGACCTTTTGACCCAACGAGAAAGTCCGCGGTCTGGCTCGCAGATTGTAATTATGAGCGCCTCTTTTATAAGCTTCATTTAACTTGATTTTAACACGATCCTGTGCCAAGCGCTGCCTATCAACGTTTGCTCGCAATTGAATCTCTCCGTCCTCAAATGCATTGAGACTTCTGAGCAGAGCGTACTCTGAGCCATGCTGGATAGGATGATATCCGAACATGAGGAAGTGAGGCGAAAAACCAGTCGATTCATGTACTACCTTGCGAAAAGCAGAACACGACTCTGGAAGTTTCTCGTCCCACCTCGCATGATCGGATCCTATGTAGGCCTTTATTGCGTTCAACGTTGAAACGTTGGTACGCTCTGCAGCATTCGCTTGCGGAGAATACACTGGAGTAAAACAGTGTTTCACTCCATAGTATAAGGGCCTTGGACGCAAATTGAACCTCGTTATCTGAATGTAGCCATTCCGGCACTCCAAAAGTAAGAAAAATTTCCCGCTCGAGATATTTTACAACAGCATCTGCGGTTGCTTTGGCCATGGGCTTGAGCCAGACAAATTTCGTGTAGTGGTCCAGGACCACAAACAAATGTGTTTTTCCCGACTTTGAACGTGGGTATGGGCCCATAAAGTCAACAAAAAGGCGTTGCATAGGTCGCTCCGTTTCTCGCTGTGCGCCCATTGACGGTCTTTGAATAGAATTAGGAGGCTTGATCTGCTTACAGGTTACACAGTTCTTTATATGCCGCATGACATCTTGCCTCATACGAGGCCAATGAAAATACCTTCGGAGCAGCTCAACGGTCTTTCTTATTCCACAATGAGATCCAATGAGATCAATAAATTTGTTTTTCTAGACTGAGTCTCATTACTTATCTACCACACCCTGTATATATATATATATATATATATATATATATATATATATATATATATATATATATATATATATATATATATGTATATATATATATATATATATATATATATATATATATATATATATATATATGTATATATATATATATATATATATATCTATATATATATCTATATATATATATATATATATATATATATATATATATATATATATATATATATATATATATATATATATATATATATATATATATATATATATATATATATAAATATTAATTTTCGGCGAAACGAGTTTAATACTATTGTTCTTCGAACATTAGTAACATATTTAAAGTTGAAGGCCAATTTAAAGTGAAAGCAAGTTTAAAGTTGTGTATCAGTCATCAAATAGCCTAAAGGAAGAAACATCTTTTGTTCGCATTATGGTCTTTATTAACGGTCAAGTTCACTCTGACGAAGAAAAAAGGAGAATAATTGTTAAATTTCTTTCTTCTAAATAACATTTACACTAATGTATTGGTGTGAGGTGGTGCTATATTATTTTATTATTTCTACATTTATCTGCATGTGAGTTTTCAATTGAATCATTCTATCATTTTTTTATGTTCATACAATCTGTCGAGCGTTACAAATTAAATTATATACATACTTATGGAATTTATATTTCTGTTCATATCGGTTGTTGTATACCAATTCCGGCCGGGGTTAGGTAGAAAAAACAAACCTCACCCAACCTATTACTAAGTTGATTTAATTGAATTGTTAGTATTGAAGTCAACCTGAAGTAGTTACTTTGCAATATTGAATTTTTTCTTTTTGTGTTAAACTATACCTTATTTTAGTTTTTCTAGTAGGACCTTTTTTTTTCTTTGAGCTGTTAACTCTTAACAATGTTTTTTGAAATAAACTGGGATAAAAAGATAATTCTGATGAATCTTCTTCCTCTCGTTCTTCTTTGTGGTTGTTACTGTCCTCGTTCTGTGATGTTTTAAGTGTTGTGGTATCTGCGTGTCGTAGCACGTAGGGATTTTTCCGCCCGCGAAACACATGATAGACTGAGTTAGTCGGTCAGGATAAGGCACGCCGGGCGAAGAAAGGAAAAATCCCTAACAAATGTATGCTGCACTGACGACAGCTCGACAGAGTTTTGTCAGATGCAACAAATGGCGCCCAAACTGTTTGGCTTTCTTCTATATTTTTTCATTTTGGCAGATGTGCTTTCGGCGGGGGTGGCGAATGGTTAATAGAAGCATTCTGTTGCCTCAGCCATTTTGTTTTGTTTTCGTTGGCTGTGGTTGTAATTATATACCTGACATTGTCAATTATTTTACATAATCTAGTCGAGCGGTCGTCAATGCAGCATTGGCACCCATCTCGTGCTACTGTCTTGTGCTATGTGTCCAACAGAGCTTGTCTCTTCAATTTATATCTAGACTCTTGTCGTTGAGGGATTATCTTCAGAAGAGAAAATAAAATGCGTGAATATCTTCTTGTGAATAGAATAAATCTGGTATTAAGACTTACATGAGTTTGCCACATCTGGAGCAAAAATATTTATTGAGATGACCCATGATCTAATCTTGATCCTTGTCCACCTGTAAGGTGTTGTTCATTTATTAGAACTTTTACGAGCAGGATTCAAGACATGTGATCCAGGGAGCATTTCTAGGTAACGACAAGATATCTATAGCTCTCAAATTTCCCAAGTCCTATTTTTTCAATTTTGTGTGAAATTTTATACATTTTTCCTTCCATATTAAATTCCCGTCTTGGAGAGGATTCGTAAGAATTATTTTTTTTATGCTTGCTATCACTTAAAAGATCTGACTAATATTTGGTCGCTACAAATAAATAAAAATACAACTTATTATACTATTATAACATTTTTAGTGCACTTTTTGATTTTTGATGCATATTTTGCACATTTAAAGGACAGCTACTTGAGTGAGATAATCACGAATATTTATAATACGTGATATGTTGAATTGGACATTTGTTAAAGTTATTACATTTCTTTTAGTAAATCCTATCGGTACTTTTCTGTTTTTCCCCCCCCATTTTTTTCACTTTTTGTTGTTGCAATGCTTCTAAAATTGATTAGAAAGTAGTAATTAGCCAAAATTATGATGGAGAAACACGTTTAAAAAAAAAAAAAAAAAATTTTAATTTTTTTGGCGTAAGCCTGCATGGAGCAGCCTGCATGGATATATATATATATATATATATATATATATATATATATATATATATATATATATATATATATATATATATATATATATGTATATATATATATATATATATATATCTATATATATATCTATATATATATATATATATATATATATATATATATATATATATATATATATATATATATATATATATATATATATATATATATATATATATATATATATAAATATTAATTTTCGGCGAAACGAGTTTAATACTATTGTTCTTCGAACATTAGTAACATATTTAAAGTTGAAGGCCAATTTAAAGTGAAAGCAAGTTTAAAGTTGTGTATCAGTCATCAAATAGCCTAAAGGAAGAAACATCTTTTGTTCGCATTATGGTCTTTATTAACGGTCAAGTTCACTCTGACGAAGAAAAAAGGAGAATAATTGTTAAATTTCTTTCTTCTAAATAACATTTACACTAATGTATTGGTGTGAGGTGGTGCTATATTATTTTATTATTTCTACATTTATCTGCATGTGAGTTTTCAATTGAATCATTCTATCATTTTTTTATGTTCATACAATCTGTCGAGCGTTACAAATTAAATTATATACATACTTATGGAATTTATATTTCTGTTCATATCGGTTGTTGTATACCAATTCCGGCCGGGGTTAGGTAGAAAAAACAAACCTCACCCAACCTATTACTAAGTTGATTTAATTGAATTGTTAGTATTGAAGTCAACCTGAAGTAGTTACTTTGCAATATTGAATTTTTTCTTTTTGTGTTAAACTATACCTTATTTTAGTTTTTCTAGTAGGACCTTTTTTTTTCTTTGAGCTGTTAACTCTTAACAATGTTTTTTGAAATAAACTGGGATAAAAAGATAATTCTGATGAATCTTCTTCCTCTCGTTCTTCTTTGTGGTTGTTACTGTCCTCGTTCTGTGATGTTTTAAGTGTTGTGGTATCTGCGTGTCGTAGCACGTAGGGATTTTTCCGCCCGCGAAACACATGATAGACTGAGTTAGTCGGTCAGGATAAGGCACGCCGGGCGAAGAAAGGAAAAATCCCTAACAAATGTATGCTGCACTGACGACAGCTCGACAGAGTTTTGTCAGATGCAACAAATGGCGCCCAAACTGTTTGGCTTTCTTCTATATTTTTTCATTTTGGCAGATGTGCTTTCGGCGGGGGTGGCGAATGGTTAATAGAAGCATTCTGTTGCCTCAGCCATTTTGTTTTGTTTTCGTTGGCTGTGGTTGTAATTATATACCTGACATTGTCAATTATTTTACATAATCTAGTCGAGCGGTCGTCAATGCAGCATTGGCACCCATCTCGTGCTACTGTCTTGTGCTATGTGTCCAACAGAGCTTGTCTCTTCAATTTATATCTAGACTCTTGTCGTTGAGGGATTATCTTCAGAAGAGAAAATAAAATGCGTGAATATCTTCTTGTGAATAGAATAAATCTGGTATTAAGACTTACATGAGTTTGCCACATCTGGAGCAAAAATATTTATTGAGATGACCCATGATCTAATCTTGATCCTTGTCCACCTGTAAGGTGTTGTTCATTTATTAGAACTTTTACGAGCAGGATTCAAGACATGTGATCCAGGGAGCATTTCTAGGTAACGACAAGATATCTATAGCTCTCAAATTTCCCAAGTCCTATTTTTTCAATTTTGTGTGAAATTTTATACATTTTTCCTTCCATATTAAATTCCCGTCTTGGAGAGGATTCGTAAGAATTATTTTTTTTATGCTTGCTATCACTTAAAAGATCTGACTAATATTTGGTCGCTACAAATAAATAAAAATACAACTTATTATACTATTATAACATTTTTAGTGCACTTTTTGATTTTTGATGCATATTTTGCACATTTAAAGGACAGCTACTTGAGTGAGATAATCACGAATATTTATAATACGTGATATGTTGAATTGGACATTTGTTAAAGTTATTACATTTCTTTTAGTAAATCCTATCGGTACTTTTCTGTTTTTCCCCCCCCATTTTTTTCACTTTTTGTTGTTGCAATGCTTCTAAAATTGATTAGAAAGTAGTAATTAGCCAAAATTATGATGGAGAAACACGTTTAAAAAAAAAAAAAAAAAATTTTAATTTTTTTGGCGTAAGCCTGCATGGAGCAGCCTGCATGGATATATATATATATATATATATATATATATATATATATATATATATATATATATATATATATATATATGTATATATATATATATATATATATATCTATATATATATCTATATATATATATATATATATATATATATATATATATATATATATATATATATATATATATATATATATATATATATATATATATATATATATATATATATATATATATATATATATATATAAATATTAATTTTCGGCGAAACGAGTTTAATACTATTGTTCTTCGAACATTAGTAACATATTTAAAGTTGAAGGCCAATTTAAAGTGAAAGCAAGTTTAAAGTTGTGTATCAGTCATCAAATAGCCTAAAGGAAGAAACATCTTTTGTTCGCATTATGGTCTTTATTAACGGTCAAGTTCACTCTGACGAAGAAAAAAGGAGAATAATTGTTAAATTTCTTTCTTCTAAATAACATTTACACTAATGTATTGGTGTGAGGTGGTGCTATATTATTTTATTATTTCTACATTTATCTGCATGTGAGTTTTCAATTGAATCATTCTATCATTTTTTTATGTTCATACAATCTGTCGAGCGTTACAAATTAAATTATATACATACTTATGGAATTTATATTTCTGTTCATATCGGTTGTTGTATACCAATTCCGGCCGGGGTTAGGTAGAAAAAACAAACCTCACCCAACCTATTACTAAGTTGATTTAATTGAATTGTTAGTATTGAAGTCAACCTGAAGTAGTTACTTTGCAATATTGAATTTTTTCTTTTTGTGTTAAACTATACCTTATTTTAGTTTTTCTAGTAGGACCTTTTTTTTTCTTTGAGCTGTTAACTCTTAACAATGTTTTTTGAAATAAACTGGGATAAAAAGATAATTCTGATGAATCTTCTTCCTCTCGTTCTTCTTTGTGGTTGTTACTGTCCTCGTTCTGTGATGTTTTAAGTGTTGTGGTATCTGCGTGTCGTAGCACGTAGGGATTTTTCCGCCCGCGAAACACATGATAGACTGAGTTAGTCGGTCAGGATAAGGCACGCCGGGCGAAGAAAGGAAAAATCCCTAACAAATGTATGCTGCACTGACGACAGCTCGACAGAGTTTTGTCAGATGCAACAAATGGCGCCCAAACTGTTTGGCTTTCTTCTATATTTTTTCATTTTGGCAGATGTGCTTTCGGCGGGGGTGGCGAATGGTTAATAGAAGCATTCTGTTGCCTCAGCCATTTTGTTTTGTTTTCGTTGGCTGTGGTTGTAATTATATACCTGACATTGTCAATTATTTTACATAATCTAGTCGAGCGGTCGTCAATGCAGCATTGGCACCCATCTCGTGCTACTGTCTTGTGCTATGTGTCCAACAGAGCTTGTCTCTTCAATTTATATCTAGACTCTTGTCGTTGAGGGATTATCTTCAGAAGAGAAAATAAAATGCGTGAATATCTTCTTGTGAATAGAATAAATCTGGTATTAAGACTTACATGAGTTTGCCACATCTGGAGCAAAAATATTTATTGAGATGACCCATGATCTAATCTTGATCCTTGTCCACCTGTAAGGTGTTGTTCATTTATTAGAACTTTTACGAGCAGGATTCAAGACATGTGATCCAGGGAGCATTTCTAGGTAACGACAAGATATCTATAGCTCTCAAATTTCCCAAGTCCTATTTTTTCAATTTTGTGTGAAATTTTATACATTTTTCCTTCCATATTAAATTCCCGTCTTGGAGAGGATTCGTAAGAATTATTTTTTTTATGCTTGCTATCACTTAAAAGATCTGACTAATATTTGGTCGCTACAAATAAATAAAAATACAACTTATTATACTATTATAACATTTTTAGTGCACTTTTTGATTTTTGATGCATATTTTGCACATTTAAAGGACAGCTACTTGAGTGAGATAATCACGAATATTTATAATACGTGATATGTTGAATTGGACATTTGTTAAAGTTATTACATTTCTTTTAGTAAATCCTATCGGTACTTTTCTGTTTTTCCCCCCCCATTTTTTTCACTTTTTGTTGTTGCAATGCTTCTAAAATTGATTAGAAAGTAGTAATTAGCCAAAATTATGATGGAGAAACACGTTTAAAAAAAAAAAAAAAA
Organism: Nemotelus pantherinus; assembly: GCA_963978885.1. Taxonomy (NCBI): domain Eukaryota; kingdom Metazoa; phylum Arthropoda; class Insecta; order Diptera; family Stratiomyidae; genus Nemotelus; species Nemotelus pantherinus. The sequence goes on from OZ022264.1 coordinate 116,674,681, forward strand.
AATTTTAATTTTTTTTTAATTAATTTTTTAATTTAAAAAATAATTAAATTAATTTAAATTTTAGACTAATGTCACATAACAGTGAGAATAAATTTTGCTCCATTTTTGACGTCTTACCTTTCCGAAGCTTCAACGCAATTTACAATTAAGCTATTACAATAATAATTTTGTATACAATTTGTTTATATGATTACGGGGGGGAGGGGCAGCAGGCCCCCCCCAACAACACATTAACTTTTGGGAAACTCATTCTGCCACATAAAAATGAAAAAAAAATTTAAAACCGGAAAAAAAATATTTTTTTTTAAATGCATTTTTCCATCTCAATTTTTGTGGAGTAACACTTTTTAACCCATTTCGAGCAGTTTTCATCAAAAAAATTAAAGAAATGGAGGGGGAAAAACAGAAAAGTGTCAAAATTTATTCTCACTGTTATGTGACATTAATTTCAAATTTAAATTAATTTAATTAATTTTTAAATTAAAAAATTAATTAAAAAAAAAATTAAAAAATTTTCTGTTTTAAACGTGTTTCTCCATCATAATTTTGGTTAATTACTACTTTCTAATCAATTTTAGAAGCATTGCAACAACAAAAAGTGAAAAAAAATGGGGGGGGAAAAACAGAAAAGTACCATCCTATCTTACATAACAGGTACATAGTTGCTTGAATGTAGTACATTGGCTGTTAGTTTTTGTTTCTTTGAGTTTTCCTTGGGTTTCGGAATAATTTTTTTTTTATTTTAATTGCGCAAGTTTTATTTTGCGGTTAAAAATTTCTATAAAGAAAAAACAACTATAATCTGGAGCAATGCGTTGCAGAACGAATAGCTAGGATCCTAGCTACACGCCTTTCCAGCACCAATTGGAACGCTTGAGCCTATCCCCTTCGGCTGCTCAAGGCACGAGAATCACAGAGGCAATGAGAACGAATTCATCCCCTACTGGTCAGACGGTAGCACACAGTTCCGCCACTGAGTCATCAAGAAGACGGATTCCTCACGAAGAAGGTTCTTTCATGCACCAGGAGCAAACGTCTCGTCCGAATACTTCGATCGATAATGACCCACCGAGAGTCACTTTTCAGGCGCAAGCAGAGATGAGTGAGCGATCGTCAATAAAAGCACCGATAGCTAAATGGAACCTGATTTTCGATGGATCGACTTCAGGTTTGACCGCGAGACAGCTTATGTTTCGTGTTTTGTACTTGGCAGTAGATTATCATGTTCTTCTAGCCACCCTGGCTATAGACTTTCACCTGCTTCTGAGAGGACAGGCCGCAGATTGGTACTGGTGTTTCCGGGAATTGAATTATCCGCTTTGATTCAGTAGGTTACGGGCGGAATTTCTGGAACAGTTCAAGGCTTTTAGATCCGATGTGAACGTGCGGAGAATGTTAGATGGTATATTGCAAAAACCAGGAGAACGATTTCAGGATTTCTTTGATGCCCTTGAGAGTATTTCTCTACAATTAAATACCTTCTTAATGGATCTTGATTTTCAGTGTGCAGTGCTTAGGAATATGTCCCCAGCACTTAGAATTCACTTGACTGGTGTAAAAACAACCCGAGAATTAGTTAGACGCTGCTGTCTGATAGAATCAGAGTGGAGACTGTTGGGAGTGAATGGTGATCGAGAGCCGAATCGTCGAGCGCACCAGGTGCATGAGCTTGAGTTCGGGAGAGATCAGGGTGTTAATGGTCAAGCAGACATATTTCTTTCCCCTGTTCGACATTTGTTACGTGATCTTAGACCGTCATCTGCAGATGTTTCCTATCAAGAGGAAATTAAAGCGATGAAAGCAAGTCCGTATAATGTTTCATCGGAAAATTCCCGTCGGCTTCCGTTCAGCAGTCAGTCACGTAGTGTTTACGAGAAACGATCCTGTCAGCTGTACGAAGATGATTGTTTTCCAATCTAAGGACGCCAGTATTTCAACATCCTGAAGAGTATAGGGGTTCTCTCACTTCCAGACAAGAACTACACGCCATGAAAACAGTCTCTAATGACATGAGTAATGGGGATCGCGGATCAGAAGGTAGTAGGAATTACAGAATATGTTGGAATTGCCTCGACTTAGGGCATGGTTTCATGGATTGTTCGAAACCTATCTAGTGGAGTTTTTGCTTTGGTTGTGGTCGAGAAGGGACTCTGAAGCCCAAATGTCCAAATTGTCAGTCGGGAAACTTGGGCAGGAATGCGCTTTCAGCAGGGAGGTTGCGTATTCCTCCAAACACTCGTTCCTCCATACCCGAGATGTCAGACGTAGCTACAAATGTGGATCCCGAGCTACGCCGACGACAATGATTTCCTGTAAGAATTGTACCCTAGCTAAGACCTTTCATTCAACTCTTGCAAATGATGGTTCAACCTCTTCTTCTATATCCAGAGATCGTAGGCGTTCCTCTGAGCGTTTCAATCGTTCATGGAGGTATTTTACCCTGAGGCGTTTCTTGAAGAAAGCGTGTGTCAGTTCCGTGGTGACCATGTCTGGTGATAACCGACCCTTTGGCGAAATTTTTATTAAGGGTCGTAAGCTCGTTGGGTTACTTGATAGTGGAGCCAGTGTGAGCATTTTGGGTGCAGGTGCTTTAGACCTGATTGCTGAGCTCGGTTTGTACGTTCACAGCATGCAGACAGTAGTTTACACAGCTTCCGATCAAAGGGCTGCGGTACTTGGATATGTTAGTACCCTGGTGCGGTTTAAAGACAAAAGTAAGCTAATACGCTTCCTGTTATGCCCCAGTCTGACCAACCCAGTCTATCTTGGTATAGACTTCTGGGATGCATTTAAGATTGCACCTCAGTACTCCGCTATTGAAATCCCGGACATGAATTCTTGCTTTCATCAATTAGTTCCTGAAGATCAACGGAGGCTGGATGAAGTCACACATCAATTTCCTTCTATTAACAAATTAGGTTTAGGCAGAACCAACTTATTGTCTCATACCATCGAGACTGGTGATGCCCAGCCTATTAAACAGCGACATTATGCCGTGTCACCTTTCGTTCAAAAGTTGATGTATGATGAGCTAGACCGCATGTTCTCTCTAGGGGTTATTGAGGAAAGTAGGAGTTCCTGGAGCTCACCTGTCACCATTGTTCGGAAACCGGGTAAAGTACGTCTATGTTTGGATGCAAGACGATTAAATGAGGTCACTATTAAAGATGCTTAAACCTTTGCTGCTGATTGAGGGGTTGTTGGCTAGACTATAGTCCACTCGTTTTATCACCAGTCTGGATTTGAAAGACGCGTTTTGGCAAATTCCATTGGATGACAAATCTCGGGAGAAAGCTGCATTTACTGTTCCTGGACGTCCGCTATATAATTTTACCGTCATGCCGTTTGGGTTGTGTAACGCACCCCAAACAATGTGTCGTCTGACAAGGTCATCCCTCACGAACTGCATGACCGAGTGTTTGTATACTTGGATCATTTGCTGGTAACCAGCTCCACGTTTGATGAACATTTGGAATTACTTGCTAAGGTTGCCACCTTATTAACATCTACAGGTCTAACTATCAACGTGGAAAAGAGCGAATTTATCCAAAAGGAAATCAGATATCTTGGCTATGTAAGTGGTGATGGAGTCCTCAAAACTGACCCTGAAAAGGTGTCAGGCATCGTTACATACCCACAGCCTAAATCGGTCAAAGATGTGAGACGGTTTATGGGGATGGCCGGATGGTACAGGCGGTTTATTCCGAACTTCGCCTCCATAAAATTTGCCATGACAGATTTGTTGAAGGGAAAAAAGAAATTCGGGTGGACAGAGGCGGCAAATAAAGCCTTCAAGGAAACAAAAAAACTCCTAGTTTCTGCACCAGTGCTAGTCAATCCGGATTTTTCCCGACATTTCTACATACAGTGCGATGCAAGTGCCACCGGCATCGGTAGCGTCCTCTTCCAACAGGATGATGATAGTGGAGAGCATCCCATCGCATATATGTCCGCAAAACTCAATGCCGCACAACGTAACTACAGCGTCACGGAATTAGAATGCTTAGCTGCAGTGCAGAGCATCAGGCGTTTTCGGGCATATGTTGAGGGGTTGCCTTTCACTATCATTACCGATCATGCAAGTCTAAAATGGTTGATGGCGCAGAGGGATTTGTCAGGAAGGCTAGCGAGTTATGGTAAGCGACGTGGTCGTAGAGAAAAAAAATATATATATCACAATAACAAGACACACGGATTTTCTGGTTACGATCTTTATTGCGTAAATAGATAAGTTATAACGTAATGGTCTATTCGGAACTGGGGGCAGGAGTCACCATCCAGGTCTATTTATCTAATTACTTTGCTGACGCAGCGTGTGACCGTCCGCGTGTTTACAGCATTCCACATATTGTCTCATGTGGCCTGTTTGTTGGATTCAACATAATTTCTCACGTCTAGCCAGACGGAGTCATGTTGACTGTTGCTAAATGCAACAGTGTCTCTTTTTACTGTCTGAGATGCAACTGGATATGTAATTTCTCCACCCTTTAGCTTAGTATCCTCCTGGATACGATTATTGATTTCCAATTTACAGATTTGATGTTTTTTCTTAATATATATGAATGAAAATGTAATGGTAAGTATCATTATGATTACATAGACTTTGTTTAGGCCAAATGTTAAATTTTTATGTACTTGTAATTCTTTAATCTTTTGTATGTTATTTACATTATCGATCATAATATCTTCAAGAGTTATTTTTTCTGTAAAGTTTACATATTGTTTATTAAAAGGATAAAAGAACCTATCTTTAACTTTACTTTTCATGTTATAAAAATTATGTCCTAAAACTTCCATAGAGCGATTGCTATAGTGAATCATTATATTTCCTGATAACAATAATTTCCTATTATCGCATGTTTGATTAATGTTTAATGTAATGTTTTTTATTACAACAGTTTCTTCGTCAATTTTAATTATATCTGTCTTGTTGTTTTTGATAAGTTTACAATTTTCCTTAAATATACAATTGCTACCGAACTCCCCTGGACGGTAATAAGACCCCTTCTCCTTTTACTGAGGAAAGGGGTGACAGCCACAGGCGGCTCGCTCACACTAAGATGGGTGGATTCGGGCGCCACTCGTTTCAAACCCGCGCTGTCTTCAAGCCCGTCTCCGCGAAACGAGAATTCGGGCGGGCATCACTTTCACTTTCCACGAAATTTACCACGAATAGATACAACAGCGATTACACAAATTTTCACACTTTATTTCTGAATTAGTCACTTCGTCTACCTATCAATTGCGGCGCCGACCCCTATCGATACAAAACTAGTTGCTAACAGCCCTAGTCTATCTAACGCAAATTATTCCTCCTAGCGGCCTCTAGCCCAACTATGATCTACAATCTAAAAGAAACTAACGTTCCTTAGCTACTCTCGTAATTACTCCCGGGGCTTCCCCCAATTAGTGCGTCGTCTTCGTTTTTAGTCGAGATGATGGTTATCTGCCGTCGTCTAATCCGATGTCGCACCCCACCTTACAGACCGCCAACTCAATAATTTCGATGCACATATAGTTACTCCGTCTCCATCAAAGATTCGATTCGAAAGATCACCAATGCCGTCGTCTAATCCGATGTCGCACCCCACCTTTCAGACCGCCAACTCAATAATTTCGATGCACATATAGTAACTCCGTCTCCATCAAAGATTTGATTCGAAAAATCACCAATGCCGTCGTCTAATCCGACGTCGCATCCCAAATTTCAGAACGCCCAAATCAGTAGCTTCGCTGCGCTTCAGAAAAATTTCTCCGTCTCCGCCAAAAGGTTCGTTTCTTGAAATCACCGCTGCCGTTTTTCTTCCTGTGCCTCGCGCCGATCGCGATTCGTGGTCAACGTGGAAAAGAAATTAATATCAATTTCATCCAAAACTCCGTCGTTCTTTTTCCCAACTTACGTCTTCCACTGCCAGTCACCAAAGGAGAGCCACTCCTCGCTTTCCATTTCCATTTAGCCTCGGTGGACCATAAATTTCCCGCTTTAGCGGAATTCCTGGGGAACGTTTTCCCTTTTTCTTCCATACATTCTGCATTTGGGGGCAATGCACTGTTGCACTTGGGTGCATCGGACGGAAAGCTTTTGAACATAATTTCGCACTCGGCGGCCCGTACGCAGCCTTCCGGATCCTTCCAGTCGGCTGGAAATATCGACGCTTTCAGCCGCTTGGCGGCGTTCATCGCTTCTGTTGTCGTGGTTTGACGTTTCGTCTGAGAGTTTAGTGTGTGTTTACTGTGTCAATCTTTAAATAAATTCACATGGGACTCGATTCAACATCTCATAAAAGACCATCGACATTCAAATCAAAGTAAAATTGATTTGTCTTAGCTTATAATCAATTAAGTGCAGATTGATGAAAACATCCAGTACTACTCGTAAGTGAGGATTAGTCGTCGCACGGTAATGCCAAATAATCGGTTGAGTTTTCACGAATCGCACGATCATATAAAAATGCAGGATACGTATCGACGACGAAGACATTTCGATGGAGGATACCTTTCGTCCGAGAGTCTAGGACCGAAAAGCAAATGCAAGGGAATATGTCGAGTTGTATCGTCAAATATATTCGTTGGTTGCGTGGCCATTGCTGCTCTGATCATTACAATCGTTTGCATTTCGTTACTGGTCACCTACAAAATGGAACGTGAGGTTGTTCAGTTGATCGACTACCATGACAAGGATATGCTCGATGAGCAACGAGTCTGGTTCGATTTGGGTATCCAGGAGCTGAGCGAGGCATTGGTTGTAAAACGGAATACAAGACGAGCCAGAAATGTGAATTTGTTTGTTGGTGGCCGGAAAGGTGAACACGACGAAGACTGTTCACGTTAATCCCTCAGCGAATTCGGAAATGTCCCAAATCGGGCATCCTCCACCCTTCAACGTCAGACATGGAAGGTGATTTTCAGGTAAAGGTCGTTTGGGTAAATTGCTCCTCTCGTGGCTAGTACGCTTCCGAGTCACGATGATCGCGGTCATGTAGTAGTGTTTGGTTGCAATCTTCGGGGCTTGCTGGCTTGCGGCTGCATCGTCGGAAGGAGCGTTACTTAGGTTACCTATTGTTCTTCTATTTTCCTATTCTTCCTTGATATATCATTTATTTACAGATTTATATCCTTTATTATATATTTTCCTATTCTTCTTTATCACACAAATTCCATATACTAATATAATATTTACAAATTCAATGCACTAAGCCGACTCGCTGGTGTATCCATACATCGCTTTTGTTTTGTGCGCAGCCCGAACGCGTAATATCACCCCCTTCCGAAGAGAATTACGTAGGAATTCTCTTTAATATTACCGCGACTATTTCCCGATTCCCTGACGCTACGTCGCGTGAGTCCATGATGGATTCCGGTTACGCGTTTCTTTTTTTTTTCTTTTATTTGTGGTAATGAATCTTAGAAATTTTACTAGTTCGCGACGCAACGTTGCTCTTCCATCTTATACCTGCGATCGGAATCCCCAATTTTGTTTCGTATAACCGATTGCAACATGCTATCACTCACACTCATGCCAATTCCTGTACTGACACCCTGGTTAACATTTTAGCATCTCAACTATTGACCCGCATGAATCGGCCGTGGAATGCCTAAGCGATACGAAGGACTTAATCGTGAGACGAGTTAAGGAGAAAGAAAAAAGAATAGAAGGAAGAAAAAAAAACAACAACAGCTCCGTCTCTGGAATGATCCACCTGCCACCAACACTGCTGCCTAGGTAATACGTTTGCTATTTTACTAACCCTACCTCTAAATACTATTTTTTTTTTTTCCTAATACTAAAACTACCCACCACTAATCGCTTCGACTTATCGTACCCGCCACCACCTACTTGATTACATTCTAATCTTCCTAATCTGAGTTCTGCGAATATTCCTCCATAATACTTCAGCCCACCACCGTATGATGTTCTAATAATCTTCATGACCTAGTGTTACTATGATTAATTTATATTTCTAACTTCTTTTCAGCCATACTGTCTGATCTGCCTACCCTATGTCTAAGAATCACACGTTCATCCTATATGTTAATCCACCTAATCGATATACTCTTTCAAATCTTTCACGTGCCAAACTCCCGCTTCCTTGCCCTCACCATCCACCAAGAAATAGGTCCACCCTGATACCCGAGATTTTATCCAAAATGGACCAAGATATTCCGGTGCGAGTTTTGCGGAGTAAAGGTTCAGTTAGCGAACGTGCGTCGCGTCCGTCGCGTCCGCTGCGTTTTATGACCGGACGCATCGATGATCTTTGAGAGTGCGTCGCGTCCGCTCCGTCTGTCAAAGGCAAAGGTGGTCAGTTTTTATTTACCTGGTGAAAAATTCATATTCGAAAGCGGGAGTTGTTTGAACTGTTTTGTAATTTGTCTGTTCAGTTCGTGCGTGCGTTCCGTGTATCGAAGTTGAAGGTGTTGAATTAAATTATTGTCGTGTTATATACTCGTATAAATTTGTTATATACTCCAAACAAATTATTTTGGCAGTCTTAGGTAGACACTGGTATTTCACATGAATATTGCTAAATTTTTATTTATTAAGAAGTATTCATCCACTAGGGAAAAAATAGATGGCTTTCAAAATTAATATCATGGCTGCATATTCTAACTGATTAAGTAAGGCATAATAACGTAAACGCTTTTTTACATTTCTACTCGGGTGTTTGGTTTCGGAATCAATCAAACTTTTGAATTGTCACAAATTACAACTACTATTATTTTTGTCACGCTATTTTCAAGCATGCTATATTTGGAAAATTATCAATTAAATTTTAAGCGCAACAGTTGCGAAGATAAATGAAAGATAAGCTAATTCAATGCAGACATCAATTTAATCGGTTCAACAAAGGTTGACTGTTTTTTGAACCATCGGTAAATTAACATTATTTTACCAGTAATATTTATAAGTATAAAATACGCTAATTAACAATTTCTACAGCATCAACATTCGATTAATTAAATATTTCAGGAAAATGATTTATCTATTCCACAAAACATTTTGAAAATATATTCACCTTGAAAAATTCTTAGATGACAGAATGCCTTGCAAAACACTCACCACTCATTCTAAACTCACCTTTCTCTCTCTCGATGCGTCCGAAGATGAAATTTGATCATCTCTTGCGCTCCGTCGCGTCGGACGCACCGGTTGGATAACTATCGCTGCGTCTTCCAATGTAAAGTATATGGAAACTGAGAAATTCAACTCAGTCGGAGCGGACGCGACGGACGCGACGCACGTTCGCTAACTAGACCTTAAAACCGGGTTGCGTCTGAAATGGAATAGTTTTTCCGCCAAACCGAATCTCCTATTTCGAACACCGCGTTCCGTTTTCTCAAATTGTACCTCTGCTCACTATGACGAGCCGCGCGGGTCATGTCGACGCTATCGTCACCACCGCTTCCATTACCAATACCAGATACATCAATCCCAATCAGCATAGATTGGTCAGCATAAAGATACAATGAACTTAAAGGTAAAAATTCTTCAATAACCTAGTTCCAAATTAATATTTCACAACATTGCAATTGCACATCCAATCGAAATATTTTTATGCTGATCATCTGTTCTGAATAATGGAAATTGCAATGCAATTGCACAATTCAATTGCATTGATCGAAAGTGCATTATTTTTCATTACAAAATATTTTTATGCTGATCACTTGTTTCAGCAAACAGTGATCGTTAATAATTTATTATCTAGGTCAGGTAGTCGATAAGCGAAAGAAATGTACTTTAGTTAGTTAGTCGCTAATTGATCGGAATAAAGTTAAGATCAAAAACTGAACTCACGGTGTTTAATTTTTTTTTTAAAATATTAAAGTAAACACCTACAAACGTGGCGCAGTCGGTAACCACTTCATCTATAGATAAGTGGAAAAAGTGAAAAGTGAGTTTATCATTTGGTAGTGACTCTCACCAAATCTGAAGAGTGGTGATTAAAATTAAAACTGTTTGCAAAGTGAGTGAATAAAAAAAAAAAACTAATCTCTTTGCTAGTGATCACAATCAAATCTCAAGATTGACAAAGTGATAATTATAATTAGTTGGAATACTTTCTAAAAAAAAAAGTTTGTGGTTTTGTTAAAAAGGAAAAATAATAGAAAACGAAGACTGGTAAAGTGAAAGTGAAAATTAGATAGAATATTTTTGCTTAAAAACAAAAAAAAAAACAGTCTATAAAGAAAAAAAAGGAACATACAAACTAACTGAAGTTTAGTTTTGTGTAGTAAAAAGTTATTTGAAAAAAAAATAATAGCGATTATGGCTCCGATACCACCACCACAACCAGAAGACAACCAGGGGACACATATTACTATAACGGCATCGGATTTAATGAAGGAAGCCGCTGCAATTAGACCCTTTTTTGGAACAAAGGACTATGACCTATCCTCTTTCATCCGGGAAGTGGAAATCATCTTGCCGATGTTCAATGACAACCCAAATATGCAGCAGTACGTTTTTCAGCGGTACATAATAAACAAACTGCAAGGACAGGCTCTACAGGCAGTCAGAACGCTGGGATCAAATCCATCATGGGACCAGTTGAAGAGCGAACTTATCAAAAACTTTGGAGTGCGGGAAAGCTACTACCATCTTCATCACCAGGCTATTAATTTAAGGAACTATAACAATGTAAGTGATTATTATTACAATTTACGGAATATTTTAGATAAACTAAACACTAAGTACGAATTTGATAGTAATAAACCTGCTCAATTTTCACCACAAGCCAATGAAGCAGTCATTTTGAAAACATTTTTGAACGGTATAGACAAAAATTTAGCCAGTATTGTGTATAGTAGAAATGTAGAAAATTTGAGAGAGGCCTTTTACTTATTAGAAGAGACTGGTCTTATAAAACATTATAATAAAAGAAGACAAGGACAGACATTCGACAAAAACAAACAACCAATGACTGATCCGGACAACCATCCAAGAAATGACAGTAACGACGACATAAGACAGAACCAACACAACAACGGCAGGTTTTCAGAAAATAAAGGCTTCGAAAATTCAGGAAGGTATAGAAACCGGGGTAATTCTGGCCGATACAGGCAGAATCATAGTAATAATAATTATTTTAATACTAGAAATTCAGGTTATTTTAAGAACAATGTAGATGAACCAATGGAAGTGGACCATATCCAAAACGCGGAACAAGTAAATTTTCACTCTCCAGCCGAGAAGCAGATTTACCGGTAGTTGAATTAACCATTGGGACAAACAAAATTAAGTGCTTAATTGATACCAGATCGACAACGACATTATTAAATGAAAATAGTTTACCAGAGTATAAACGTTCTAATCTTTCAAAATCCTTATATTTTAATACTCTAAGCGGACAGACAGAAATTAGTGAGGAGATAATTACAGAATTGCCACTTGAATTTAACGAAGATAATCTTATGAGTTGGAAATTAACTACATTTAAGGATAAAGACTTTGATGGTTTAATAGGTCAAAATATTTTAAAACCCATGCAGGCTATCATAAATTTAGAAGAAGGATATTTGGAAATACATAATACAAGAACTAAATTTTTAAATTCTTGTCAGTATGATTATGGCGAAATTCACATTTTGGAAGAATATGATGAACAAGATATATTAGATAAATTAAAACGAGATGACATGAATAAGGAGGAATTAAGTAAACTAGAAATATTGATAAAAAAGAACGAAGATCTATTTTTTCAAGAAGGGCAGAAACTTAGCCATGCTCATGAAGTACAACATGAGATCGTCACATTAAATGACAGACCAGTATATTCCAAAATATACAGGCATCCACAAATTCATGAAGGCGAAATAAACAGACAGATGAAAGAAATGTTGGAACAGGGAATTATTAGAGAAAGCGTTTCTCCTTATAACTCACCATTATGGATTGTCCCTAAAAAGGCTGACAATTCTGGCAAGAAAAAGTGGAGAATTGTCATTGATTACAGGAAACTTAACGAAGTTACTGTAAGTGACAAATTTCCAATGCCAAATATTGAAAATATATTGGAAAAACTCGGTAGGGCGCAATATTTTACGACCTTGGATCTCGCAAAGGGATTCCATCAAGTTCTGATTAAAGAGGATGACAGGAAGAAAACTGCATTCTCAACTCCTCTGGGCCATTATGAATTTGTTAGAATGCCGTTCGGGCTAAAGAATGCTCCGGCGACTTTTCAACGGCTAATTAATTCTGTACTCAGAGAATATATAAATAAAATATGCGTCGTTTATTTAGACGATATATTTATATTTAGCACAACAATAAATGAACATTTAGACAGCGTTCAGAAAATACTTAATAAACTGAGGGAACATAATCTTAAGATCCAAGTGGACAAATGTAATTTTTTTGCCAGATCTACGGAATATTTAGGGCATACTTTAACAACGGAAGGTGTTAAACCAAATATGAGTAAAATTGAAAATATCCAGAAATTGAAATTACCAGAGACAACGAAACAAATTAAGTCATTTCTAGGGATAACTGGTTATTATAGGAAATTTGTGAAAGATTATGCTAAAGTTGCATCGGGTATGACAAAGTATCTGAAAAAGAACACGAGAATCAACGTAAATGATCCTCAATACATAGACGCATTTCAGAAGTTAAAAAGACTTTTGATAGATCCGCCCATTTTAAAGTATCCGGATTTTAACAGAAGATTTAAATTAGTAACGGATGCTAGTGACTTTGCAATAGGTGCTGTCCTAACTCAAGATGAACATCCTATAAGTTACGCCAGCAGAACTTTGAACGATCACGAGAAAAGATACTCTACTACAGAAAAGGAGCTTTTAGCGATTGTTTGGGCTGTTAATTATTTCAGGCCATATATTTACGGTAGGACTTTTGATCTTATGACAGATCACCAACCTCTCAAATGGTTACAGACAAAACATAAGGGTAAAGACATAAATCCAAGATTGCAAAGATGGCTACTAAAACTAGGCGAATACGACTTTCAAATTAAATATATTAAGGGAAAGGAGAACAAAGCGGCAGATTTTATGAGTGGAATAAATGCTGATACAGGGGAGATAAACGTATTGAATGATAATTTAGAGCAAGAAGATAATGATAGCACAATGGCTACAATTCATTCGCAAGAGGAAGAGCAGAATGATCATTTTCCCATATTAGACACGGTCGTTAATAGATTTTTCACTCAGTTAATTTTGACAAAAAATAAAACTAAAGAAATTGATATTATTAACAATAAACGGAAAATAAACATTAGCTCTGAAGATATCCAATCAAATTTTATGACTGATATTTTCCGAAGATTCCTAAAACCTGGAAAGATTGGCATATATTCAGAATTATCTGATCATGAGTATAATATAGTGCAACAAAAACTTTTGGAATTATTTGATGTAAACTTCAAATTTCTTAAATGTGCTCATCATGCTAAGGATATGAAATCTGAGGATGATACTTTTAAGCAAATTGCAAAATATCACAAAAATGAAACAGGTCATGCAGGAATTAATGAAAATTACGAAGGTTTGAAACAACAGATCTACTTTAAAAATTTGAAAAAAATTGTGCAGAAATATATCAACAATTGTGATATTTGCAATCGAGCTAAATATGATAGGAAACCTTTGAAACCAAAATTTCATTTAACTGAAACTCCAAAATCTACTAATGAAATAGTACATGTTGACGTATATATTAACAAGAAGCACAGCTTCCTAACTTTCATTGACAAATTTTCGAAATATGTTATAGCGTTATATTTAGAAGACAGAAACAGTTTAACAATAACTGAGAAAATTAGGCAATATTTTTCAATTAAAGGTAAACCAAAACGGTTAGTCATGGACAATGAACTTAATTCAACCAATGTTAAAGATTTCTTGAGGAAAGAGGAAGTTGAAACACATTTCACAAAACCAAACAGTCATACAGGAAACGCAGATATAAACTGCTTTCATAGTGCAATAGGAGAAAAACTAAGAACATTAGAAGTGCAAAAATCGGAAATGTCTATGCAAGAAAGAATGTTTAAATGTGTCGAATGGTACAATAAATCTCATCATTCCACAATAAAAGTTAGACCTTTAGATGTTGAACAAGGGAAAGCTAATAACGAAGAGATAGAAACATTATTACGAATTAAGAAAGAAAGTAGAATAAATAAGCTAAATAAAAATAGGGAAAATTATGAGCAAACTGAAGAAATGGGCTATGTAAAAAATTATAAAGCCTTGAGACATAAAAATGAGCCCAAGTATAGGAAATTAAAATTAGACAACATTCATCCCATTAATATTAAAAGACCGAAACAATTTTCAGGTGATGTGGATACTCTAAATTATAATAATAGCACTGATACGACCAGCACATCTGACGCTGACGATAGAGCAACTGAACAGTAACAATGGTTTTGTTGAGATAAATCAAGAAAACATTCAAATTACGGACTACAGTACAATTTTGCATGTAATCGATCTTAATGATATCCAAAACTTAATAAACTCTTTGGAAATAAACGTAAATCAAGTTGAACCAATCGAAAACAGACAACTTTTACCGTACGAATTAAATACTATTAGGACTAAAGCTTTGACAATTATACCACACAGACATAGACGAGGACTCATTAACATTATAGGGACAGGACTGAAATGGTTATATGGAACTATGGATGATAACGATAGAACTGAAATCGAAGAACATTTACGAATAATAGACGAAAACTCACATAATACAATTGAACATTTGAATGAAAATATACGAATTAATAATCATTTTAATGAAACGTTTACCAAATTAAAAGAAATAATTGAATCAGATCGAGATAAATTTTAAGAAAGATTTAATGACATAAAAGCAAATAGCGAAAAAGTATACAAACAACTTATATTCTTAGATATTATGTTAAAAATTAAAATTCTGGGGGATAATGTAGAGCATATACAAAATAATATAGCATCGGCTAGGTTAAATGTAATGACTAATAATATATTAACGAATGAAGAGATTCTTCACTATCACGTTGATTTATATAAACTTCAAAACATGAAATTGGGAGCTGCTAGTTACAAAAATAATAAGATATTGTTCGCCATTAAAATTCCCAAAGAAATAATCGACGCAAAACAATCAATAATAACCCCAATAACTAATGAAGCATTTCAAGAATTGTTATTCAAAACACAAGAGATTGTGAAGATAGATAATATATCTTATGCTTATGAAGGAATTGTAAATAAACAAAAATTGAAGATATCAGATTTATGTATTTTTCAGAACAATTGTATCAAAACAAAGAATTTTAAACAGGAAATCCTACAAATTGAAAAGGGATCAATTTTGTTAAAAACCAAAATAATTCATATCTAAAAAGTACTTGTGATGAAAGAATTTTTAACCTCAAAGGAAACTATTTGCTAAATTTTCATAAATGTGGTATTGAAGTAAATGGGAGATTTTTTAATAATAACGAAGAAACTTTTAAACAGAACTTTGTAATTCCATCGACAATCAATATGAACACTACGATGGATCAATTGACTTTTGATGATCTGGTACTTGGCCAATTTCAAAATATTGAACAAATTAAAGAGTCAAAGTTTCACAAGAGCAAGATTAATTTATGTTACATAATCGCCTTGATTTCAATTTTAATAATTTTCACAATTTTGATCATTTTATACGTATACTTCTCGAAAAAGTATAAATCTCTAAATGTTAACTTGATTAATAAAACTCAGGAGAGTTTCAATCATAAGGAGGGAGGGGTCATGTCGACGCTATCGTCACCACCGCTTCCATTACCAATACCAGATACATCAATCCCAATCAGCATAGATTGGTCAGCATAAAGATACAATTAACTTAAAGGTAAAAATTCTTCAATAACCTAGTTCCAAATTAATATTTCACAACATTGCAATTGCACATCCAATCGAAATATTTTTATGCTGATCATCTGTTCTGAATAATGGAAATTGCAATGCAATTGCACAATTCAATTGCATTGATCGAAAGTGCATTATTTTTCATTACAAAATATTTTTATGCTGATCACTTGTTTCAGCAAACAGTGATCGTTAATAATTTATTATCTAGGTCAGGTAGTCGATAAGCGAAAGAAATGTACTTTAGTTAGTTAGTCGCTAATTGATCGGAATAAAGTTAAGATCAAAAACTGAACTCACGGTGTTTAATTTTTTTTTTAAATATTAAAGTAAACACCTACAAACGTCGCGTTTCATTCGTTCCACCACATTCCCTCGTAACTTGGAGAGTTGATCAGCCCTGACTTCCGGTCCTGGGATAATTTGATCAACCTCTGGAGGCTCCTTCGCCTCGTGGAACGTCACCATCTCTCGTCTGAAATTAAAAAAATAGGGTGTGACCTTAATCACCTCATGCCTGTAGGTCCGAAGTGCGCAGGCTATCTTTGCGAGATTCCGATCCCAATCGCGATGGTTCTCGGTCACGTAAGAACGCAACATCCGCTTTAGGTCCTGATTCCTCCTCTCAGCCGGGTTGGCTTGCGGATGGTATAATGCTGTGTGCTTGATTTCGGTTTCATAACTTTCCGCCGGCCGGCGCATCAAAGTTCCCCGAAACTGGACCCCATTATCGCACTAGCCATTTAGGTGCCCCAAAGAGCAGATACACCTGTTCCTCCAATACACGACAAACAGCCGCCGCTGTTGCCTGTCGCAGGGGAAATAAGAGCGTGAACTTACCCATATAATCCACCACTGTGAGGATTTGAGTATAGCCATTCTTCGATCGTGGGAAAGGTCCCACCAAGTCGACACAGATCATTTCCTATGGGTGCTTAGGCGACCCACTCCGGGAAACCATAAACCCTGCCTGTGCCTTTCTCTCAACCTTATTGGCCTGGCAGATCCTACATTTCTTAACTTAAGCGTCCACGTCCGCTGGCATCTTAGGCCAATAATAATTAGTCGCCACGCGGCTTATCGTGCGGCTTACCCCCATATGGCCCGCTGTAGGGTCATCGTGACATCTTTGGAGGATTTCCACTCTGCCTGCCTTGGACACGACCCTCTTCCACGACTCCTTTCCCTCCAGTGCGGGGTAACGCCTGGGCACATGTTTCCACAGTTGGTCATCCTTCACCCGCCAATCCGCATAGTGCTCAGGGGTCTCTTCCACCTTCTTCTTCATGTTGTCGTACCAACGGTCTCCAGGGGTCTCTAATATTGCGAGTTCTTCCCTGGGCAACATCCGCGAAAGAGCATCGGGTACGAGATGATCCTTACCTCTTCGGTGTACAATTTCGAATGGAAACTGCTGTAACCTGATTGCCCACCTGGCCAATCGTCCTGTCGGGTCTTTTAAATTACTCAGCCAGACCAGGAAGTAATGATCCGTGATGACGGTAAACTTAGCTCCCTTGATATATGGTCGCAGCTTCTCTACCGCCCACAGCACTGCGAGGCATTCTTTCTCCGCGGCTGAGTACTTCTTTTCTGCTTTCGACAAGGATTGGCTCAAGTAACATACCACCTTTTCCCCGTCCGCGTGCCTCTGTGTGAGCACCGCTCCCAAGCCCAACTCTGACGCATCTGTTTGAACGTAAAATGGTAGATCATAATCCGGACAGGTCAGTATTGGAGCCGTGGACAATTTCACCTTCGCCTGTGTGAACGCTGCTTCGCAGTCCTGGGTCCATGCAAACTTTTGGTTCTTTTCGAGTAGGTTTGTCAATGGTGCCGTCATCGTAGCGAAGTCTGGTATAAATCTCCTATACCACGAGACCATCACTAGGAACTGCCTCACCCCTTCACATTCCTAGGCAAAGGAATCTCCAATAAGGACTTCACCTTGTCCGGGTCTACGTTTAAACCTTTCTCGTCTACGACATATCCGAGATACTTAAGACGACAGCGACAAAATTCACACTTATCGCGAGAAACTCTGAAACCGGCCTGTCTGAGACGGCCAAAAACCACTCTCAATATATCCAGATGCTTGCTGAACTCTTGTGTCACCACTATTATGTCGTCCAAGTAGGTAAACACGTAGAGTTCGAGATCAGGGCCAAGGACCTGGTCGATTAAGCGCTGCCAAGTCGCGGGTGCGTTTTGCAATCCGAAAGGCATACGCCGGAATTGGAATAAACCGCGATGCGGTACCGTTAATGCAGTGAACTTACGTGATTGTTCCGCCATAGGAACCTGTCAGTAGGCTGACTTTACATCCAGTGATGACAGGTATTTGGCGTCACGGAGTTTATCCAACGTCGCCGACACATACGGCAATGGGTACGCGTCATGCTCGGTAACCTGATTTAATTTCCTGTAGTCTACGCAGAAACGGTACGTATCATCCTTTTCCTTCACCAACAATATCAGCGACGCCCAGGGGCTCGATGATGGCTCAGTTATCCCTTGTTCCAGCATCTCGTTCAGCTCTCGATCGATGTGCTTTTGTACGGCCGGTGACACCGGATAGTACCTTTGCTTAATTGGTACGGAGTTAGTCTTAATGACATGTTCCACAAGGGTGGTGCATCCGATACCTTCCCCCATGCGATGAAACTCCTCTTCTAACAAACGGCGGAGTTCGGCTTCCTCCACCTCCGTCAAACGACTTCGCGACTTTAATTGTTCTCCTGCCTCTCCTTCCAGTGCATCCAGAAAACTCCAACTTTCTTCGCTCAGTGCTAGAACCTCCCCGAATTGCCTGATGAAATCTACTCCTAGTATGAGAGCGTGCGGAAGCGATGGAACCACCAACACTTCCAACCATTCTGTTTTGTTTTCCAGTTTCACTGGAATAGTGACCATGCCCACGATGGCGCAACCCTGACTGTTAGCCAATCTGATGCTTTTCTGGTTGGAACCCAGTAGCTCTACTCCTAGCCCCTCGAGTATCTTCCACCCTTCTCCACCTACTACCGTGTGAGTAGCGCCTTAGTCCAGAAGGCCCATAAACTTCCGCCCAAATATATCCACCTCTAAGTGTGGACGGTTGTCTCCGGTCCTCTTTGCTACCAGAAAGTCAAATTGTGTGGTCGTCGCGGCTCTCCTATATTCCCCTTTGTGCCCAGGTGACCGCCTACTGGGCACAACTTCCGTTTCCCGGTTGCTGTTTCGAACGACTTGCTGGAGGATTACTTGTCACGCCCGCATTCCTTCGTTCGCCGCTCCGACAATTTGGACATTCCGCCCTGACTGTCCCTACTCTGCCGCATACAAAACACTTTCTTAGATCGTGACAATCCCGAGACGTATGGCTTGGTCGACGACAGTTCCAGCAGATAAGATTCTGACGTGCATCTAGTACTGCTGCTGCGGCTACATCAACCGTCTCAAGGTACGCGAGATCCGGTTCCAACAGCCTAGGCGTCCTTCTTGGAGGCGGAAGAGCAAAGGATTCCACGGAGGTCCTCGTTGCTTCGAGCGATCGTCCCAACCTTACCAATTCTCCAATTGACTCTGTCTTTATCAGAGCTAATTGCGTTTATAGAATGGCGCGATATTCTTTCTTACGATTTTCATCTTTTCCCCCTCTCCCGGTGGCTTGCTGAGACGACGAAATAGTCCTTCCATCACGGCCACGTACACGCCTATAGACTCCTCGTTACCTTGAGTCCTACGTCTTATCTCCTCTAGTAGGCGGTCATCATAGTCCGCGGGAAGGAATTCCTCTCGCAACTCCTTCACCAATTCCTCCCAACTCCGGCAGATCGCTCCATTCGCACGGAACCAAATCAAGGCCTTACCTTCAAAAAGGTCCACCGCAGACTTAAAGAGTTGAGCCTTCGATAAACCTTTAGCCTCCCAAAGCTCCTCCACCCGTTCCAGAAACGCACTTACCTAGTTCGGAGATTCTCCATTGAATCGTACTCCCCATTTGTGCAGCTCTACTGGCTTTGACTGAAAAGTCGGCGCACTCGGAACTGGTGAGCTTGGAGTATTCAGAGACCAATCCTTGTCCGTCTCCTCTGTCAATTCCCCACCAGCCTTGTATAGTAAATCCCCCATTGCTATTAGAAGTTCGCCCTTGGTCTTTCTCAGGAAGTCTAGGTCCTTCGCAGTTACTCCCCGCATGTACCCAAGTCTTCGTAACGCAAAGCAGATCTTTCCTTTTACCTTGAGAAATTCCCCAGAGTTAAAATCCCCAACAAAAGAGTCTATCAGCACTCCAATCTCTGCTAGTTTTGCACCCAGTGCCTCTTTATCCTCAGCAAATGTGAAGGGATACGTATCCAATGCGAAAGACTCCCCCAGAACAGCCTGGCTTCTCAACGCTCCCCTCAACTGCTTACTCATCGACTAAACGGTGTCTGCCGCCAGACCTCGAATGACGAGTTCATAGGTCAGCTCGTCCTTACTGAGCCGGTCCACCGCAATTTTCCTCACGGCCCCAACACCAGACATTTTGACCCCACAAATTGTTCTGCTCCCTCCCAAGAAATATACTCTCCCTTCACTACTTTATTAACCTTTATATATAACCAATTATATATAAAGCGAACAATGTGTACATATGTATATATATATATATATATATATATATATATATATATATATATATATATATATATATATATATATATATATATATATATATATATATCTATGTATTTATATATACCTATATTTCTATAACACTCTAAATTAACTTTCCCTACTATTACCATGAAGCGCTTCCGATTTTCTTTCGCGTTCACCTAGTCACTGGGAAACTATTTACTTCAAATTCCTCCAACTAACTCTAACACACACCTCAAACACTTCCACTCACTCTTCCACTCGCACTTCCTACTATCTTTTCCTATTTCCTCTCGCAGGTACAACCCGGATAATTTTCAACCATCCAAATTTATATAAATAGTTCCCAAAATTTATATATAAATCCAATAAAATGTATATGTTAATCAGATATTTACATCATTATATGTACCTATATATACATAAAGCTTCTAAATAATCTTGCGTTCGACGAACCGTATTATCACTTTTTCATACCCGCAAATTTACTAATTCGATTTCGACTTTACGTTAATTTTTCCATTTTTTTTTAACCCTTAGCACGTTGGGCGCCAATTTGTTACCGAACTCCCCTGGACGGTAATACGACCCGTTCTCCTTCTACTGGAGAAAGAGGCGACAGCCACGGGTGGCTCGCTCACACTGAGATGGGTGGATTTGGGCGCCACTCGTTTCAAACCCGCGCTGTCTTCAAGCCCGTCTCCGCGAAACGAGAATTCGGGCGGGCATCACTTTCACTTTCCACGAAATTTACCACGAATAGATACAACAGCGATTACACAAATTTTCACACTTTATTTCTGAATTAGTCACTTCGTCTACCTATCAATTGCGGCGCCGATCCCTATCGATACAAAACTAGTCGCTAACAGCCCTAGTCTATCTAATGCAAATTATTCCTCCTAGCGGCCTCTAGCTCAACTATGATCTACAATCTAAAAGAAACTAACGTACCTTAGCTACTCTCGTAATTACTCCCGGGGCTTCCCCCAATTAGTGCGTCGTCTTCGTTTTTAGTCGAGATGATGGTTATCTGCCGTCGTCTAATCCGATGTCGCACCCCACCTTACAGACCGCCAACTCGATAATTTCGATGCACATATAGTTAGTCCGTCTCCATCAAAGATTCGATTCGAAAGATCACCAATGCCGTCGTCTAATCCGATGTCGCACCCCACCTTTCAGACCGCCAACTCAATAATTTCGATGCACATATAGTTACTCCGTCTCCATCAAAGATTTGATTCGAAAAATCACCAATGCCGTCGTCTAATCCGACGTCGCATCCCAAATTTCAGAACGCCCAAAGTAGTAGCTTCGCTGCGCTTCAGAAAAATTTCTCCGTCTCCGCCAAAAGGTTTGTTTCTCGATATCATCGCTACCGTTTTTTTCCTGTGCCTCGCGCCGATCGCAATTCGTGGTCAACGTGGAAAAGAAATTAATATCAATTTCATCCAAAACTCCGTCGTTCTTTTTCCCAACTTACGTCTTCCACTGCCAGTCACCAAAAGAGAGCCACTCTTCGCTTTCCATTTCCATTTAGCCTCGGTGGACCATAAATTTCCCGCTTTAGCGGAATTCCTGGGAAACGTTTTTCCTTTTTCTTCCATACATTCTGCATTTGGGGGCAATGCACTGTTGCACTTGGGTGCATCGGACGAAAAGTTTTTGAACATAATTTCGCACTCGGCGGCCCGAACGCAGCCTTCCGGATCCTTCCAGTCGGCTGGAAATATCGACACTTCCAGCCGCTTGGCGGCGTCTCCGTCGCTGATCATTCGCTTCTGTTGTCGTAGTTTGACGTTTTGTCTGAGAGTTTCGTGTGTCTTTACTGTGTCAATCTTTAAATAAATTCACATGGGACTCGATTCAACATTTCATAAAAGACCATCGACATTCAAATCAAAGTAAAATTTATCTGCCTTAGCTTATAATCAATTAATTGCAGATTGATTAAAACATCCAGTATTACTCGCAAGTGAGGTTTAGTCGTCGCACGGTAATGCCAAATAATCGGTTGAGTTTTCACGAATCGCACGATCATATAAAAATGCAGGATACGTATCGACGACGAAGACATTTCGATGGAGGATACCTTTGGTCGGAGAGTCTAGGACCGAAAAGCAAATGCAAGGGAATATGTCGAGTTGTATCGTTAAGGATATTCGAGGGTTGCGTGGCCATTGCTGCTCTGATCATTAGAATCGTTTGCATTTCGTTACTGGTCACCTACGAAATGGAACGTGAGGTTGTTCAGTCGATCGACTACCATGACAAGGATATGCCCGATGAGCAACCAGTCGGTTCGATTTGGGTATCCAGGAGCTGAGCGAGGCATTGGTTGTAAAACGGAATACAAGACGAGCCAGAAATGTGAATTTGTTTGTTGGTGGCCGGAAAGGTGAACACGACGAAGACTGTTCACGTTAATCCCTCAGCGAATTCGGAAATGTCCCAAATCGGGCATCCTCCACCCTTCGACGTCAGACATGGAAGGTGATTTTCAGGTAAAGGTCGTTTGGGGTAAATTGCTCCTCTCGTGGCTAGTATGCTTCCGAGTCACGATGATCGCGGTCATGTAGTAGTGTTTGGTTGCAGTCTTCGGGGCTTGCTGGCGTGCGGCTGCATCGCCGGAAGGAGCGTTACTTAGGCTACCTATTGTTCTTCTATTTTCCTATTCTTCCTTGATATATCATTTATTTACAGATTTATATCCTTTATTATATATTTTCCTATTCTTCCTTATCACACAAATTCCATATTCTAATATAATATTTACAAATTCAATGCACTAAGCCGACTCGCTGGTGTATCCATATATCGCTTTTGTTTTGTGCGCAGCCCTAACGCGTAATACAGTTTTTACTTAAACTTAGTTCGTTTAGAGTTTTGAAGTCTTCGAATTTATACAGGGTATTATTTAATGCAAAAATTGTTTCAATGGGTGAATCTATTCCTTTACTACAATTGTTTGGTATAGGCATGATCATTGATAATTGCACTCTTACAAATTCGTTGGGAATTTTGATAGCAAATATAAGCAAATTTTCATTTGTTTTTGTCAATCCGACTTTAATATATGTTAGTTTGTCCAAATTTATTTCGTACTTTTTAATTTCTTCGTCAGTTATTAAGTTTGGGTGTATTAGCCCGTATCTAGCGGAAACAATGTTTTCCTGAATGTGTTCAATTTTGCTTTTGAACATTTGAATTTTAAACATTTCTTCATAGTATAAGTTATTTTTTATTGTATGCTCTGAAAGGTTGTTTATTTTGTTGGATATAATACCTCTGTCTCGTTTTATTATGTCTCTCATTTGTTGGAATGTCTTGTTAAATGTTTGGTTAATGTCTACTTGTTGGTTCATGGTTGTTATAAGGTTGTGGTTATTTGAGTCAATAGTTTTAAGATGATTTTCTATGTCAAGTCTATCTTGGTCGTCCACAGTACCGAATGCCCATTTTTGTATGTTTCCTACGATATTTACTAGTCCTCGTTTCTTTCGTTTGTGATTAGGAGGTATGAATGTCCTGACTACGTTGTCCAAATAATCCAGTTATGTATTAATCAAGTCTTTGTGCTGTCCATCTAGCTGCTTTGTGTTTGTTGTGAAGTCGTTGATTATGTCTATGAAGTCGCTGATGTTTATAAGATGAAGTACTAAGTTTGTTTTTGTTACGATGTAAACTTCGTTCAAGTGCAATTGGGTGAAACCTGTCTGTTCGTTAATGTTGTGTATGCTCAATGATCCTTGTATCGGTGTTATTATTGTTAGTATGACGAAGAATATGACAAAAAGCTGAAAATGTAATTGTTTTTTAGACAATCAAGTGTTTACCAAAATAATTTCCCGTGAATAATGTTGCGATGCTGAAAAAAAAACAATTATTAAACACCGAAAAAAAAATGTAAATAAAATATCACACCTCAGCAGGCCGCGACGCACAGTGGTCTATTTCGCGAAAAAGGTGAACTTTATTCATGAGAACCACTAGAAGTATGAAATTGAGTGTTTCTTGGGTTTTCAAACATGGGAAATCCATTTCTGGGGCTGTATTGGCTCCAACTTTTAACAAAAAGTTTCCATAAAGGGTCAAAATTTGGAAAATTTCACTTTGAGGAAAAGCATTTTTCTTGTTAATAAACGAGTGTAACTTATCATTTTCATAGTATTTTTGCTGGTTGAACACGAAATTGCTATCCAAATCCACCTATCATGCCTCAATATTGAGGAAAATATCATTTTTAGAATTGTTTCCTGCTGACGCAATTTTTATCAATATTGTGACGTGATAGCCAAATTTTGGATCACATTCGTGGCAGCAGGCAAAAATGCTGTGGAAATGATTATTCAAATTCGTTTGACACAAATGATGTCGGACAGTATTATTAATTTGATTTGCACCCCTACCCACAAAGTTCAATCGAAACAATTGTAATTATGTTCAATAATTTTTTTTATAATAATAAATCAACTAAACAAAAATGACATGCGGAATTCTATATACATATTTGAAGTAGTGAAAAAGGCCTATCTACAACATATAGGAAAACACATATCGAATTTACAAATATTATTATTCACTCATGCATGGATATTTACAATTTTAGCAATTAATACCTGGCACGAAACTGTTTTGTACAGGTAAAAATATATTTTCGATAATGTTATTTGCATATAATTTCAATACTAAGCATATACATGAATTATCATATGAACATATTTCATTGAACTGAATTCAGAAGCAAGTTGGGAAATTTGATGATACTAAAGTACAGGTGAATGGGTAAATAAATGTATGAACAGCCAAATACTTGAAACTTTCCCAATAACATAAGAAGTAAGTGTAGGGTTTAGAAACTATTGTTTTATTTATGAAATTCAACGCTGTGTTTATCTCAATCTCACAAGCTTCAACCTGGTACAAATGCTTGCTTTTGTGTGCTAGTGCAAATGATAAAAAAATACTGCAGAGCACCTGGACTGGCGCAATAAGCGCGCAAAATGTTGTATTTTATGCAAGGTCGCTGAACTTTGAAAGGAGTTTACGAGCGTAGCTGCAGGTAGCCGCAGGCAAACTAAGTTTGGATAGTTACTTTGGACTTTAATGAATACAACTAGACCTATTTCGTAACAACTTTTTGTGACCCTCTAAACTTAAAAGGGACTAGAAGTTTTAAACACCGAATTCCTATACTATCTGCAGTATGAACACGATAAAAGGGGGGAGGCTAAATCATCAATGTCTTTCATAGCTTAATACCGCTGTATTACTCAAAGGTATTTTTATCTTCATATTCTTAATTTAAAAAATAGTTTAAAAGGCAGATACAATTTTTGGCTGTTTTCAGCACCTGTGCTCTTACCCTTAAACTTATGAAACCCAATTACTACCTCAAATGATGGAGGCCACATAGGACAATATTACCCCCAAGTTTCAACTTCGTACTTAAAAGTCCATAATTTGAATAAAGTTCACCTTTTTCGCGAAATAGACCACTGTGCGACGTCTCCACGGGTGACATTTGTAAAGCATCTGTCAGGCGAGCCATTCCATTGTTATTTGTTCCACAATATGGCCCAAGGATTGATTTACCAGCTGAGTGTGGTGTTCCGGGACTGTACAATGGAATTGGTGATGCCCTATTGGTGTGTAAAATGTATCATACGGGAATTTTGGAAGAAAACAGCTTTTGCGGTTCATGGAAAAAATTTTCTCGAAGGAGAACAAAGACTTGCTTTCTGATTGTAACCGTCGAAGTGAAAAGTCGTAAAAATTTTTGAGCTGAATAATGGGGAATTTATATCAGTCTGTAGCAGTTGTAAAGTTGAATTATAAGAATTGTAAAAAAAAGACAATTTGAGTTTGGTGTTAGTATTTAAAACTATTGCTGTGAAAGTGGCAAGTGCATAATTCAGGAGTTAACTGGGGCGTTAATTTGCTATCTGACTTCCAAGAATCATTTTGGCATGCAGCAAAGCAGTTGGCAAAGCAGAGCACTGGTAACCTGTAAGCATTTTGGGTCGAAACGGAGTGGACAGTTCTTATTGAAGGAAGATCGAAGGCTGAAAAGCGAATATTCCCAGCAACCGTAGTATCGGTTCCCAGATAAGTAGCAGAAAGTTTAAAAAGAAAAAAATAATAGCTAAAGAAATCAAGTCCAAATGAACAAAGTTAAAAATTAACCGGTAAAAATTAACCGGTAAAGATTTGCGGTATAAGCAGAACGTAAAAATTAAAGATATTTTTGATGATGATATGATATATTTTCCATTTCCAAATTGTAATGCGATAGTCGGGATGTATTCACCTAATTTGTTAAAGCATCTAGTACCAATTCTGTGCTAATGTAATATTATTTTCACACCTCATAGCTGTATGAACAGTGAATATCACGATTGAGTTTCATTAAATTTGTCAGAGCAGATAACTTATGAAAAAAAAATAATATCAAAAAAATCATGAAAATCATTTGTTACGATGCATGTAAACTAAATCCGGCCGGAGTTAGGTAAAGATTCTATTGCGAATGTACGTTCTAATATTTAAAGATCTTTTCTCATTGAAATTGAATTGAATAATGTTTCATTGATTTTTGTTTGAATTGAATTGAATAATTTTTCAAAGATATCGTTTATTTGTCTCTAGTAATTGGGTTTTTTTTGTATGGAAAATCTTTCGAATCGTTAATAAATATGTATAATATGGAGTAGTTTAAAATTTATAAATGGTGATTCATTTCCTTTCTCGTCAAATTCCTGTGGAAATTTGTGTGTGTGTGTGTGTGCAATGTGGTTTCAGGTCGGACTTAAAGTGTCGATATAGCGTGCGTAGCACGAGAAGAGTATCAGCCCGAAAACTCACGACCAGGCTGAGCCAGCTGGTGGAGCAAAGCACGCTGGGCTTTAACAAGATACTCTTCTAAGAAAATTCATGCTGCCCTGGCGACTGCTCGATAGCAGAAGCTAGAGTGCAACAATAATTTCTAAAATCATTTTCTTTCTCAAATCAGGGATATCTTCTTGTTTAAATGTTAATTCACTACTTCTTGCAATGAATTCGGCTGCCATGCAGTTGAATACTCCACAATCACTGGAGTTAGTTTGCTTTGGATTATCAATTACATTTTTTTTTTCAAAAGCTATATCTAGGGGTTGTTTAAGTTTATCTAAATGTTCTTCTTTAAGATAAGTTTCTAGAATTTCTAAAATATTCGAGTTTTTATTTCCAAGAGAGTCAAAATATCTTATTGTTTTATTGTTCATATCAATGATAGCCATACACCAATGGGTGTCATTCACATGAACTGGAACTAAAATGATATCATATTCGAAAATATTCACTTTTCTTGTCCATCTTTTTACCAAATCGTATCCCAATTTAGAAAGGACTGGAATGAAAAATGTATTCATTGGATATATTTTTGGTGCTCCGTTAGTTTTTTGTTTTTCACTACGTTCCAATATAAGATTTATATAAAAATTAATGACATTATCATTAAACCAGGCACCTTCTAGTAGTGTTTTTAAATCGTTTCGTGTTATGTTGAACCTGAATTTATTGATTATGATATCTTCGTTTGCACCCTCGTTTAGTGCCTTTCTGATCATGGATTCCTGTTCTTTTGTGATTGACTCTTTCAAGTTTATATCGGAGGTGTTGTCCTCTTTTGAATTATCAGCGAATTTTGGTTCTCTTTTGATGTTCGTCGGGTGGACATTGAATAATTTCGCTTTTCGGTATTTAGGTAGATGTTTTAATCTGGTCGCCTTATAATTTTTTATAAAGCCTGAAGATCTGGTTTCTTGATAATCTTCTCTTTTTTCATTGCATTTTTGAATATATTTTTCTTTTGCATTGTGGAGGTTTGTTTGGATTCTTTTTAGATCTACTTTATGCAATTGCACTTCAATAGGTGTACATTTGATCGTTGAGTGGAAACATTCGTTGTAGTTTCGAACTGCTTGCTGCAATAAACGCCTTGCTGAAAGTTTCGATATTCCTAATCCTAGTCCCCTAAACTTTTCAACTATTGTACTGTGAAGTCTTTCAATATCCGCCAAGCCGGTATGGCTGTGTGCCTTAGTTAAATGTAAAGTTACACCTTCAGCCTGTAAGAATTCCTTAACCAGAACTTCATCGAATTCATGACCTGCTACGATTTTCTTCGGCTTACCAAATTTCGTAAAGTGTTCTTCCAAATGTTCAACCAAAGTTGCGTGATTCCTGTCGGTTGAATAATATACTGTTCCAAATTTGGAGAACTTGTCGATTATCGATAAGAAATTATGCTTCATAATAGTGTACACATCAATATGGATTATTTCATTTATGTCCTTCGGTGTTTCTGAGTACTGAAACTTGGGGTTTATTGGTTGTCTATCATACTTTATCTGCTGACAGACATCACATTGGCTGATGACTATATGAATAAGTTCTAATAATTTGGGAAAATAGATTTTATTTTTAATTGAATTAAAGGTTTCTGAAATTCTTGAATGCAAACTTTCTTTCACGTGGTATAATGAGATTTGTCTTATGCCGGGTTTCCACCAAAGAGACAAAACAAGAAACACGGACAAAAAAGGTGTTTTGTTTACTAAAACAGTTTTCAGAGACAAAAATGCTCGCGAAACTGTTCAGTTTTTACAAAACATTCGTGTTTTTGTTCAGAAAAACATTTTTTGTCCGTGTTTTTTGTTTTGTCTCTTTGGTGGAAACCCGGCATTACAGCTTCTGTTTCTGTTTCTATATCTTTAGCTCTTAAAGAACATCTGATGAATTTTAGCTGACTGTCGTTTGAGAACATTTGTCTTATTTTCTGTTGTACAATATTATATTTGTGGTCATCGAGTTCTGTATATATGCCTATCATACCCTTCTTTACATACCTTCTAAGAATGTCATGTAGATATTCAAAATCATGTTCAGCGATATAAACTATCCTTTTTTTATGCATTATTTCCATTTCTTTAGTTTTGTTGTTGGTGAGAATAATCTGAGTTTTGAATTTATTCACAATATCTTCTTTTATAGGGATATGGTCTTGTAAGTCTTCTTCGACTGAATGTATTGTTGCCATGGTCTCGGTTTCATTTTCTTCATTTAATAAAATTCCTAGGTCAGAGTATGAATTTGTGCGTACTTCTAAATTCTTGCCAACTTCTTCCTTTGTTTCTGTTGGCTTTAATCTACTTAAAAAATCGGCTACTTTATCATCTCGACCTTTAACGTATTCGATTTGGAATTGATATTCTCCTAGCTTAAGGAGCCATCGTTGGTGTCTGGGCGAGATATCCCTTCCCCTATATTTCGCATGCAAATACTTTATTGGCTGGTGATCGGTGTATATGGTAAACTTATTTCCGTATAGATAGGGTCGAAAATAGTTTACAGCCCACATGATCGCAAGGAACTCTTTGTCTGTAGCGGCATAGTTCTGTTCATGATTGTTTAGTGTTCTGGACGCAAAGCAAATAGGGTGCCCTTCTTGCGACAAGACAGCACCTATTGCGAAATTGGACGCGTCAGTGGTTAATTGGAAAGGTTTTTGAAAGTTGGGAAATCGTAAAATGGGATGTGAAATGATCAAGCTTTTTAATTTTTCAAACGCGTTAATGTAGTTTGGGTCATTTATGTTTATTCTTGTGTCTTTTTTCAAATATTTAGTTACTGGTTGTGCTACCTTAGCATAATCTCGAATAAATTTCCGGTAATATCCGGTCAACCCCAAGAAACTTTTTATTTCTTTCTCCGTTTTTGGAAGTTCTACCTTCTCGATAGCACTTATTTTTTCTGGGTTGAGCTTTAGACCTTCAGCTGTTATGATGTGGCCCAAGAATGGAGTTTCTTTCTCCAAGAAGCGGCACTTGTCAATTTGTATTTTTAGTTCATTTCACTCCAAGACCTTGAAAATATCTGTAATTGCTTTGACATGCTCCTGAAGAGACATGTTAAATATTAAGACGTCATCGAGGTACACAACGCACGTTTTGTTGATAAAGTCTCGCATGACGTCGTTCATCAACCTCTGGAACGTTGCAGGAGCGTTCTTGAGGCCAAACGACATCCTGATGTACTCGTACAAACCGTGCGGGGTGACAAAAGCCATCTTTTTACGGTCTTCTTCTTTGACTAATATTTGGTGGTATCCCTTAGCGAGATCTATGGTAGAAAAATATTGAGCTCGCCCCAATTTGTCTAAAATTGATTCAATATTGGGCAACGGGAACTTATCGTCCACTGTCACCTCGTTTAGCCGTCGATAATCGACCACCAATCTGAATTTCTTCTCGCCAGAGTTATCACCCTTTTTGGTATTAAAATGACTGGGCTAGAGTATTTAGATGTACTTTTTCGTATGATACCCTGAGTTTCCATTTCTGAAATCTGTCGTCTTACTTCAGCCCCATGTTTAGGGGGATATCGATAGAGCTTAGAATTTATTTGATTATCTGTTACTGTTGGAATCTCGTGTTGAACCCTAGGAGTACTTGTAAGCTGGTCTCCTTCTTTAAAAAAACATTTTTTTTAAACCTATTTATGATTTTCATAATTTCGCTATTTTCTTCCGAATTTAAGTGGCTTAGTTTTAACCTTTTAATGTAATCATTTTCAACGTGTTCAAGAGCACAAATCTGTGCTAATTTGTATGGCTTATTTAAAAATTTCACGGTCTTACCCCTAAATGTAATTGTACCATTTTCGATGTCTATTAATGTGTCCAAGTTGTTTAATAAATCAATGCCAATTATAAATTGATATTGGCGGTTTGATAACGATTTAATTTTCCATCGAACTAAAGCTCCCGGTGGTTGATTTATTTCCTCCGGAGCTGGAGTATGTAGTTCATACAATATAGAATCATGGCCAGTAACGGTATTAAAGTGAACAGGTTTAATTTGAACTCTTCGGAAATTATTAATTTTGCCATCAACGATACTAAATGATGACCCGGTATCTATTAATGCAACGTATTCTGTTTTATCTATTGTTATTGTTATTAGAGGCAATTCTCCCGAGGCTAGTTGCAATAAAAAGCATTTGGATTCATTTCGTTCACTTCACTATCAACAGGATTTTCCTTTTTATTTGACTGATTTGGGCATTTACCAGAACAACAAGGGAAGTGATCTTATTTAGAGGATCGGGAAACTTCTATATTATCAATTTCCATAGGCACCACTTGCTGTTGCCTACGTGAGAATGAGTTAGAGTGATTATATTGTCCCGAAATATTCTTATTATTGTTCTGAAATTGATTATTGCGATAATTTCGAGAATTAGCTCTTCGGTTTTGGTCAGAATTGTTTTTTGTATGAAAGTCATTCGTTTGTCTGTTGTACTGTCTAGAGTCGTTTGTGTTTTGTATATGTGTATGTTGATGGTCAGTGTCTTTATGTCGAATCTGGCCAGAATTATCGCTATAGATATGGTTTCGATTCGAAAATTTTTCGCGGTTTTTGGAATTTTTGACGCTAAAACCATTACTTTTTTGCTTTCTGTACTCATATCTAATACTTGAATTTTCCAACCCGCGTTCTTGCAATATTTTCAAAATATTATCTAGATTTCTTCCACAATAAATCATATCTAAAAGAACGCCTTGCGTTATTTCTTTTAATTGATTTATTAATAAACTATCCACACTACTTACATCAAAGAAACTATTATTTTCGTAAAAAATTGATAATTCATCTGATTTGCTTTTAATATACTGAACTTCTGAAATCAATTCACTTACTGTGTTTATTCGAATATTTTGGATGCGCCGGTAGATATCCATAGGCTCGACGTCAGGCTTGAATCGTACTTTCAGCTTCGCCTTGATGATCTCCCAATTGCCTGTATCCTGTATGTTCAGAACGCAATTCTTTGCTTCGCCGACGATTTTTTCGTAGAAAATCGTGCGTACAGCTAATTTCTTCAATTCCGCCTCAGTGATACTGTTGATGTAGTATTCAGCGCTTGCGATGAATCCGTTGATGCTTACGTCGCCGGTCCCCGAAAAACAATTCATGTGCCTCAGTTCCTTCAAGATTCGGTCCTTTTGCAAAGGATGCTCCTGCTGTATTCGTAGTTGTTGGAACGCATTCGCTAATTGTTCCAATTGCGCCTCTTGCTGCTCCAGTTGCGCCCTCAAAGCGGTTAGAATCTTCCATTGTCGAATCTTCTTGTATTTGCGGTCTGGTCGAAAAATATAAATTTCGTCGCCGTTTTTTTTGTATCAACCATTCACTTATCAATCACTTTTTTCACTTATTGATAACTTTTTTAATTAGATAAGTTTGCAAAGCGGCCTCACCATGCAATTTAACCAGTAGGGTGGCTTACCGGACTTATCAGATTTTATTTTATTATTTTATTGTAACCGGGCGTTGAATTTTACACCTTCGCGGCGTTAACTCAACATTTTGATGTAAGTAAATTCTTCGCGAACTATTACATCCGTTTACCGACTGCGCCAGTTATGGTAAGCGACGTGGCCGTAGAGAAAAAAAATATATATATCACAATAACAAGACACACGGATTTTCTGGTTACGATCTTTATTGCGTAAATAGATAAGTTATAACGTAATGGTCTATTCGGAACCAGGTCTATTTATCTAATTACTTTGCTGACGCGGCGTGTGACCGTCCGCGTGTTTACAGCATTCCACATATTGTCTCATGTGGCCTGTTTGTTGAATTCAACATAATTTCTCACGTCTAGCCAGACGGAGTCATGTTCACTGTTGCTAAATGCAACAGTGTCTCTTTTTACTGTCTGAGATGCAACTGGATATGTAACTAGCGCGGTGGAGTCTAAAGCTGCAGGTATTCAACAACGTAGGTATTCAACTTCAACATTGAGCATCGCATGGGCAATCAAAATGCCGTCCCCGACGCATTGTCTAGAGCGTGCGAGTCCAAGATTGAAGCCATTTGCGAGATTAACAAGCTTCCAGAGCATCAGCAGTTGGTTGGAAATATTCCCAGAGAGGCTTTTGAGGATCCTGAGTACAAAAGTCTAGTCCATCAGGTGCAACAACGTCCGGAAAAATTTGAAAATCTCTATGTGATGGACGGTGTTCTTTATATTCATCAAGGGTCAAACGGAGGTCTCTATTTGGACATTTCACGCGCGAAAGTTGGGGTTCCGGAAGGATATAGACAGTTGCTGTTGGTGCGTGTTCATAATAATGCCCTGGGGTCTCATTGTGGCATTCGCAAAACCTTGAAAGTTGTGCGGCGTTATTATTACTGGCCACGACTCCGGCAGGACGTGACTAGCTATGTTAACAGCTGCGCAACTTGTAAACAGGTTAAAGCGTCGAATGTCACGATGCGACCGCCAATGGGAGTGGCTAGAACATCTGAATGGCCTATGCAGCGTCTGTTTATAGACTTTATGGGTCCATATCCTCGTTCCAAAGGTGGAAATACCCAGCTGTTGGTGGTGCTCGACCATTTCACGAAGTTCTTGTGACTCAAGGCTCTTCCTAAAGCAACGGCTGAGGCAGTGATTGAGTTCTTGACGCAGGAGGTATTTTTGACTTTTGGCGTACCAGAGACAATCCACAGTGATAATGGAACACAATTTATATCCAAAGCTTTCTCGGACTTTTTAGTCAAATTTGGGGTGAATCACTGTTATACACCATTGTATTTGCCTTAGGCTAACGCATCTGGGAGAGCTAACCAATCCATTCTCAACGCTGTTGGAGCCTACATAGGAACCGATCATCGGAATTGGGACGTGAACCTGCCAGAGTCATGTGCAGCATTTCGGAACGTTGTCCATTAGTCGACAGGATTTTTGCCGCATTTTCTGATGTTCGGTTACCAATCTATCCGACATGGTTAACGCCTTTAAGGATGGAGAGGTGTGATTGGCAACTAACAGTGAAAGATTACGGTTGGTTCAGGATCAGGTAAAATGAAAGCTGTTGGAAGCGTACGCCAAAGGAGCACATCGGTACAACCTGAGAAGTCGTGTCAGGAATTTAACTCCGGGACAGTTAGTATGGGTTCGCAATCACCCACTCAGCCACGCGGCGGAACGGTTTGCGGCTAAACTCGCCCCAAAATTTGTAAAGGCCACTGTGAAGCGGAAGATTGGTCAGGTAGCATACGAATTAGTTGATGAGGCAGGGAAATCTCTGGGTATCTATCACGCTAAAGACTTCAAAGTCTGAAAATAGCTAAACTAGTTCGAGGAGGTTTGCCAAAGGTACGAAATCATACCGTAATTGAAGTCCATTCAAACCCAGTCCGGTTCAAACTCGAAAGGTGCCCGGCATTTTGAGACCTCTCAGGGTCTGGGTCATCCCCACGATTGTTGAAAATTCGGCTAGAACGCTGCAAGCATAAAATATTTCAAATTTATGCATCTTAATTTCAAAGTGTACCACGATTACGTATTGAAAAATGTAAAACAACTCTTATTTATTGTGTGCAATCTCATCCAAATCACCTGGTGATTTGTCTTTCGTCTTAGTCAGCTTGATTCCTGTCTCTGCTTCCTCCTTCTTTTGCGGCTTATTCGCTAAGGTTTCCGGTGATATTAATATGTCCGGTACAATTACTACTTCTTCAGCGTCCGCTTCAGGTAACTCGGTTTCATCGGCCTGCGATTCTACTTCCTGGTGAATTTTCAAATGCTCGCTTAACTCATAGCCATTCACAAACAATACGTCACACAATTCATAGTCAAATATTTTACAGGAATGAATTTGCATGTGCACTTTCAAATGATAGGCTAGACTAAACCTATATGGAAACGACATACTTTATACTAACTTACGTTTTTTTACACGCATGATCTCTATTTTTCCCATCTTTCACATGGGTTAACTTGTGTTTTTGTAGTTCTTTAAGATGATGAAACTTTGCATTACACTGATCACACAAAAATGCATAACCAGACTGTGGCCTGTGCATGTTAACTACTTGGCTGTTCACATCCTTTTTCAGAAAGAACCGTTCATCACAATGCGGGCACGGATACGATATTTTGTGGCGTTGCATGTCATAGTTGTAATGACCGACTTTGCTGAACTTTTCCCGCACTGCAAGCACTCAAAACGTTTCACATCGTCGTGAAAACGCATCTGTTTCACGAGTTCTTTCTTTGTTGGGTAGCCTAGAACATCATACAATACAAGCGGCTGCACTGAATAAATAGCCTATCAAAATACCTTCGTTACAAAAGTTACATCTGAATGTTTTTAAGTTTGGACTCAGGCCTTGATGCTGAATCAAGTGGACGGCCAGTTGTTTCCTAACGCCAAACGATCGATTACACATATGACACTAGTGCTTCTTTGCGTGCTCCCGTTCATTTAATTTAAGCCGTGCTTTAGTTTCGTATGCTTTAGGACAAATCTCGCACTTGGACTTTTTAAAGGATCGGACAAGAGAAGACATATGCGATGCAAGTTGCCTTTGGCTGCAAAATTGCCGGGAGTGGTGCTCGCATTTGAAGACTTCCGACAAAATAGCACATTTCTCCCCTTTTATTGAATGAGTATAGGAATGCGCCTTGAATACGCTCTCGTTATTGAACATCGCCTTGCATATTGTACACTCCAACGGCCCGTTTTTTTTGCGCTGTGAATCCTCATGTGGCGATTTTTGCTGACCATCATGCTAAAGCCCTGGCTGCAAATTTCACATTTAATTTCAGATATGGAAAATAAATTCGGTTTCTTACGTAACATACAATCTTGATACCAGCGACGA
The DNA here is from genome assembly GCA_963978885.1 of Nemotelus pantherinus. Taxonomy (NCBI): domain Eukaryota; kingdom Metazoa; phylum Arthropoda; class Insecta; order Diptera; family Stratiomyidae; genus Nemotelus; species Nemotelus pantherinus. The sequence goes on from OZ022264.1 coordinate 116,710,908, forward strand.
AAACAACGGCGCTGGCAGCTTTATCTCCAAACACTGCGCGAAAACTCAGCGAACCTGCTGGCTGATTTCTGAACCTTCTGTTTTGGTGATGCCCTATTGGTTCAGAATCACGTGGAAATGGAAGCTTGGAAAAAAATCGCTCTAGCGGTACAGCGAGAAAATTTTTGAAAGGAAAAAGGGGTCTTTTTGTCTTGGGATTGGGACTGAGTAGGAAGCACTGAATAAGTAATAGACTAAAAGTGTGATTTGTATCTTTGAAAAGTGTTGTATTTTTGAAAAAGTGGTGTATATTTGAAAAGTGAATAAAAAGGGGGGAAAAGAAAGTAAGGCGGTTCTGTCTAATTAAATTTAAAGAGTGGAGCCGAAAGCGACGAATATATATATAAATAAATATATATAAAGAATAAATATATAAACCCAAATAGACATATTGACTAACCCAACGAGGCACAAATTCAGTGGTGGAAGGTGAATTCCCCGTCGAGCCAAAGAAACCAATGATTAAAAGATAAAAAAAACTCAAGCGCACCTGAACCGCTAGAAAACTAATTTTCGAAGAAATTGTCTTTGAGTGACAAAAAAGTGTGGAAAGACGTAATTCACTGTTTTGTAGAATCATATCAACCATTCCTTATCCAAAGCAACAAAACTCAACTATAACACAAATGATGAAAATGTTCAGTGCTGGTAACACTTTCCGAACGAAGCAGCAATAAGTTTACCATAACAAGCTCATACTTAAATCAACTTATCCTTTGAATTTCGTTCTCATCGCAGGGTTTCATCGAAAGTTTCAGCGGTTAAACGTTGTTTGAGGCTGCCATCCGAAAAATGTTCAAAACTCGGAAAATTTACAAATTGATTCCTTACTTTTATTGCAAATGCTTTGCATATGAGAACGTAATTTGAAGCATCTGTTGGAGCAATATTAACGGAAATGGCACATTGCTGGTTAGCCTGTGTCAGCAGCAAAGCAAAATACATACCAAATCTGCTTCACGTTAAGTTAAACACAAGCAGTAAATTTCGTTTCGATTGAATCACTGCGCTGGAAGGTATACGGGTGAACAGAATTTTAGGGTTGCCACCCTCAAAACTTTTCAAATTTTTAAAACGTTAATATTTGTTGTTAATTTTCATTGCATGATCATTCTCAATTGGAAATCTAATGACATAACCGCTCAATAAAGAAATTCCACAAAATTACAAAAATGGTAATAGCTGGCAGCCCTTTCATGATTTTTGTTCGAAATCCCTACGACATTTACTTCACGTTAAGGTCATTTACTGCATGAACTTTGTGTTGATTTCATGGCTGGACCGGAAGTTATAGGGAAAAAAGCGATATTTTGCTGAGCAAATTTGCAAGATTTATGAGACAAAAATCGCCACAGCTGCCAGTTCTATTCTAATTTTTCAACCAAATTTTCACCAAATGTTGCATAGAGTAACAACCAAGTACTGGGGAAATTTTCTTAAAATCTGATGGCTGAATCGGAAGTTATAGGCCATAAAGGTGTTTTTTTTCTCAGTGATTTTTCAAGATGGTACCACTCCCACAGGGTTGCCCGCATTTCAAAATCACTTCTATCAGACCTGGTCCTAGCTAATACCAACATGTATTGTGAATTTCATTATGAGCGGATAATCCGGTCGTCAGTTCTCGTGAACAGAACTTTCGAGTGCTGAAAATAGAGGTAATTTGGTGATGGGGTGCCGTTCTTGTGCAAATCGGAATTTTTAAAATTTCAATTTGACATGATGGAAAAAGGTTTAAGTTTATCAATGATTTGCATTTTTTGTCAAAAATCAGAAATTTTTGAGGAGAGTCAATGATTTGAGGGATTTTTTTTCAGGAGCCTGCCGTAGCCTACCTGCACTATCTTGAAAATCCATGTGAGTTAAATTTTAGGCAACGTCAATACGCTCTACGAATTTCAAGGTGATCCAATGTTTTAATCAGGAGTAATGACAAATCAAAATTTGAAAAAAAATCCTTGCCTACTTTTAGGCACTTAGCACCCACACACGGCTCAAAAATTTCAATTCTTTATCATATACAAACTAAAAACATAATTAATTTTCATTTCCAATACTTTTTTTTAAGAAACATTTTCACTGCTTGGAAATATAGGAGTACCTCAAAATTCACTAAAACGCTCGCCGCCGCCAAAAAGTTTAGGATATCTGAATTTGAGAAAGTCGTGGACCTACCTACTATATATTTCTACGTTTTCCGAAAATTTCAGCCTGATCGAATCGGCCAATCCAGAGATTATCTCGGAAAATCAGTTTGCTGATTTATATATATATATATATATATATATATATATATATATATATATATATATATATATATATATATATATATATATATATATATATATATATATATATATATATATATATATATATATATATATATATATATATATATATATATATATATATGTATATATATATATATATATATATGTATATATATATATATATATATATATATATATATATATATATATATATATATATATATACATATATCTATATATATACATATATCTATATATATATATATATATATATATATATATATATATATATATATATATATATATATATATATATATATATATATATATATATATATATATATATATATATATATATATATATATATATATATATATATATATATATATATATATATATATATATGTATATATATATAGATATTCTTCGAACATTAGCAAAAATCGGTTTACTTCGAACATTCCATAAAACTGTGACGAGCAGCGACTTCAGTTAGCAGATTGGTTCTTCATGGCCTCATGGTGTGCGTGAAAGAAAGACGGAACAAAAAAAAATATTCACTCAGCCCAAGGAATTGATAAGCAGACAGAAGTTATTACAACAATTCCGGAGCAAGGAGCGAAAGGAGAAAGAGAATTACTTTTTCCTTTGAAGATTACAAATTTAAAGTTAAAAACAAATTTAAAGTTGAAGGGAAAGCAAGGGTAAAGTTGTGTATCAATCATCAAATAGCCTAAAGGAAGAAACATATTTTGTTCGCATTATGGTCTTTATTAACGGTCAAGTTCACTCTGACGAAGAAAAAGGGAGAATAATTGTAAAATTTCTTTCTTCTAATTAACATTTACACTAATGTATTGGTGTGAGGTGATGCTATATTATTTTATTATTTCCACATATATCTGCCTGTGAGTTTTCAATTGAATCATTCTATCATTTATTTATGTTCATACAATCTGTCGAGCGTTACAAATTGAATTATATATATACTTATGGAATTTATTTATCTGTTCTTATCGGTTGTTGTAAACCAATTCCGGCCGGGGTTAGGTAGAAAAAGCAAACCTCACCCAACCTATTACTAAGTTGATTTAGTTGAATTGTTAGTATTGAAGTCAATCTGAAGTAGTAACTTTGCAATATTGAATTTTTTCTTATTTTGTTAAACTATACCTTATCTTAGTTTTTCTGGTAGGACCTTTTTTTTTCTTTGAGCTGTTAGCTCTTAGCAATGTTTATTTTAAATAAACTGGGATAAAAAAATAGTTCTGATGAATCTTCTTCCTCTCCTTCTTCTGTGTGGTTGTTACTGTCCTCGTTCTGTGATGTTTTAAGTGTTGTGGTATCTGCGTGCCGTAGCACGTAGGGATTTTTCCGCCCGCCAAACCCACGATAGACTGAGCTAGTCGGTCGGGATAAGGCACGCCGGGCAAAGAAAGGAAAAATCCCTAACAAATGTAGGCTGCAGTGACGACAGCTCGACAGAGTTTTGTACATAATACATAAATTGTAAATAATACATAAACTAATAAATAATACATAAATTTTCGTATAGACATGAGTAATTACATTAAGACTGAAATTCAGTTTGGAAATTTTGATGATTTGCAAATAAAGTCGAATTTAATGATTTTAACATGTATGTATTTATAAGCCTGAATGAATGTATGTATGCATAAGTATGTATGAACTTTAAGGGGTTATATACAGTTAAAATCGATTTTTTATTTATTGTATTTTCAGAATGTATACTTAACTGATAATATTCCCTGAAAATTTCAAATCGATCCGACAAGTTTTTTCCGAGATATACACATATTTGCAATCACATTTCGGACTGTTAGAAAGTAGGCGGAGTACAGACCGAAGCGCATGGGAGTAAGCGAGAGGGAAGAATGGCTCGTAGACAGCATCAAATCGAGGTATTAGAAGCTGTTGAGGCTACAAAAGGTACATCTTATGGCCCTAAAACAGATGACTCCATGTAACTAAAAAAAATATGATATATATGTTAATTTCTTCCGAAACTTTAAACGCGTTTTTCTCAAAACTATGTTTCCAATTCGGTGACCACGATTTCTAAAAAACGGCTCGACTAAACGGTTTGAAATTTTAACACAACTTTTTCAGATATATTTCTCAGGTATTAAACGAAGGAATAAGAATTCGGATGATTATTTCTGTTTTTTTTAAACAATTTTAAATGGCAATTTTGGTCAAAAATTCGATTTTTTTTTTACGAAGCTGCCATTTTGTCAAAAAAAACTAAATTTCGATTATTCCTTCGTTCAATACCTAGTTTTATCTATCTACTAAAAGAATCTGTTTGGTTTTTTGACTTTAGATGAATTATACCGGAGAAATCGTGGTCACCGCCGAACACCTTTTTTGGAAGACCTTCAGGAGATCGTCTGGAGGAGCGCACCAGATCAATATTTTAACAAATTATTACTGCCATTATAAACTTAGATGTTGGCACTAAATGCATGTATACTTTTTGTTTTTGTAAAGTAAAATACCTTCTCACAAAAAATTAATAAAAATACGTCTTTTTCCGGCCTTCTAACTGTATATAACCCCTTAAATGAACTTAAAATTAAGTACATTGAGAAAACACATGGCGCCAGACGCCATAATTTATAGACTTCTGGCGCCATTTACATAGTCGATTTAGGGATTGTGATAAAATATAGCGCCACACGCCATAATACATGGCGAGAAGTACATACACCTACACGCCATGTATTATAGTCCTCCACGCCATGTACATGGCGTGGCGGACTATATTACATGGCGTGGAGGACTATAGCACATGGTGTGGAGGACTATTCTGTATGGCGTGGAGGACTATACTGTATGGCGTGGAGGACTATAGTACATGGCGTGGAGGGCTATAAGCATAGCGTCTGCTCCTATGTACTATAGCGTGTGGCGCTATATTTTATCACAAATCGACCGAAATTGACTATGTACATGGCGCCAGAAGTGTATAAATTATGGCGTCCGGCGCTATGTGTTTTTTCAGTGCATCTAAAGATGATCCAGTTTGCATCCAACAAAAGGCCACGAACCCTCTCAGTTTGGAGCATCTGGAAGTAGAGCACTTGATGTTAGGTGATGGAATTCTACCAAAGAAATTCCTGAGGGATTAATGATATCAAAGATCATATCCTCTCCTATATTCAAGAAGCTTGCTGATATTTATACGTCTCCTCACACAGCATGGCTGCAAGTTATAACTTTAGTGCCATAAGCCATATAACATGGTTCATGGCACTATGTAATATGGCGTGTGGGGCCATAATTTCTGCGCCATATAATTATGGCGCTGGGAGCTATACTGCATGGCTCAGGGTACTATGTATATAGCGTGTGGCACCATAAATGCTGCGCCATGTAACATGGGACCACGTGCTATGTAGATTCTGACATTATGGCGCTGGGAGCCATATTCCATGGCTCAGAGTACTATGTACATGGCGTATGGGGCCATAAATAATGCACTATGTTACATGGCTCTGGGCGCTATGCGGATTTTTTCAGTGTATGTTTAGGAATTAAAATTATGGTTCAATTTAGATGAAATTGAACAGTTATACTATTAGCATAATATATCACTTTGAGAAGAAAGCCAAATAGCCCTCGTAATATATATATATATATAAATACATTTGACTAGATCTGGCTTGTAGGAGAAAAAAAACTGGTCTTTAAATCATAATTAAATTAAAAGTAATCCCACGACAGCCCTCGTACGGGTATAGGAGTTGAAGCTGGTAAGGAGCTTCTTTTCAATTTTTTCAATCAATGTGAATACGAGTGTGGAATTCGACGACTCACTTTACCCCTGATTTTAAACCACGTACCTAATCAGAGCTAGGTGAACTCAAAGCTTGGTTCGCGGACCTTTGTCCGAACCTGGATTCGAATCAGGGATCCCACAAGCAAGAAGTCAGTAATCTACCTACTAGGCTACTCAAGTATTTTAAATAACGATAATCAATTTGCTATTAATTATCTTTCAAATTTGCTATTAACTATCTTTTATTTTACTTTTAACTATCTAAGCTATTACCAATAAAATTTGTTTTCGAATTCTTCAAAAAATTAATAATATAAAATCAACTCTACATTTTCGCGTACATTTCAAATTGCACGCGTTTCTCAAGCCATTTCAGCTGATTGCAACTCTTCGCTGCGACAAAAATTGAATCCATTTCGACCTGAGCTGCGCTTAGCTTCGACGTGTCGACGTAGGGTGCGCTCGCTGCTATGGAAAAACCATATAATAAACTCAACTGACAGCTTGGTTGCACTTGGCTGCGGTAGACACCGTCGCAGTGTGCTTCAGCGGTAAAGGTGCAACTATAATGCACTTTAATTAGCTTAAGTGAGCGCTGAAACTGAACGAAAATTCACTCAATTGATGTCTATCGGTTACTTTGCCCATAATAGAATTAAGTGAAGCTTCATGAAGCTGCCGCCAGAGTGGCGAATATGAATTTGAATTTGCAGCCATATGAGAGCAACTAATGGGAGCATTTATGCAATATATTTGAATCTGTTGCTAGCTCTGTTGCCGAAAATAGTAGAAAATTAAAGCTGAGCTGAAACTCGGCAATTCGCTGTAGATTATAAGATCTATAACGATGGGCTTGGTGCAAGGTCTTAATATGTAATTATATTCAAATGAGTGTAGGAAAGAAATATTTTTTACGCAATATTCGTAGGAGACCGGAATATATTTAATCAACAAGGTTTTTACTGCTGAAGAATAATATTCAATAGTGGACATGGTGTGTGGTTATTCTATAAATATAAATTTTGCCAGTCAAAAGCTGTGTGATAGCATTTTAAGTAGTTTATGTACTTGTATCTTTAAAAGTAAGTAATTTAATATTTCGTATATCCGGCCATTTATTATTGCGTATGTTATATTTTGGGTACTAATCATAATATAGTTAATTGGTTAGATATGCAATGGCAATTAGCTATTTTCCAAACAGAAACAAACTCTACATCTGGTGCCCTATTCTTCCTCAGCAGCGAATCACAGCAGCAAAATATTTTACATACATGTTATTGATCTTACAATGGCGCGCAGGATCATATTCGAGACATCTAATTACTACTTCCTGTATTGCAAACTGTCAATGAACCATTTAACAATAAAATATTCAAATATTTTAGATAACTATTATTGCTTCTACAATACCGCATACGAACAAACAATCATTAACTCTACCTCCTGTAAAAATAACAAGCGATCCACGAAAACATATTCAAATATTTTACATGCCTTCTACTGGTCTAGTCATTACACATATGTATATCCAGTCAAATGTCACTTAAGTGATGTACGGTTCCAGTCGTACGCCGCTTAAGTGGCCCGAATTGAACGAAACTTAACGAAATGGCAGATAAGTACATTATGGGTATGTCGCTTGTTTTCAATGCAATCGTACTGTCACTTAAGCTAATTGAAGTTCACTTAATTGCATTATAGTTCTACATTAAAGTACTATTTTAATACATAATTTAATAAAAAAAACATTAACGTCAGTAGGTTCGGAATTTGTTGTAAATTCCAACGTATTTCAAAACAAACTCTTAACAATTTCCCTATCACAGATTCGTTCGCATTTTTTTTGGAATTTGTTCGAACTCAGTGAAATATTCGCAACGAATTCCGAATGATTTCGAATTTGTTTCTTACAGACATCAGAAGAGATTCTTAACAAATATTCATATGTTTCTCATAAAATAAAGAACAATCTTATCCTAGTCAATAATTTTATTTATTTCGAGCTTTTTATATTTCTATCTCTTTCGCTCACTTTCGGAATAGTCGTAACCAATTCTGAATTCCGAATTTGGCACACGTTGCTATGGAACATCTACATGAGGTATGTTTGCGTACTTTGCTTTCAGTATAAAATTATTAAGAGTCGCAATAAAGCAAGCAGACCATCTTCATTTCATCAAGGTTTTACCCATATCAACAAACGCAGTCTTATGGGACGTCCGCGGGAAAATATTAATTGTACAGGTTGTGTTGAAGTGAGTGAAGTGCAACTAAAGTGAGATCCGCGGAACAGTGCTAGTGAACAGCTAAAACCATAGATATGATAGAAAATGGGTAAGAAATGGCTATCCATGTACCCATATGTGAATGTGCTTTTTTTAATACACGCACAATATTGCCCTCTTACAAACATTCCGCTTAGTGCACCCCTTTCTACCGCACTCACAACCGAAAAGCCTTTATGCTGTGTCTTAATGCTGGAAACACCAGATCGGTGTAAAAGCGTGCAACGGGCAACACGGAAAGAAACGTCAATGTCAGTTTGATTTGTGTCGGCGACTGAAAACATTGAAATTCAGTCAAAATTTGTCAAATAAAATTTGAAATTTTTTTTGGCGTATTCGGTGGAAACGTGCATCTACGTTTGTGCGCAATAATTTGTGTCGGTTTTGAGAACAAATTAGCGGTCAAAATTTTTAAAATAGTGCGATAATGAAGTGCCGCGTTCCAGCCTGCAAAAGTAGCTACCGAAATACAATATCCCCTGTATTTCGGGTAGGTAAAATTAGCCTTTGGCATCAATTTCGTGTAGTTTTTATGTCATATTATAATTAATTTCATTCACAAAAAGCATTTTTATCTCCACGCGCCAGTTCGGGGAAAGAAATGTCAAACGACGTTCAAAATGGTGATTTCTCGTGGTGTTTTCACATTGGCCGTATGAACTGTGTAGGGCACCCATCCGTACCTCATTTTCACACCAATAAGCAGAAAGTCGAAAATTGGCACATTTCTCTCGTTCGATTTCTAATCCATTCTTTCTTACATCTGTGGCAAAATGCGGTCCGTGCGGTATAATTTGAAAAATTCGCTACGACATGTTTATCAGTTGGTGTTAGGCTATATGATGTTTGTCGTCCATTTTTTTTCCCTAGTGTAGATGGCAAAAAAAAATCTGCATACCAGATCCCCGGATAAGCTATCACCACGGGGTATGTGAGGTTTGACTCACTAAAAAAAAGGACCATCTACAAGCCCACGAAGTTCCGAGTCGGGACCCGCCTAAGCACTGCTTCGACTCGGTCGTGCTGACTCACCCATTGGTAACCACGGACTTCAAGAACTACCACAGCTTATGGGTCGGTAAGGCAACCCTCCTCCCGCTTTATACGCAGCACTTTCTCAACGTACGTTGATACTGCGCGCCAGTACTCCTCGTTTCGCAGCATTGCGTCCACGATCGTCTCTGGTGCTACCAGGCCGATCGTGGACTCAATGGTGCGCCTCAAACTTACGAAGCGACTGCACATAAAGAATGTGTGCTGAGCATCATCGAGCTCAGTCGCACAGTACCGCCAGTACGGTGTGACCACCTTACCCATTCTGCTCAGGTACTTCCTGAAGTAACCGTGCCCTGTCAAATATTGACAAAGGTACAAGTTTACCTCTCCGCGGCTCCGGCTAAGCCAAGGCTCAATGAGACCAATTAGCTTAGCCGTCCAGCGTCCTTTATCACTTTCACTCCAGTGTTGTTGGCAAAGTTGGAGGGTCAGTGTACGTGCGTGCGTCAAAGCCTCAGTTCTGTCCAGCTCTGAGCGAAAGAGGTACCCTTCCTTGCGTTCTCGCGCCGGCAGATCGATCGGGACTACTCCCGATACAACCATCACAGCCTCTTCTGAGACCGTGCGGTAGCTATATGCGATTTGTAGGGCACCCCTGCGCTGGATACTGGCAATGCGCTTCCAGAACTTCCTAGTTCGAAGCGCATCTCCCCAAATTTCGGCACCATATAGCAAGATGGAATTAGTCGTCACCATCAGCAGTCTCCGTCTCGTCTCACTGGGTCCGCCAACGTTGGCCATTAGCCTACTCAGCGAACTAACGACTACCAGAGCCCTGTCACATGCCCTGCGGATATGATCCCAATACGTCAGCTTGGTGTCCAGTGTCACTCCCAGATACCTGACCGACTTGCTGGTCTGGATCCCGACGGAGCCAACCGCCATGGGTATGACAGTTGGTATCCTCCGCTTCGTAAGCATGACAATCTCTGTCTTTGAGACTGCCAGCTGGAGGCCGTGCTCAGTCATCCACCGATCCACCCTTCTCATAACTTGGTTAAGTCTAAGTTGAACAAAATCGGCAGATATAGAAATGATTACAGCTGCGACGTCTTCAGCGTAACCTACCAGGAACACATCCGCAGGCATTTCCAGGCACAGCAGATCATCGTACATGATGTTCCAGAGGTCAGATCCTAAGATTGACCCCTGTGCCGCACCTGAGGTGACAGGCCTCCTTCTGACTCCGTCCTCAGTGTCATAGAGCAACCATCGGTCCCTGAAGTAGTCCCGCATCATGGCCAACAAGTAGCCAGGGATACGGAGGCTCCCTTCAAGGGACCGAACGATGTCCGTCCAGCTCGCCGAGTTGAAGGCATTTTGCACGTCAAGCGTTACCAGCAAGACGACCGGTCTGGCCCGGTAACATGCCTCTTCCGCTCTTGCTACAGCTCCAACAATCTCTGAGATAGCATCGATTGTTGAATGACCCTTCCGGAAGCCGTGCTGCTTGCAAGAAAGATCACAGGCTGATCTCAAAGCTGACAGCAATCGTGGCTTTAGTAACCCTTCGAGAAGCTTCCCAGCAGTGTCCAGCATGCACAGCGGGTGGTATGCCGATGGGCAGCCCAGGTTACCCTTCCCCTTATCTACAAGAACTAGTCGAGCCACTTTCCCCCGCAACTAAACATGAATTATACAAATCCAATAATAGACGCGGTTGACTCTCCGCCACGACTTTAAGTGCCTCAACCGGCACTCCGTCAGGCCCTGGGGCCTTCCGGTTCTTCATCCTGGACACCGCACTGTTCAGCTCCTCGTCCGTAAAAAGAGTAACATCCGCCTGGTTAACGAATATGGGCCCATCAATCCTTGGCGGATGCACCGGAAACAGCGAACCGACGATACGCTCCATGGATATCGCGTCCATGAGAGTGCTAGATCGCATACAGCCAAGTCTGCGAGTGATCAATTTGTAGCCATCTCCCCACGGGTCTGAATTGACCTCCTCACAAAGAGCCTGCCATTTGGCACGTTTACTCCTTGTGATGGCCTTGGTCAGCTCCTTGTTTGCCGCAATGTGAGCAGCAGATAGCTCTGCCACTCCCGGCCTATTTCTGGCTTGCTGTGCCCTGCGCCTGCACGGCAAAGCGATGCGTCGAAGTTCGGCGATTTCATCGTTCCACCAGTACGCATGTTGCCTCCTACGAAAGGGTTTCCGTTTAGGCATTGAAGCCTCACACGCCCTGCGAATCCACCCCATGGTTCTGTCAGCAGCGTCCTCTGCTGCTGCACGAGTCACTGAGGACCCAGACGTAAGAGGCTCCCCTCCCAAACTCGAAACGAGCGATGCGACCATCTCGTCCCTGTTAAGTTTAGCGGCATTCCAGCCTAGCCACTTACAGGCAGAGCCTTGGCGTCTTTGCCTGCTCTCAGCAATTTGGAAGGTGATGTAGCTATGATCACCTGCAGTGTAATCTTCCGTCACCCTCCAATCGCTAACGAGTGCCGCAAGTCTCTCCGATGCCATGGTGACATCGGGAATGGATTCGCCAAAACCGGGCCTTCGGAATGTTGGCGTTGAACCCGTATTCAACACCAACAAACCCAACCTCGATGCCATCTCGACTATGCGCCGTCTGCGAGTGTTTTTGGCAGGCATACCCCACTCCAATGCCCTTGCATTAAAGTCATCCCCTACGATGACATTGCCAGCGATGCCGCGGAGAGAGTCTTCTACCGAGCTAAGTTTGACTCCGAATTCCTGCATTGAGTCATTCGGAGACAAGTAGCAGCTCATAAAGGTGATCTCTCCGTATGTCACCCACACGTGACCGTTACCTGAGCCGCAAGCGCCGATGCGAGCCCTTTGCCCGTCAGCGATCCAGATCGCCGTGTACCCCGTAGCATCTGCTAGCCAAGAGGACGAGTTCCTCTCCCTATAAGGCTCGCTGATCAATATGATCTGAGCCTTATGTTGGCGGACTAATTGCGTGAGGAAGTTATCCGCAGCTCTGCAGCCCTGCAGGTTGCCTTGAAGGACTCTCATGTCCTACCCTGCTTTTTCTTGGCATCGAGTGCGTCTCTGAAAACTCGACACGTACTCGATCCCATCAGATGCTTGACGTCATTTACGCCATGTTTCTCAGTGCATAATATGCACTGAGGCTGCGCAGAGCAGTCTGCTGCCCAGTGGCCAACCTGTCCACACTTCCAGCAGCTGGTGCTCCAGTCCGGACCCTTGCAGCTACGCCTTGTGTGGTCGTAGCCTAAGCACCGGTAGCAGCGTGTCACCTCAGCCCACCTTCGCACTCGGGCACTTATCATTCCTACCCGGACTCGACCAGACTTGAGGATTTTGGATGCTGGTGCCTCATCCAGCTCCACCACGGCTCTCCTCTGCTCCCTTGTGTTACGAGGGAAGAGTGTGGTTTTCACCTCGCCGGCTCCTTCTTTTCCAGCCTCGCGTTTTATGGAGGATGTCACCTCTTCGCTGACTGTGAGGCAATCGAGGTCGAGAAGCTCGATCTTGACTCTAGGAGTCACAAGCTTCACGTCCCCCTGGCCATCTACGGCAGCCCGGATCGAATCCTGCAATTTCACGTGGTCATCACAGCGCGCGATCTCCAAGAGGACCCCTCCTTCTGCTGTCTTTCTGATACGCTTTACTAGCGTACCAGTTGCATCCGGGGAAACACCTTGGCGGATGGCCCCTAGGACCTCCACGTAAGTCCTTCCCGGAGCCGGTTTTACTATGACAGCGTCTATTTTTTTCCCTCGCTGTCTTTGTCTGCCATTCTTCTTTTTTTTCTTCGCCACTACTTTCTTATTGCCCTGTGGTTTATACTCTTTTTGGGCCTTTTCCGTCCCAGCGGGAGTCACTGGTGTTTTTGCGACGCTTCCCTTTTTCTTCTTGTGGGTAACCGTCACCCACTTCCTGAGGTCCAAAACTGGCACCTCCTTCCTCACCCGGACTTCCTGAATATCTTCAGGGCTAGATTTAGCCACGCGCTTATTCTGCCGTGGCCGATCTACCCCGGGACCCCTGCAACAGTGGTTGACTCAGCGATCTTTTCCTCCAAGACCCGCTGGTAATCTACCTCTGCCTTCTGCCAGTTCGTTCGGCAGGTGAAAATGACCTCAAAGGCCCCCTCCAGCTCCAGCATACCGTCCTTGACGTGCTTTAAAATATTTTTCTGCACGTTGGCGGCTGGGAGCATTTTTTGTAGGACACGTTGACACTTCTTCAACATATCCTCCTCAGCCACTCGCTCACGCTTTATATACTCCCTCCTAGGGGACACACGTGCAAGTGGCATATTTTCTTCTGGAGCTTTTGTTTCAGTGCTCTCCCGTTGATGACTTTTTGGGGTCTCCAGATCACTGCGAGCGGATTCAGCAGTTTGAGGTTCCTGCACCTCTACTGTCTGTCTTGTCTTTTGTGTTATTTTGTTTATGTAACATGTTCAGTTTTGTTGGGTCCCAACTCAGAGCGGCTATCTCCACCAGGATGTGCAGTCGCCTTAATAACCCCGTGGTAATCTATGCAAAGCAGGGAGGCCGACGCGAGGGTTGATCACCAGTCTTCATGGGGCTGGATCTCAGAGCCAGGTCAGCGCTAATCGGGAACAATGTCAACCGAACCTGCACCACCAACTCAACGGTGCGGGCTTCGAACGTACTCTGAGACTTGCCAGGTTTTCACGGGACGGAGACGGCATGACATTAGCCTGGAGCCGTTCACGCTCGGATATCACTCCGGCGGTACCGCGCATAAATCGACTAGATCCAGAATGCCATAACCGCCTGCCCACATACATTTTTCGCTAATCATCGGTCGTGCCTTGAACCATTAAGCTAAGCCAGGTCATGCCATAAAAAATCCTTACTGCCATTGCCAGAAATTCCAATCATCAATCAAATCGTAAAGCCATGAGAAAAGCCGAGTCGTACCGGTTGTTGTTGGGCCATTTGGCACCGCGAGGAGGCGACCCAACATTACACCCCCCAACATTACACCCCATTTACTGTCGATACAATCAATACATACAATTAATTAAACTAAATATTATTATTATAACGCGTCCACGCACAAAAACCTAACGTTTTATTCATATTATAGCTTAAAATCCCCACGTAAAATCTCGGTGTATATCGGCACTGTAGGTTAGTACGCTGGCGAGCCTGAATTCCGGACACTCGTTGTGCTATTTATTTCTACACGGAAAAATTTTCGTGTAGAGAAGTGTAGAATATTACAAAGTGACAGTTAATTGCTCTCAACTTTGGCGGCATGGGATTTAGAAATTAGCTTTCTTTGAAAATAACCTTTACAATCTACCAACTGTATGTGAAATACTATGTTACTATTCCATCAATGCTTATTTCAGCTGTTCAATTTTAAATTCATTCAAGTTTCCTGCCTCATCATATTGCTACATTATTAAGCAGATCGAAGTGTACGAAAGCAACGAAGTTGTAGTAGCACATTTTCAAAACGATTTTCACGTTAAATTCAATTAGACTGAAAGAAAATAGGCGTAGTTTTTCTAAGTATAACAATTATGTAATTTTTTGAATAATTTTTTATTTTTTATATATTTCCTTTACACGAATACCTAATTTTCATTCATGTTTGTCATATCGCGTACACATGCGGTGCTGGAAAATTTTTAATGTCACACTAATTCAATTAAACAACCAGCCAATTGAAGTAGATCCTAGTAAAACTATCTGAAAAAAAAACAAATGTGCTGGATAATAAATCATTAAAGTTCTGCACGAACTATCGTGCCTATGAAATTTGTAAATTTGTCGACAGAAAGTGGCGACGTAACTATTGAACAAATTTCAAATTTTCAAACAAAATTCAAAATAAAAGCGCGGTCAAAATGGCCAAAATGATTGCTTTCCGTGACCAAATAAATAGCAGACCATTTAATTCAGGCACCTCGTGCCTGAAAAAACTCTCCACTTGTGCTGCAGAGCCACCTACGAGCGAAGAGCAACACTGAAATTCTGACACTTTTCAGGCAACGTTTCAGGACGGGCAGCGTACCGATTTTCTCAAGTGACCTGAAAAAAAATTCAGGTCCGGAATTCCGTCACTCTTTTCCCATGCATTTTAAAGGGGGACAGGAATTCAGGCAAGGCTGCGTACTTACCTTGTTAGATAGAAATGTCACAATGCCCGGCGAAACTGACGTCATAGCTAAAACGATTGCGTAGCCTGACGACCCGTACTTCTAGAAGGCATTCGCACAGCGTAAGAAGTTAGTTCCTAACAATGCCGTCTAGAAGTACAGGCCGTGATGCTACGTAATCATTTTAGCTATGACGTCAATTAATCGGGGAATTTTGACGTTTCTACCAGGCAGTGTCGATATACACAGAGATTTCACGTGCGGATTTTTAGCTAAAGCATAGTACTGAGTTCGATTTCACGTGAAATTTTCATACAAAATTTCACGTGAAATCTGTTTCGGTGAAAATTTAGCTTGAAAATAAGCAAGAGTGGTACTAAGTTCTTAGCATGAAAAGTTGCTTTGAAGTTACTTTCGCGTTGAAAACGTAGATGGCACTGAAACATGTCTCCAATCATTTCACGCCAATTTAGTTTGTGCAGTTCATTCTTTCGAGCGAAAAAGTGACATATGGTGTTTCAATTTGAAAATGGAGCAGTGCAAATGTCTTTCCAATAAGAAAATCGGTCGAAAATTGAAATTCTTGACATTTTATCTGTCAGAAATGAGCATTGTCTCTGCTTTTCTCCATTGCCAAAATTTTCGCTCGAAAGAATGACCAGATAATGGAGACATGTAAAAATTTCACGTGAACTCGAACTCAGTATCAGCCTTAAAATATAAATATAATGTTAGTTTTTTGTGCGTGGATGCGTTGTAGTAATAATATTTTGTCATAGCTTGCATTTTGTGTCAATCAATTGTATCGACAGTGAATCAACATAAAACATTACGTAGCCTAACAGCAACTGATAAACATTTCGTTGCAAACTTTTTCAATTATACCGCAAGCACCGCATTAATTTGTATTTTAGCTGTTTACTAGCACTGTTCCGCAGATCTCACTTTATTTTCATTTCACTCACTTTAACACAACCTGTAGAATTAACATTTTCCCGCGGACGTCCCATAAGACTACGAGTGTTTTTCGCGACATTTATTCCGCAAACTGTGATATCAGCATTCTGCATGACGGCCCGTACTTCTAAAAGGCATTGTTCCTAATCAGCGTGCGAACTCCGTATATGTATACGGACCAGAAATCCAGTGAACTGGCTTGAGATTGTATTGTTGATCAGCCTGGAAAATTTAAAGGCATCGCATGGAACAGAAGGAGGTGAAAGATAAGATTCCACAGCTACATGCTCAGGCTAGATTTTTCGTCGCTCACATACGGCACACTCTTGCAAAAAATACCAGCCCACTCTCGTGTTGCTTTGACAGATAATGCATTGCGTAAATGGAGGCGCAATTTCAAGGTTAAAGTGTCATTTTTCTGGAATATGGAAGGAGCTCACCCACTTATCATTCTATACACTTTGCCGAGAGTTGTCATCTTTACATTCTAAGAAGTCTCAACTTTTCTCGTAGTATAATGTAGGCTAAATATAATGGTAGGTTTTTTTTTTGTTTTTTTTTCCCCTAGTGTAGATGGCAAAAAAAATCTGCATACCAGATCCCCGGGTGACCTATCACCTCGGGGTATGTGAGGTTTGACTCACTAAAAAAAAGGACCATCTACAAGCCCACGAAGTTCCGAGTCGGGACCCGCCTAAGCACTGCTTCGACCCGGTCGTACTGACTCACCCATCGGTAACCACGAACTTCAGAAACTACCACAGTTCATGGGTCGGTAAGGCAACCCTCCTCCCGCTTTATGCGCAGCACTTTCTCAACATATGTTCAGACTGCGCGCCAGTTCTCCTCGTTTCGCAGCATTGCTTCCACGATCGTCTCAGGCGTTGCCAGGCCAATCGTGGACTCAATGGTGCGCCTCAGACTTACGAAGCAACTGCACATAAAGAATGTGTGCTGAGCATCATCGAGCTCAGTCACACAGTACCGCCAGTACGGTGTGACCACCTTACCCATTCTGCTCAGGTATTTCCTGAAGTAACCGTGCCCTGTCAAGAATTGACAAAGGTAAAAGTTTACCTCTCCGTGGCTCCGGTTAAGCCAAGGCTCAATGAGACCAATTAGCTTAGCCGTCCAGCGTCCTTTAGCACTTAAACTCCAACGTTGTTGCCAGAGTTGGAGAATCAGTGTACGCGCGTGCGTCAGAGCCTTAGTTCTGTCCAGCTCTGAGCGGAAGAGGTACCCTTCATTGCGTTCTCGCGCTAGCAGATCGATCGGGATTACTCCCGATACAACCATCACAGCCTCTTCTGAGACTGTGCGGTAGCTACAGGCGATACACAGGGCACCCCTGCGCTGGGCACTGGCAATGCGCTTCCGGAACTTTTCAGTTCGGAGCGCATCTCCCCAGATTTCGGCTCCATATAGCAAGTTTGAATCGGTTGTTGCCATCAGCAGCCTCCGTCGCGTCTCAGTGGGTCCACCGACGTTGGCCATTAGCCTACTCAGCAAAGTGACGACTACTAGAGCCCTGTCACATGCCCTGCTGATATGATCCCAATACGTCAGCTTGGTGTCCAGTGTCACTCCCAGATACCTGACCGACTTGCTGGTCTGGACCTCGACGGAGCCAACTGTCATGGGTATGACAGTTGGTATCCTCCGCTTCGTCAGCATAACAATCTCTGTTTTAGAGATTGCCAGCTGGAGGCCGTGTTCGGTCATCCACCGATCCACCCTCCTCATGACTTGGTTAAGTCTGAATTGAGCGAATGTGGCAGATCTGGAAGTGATTACCGCCACGACGTCATCAGCGTAATCTACCAAAAACACATCCGCAGGCATTTCCAGGTGCAGCAGATCATCGTACATGATGTTCCAGAGGTCAGGTCCTAAGATCGACCCCTGTGCCGCACCTGAAGTGACAGGCCTTCTTTTGACTCCTTCGTCGGTGTCGTAGAGCAACCAGCGATCCCTGAGGTAGTCCCGCATCATGACTAGCAAGTAGTCAGGGATACGGATTGTCTGCTCAAGGGCCCGCAGGATGTCTGTCCACTTCGCCGAGTTAAACGCATTTTGTACGTCCAGCGTTACCAGCAGGACGACCGGTCTGGCCTGATGGCATGCCTCTTCCGCTCTTGCTACCACCCCAACAACCTCTGAGATGGCATCGATTGTTGAATGCCCTTTTCAGAAGCCGTGCTGCCTGGCAGAGAGATCACCAGCAGATCTCACTCCTGACAGCAGCCTTGGCTTTAGCAACCCCTCGAGAAGCTTCCCAGCAGTGTCCAGCATGCACAGTGGGCGGTACGCTGATGGATTGCCCAGGTTACCCTTCCCCTTGTCAACAAGGACCAGTCGAGCTACTTTCCACCGCGACGGGAAAACCCCCGCGACTAGACATGAATTATACAAGTCCAATAATAGACGCGGTTGGCTCTCCGCCACGACTTTAAGCGCCTCGACCGGTACCGGTCCCGGAGCCTTCCGGTTCTTAATCCTGGACACTGCACTGTTCAGCTCCTCGTCCGCAAAGGGGGGAACATCCGCCTGGTTGACGATGGTGGGACCGTCAGCCCTTGACGAATGCACCGGAAACAGCGAACCAACAATACGCTCCATGGATGTCGCATCCATGAGAGTGCTAGGCCGCATGCAGCCAAGTCTACGAGTGACCAATTTGTAGCCATCTCGCCAGGGGTCTGAGATGACCTCCTCACAAAAAGCCTGCCATTTGGCTCGTTTGCTCCTCGTGATGGCCTTGGTCAGCTCCCTCTTTGCCGCAATGTGAGCAGCAGATAGCTCAGCCGCTCCCGGCCTATTCCTGGATGGCTGTGCCCTGCGCCTGCACGCCAAAGCGATGCGTCGAAGTTCGGCGATTTCATCGTTCCACCAGTACGCATGTTGCCTTCTACGGAAGGGTTTACGTCTGGGCATTGAAGCCGCACATGCCCTGCGAATCCACCCCATGGTTCTGTCAGCAGCGGCCTCTGCTGCTGCATGGGTCACTGGGGTCCCAGATGCTAGAGGCTCCCCTTCCAAGCTCGAAGCGAGCAATGCGGTCATCGCGTCCCTGTGAAGTTTAGCGGCATTCCAGCCTAGCCACTTATAGGGAGAGCGGCGGTGTCTTTGTCTGTCCTCAGCGATTTAGAAAGTGATGTAATTATGATCACTTGCAGTGTAATCCTCCATCACCCTAGAATCGCTGACGGGTGCCGCTAGTCTCTCCGATGCCATAGTGACATCGGGAATGGATTCGCCAAAACCGGGCCTTCTGAATGTTGGCGTTGAACCCGTATTCAGCACCAGCAAACCCAACCTCGATACCATCTCGACCCAACCCAACCTCGATACCATCCCTCTGCCCGTCGGCGATCCAAATAGCCGCGTACCCTGTAGCATCTGCCAGCCAAACGGACGAATGCCTCCCCCTATAAGGCTCGCTGATCAGTATGATCTGAGCCTTATGCTCGCAGACTAGCTGCGTGAGGAAGTCGTCTACAGCTCTACAGCCCTGCAGGTTGCCTTGAAGGACTCTCATATCCTTCCCTGCTTTTTCTTGGCATCAAGTGCGTCTTTCAAAACTCGACACGCACTCGATCCCCTTAAATGCTTGGCACCATTCGCACCATGTTTCTCAGTGCATAATATACACTGAGCCTGCGCAGAGCAGTCTGCTGTCCGGTGGCCAACCTGTCCACATTTCCAGCAGCTGGCACTCCGGTCCGGGCCCTTGCAGCTACGTCTTGTGTGGTCGTAGCCTAGGCACGGATAGCAGCGTGTAACCTCAGCCCACCTTCGTACCCGGGCGCTAATCATTCCCACCCGGACTCGACCAGACTTGAGGATTTTGAATGCTGGTGCCTCATCCAGCTCCACCACAGCTCTCCTCTGCTCCCTTGTGTTCGGAGGGAATAGAGTGGTTTTCACCTCGCCGGCTCCTTCCTCGCCAGCCTCGCGATTGATGGCCGATGTCACCTCCTCGCTGACTGTGAGGCAATCGAGGTCGAGAAGCTCGATTTTGACTCTAGTGGTCACAAGCTTCACGTCCCCCTGGCCATCTACGGCAGCCCTGATCGAGTCCTGCAATTTCGTTCGATCGTTCGTCCGCGCAATTTCCAGAAGAACTCCGAACAGAAGAAGAACTCGGATGCGTATTTCCCAATCGTTGGTCGTGCCTTAAACCATTTATCTAAGCCAGGTCATGCCACATTTGGCGTTACCCGGGGTGCACCGCGAGGAGGCAGCCCAACATTATAGGTTGGAGATAATATACTTCTAGGCGATAAGATATTTATTATATTATATTCAAACTAGCCTTGAGCTTATCTAACAACTCAACTATAGAATCTGTTTTCTTTTGTCTGCGCTGTTTTTCACGTAAATTGTGGATAATCCTATTATTTCGTTTCAGGGTATCTTCTAATTTTTTTTTACTTTTTCCTGCAGCTAGATTAAATGCACTGTGGTAATATGAACCACTTGGTCTGATTTCGTTGCCTAATTGAAATTATATTGATGAATATTAAAATTATCAACAGTGTGTGTGTGTGTGTGTGTGAGTTGGGGGAGAGGCGCATTGGCGCCTCTAAGCACTCAGGCCAAAGGACCCATTGTACTCATTACCCCCTGCCTACCATAGTTTCCCAGACCTCTTGATAAAGTCTAGGATCACTGATAGGGGAAAAGAGGCTATCGTCTGCATGCGTGCAACATCCCAGCCAAAGCATTGATATCTGAGACGCGCAAACGCTGGGCATTCACAGAGGAAATGCTCCGCAGAGTCAGCCTCTTCTAGACAGGATGAACAGAGGTCATCCTGTACAACGCCTATTCGGTACATATGTCCTCCTAGGCAGTTGTGTCCAGTCAGAATACCTACCATGGCCCTGCAAACTTTCCTGCTCTTATTGAGCAAGAATCCCGCAGTCACATGGTTGGGTTCTGAAAGGAATACCTTCGTGTGCCTGGCCACACCGGCAGCCGTCCATCTATCTTTGTGAGCATCATCTACCCACTTGCGAATAATGGCACGTGCAGATGCGGTCGGCACACCCAAGGCGGGTTCAGGGCCCCGTAGCGGAAGTTCCGAACCTTGCTTCGCAATGACGTCAGCAATTTCATTCCCCTCAACACCACAGTGCCCCGGTACCCAGAGCAGATGCACCCTATTGAATCTGGCGACAGAGTTCAATCGTGCTCTGCACTCTTGGACAATTTTCGAGTTTGTCAGGGGTTTACGCAGCGCCATCAGTGCAGCTTGACTGTCACTGCAAATAGCAATGCTCTTTCCCCTCCATCTTTCCTCAATTGCCCAACAGGCAGCTCTCAGGATAGCAAACATTTCTGCTTGAAAAACCGAAGCGTGCTCTCCAAGAGAGAAAGCCCATCTGCCATTCGATGAATGTAGATAGACACCAGCTCCAGATCTACTATCTGACCTCGAGCCGTCCGTGAAGAAGATCTCTGAATATCCCCTCGTACACAGATCGGGATCATCCCAGCTACTTCTGCTTAAGAGGATTACTTCGTACCTTCTTCTGAAGTCGAGGAAGGGCACCCGAGCGTCCGAAGGCATCGCGAGAATCGGAGAGATCTCACACATCGACCTCCTAATAGAGCAGTGCCCCACATCGTCTTCACCTACCCATAAGCCAAGCTGAGCTAGTCTATGGGCAGAGCTCATCGCCACACTCTGAACTTGAATGTCGAGAGGAGGCAGATTGAGAAGCGCATCAAGGGCCGCACCCGGAGTAGTGCTCATGGCACCACAGATACCCAGGCACACCGTCCTTTGCAGCGTGGCTAACTTTTTCCGAGCATACAATAGCCTCACGATAGTCCACCACACCACCGATGCGTACGTGAACATCGGCCTAATTATTGCTGTGTAGATCCACATCACTACACGAGGCTTTAGACCCCATGTGGTAGCAAAAGCTCTCTTGCACTGCCCGAAAGCTTTTATAGCACGAGTAAGCTTCACTTCCACATGTTTCTTCCAGAGAAGTTTTTTGTCCAAGATTACTCCAAGATATTTGACTTCATCTGAAAGTTGAAGTGTTACACCCTTCATGATTGGAAGCACTAGTCCTCTCAGTTTTCTTTTCCTGGTAAACAAAACAAGTTTCGTCTTACCAGGATTCACTGTTAAGCCGTGCCTCGAACACCAGCTGCCAATCAGATCCAATGCACGCTGTGTATTTCTACATATCACATTCAGATCTTTACCGACAGCCAGTGCGGCCACGTCATCAGCATAAGCTTGTGCGTGCAGCCTTTCTTGTTGCAGTTCGTTAAGCAGGGAGTCGACTAGCATACTCCACAGGAGCGGTGATAGGACGCCCCCTTGAGGGCATCCATTTGTCGCCTCTGTTCTTAAGTAGCAATCGGATCCAGCTTCCGCCAGCAACCATCTCTGCGTCAGCATGGCATGAATCCACCTAACTAAGACATCATCCACGCCATGCACTTTCGCAGCATCACATAGTTCCACGAAGGGCGCGCAATCAAAGGCCCCTTCAATGTCCACAAACACCCCCAACGCATACTCACCATTGGAGATCGCTCCCTCAACTCTGGCCACCAAAGAATGAAGGGCCGACTCGCATGATTTTCCTCGCTGGTACGCATGTTGCTCATCATTCAAAGGGTTAAACCTAAGCGCCGTAGTACGTATGTGTCGTTCGACAAGTCTCTCTAGGCATTTCAACATAAGCGAAGTTAAGCTGATCGGTCTAAAGTTCCTTGGATCGGAATAGTCATCTCTCCCCGGTTTAGGTATAAAAACTACCTTAACCTCTCGCCAAGGTGACGGAACATACCCCAAGGAAAGGCATGCCCAGAAGATTTCTCTCAGGTCTGCCCCCAAGTGGTCAATTCCCTCCCTAAGCATAACCGGATAGATACCATCCAGGCCCGGCGATTTGAAATTCTCAAAAGACATGATTGCATCCCTGACCTTTTCACTAGTGACCACAGATCTAGTTGTGTACCAGCACTTCCTACTGCTGCGAAGAGCAGGGATTTTGGTCACAGGCGCATTTGCCTTCTGCGACTCAATCACCGGGGCTCCCGGGAAGTGAGTCCCAAGTAAAGTCTGCAAAGACTCCTTTTTGGACTTGGTAAAATCACCATCCGAGCGTTTTAGAGAGTCTAGCTTAGCTGATTGATCCTTCTCTAGGACTTTGCAAAGCCTAGACGTCTCCCGTGCGCCTTCCAGTCTTTCACAGTAAGATCTAAATGATTCCCTCTTAGAGGTCCTCACCAGCTTCTTATACGTTCTCTGCGAAGATCTGTAGGCGATCCAGTCATCCTCATTGTTGCTCTTACAAGCTCTGTTGAGAATTTTCCTGGTACTTTTCCTTAGCTTCTGTAGTTCCCGATTCCACCAGGGAACCGTCTTGCCACATCTGCTCTTACTGATCGGGCAGGCCTCTTCATAGCTACTCATTAGGTCTCTATTCAGAGTGCTCAACCGGGATTCTATTGACTTTGGCGATCTTATCCTACGACTAGGACGCGCTTTGTCTGCAAGAAGCCGGTTGAACGTAGGCCAATCAGTGTTTCTTGGGTTTCTTCTTTCCACCACGGGTGTTAGATCCGTGGCTAAAGAGAACACCAAGTAGCGATGATCAGAGAGTGAATCCTCATCTGATACATTCCATCCAGTCATTGATCCAACTATTCCAGCTGAACATAGCGATACATCAATGACCGCCCTTCTGTTTGGGGTGACAAATGTGGGAGTAGTCCCAGTGTTTAAAATCATCAGCCCGGCAGAAGTTATAAAATCAAAGAGACTTTTACCCCTGGCGTTACATTTGTTGCTACCCCAGCTGGTATGCTGGGAGTTGGCATCGCAGCCCACCACAAGTTCAAGTCTCTCCGATTCAGCGTACAAAACCAGGTCCTTTAACTCCTGTATCGGCGGCGGGAGTAAGGAGTCAAAGGGAAAGTAAGCTGAGGCAACTATCGTGCGCTTAAGCCTTCCATTTTCTCGGTGTTGTACGACGACCGCTGACAGGTCCGGGCTTGAAATCTGTCTGAGCATGGTGGCATCAAGCAGATTGGAAGCCAGAACACAAGTCCTCGGCCGTATTGACCTTTCATCATAAAAGATCTTGGCCCCCGTGGTTGGACTAAGTCCGTAGATCCTACCGCCTCGAACCCACGGTTCCTGTACAAGTGCAATGTAGGGGGAGGCTTGCAGTTTTGTCAATTTTTCGCTCAAAAGATAGGACGAAGCCTTGGCACGCCGCAAGTTGATCTGGACAAATCTTATACCTTCAGGCACAGAAACGTCCGGAGTTTAAATCTTTGGATCCCTTTGCAGGGACCCTTAGATAATGTCCGCGTGACCAGTGAAAGAAACTCTATGGGAGAGAATTTCCACTGGATCTCTGCGTTTTGCTCTGGCGATCTGTCCATAGACAGTCACAAAAGCTCGTGCCTCACCACTTCCTGATTTGGTTAAATTTAACCGCATACAAGAAGTAGCTCAGCACCATCCGGTACCTGTCTCTTAGCATCGAGAAACTTCTCTGGTCAAGTACGATCACCAGGTTGAAACCATCTTCACCTGTGGTGGGATTCTTCCTGGGATTCATGTACTTGATGATCCAGTGTTTCGCATCGATGCCCGGATTCAGTTTGCCGAACATGCCAGTGATGTCACCTGCACTCTTGCGAGGACCAGGGATCCAACAACTGACATAATAGGGTTTGGCCAGGTCGGAGTCCAAAATGGTAAATTTGGGCCGACTGCCAGTACCCAATTTAAGAACGATCTGTGTGAGCCACTCCTTAGATGTTTGATTGGAGCAGGCGACTTGGAGGTGACCATCCACAAACTTCGCTTGCGTGAAGCTGTAAACTGGTCCCGACTCCGCTATCTCTCGCCACAGTTCGTTCTTAAGGATAGCGCACTGACCTTCGGTCAGTTTGCCACCCTTGCCAGACACACCTATCACAACAACCAGCGAAGAAGACGCAGCTTCTGCATACGTTCTCCTCCCTACCCTTGTGGAAGGTGTGTTTGTGCCAGAAGGGCCAGCCTCTGCAAGATCTCTCTCGCAGATTTTGACACCTTTCGGCACCTTGCGCTCAGAGATGCAGGTATCCGCTTTCGCCTCAACCTTGCGTCTCTTTCGTGCGCCGCCGCTGGCAGATTTGGCCTCTGTGCTGGCCGGCTGGGAGATCTTCGGTGTGACAATCAACAGTGTATCATGAACGCAACATCAGCATTAAGCACCTAATGAGATCGCAATTCGTCAAATTAAGAATTGGTGTGTACTTAAATATCAAACATTTTACGTATAGTGGCCTGCTGAGGGTGAGCTCTATTGATTTGAGTGATTTTCTTCCCTGTATGCATTGTGTACGGTTCAGCGCACATTCTTATAATAAGGTCAATTTCCATTGCAAAAGTGAAGCAAGAAAGTATTAGTAACAAATTTAAAAATTTCATTTGGATTAGCACTTAACTAGTTTATAATTGTAGCTGTGTTATAAGTTTTTTTAAGAGTAGTTGATTGTAGTAAAACGTGTTAGGTCGTTGTTTGGTCGAATATATTGATTTTTTATATATTTACCATATATATGAGAAACAGTGTGTAATACTGCATGGACTATGATTAACTTTCATTTTTCACTTATTCTGCGGCAAATACAAAAAATCAGCCGAATACTAAATTCGACCTTAAATGCTACATACTACATAAATATTTTTCTACACAACATACTCACTAAGCACTCAATGGTAAAATATCAGCATATATAAAGTTTCATTCATTTTCTAATTGTTGGATATGATATAATTTTTAAGGCTGATAACTAGTTTGCCTTAAATATCGAACCATATCCACGTTTGAAATTGTTGGCATTTTTAGGATAACATGACAAGTGCCCGCTTTTTGAGGAATTGTATTTACTTGTTCATGATTTCACTTTGTCCATCGTTCATCTCTCTTTTTCCATCGTTTATCTCATCTTGAATATTGTCACCAAAAGATATCTATAGAATCAAGATAATTTAATAGAAGAATTTTTTGAATATTTTTTCACCTACTGCTTCACTTGAAGATTCCATTCCAATAAATATGGATGCTCCCCAGTTCGCTTGCTCATAACTAATGTATTGTGACGGAAGCTGTGAGAAAAACAAGAAACTATTACACTAATATCCTTATCAATCATTAATTGGTATATACCATGGCCGAATGATTTGAATAAACCCGGCAAGTTTTTTCGATGATTAACTCAGGATTTCTAAGAGAAGTAGTCCAAATTAATCTCACTTGCTCATTTTTTAGAAATTTGAAGAACAATATTTCACAAAGCGTGCAATGCAAATACATTTTTAGATAATTTAGTTTCCGCTCGGAGTCTGCCCCGAAACTATTTATGCGCTCTACTGCTTTGTGTTTTTTGACAGCAATTAAAATGGCTATCAAAAAATTTGCGTGAATATGTAAACAATATTTGAAAAGGTTCAAATAGGCACATTCGTTCATAAAAAGTTTGCAAAATACACAAAATTTTGCAAAACACATCATTTGTTTACTACTTACTTGTGAAAAGAAACTCCAAATGGCCGGCATTGCAAACGATTGCCACTATTCGGCATAACACACTTCATTTCAAAGATTAGTGCAATTTCTTAGTTTTCAAACACTGTCACCGAGTAAAACCCACAATTTCCACTTCTACACTAATCTTTTTCTGAACCGCACTAGTCGGCTCTACGCGAAATTAATCGGAGTTTAAAATAAACATGATTTTATTTGTGTACCGACTCAAATTGTTTACATTGGTTTAGTTGTCACATTGACAATACGGATATAAAGAGGGGAATTGGCATTGAAGATACCTAAAAAGTGGTCGCTTTCTCTTCAATGTATTTTAAATGCACATCGCCCCTCCGAATGTGTTTATGGTCTCAGTATGGAAATGAGCTGAATAATCACAAGATAATCGACGTATTCAGGATTATGTGGAAGGATAAGGAAAATGATTGGAAATTAATGCCAACAACCACGATCAAAGTAATTTTTGAAGAAGAGCTACTGCCGGACTTAATAAAAATTGACTTTCTTCGATTGAAAGTAGAATATTTCATTTATGTGGAAAATAGATATTGGCCGAGCCCAGGCGAGCCGAGTGTGTGGGCGGTCCAGACGAGCGACTTTGACAGATGTCACAGGCGCTCGTGCCACATCCGATCGGAATGGATGTTGAGCACGAGCCAAGGCGATTCGGACGAGCTGTCAAATGCCGTCCACATGTTGGCGGCCTCGTATGACTTCGGCTCGCCTGGTCTCGGCCAATATCTATTTGCTACATCAGAGACCAAAGCAATGCTACAACTTTGGTAGACTAAGTTATTATGCTGGGGCCTGTAAAAGTACAGCGAAAAAGTGTTTGAATTGCTCGAATGAAAAGTGTGATGGTGGAGGATGTGAGTTCAAATGCATTTTGTGTGATTCTATTGAGCTCAATGCTGCAAACATGATGCGTAAAAAGTGGATTATTGAAATTGAAAAGTTGGAAATTGTTTCTAATCTAAACATCTTACCTGGTGAAGCAAGTAAAATGATGTACAAAAGTAGACTTGAAAGCCTTGAGAAAATTGACATCAACAACATGAACGAATTTCCAGTTCCTGAAAAAACATGGAGGGATAATGCCAGAAATCTTAATATCGACGTAAATGCGATAAAAAATAAAACGAGCTATAGAAATGTGACGGTTGGATCAAAGTTTGTGCCAAACAAGCTGATTAGCGGTCGAAAAATGACACGGCATATAAAAGTGCCTTCAAATAGAAAGTCACAGAAATTGAGAAACTTTTCACACAAATAATATTAATGATGGAAAATCTAGAAATGGACTCAAAAAATAAAATACATATAAACAATAATGAGGGA
This sequence comes from Nemotelus pantherinus, assembly GCA_963978885.1. Taxonomy (NCBI): domain Eukaryota; kingdom Metazoa; phylum Arthropoda; class Insecta; order Diptera; family Stratiomyidae; genus Nemotelus; species Nemotelus pantherinus. The sequence continues at coordinate 116,739,328 of OZ022264.1, forward strand.
TCAACGGTAATGAATAATAGTGATAAATAACTTAGTGAAATTAATGATAGAAATAAAGATTTAATCATAGTTAACAAAGATTTAGTTGGTTTCACGGTCGGAACCGACAAGTATCACGCGTGAGCCGAGGGTTTTTAATAAAACAAACAAAAAAAAATATCCTCTACCAATCTTCGAAGGAAAGGATGGTAGAGGGTAGCTCAGTACCAAGGAGTAATTCACTGTGTTCCAAAAACTAGAGTAGCTGTTAGGGCCATAGCTATAGGGTAAAACAAAAGAAGAACGATTTCTCGATGCAACAGCTACGTACGTTACGAGATCGGAACAGGCCGTCAACCACGAAACATAACCAACGACCGCAAGGACCAGAAAAGGGAATCGCGAACAGTATGTGGCTGGCGGACGGTGACAACTTAGTTGATGTCGGCATCGGTTCTACCGCGGGAAGCAAATACAAATACGACACATAGCACGTACTTACTGTGGATTTCTTCTTGCATTCGTCTCAATTTCGCATCTGTTGCATTTTAGACCTTACGCTCGTTTGATCGAAATGATGCCTTTTGTCTGTTGTGTAAGGAGCCGCCTCGCCATCGGAACACCAGATTACCTGAAATTGGGGGGAGATAAGTCAGTAGTTCTTCTCGAACTAACAAAATTGAAGGGAATTGGAAAACTTACAAATCGCGAACTTGACAATTCCATAACACACATGTCAATTGTCATGACCTACGACAACAAAGCAATGCAAAATGACGGTTCAGTCAGGAGTGGTACTAAAAGGTGGTACAAAGGTAGTACCAAAGCCCAAAACTGGAATAATTTCCAATGAGTAAATTTCCAAAGTCAGCTGGAGTTCAAATACCTCAAACACCTGAAAATGGAATTGATGAACTGCGAAAATCGGTGGAAATGGTGCTTTCTGGTTTGAAATTGGTAAGAGTACGGACGCATCGAGACGAGACTTGGCGATAACCCAGCTTCTTTTTCCTTTTTTTTTGGTTTGAAATTGCAATCGAAATCGAATTGAACTGCATCTATTTGGGGAACTAATTTGGATGTACCCGATCGGACGGTGGTGGATTTAAGGGACGAAAAGCGGCAATAAGTGGAGGGTGAAAATTCATCTTGAGGCGCTAGTCAACGAGTCTAAGGGAAGATATCTAACGGTTTCGAAGACAAGAGCTCTGTTAATTTGAAGATCCGAAAACGGCAGTGAAGGAGAATTGTAGCGGATGATATCGAACGTATTCGAAGGCGGGAATTTATTTTAATTGAGAAATCGGAGACGGCAGTGAATAAGAAAAGTTGCAGTCATCGTAAAGGGCCCCAGCGTGGGATTTCATCTGTTTAAGAGTAGTCATCGCAGCGGAGTAAAAATTCAGGTTAGTTAGTTTATAGATTTTCTTTGTTTTTGGATATAACTAGTGACAAATAAGGAATCGTGAGTTGAATTGTATAGTGGAATAGTTTGTGAAATACTTTTTTTAGTTTAAGTCACCCTACCACCAGTGGTAGAGAAAGATAAGAAAGTGTGATTATACGAGAGTAATTCAATAAATTCTAAGTTGTTGTAAGATAAATTATACGAGAGTAATTCAATAAATTCTAAGTTGTTGTAAGATAAATTCGGTGAATGAAACGCAGGTTTAATAACGGTAGCGCGAAGGTGCGGTTCTAATTTTCTCTTTTCATAGCGTTAATTGCGGTAATCCGTTGCTGACTTCTCGCTTCGCAGCGACGGTCACGCGGGAAATTCCGGCAAAGAAGCGAGTGGCGCCAAACCCACCCCGTTCCTCGTGAGCAAAGGCCACCCGGAATTTTCCACCCTTGGACTCGTTTCCGGAGACTAAGGGTTGTGAATCGCGGATGATATACGCAGATATAGATTTCGGTAACAAATTGGCGCCCAACGTGAGGCCTAATAACGGTATAACGGGTAATAACGGTACTTAAGAAATTTGTAGCTTTTCAGTCCCAAACTGTGGGAAGGTTTCATAAGTCCGAAAAACGTTTGAATAATTGCGCCGCAAAGATTGATTTCATATATTGTTAACAAGGCGGAGCGTAATTGGATATATTTTGGGTAGCCAAATAATCAAGTATATTTCTATTTAAAAGATTTGGATATTAAATTATATTGGTGGAGTTTTGAAGATACTGGGGTATCTATCGGTTTTAGATTTGAATTCTGCAACGGATTGAGAGTGTGTGGTGAGTGAAGTGTGTGAAGTGTGGATAAAGTTGAATTTAGGAGTGCGTGTGGAAATTTTTGGGTTTAGCGGCAGGGGCCATATTGGGAAAGATTAATAAGTGGTCGGTAGAAAGTGGCGAAGGCCTTTTGTAGAGAAGATATTTAGTTTGGCAGTTACAATCGGAAGTCTTTTAAAGGGAATAGCATAAATATATTGAACGCGAAGTGGTGTAGAGTAGTTTTGTGTTCTAGGAAACCGTGATGAAGATTCTAGTCGATCGACTGAGCAAAGATGAGCTCTTATATGAGCTCGCCATCCGTGGATTCCCAGTGGATAATGTGGAGGGCATGCGAAAGACGCTAAGAGCAACCCTCAAGGCAGAATCAGCGCTGGATACCTCATACGTGGAGGCAGCGTACCCGTTCGAGCATGAGACTGATCATGCGGAGCTTATAGCTGCAGTATGAGACTGATCATGCGGAGGTTATAGCGAAAGCGGCGGAGGTTGAAGAGTTGGTGGCTAAGGTATCAGGGGACAGGATCGCGTCTGAGTATCTGAAGATTCGGGGCAAGGTGGAGTTTGCTTTTCATCGTTTGGGACGTATGCAGGCCACGACGTCAGAACAGATAGAGGAAACCAAGAAACTCAGGAATCAGTTCATCACCGCTATGGGAACCTTTGTTTCTAAGACGGAGGAAGGGAGTGACGACAAACAAGATCTTGAGGAGGACAGTCCAATCACGGTGGTGCGACAGGAAACAAGAGTATCTAGTCTTGCAGAGGTAGCAAAATGGGGTCTGAAGTTTAGCGGAGATGCGTCAGGGTCCGTGAACGCTTTCATAGAACGAGTTGAGGAGCTACGGCTAGCGAGAAGACTCACAAAGCCCCAGTTATTCTGAGCAGTGGTGGACTAATTCGACTCCCGTGCCTTGATTTGGTTTCGGGCTAACCGAAACTTAGTAGCGTCTTGGGATGAACTAGTGGTCGAACTCAAGACAGAATTCCTACCTTCCGATTACGAAGACAGGCTTTGGGAGGAGATTCGCAAACGCACGCAGGGAGAGAATGAATCAATTGGGGTATACGTCGCTATCATGGAGCGTCTGTTCAGTCGCTTGAAGACGGACTGTTCAGAAGAGGAGAAATTACGCATTTTACGTCGTAATATAGCACCTTTTTACCAACAGCAGTTGTGTTTAACACCGGTGACCTTGATCGCAGAACTGGTAAAAATAGGGCGAACGCTGGATGCTACGAGGGCATCAGTAGCAGCGTTCGTGCCTCTGAGTACACGGTCTAGACGTTGTCTGGAGCCAGATCTGGCATACGTCGGCGCAGGGAACGTGGATCTGGTAGCGGCAGTAACAACACAGCATCATGTACTCTGCTGGAATTGCAAACGTGAGGGGCATATGTCGAGGGACTGCCGGGAGCCTCGTCGTTGTTTCGGGTGTGGACGTCAAGGAGTCATGCGTTCTTCCTGAGAAAAGTTCCAGTCGGGTTGATGTCCACCAGGGCAGGTGAGGCCAAATCTCCCTGGGAGATGGTGTGCGTAGATCTAATAGGGCCCCTGCCTAGGTCGACGCGTGGGTATACCTATTATCTGACGGTTCTGGACTACGTCACGAAATTTTCCGTTTTACTACCGGTAAGAACAGCGTCGGCAGCGGCGGTTTTCCGCTTGCTTGAGGAAAATGTTCTGTTAGTCTACGGGGTACCAAAAATCTTAGTATGTGACAATGGAGTACAATTTGCAGGCAAGCAGCCCTATATCACCCTCAGGCCAATCCGGCGGAGCGTCGGAATCAGGACATCAAGTGCATGTTACGATGTTATGTGTCCGACAACCATCGCTCCTAGGACGTGTACTTGGCGAACCTCGCGTGCGCGCTTCGTACATACAAGCATGAGGTTACAGGGTTCTCCCCGTATTTCCTTAACTTTGGAAGGGAGATGGTCACTTACTGGGATGAAGGCGAGCCTCCAGATGGTGAGCAGACAAATTTTTCGCCAACGTCAAACGCAGAGACTCTAGAAGCGGTCCGAAAGGAAGTGGTGAGGAGAATGGCCAAGGCGGCAAAGTCTAGTAAAGGACTGTAAGACTTGCGACGTAGGGAGGTGGCGTTTCAGATCAGGGATAAAGTCTGGAAGAGAAATTACGTCTTGTCCGACGCAACTAAAAATTTTGCTGCAAAATTGGCTCCCGCGTTCGTCGGTCCTTATATTGTCAGGAAGAAAACGTCGTCATGGACTTTCGATCTGGTTGATACAAAGGGGAAGTCTGCGGGTAACTGGCATGCGAAAGATCTCAAGCCATACATTGCGAACGATAGTGAAACCCGGGGGGCGGTACAGATGAAGTAGCTGTAATATCTAGGGTTGATAATGGTCTGAAGATTTCCAATAATAGGGATAGAGATTGAGTTCGGGAAACTAATTTGAGCGTTTTTTTATGGTGGTGGGATTAGTTCATAAGTAGGATAGGGTAGTGGCGATGGAGCTCTAGTGTAGGTATCATAGAAGATAGAGGTGGTGGTAATAGCTCATAAGCGCGATAGGTTAGTGGGGGTGGAGGTATAGATTTAAAAAAACTTTGTGTCATAAAGGAGAGTGGGACTCGCGAAAGAGATTAGTTTTTCAAAAAAAAAAGTTCGGCATAATGCAAGTATTACGGTATAAAGTTTCAGATTAGAATACTTTGATTGGAAAAAAAATTACCATTTTGTTTCTCGGCAGGGAGTGGGTGATGGTCGTCGTTATTCCGGGGGTTTCGATATACTCTTGTCATTTTTTTTGTGTGTTCGTTTTTTTCAGCCGATTTGTGTGTCGGCATCATCCCATTGTAGTGGCTGTGTGTGTTGTGTCCTTAAACCGAGTACAAACAGGATTAGTGTCGTGATGTGGAGGGGGGTAGTAACCATCACCAAGTTCTAACTACAACACGAAATATCACATACACAAAGTCAAGCAGGAATTGTCAAGTATACACAGAAGAATTTCTCATTTAGAAAGTAAAATGATCAAATGTAAATTGGTAGTTGAGTCAATTTGAAATAGAACTACGAATCTTCTGCGGATTAAATAGGCCGAACATACAGTTGTAACGATATTTCCGTTTCAAAAATTGCATCATTGAACGTAGAACTAGACATCCCAGCGATGACCAAGACACTATGATACAGCGTTGTTGGCATGTAGACAAGTTTGTTGAATTAAAAATAACCGCATAGGTCCCAAGTCGTATTTGAAAGGATGTGAGTTGTATCGATTCGTTGCTTTGTTTGTACCTTGATTATTTGAGTGAGAAAATGGGTGATTTCGTAAGCGTGAATGAACATATGGAGTAGAGAGTTGTAGAATTCAAGCTAGGGGTAGGTGTTAAATACGTGCGAGCGAACGAGGTTACGGTTTCCACGGAAAGGGGCGTTGCGTAGCACGTAGCACGGCCCACGTTGGGCGCCAATTTGTTACCGAAATCTATATCTGCGTATATCATCCGCGATTCACAACCCTTAGTCTCCAGAAACGAGTCCAAGGGTGGAAAATTCTGGACGGCCTTTGCTCACGAGGAACGGGATGGATTTGGCGCCACTCGCTTCTTTGCCGGAATTTCCCGCGTGACCGTCGCTGCGAAGCGAGAAGTCGGCGACGGATTATCGCAATCCACGCTATGAAAAGAGAAAATTAGAACCGCACCTTTGCGCTACCGCTATTAAACCTGCGTTTCATTCACCAAATTAATCTTACAACCACTTAGAATTTATTGAATTACTCTCGTATAATCACACTTTCTTATCTTTCTCTACCACTGGTGGTAGGGTGACTTAAACTAAAAAAAGTATTTCACAAACTATTCCACTATACAATTCAACTCACGATTCCTTATTTGTCACTAGTTATATCCAAAAACAAAGAAAATCTATAAACTAACTAACCTGAATTTTTACTCCGCTGCGATGACTACTCTTAAACAGATGAAATCCCACGCTGGGGCCCTTTACGATGACTGCAACTTTTCTTCTTCACTGCCGTCTCCAATTTCTCAATTAAATTAAATTCCCGCCTTCGAATACGCTCGATATCATCCGCTACTATTCTCCTTCACTGCCGTTTTCAGATCTTCAAATTAACAGAGCTCTTGTCTTCGAAACCGTTAGATATCTTCCCTTAGACTCGTTGACTAGCGCCTCAAGATGAATTTTCACCCTCCACTTATTGTCGCTTTTTTTTTTTTTTGTTCCTCCTTCCTTCCACTCTCTCCATCACTCAATCAAAATGCACGGTCCGTGTGCATCGAATCTCCTCAATATTATTACTTTCGTACTTCTCAGACAATAAAATATTTATATAAGGGAAAGCACTTCATTATACACTATCGTCTTCAGATGATATCGCCTATTTCTAGTCGTCAAGACTTATGCCCAGAGAAAAGTTTAGAAAAAACTCTGGTTGGCGTCTTCGTTATCTTTGTGTAAGGAATGGTCTTAGACTTTCCTTAAATTTAACCAAATTTGCTGATTTTCTTATATCTTCTGGTAAGGTATTATAATAAGCCAAAGACTGTTGCACTGGATCCATTTTCAAACGATCTGTCCTAGCTGTTTTAATCGCAAGGTTATTCGCCGATCTTGTGGCTGTCTGAGTTATTTCTCCAACATTTCTTACAACATATGGCCATTTGAGTTTTTTGTTCAGTATCTTGAATATCAGCTTTCCTTTTTCAAGACACATTATTTGTTGAATGCTTAGTAGTCCTGTTTCACGATACACATGTAAGCTTGGAGTCAAAGTTGGCATTTTGTATATAGTCTTGATAGCCTTAGTGATTAGTCTTCCGATCAGATCAATATTTCGTTTCAATGTTTGCTTCCACAAAACTGCTCCATAAGAGATGTTCGACAAAATGAAAGCATTGAATATGTCAAGTTTGATGTTGAGGGATAAAAAATCATATTTTTTTAGGATTCCTATCATAGGCGCTACTTTATATCTGATGTTATTGATCTGTTGTAGCCAAGACATTTTCTTCTCAGGTCATCATTTATATTTTGCTGAAGAATTGATTCATTTTTACCAGAATACAGAAGTAGTGTGTCATCAGCAAACAAAACTATTTTTCCCATCAGATAAATGTCCTGTACGCTGTTAATGTACAGTAGAAACAGTAATGGCCCAAGGATTGATCCTTGAGGAACGCCGATGTTTATAGTGCATTCCTGACTTGTATGCATATTGTTAGTTGTAATAATACGCCTGTCGAAGAGATAATTCTTTATCAGCAGCATGAAGTTGTGATGGATTCCGTATAATTCGTGCCTCTGAAGCAGGATGTCATGGTTAATGGTGTCAAAGGGTTTTTTCAGATCCACGAAAATTGCCGCTACATAGTCGTCCCTATCCAATCCACTGTTGATAAAATGTACTGAATCTAACGTTGCTGCTAGTGTATTACTGTTTTCTTGAAAACCATACTAAACTGGTGTCAGTATTAAGGGGGAAAATACATGTAACTGCTAAAAAAAAAATCGATTTTTTTTATTACACCAAAATGTTTGAAATGCTCTTAAAATATACCAAAAAAAGTTTTGAAGCGATATTCGTATTAGTTCTTGAGTTATAGTCAGTTAAAGGCAGCGCGGCGTTCCCCAGGTCGGTGGAGCTTTAAAACTTTAAACGCGTTTTTCTCAAAGCAGTACCTTTTCAACTGCCGTACAAGATATCTCAATAAATATTGAATCGATCCGGCTCAAATTGATACCACATCTACAAAAGAGTATTATCTCCTCGTTGAACCTAAATGTTATTGTAATTTCAGAAAAATAATTTGTTTATTAATGTTTAAAGTGTGATTTTTTTGAAAAATAAACGATTTTTATGTTTAATCTAAAATTAATGTAAGAATTTAAAATATTTTTATAAATTTTATTGGTTCACCTATGAATTACATATTTCATTAGCATATTTTTTTTTCTCTGAATGTTGCAAGTTCCCCGGAAAAGGCGTTAAGTTGTACGAGGCAGTTTTTGATGTGTTTTTTTCATTCGCTCGCATCGCCGCCATTTTGTGTTGAAAAATTATTAAAAAAATATTTTCATTTACTGTGAGACATGTATTTTAAGGATTTCATATTAAACACTTTCTGAATGAGCAATATATATATTTTAAATCAATCTGAAATTAGCAATTTTTTTCGATTTTACATGTATTTCCCCCCTTAAGTTAGCCTTAATAAATTGCAGCAATTGTTTTTGAATGGCTCTTTCGAATATTTTACTTAGGACACTTGTGACAGCTATTGGGCGATAATTTGATGGCTCAGCTGGATCACCACCTTTGAAAATTGGAGGGATTTTCGCTAGTTTAAGTCAATCGGGGAATGTGCCAGCTGCTAGGTGTTTTTTTACTATTGTAGCTAGAAGCTCCAAAATATGCTTTTTCAGCAATTTAATATTCTCCGATGTTATACTATCCAGACTGGGAGAAACCTTTGATTTAAGGTTATCGATTATTTCAGATATTTCAACAGGATCAGTGGGACGTAAGTGAATTGAAGTGAACATATGAGGCTCAATATAAAAACTCGAGAGATGAGAGTTGCAGTTGCTCGGTGACTAGTGTTCCAATGGTAGCGAAGAAGTTGTTTAACTGCTGTGCTACTTCTTCGGGGTCTGTAATGGATGTTCAACAGTTCTCAACAGTTCTTCTATGCACGTTGATGATTTGTTTTGTTGTTTAGACTTTGTTTAGACGTTGTTGAGAATATCTGGAGGTATTCCCGGCTGAAGCTTCAAACTTATTCCTGTAGAAATGTTTTTTGGCCTCCATAATAGCTCGATTCGATTCCTTCTTCATAGCTAAATAGATCTGCTTTTTGGACGTGGAGTTTGGATCCGCTTTGTGTTTTTTGTAAGCAATTCGTTTTCGATTTGAAACATCAATTATATTCTTAGTGATCCAAGATTGTACTCGTACACGAACTTGTTTTGTTATTGTTGCTTTTGCCTTAGCTTCGGTTATCTTCTTAATCAGCTCATCAAAGTCGGAAGTTGGAGACCCTCGAAGACTATCTATGAAGTTCCTTAAGAAATCTTTATGATTGGTTCTGCTCATCGAAATTTTTTGAGGCCGTATTTTGGCTTTGACGAAATTTTTGATGGATAAATTAATTACTTTATGGTCTAAGCCGGGCCAGTCATCATCATTGTAAGACATACGTTCACTCATGTTCGGATGTTTGATGATCACATGATCGAGTAGTGTTTTGGACGTCAAAGTGATGCGTGTTGGCTTTGTCTTGTTAAATACAACTCCATTATTTGACGCAATTATATCGAGATATTCGCTGGATATGGCAGAAGATGTTAAAATATCAATATTTGTATCGGCTACAGTGATCAATTTCTGGATAGTTGAGTAGAATTCGTCGATATGATTGAGAAAGAGATGGTCTTCTTCACTTGGTGCTTTATAAAAGGTGCCAATGTTAATTTTTCCTGAATCAAGTGCAAGCTCAACTACTATAGTGTTATATTTATCAGAAATTCTGACAAGCTTTGAGCGAATGTATGACTTCACAAGTATTGCTGTGCCTCCTCCACGGCCCGATTGTCTTGTGCAAAAATAGCCTGTATATCCTCTCGGCGTGCAGAGTTCCTGTTCGTTGCCATATATCCATATTTCATTAAGAACTACAACATCGATGTTTTTTTTTGGAACATAAATAAATATTGATATCGTCAATTTTATTGCGAATGCTTCTAACGTTTGCGTAGAAGATGTTTAAAGGACTATTTTTTTCCTTTGCTGTAGTTCTAATATCCATAGTTGATTCGCTTTTGATTAACTTCAATCATTCTTTTAAATTCCGGGCACTCGTAGCTGTCTGCACGATGTTGTGTATGCAGGTGATTTTTACTTATGCAATTATTGCATTTTAAAGATGTTACTGTACATGCGTGTGTTAGATGATTCCCAGCACATTTGGCACACACTTCCTTTGCCCGGCATGTTGACGATTTATGCCCGAATCCTTGACACTTAAAACACTGCATTACGTTGTGGTCTTCAACAACGTAGTGGGAACCAAAATTGATATATATGTATTGGTTCACCATTCTTTCAAATAGCTTCCCGCCAACCTCCACAAAAGCTATCCATTTGTTTGTTTTCTTTACCTGCCTCATATGTACCACCTCAAACTTATCATTCATGTCTATCTGATGGTTTAGACTGATTATTTCTTCTTTCAGCTCTTGCGTGCTGTATTTTTGTTGGAGTCCTCTTATCATCAGTCGAGGCAATTTCTCCTTGGTACACTCGATTTTGTATAGCGCTCCTAAGTTTTCTTCCAGGTTTTTTATTAGAACCACTTTTATTAGAACCCACTTCTAAGTGATTTAGTAAATTCAACAGGGGTTTTCAATTTAACCGGGTTGATGTTTTTTTAAATATCCCTCATCGTACTAGCAGCATCTTGATCACTTTTTGGCTTGATGATTATGCCCTTGTTGAATTTTTTCATTCCAACCGCACTAATTGGTTTTGTCCTGGTGACATCTGCGTATGTGGGAGTAGGAATAGGCGTAACAGCTGCTTTCGTTATTTGCTCAATTTTACCACTAATTGTTTTTAATAGCTCATGATTTTTTTCTACTTGCAGTGTAATTCTATCCTCACGACTTTTGCGCAGTGATGTTTCACACTTCTTGCAGAACCACTTAACTTTACTACCAAGCTCTTTTATTAACTCATAATCCGCTTTGGTAATGTTCATGCAGCCGATGTGATACCACTTGTCGCCACAATAGCCTTCGCAAGCGAGTGCAGGATGTTCTTCCGTTACTTGCTTTTTGCATTTCGCACACTTTTCCTCGTCAGTCATTTACTTTTAACTCAAATAAAAAATATAAAACGAAAATTCAATAAATTGAGGAAAATGAATAATATAAAAATTGAATTCAACTTAGTGTTTTAATGGCAACACCAATTTCAAGCTCTACATCACTTGGAAGTGCAAAGCTTTTTTTTTTTCAGTCAACCAAGTTCTGCAAACACACAAGCTTAACACCCACTCTGATCTTTTCTAGCTATTATGACAGGCGCACACGTTTCACAAGCTCACTTAGAAAGAGTAGCTTAGCTCAGCACTCAGCACGTCACACAGGAGAAGAAGCTTATCACCCACTCTGTTCGATACCAGCTATCACAGGCGCACAAGTTTCACAAAGCTCACTCTGAAAATTAGCTTTAGCGTCCACAAATTTCAAAACAGTCTAACAGTCACACAGCACCGCAACAGTTAATTCAAATCAAATTTTCAAAAAAGAAAATGTTCACCAAATCCTTTTCGATTCGCTTCGGATGCACTGAAACACTTTCAAACCTCGACAGATTTTAACTAATCTTTAATATGAAACTAAGAAATCGCACTAAATCAATGTACAATTCGCTTAATAACCCACTTTCGAAAGACAGACTAGACACACGTCTCAACGCTTGACCGCTTTCAAAGCTTTTTCGTCCCTTAAATCCTCCACCGTCCGATCGAAACATGATGTGTAAAAAGTGGATTACTGAAATTGAAAAGTTGGAAATTGTTTCTAAACTTATCATCTTACCTGGTGAAGCAAGTAAAATGATATACAAAAATAGACTTGAAAGCCTTGAGAAAATTGACATCAATAACATGAACGAATTTCCAGTTCCTGAAAAAACATGGAGGGATAATGCCAGAAATCTTAATATCGACGTAAATGCCATAAAAAATAAAACGAGCTATAGAAATGTGACGGTTGGACAAAAGTTTGTGCCAAACAAGCTGATTAGCGGTCGAAAAATTGTGGAAGGACCTTTGGACACGGCATATAAAAGTGTCTTCAAATAGAAAGTCACAGAAATTGAGAAACTTTTCACACAAATAATATTAATGATGGAAAATCTAGAAATGGACTCAAAAAATATAATACTTATAAGCAATAATGAGGGATCAACGGTAATGAATAATAGTGATAAATAACTTAATGAAATTAATGATAGAAATATAGATTTAATCATAGTTAACAAAGATTTAGTTGGTTCAAAATAAAAAGAAATATGAAAGTCATACAACTAAATATACAAGGCCTAAGGAAAAACGCAGATAACTTAAGTACATAGCTGAATATGATGAAATAGATATAGCTCTACTATCTGAAACGTGGTTACCAAAAGATTTTAATAGAGTTAATTTAATAAATGGATTCAAGGGAATTTATAGAAATCGTGAAGATAGCAAAAGAGGAAGAGTCGCTATCTTCATTAACAATAAAATTAAATTTGTAATGATAAAATGTAATGTTAAAATTGAATTATTAGCCATTAAAACGTTAAACCTCGAAAAAATATTGAATATTGCATCAGTATACATCCCGCCTAGATATAATAATAATAGATTTGATGAAAATTTCAGAAAATTGATTAAAATGTTGGACAATGGTGAAGCCTTTCTTATAGGAGGTGATTTTAATGCACGTAACGTAAAGTGGGGAGACCATGTTATTAACGCTAGAGGAAGAAAAGTGGAAAAAATTATAAGAAACTTCACTTATTAAAGTGGTAATTAAAGTGGAAGAGACTTCACTTATTAAAGTGGTAATAATATGATTCAAGGAAAATCGGTGCCTGATCTTTCGATCACTAATATAAAGGATATTGGAAAGTGGAGCACTCAAGTCAATAGCATTAGTAACAGTGGGCACAAATTGATAGAGATAACCTGAGAGTTCCATTGTATTATAAATAATAATAAAATTTGTTATAAAAATATTCTTAAGTCTACTAATGAACTAAACATAACGAATAATATATCTGAGATTATATCTGATTTTGATAAGCTAATTAAAAGTAATACAAAAAAGACAAATCAAAACAAATTCGATCCAGTTTACTGATGGAATGGAGATCAAAAGAAACTTTGGTAGAATAAAGTACGAATAAAAAAGATGTTCAACAAAAAAAGTACCCCAAAAAGCTACAGGCTATGGGCTGAAGCGTGTGGAGAATGGAAGTTGAAAGTCAAATGTGCCAAAAATAAAGCACGGGAGAATAAAATGTGTGAAACTATGAGTAAAGGAAACATAAAAGAATTTTGGAAGTTCAACAGCTGTTTCAAAAAAGGATACCTCAAACTTATTCCGTCCAGTTGGGACGAAAAAAATAACCTTCAGTACTTACAAATGTTAGGAAGTAAAATTTTTAACACCAATCCCAGTGTTCCCAGAATTATATCAGATAATACTTCTATGTGCTTCAGCTCCAAACAACTTGTAATACTAAATAATCATAAAAAATCAGCTCATGGGTTAAATAAAATAACTTATGAAATGATTGAAGCTCTTAACAAATACAGCAAGGACAACTTTATCATAGCAATTAATAATATAGTAAATAGGGAGTATCCTGATACAAATATCTTCACAATTAAAATTGCTCCTATCCTCAAACCAGGAAAGGATCCGCTGTTACTAGATAGTTATAGACCAATCTCATAAATTAACGTGTTTGTCAAAATTATTAATAACCTTATCAAAAATGAAATTGTTAAAATGAAATCTGTTCTTGAGCTCTTACCAAACAAACAGCCATGTTTATGTTAAAAGAAAATCAACCCAAACCTGTTTCAATGCAATTGACCATCATATCAAAGACAGAAAAATCAAAGGTAACAAAGTCATGTTAATTTGCATTGATATATCAAACGCATATGAAAGAGTTGATTCACAGACACTACAATCTATACTCAACAAGTTAAATATTCCCTCTAACTACATTAATCGGATATTGTTTTTCTTGAATAATAGAACGCTATCACTTGGAAACAAGTACTTTACTTTACTCTTTAATATCTATACTCTTTAATATCTATACCTCTGAGATCCATAAAGTTTGTAAACCAAACATTAACGTATATCAATATGCGGATGATTTTGTTATTATCTCTAATAATAAAGTACCAATAGAATGTTCCAATGCGCTACAAGGGGTAGTCAACAAATTCACTAGTATATGCAATAACTTAAAACTACCCATAAATTTCAATACAAGCAAAGCTTTAAATTTTAACAGTAATCAACTTTTTCAACAGGAAATACACATAAATAACAATCGTGTATCTTGGGAAAAAAATATTAAATTTCTCGGCATCAGAATTAATCATAGTTTAACAATTAAAGACGCTCTTGGTTATAAAATTAATAATGATAGAAGGAATTATGCTCCACTTAGAATGGTTACTGGACTTGACATAGGCTTTGATGTTGATAAGGGTATTCTTGCTTTTAGATTCTTCTATAGATCAAAGTTTGTATCTCAGATTACTTGCTTTGGAGGAGCGCCAAGCTACTTTCACAAGAAACTGGATGTTCAATTTTCACCTGACCCCTCAATAATATTACTATAGCCACTAAGTATTAGCAATCACAAATATGTCGTAAACAACTTGAAGTTATTCACCTATTGAACTAAAGAGCGAAATTAAATGCCCTTCTAGCGTAAGCATATTTCTTTTTACATGCACTTAGTAAATTATGTTGAATAACGTCCGCACACCTGATTTCCTGTAAGGTGTCAATTGCTGCACGAGTATTTATCATCATGCATGCATGGGTCAATGATTCAAGCATCAGCAATTTTCCGCGCATAATGAAAATAACAAGAAAATGCTGATCCGCGTCATTGACCTACGCATGAATGCACAACATGAATGGTCAGCAATTGTCGCTACTTATACCAATATGTTAGATTAATTAGCTATATAAGAAATTGATTGTAAAAATAAAGTCACTTGCAATTTGGGTTTTCTAGCAGAACAAGTGTTTCACTTTCTGGTTCCCCTTTGTGCGTCGGTATTGGACCGAAGTACAGAAGCTGCAAACATAGACGGATTGTGTATTCGGCTATAAATTCCCAAGTAGACGAATTGTGTATTCGGCTACAAATTCCCAAGTAGACGAATTGTGCATTCGGCTACTAAGCGGACAGATAAAAGAATCTGTTCGCTTAATAAACATTTTGGTGACCCCGACGTGATTCATACCGAATCACGATCTTTTTCGTACAGATCAGAATTTTAGAAGAATTCGTTCGGTGTTTTCACTTTGTGCCTCTTTTGGATAAGTTGAAAGTGGAAAATATTTCCCTTAATCAATTATCCGTGGCAGTTAGTCGGCTGCCTGCTTTTCTTTCATCTTGAAGGGTGTAGAGCGTTAGTCTGGGCCATAACACAGACTAAGTAAATTTTCGTCGTTTGTCAAATTAGAGCGTAGTCTGGGCCATAACACATACTAATATCATGGCGAATTTCGCAGAGCTTACTAAGCATCAAGACGAAATCGGGAAGGAATTGGAAAGAGTGATATCCAACTATAAAAAGGATTCACTGAGTCGTAAAACACCCGAATACCTCGAAGATCGACTCAAGCGCCTGGCGGAATTGTGGGCTGCATTTACTAAAACGGATCAGGAATTGAGGGTTTTCGAAACCACTCACCCAGATCATCCGTACTTCGTCAACAAGTATTTCAAGGCTATGGAAAGAGAGTACTTGAAGACAAAAGAGGCGATACGTCAATTACGCTCCGAGCCCAAAGTAGGCATAGCAGAAGCACGAGCTGATTTGCAAGACTCCACCTTACCCTTCAGGACAGCGTTTGAAGGGAATACTGACCTAGCTACTCTGATCAGGCAGCAACGATCAAAGATGCACGCTGTTGAGCATATTATTGACGGAATCAATAGTAATGAAGGTGAACAACCAAGTCAATATTACGATATTAAAATCGCCGTGATTAATCGATATTGGGACGAATTGCGCCACCATCATGAAATGATAGGACAATCAGTATCGATTGCAACTGATTTGGGATATCGCGACGAAGATTATGAACGTATTGAAGACCGTATTCAAGACGTCCTAATATTGTTATCATCCCATGCCGAAAGATTGAAAACAAATACCTCTCAGGCGCTCACCCCTCAGACTCAGATGAAGCTACCTCAATTGACGATACCTATGTTTGACGGAGATTATTCCAAGTGGAAACCATTCCATGACTTATTCAAGCAAATGGTCCACGAGCAACAGTTAGGAAACGCTCAGAAAATGTGGTATCTAAAAATGAACCTGACAGGGGAGCCAGAACGACTCATACGACACATGCCCATATCAGAAGAGAATTACAGTGCGGCATGGGAACTACTGAACAATCGGTATAACAACAAACGATTAATGGTATCTACGTTTATGGATAGGTTAATGTCTCAACCAACAATACTCCAAGAGTCTGCCTCCGCCATAAAGAAAATGCATGACGTAACAAACGAATGCTTGCTTGGACTTAAGAGCCTGCAATTAAACATAGTTAGTTGGGATCCGATTCTTCTTCATCTGTTAGTTAAAAAGCTAGATAAGGTTAGCCACAACCTCTACGAGCAATCGCTTAGTGCACCTCGCGAATTGCAAAGCATAACATCCTTGTTGAATTTTCTTGAGCGCCGCTTTCAAGCGTTGGAGACTTGTGGCATGGAAAAGCGGCCAATAAGTCACGCCAAGTCCATATCAAGCAAAACTACCACATTAGTATCCGCTAAGGATGGTGCCACTATACGGTGCAAGAATTGCATTGGCAATCATAAGATTTCAAATTGCGAAATATTCAAGCGGTTGTCAATATCAGAGCGAATAGCCAAGGTCAGACTTCTTGGTTTATGTATGAACTGTTTACGCGATGGCCATCGAGCATCACAGTGTGTTTCTCGATGTTGCCTAAAATGTGCAAAAAGACACAATACGCTATTACATTTGAGGGGCATTTCACGTGAAGCGGACAACGAAAAAAAATCGAGGTTCTGGATTTCGTTCATATTGTGCATAATGGTACTTCTAGAAGATATGAATGTGGGTGCACAAGTTTTTGTTTCTATGAGGTTTAGTTGCCGAGTTATGGGCTTCTGAATAAGTGACGAAATTGATAAAAGGTTTTTTTGGAAGCGGATTCTGAGATTCAAAATAAAATCTAAAAAACATTAAACATGATGATTGGTATAAAAAATTAGCTGTTCTTTTTAATTTTGAAATTAGATTTGAAAAACAAATTTTGTTTCCTGTGTGGAACCGGAAGTAAACACTTTAACTCGTAATTTGAATAATTTGGACCAGGTTAATTTTGTTTATTTTTGTAACAAAACAAAGCTTAAAGTGTACTTATTTTATGATAAAAGTTTTAGAATGGGATGGCCAGTAGTTTAGGAGGTAGGTGAATTTCAATACATAAAAGTCACATGGGGCGTGGTACCGAGAGCTTGCTTAGCGCAGCTAGTTGGCTTGAAAACAAAAATTGATTTAAAATGTGACTAGTAGCGCCATCTCTTGTTTGAAAAAGGTTTTATTTTCCCATAAAAACCTAATTAAAATATATGACGCATATATAATATATTTGACACCAAACCAATTAAATTTTCCGTTATTTTTCGAGTTATTGTTCAACGCTTGCAATGACTATTACTTTCGCTGATAAGCTAAAGAGTCTTAATTATGTGCATTATGTCTCCGTTCGGCTATCGATGTTTCAATCCATTTGATTTGAAGTTTCATCGGAAGCCTAATGACTTAAAAAAAATTCCAAGAATATTAGCAGAAAATAAATTATGTCGAATCTGCAGGAAAAAACTTATCGTAGGAACACCTCTAGTTATTAAAAAAAAGAACTAGTTTAAGAAACGAGAGTAAAATTGTAAAAATTGTGAAGTAAACATTATTGCCCATACACAAGTACATTTGCCCATACACAAGCCCATACACAAGTACCTTTTTTTCACTAATTAAATCAGCATTAGCAATTTTTAATATTTTATCTTCTATATGTAAGTGATACAAGTGATATATAATAGTTTTACTACAAATATTTTGCTTTCACATTCACTTGCTATCATTATCAAGCTCCCGGTACCACGTCCCATGCGACTTTTATGTATTGAAATTCACCTACCTCCTGAACTACTGGCCATCCCATTCTAAAACTTTTATCATAAAATAAGTACACTTTAAGCTTTGTTTTGTTACAAAAATAAACAAAATTAACCTGGTCCAAATTATTCAAATTACGAGTTAAAGTGTTTACTTCCGGTTCCACACAGGAAACAAAATTTGTTTTTCAAATCTAATTTCAAAATTAAAAAGAACAGCTAATTTTCTATACCAATCATCATGTTTAATGTTTTTTAGATTTTATTTTGAATCTCAGAATCCGCTTCCAAAAAAACCTTTTATCAATTTCGTCACTTATTCAGAAGCCCATAACTCGGCAACTAAACCTCATAGAAACAAAAACTTGTGCACCCACATTCATATCTTCTAGAAGTACCATTATGCACAATATGAACGAAATCCAGAACCTCGATTTTTTTTCGTTGTCCGCTTCACGTGAAATGCCCCTTGAATAAAGGCAACTCCGAAGGAACCATAGCTGTTACCCCAGACAAATCTCTCAGTAACCCGAGAGTAGACAAAGAAAGAGCACTTTCGACAGAACTACCAGTATTACCGGTGGCAAGTGATGAAAATTTGGTGACGCTATCGACGGAGCCTTCAACGGGAGGGCCAATGATACTTTTGAGTACAGCCATCATACAGGCTCTCGACTACAAGGGAGAGGCACTAGATATCAGAGTTGTATTAGACAGTGGATCACAAATAAATATAATAACAGAAACGGCAGTAAAAAAACTCGGCCTTCGTCCCGACAAATTAGAATTAAACATTCGAGGAGTAGGAGGAAAATGTCAACAAGCTCACCAGAAGGTGAAGGTAGCGGTGCAATCAAAAATAACAAACTGTACGTTGAATTTAGATACAATAGTACTTCCTCAAATAGTTTCCGCACAACCTACGCACTATTTGGGATCCGCTATTAGACAAGCCGTGCCACATAATATACGACTGGCTGACCCCCTTTTCGACCACCCTGGCCCTATTGACATGCTTATAGGCGCTGAAGTAATCTACGAACTGATGTCCATTGGACAGATTCGATTAAGAAAGGGAGGTCCAATACTACAAAATACTGTCTTTGGATGGGTTGTAGCAGGCAAACTGGAAACACATACACCATCAAGCATTACATGCGGAATTTCCGAACTGGATGAAGAAAATTTGAACGACCGAATTGAACGCTTCTGGAAACTTGAAGAGTCAGAAAATAATGGCCCTCATATGACTACCCAGGAGCTCAAATGTGAGTCAGAGTTTGCACAAAACACAAAAAGAACTCCTAAAGGACGTTTTGTAGTTAAACTTCCGTTTCGACAAGACCCAAAAAAACTCGGCAATTCCAAAGAAATTGCTCGTCGTCGGTTCTTTCAGCTTGAACGTAGACTTGAAAAGGATCCTACCCTTTACACCCAATATCGCCAATTCATGAGCGAATATGCATCATTGGGCCATATGAGTAGAATTGATCCATCAGACATTTCATCGCCACACTATTTCTTACCGCATCATTGCGTCCTAAAACCGGAGAGCACTACCACTAAGCTAAGGGTAGTATTTGATGCCTCTGCTAAGACTACTACTGGCATTAGTCTGAACGAAGTCCTGTGCACTGGACCCACCATCCAAGATGATCTGTTTACCATTCTTTTGAGATTCAGATTGCCCAGATACGTTTTCACGGCCGATATCGAGAAAATGTATCGGCAAATAATGGTAGCCGAACAAGATAGAAAATATCAATTGATATTATGGCGAGACAATCCCGGTGAAGCAATAAGATATTACAATCTTAATACAGTAACATACGGCACCACTACTGCACCGTATTTGGCTACAAAATGTCTGCAAGAGCTTGCAAACCAATCCGCTCATCAACATCCGGCGGGTGCTACTGCCTTAAAACATGATTTCTACATGGACGATGCTATGTCTGGAGCTGACAATCTTTCCGATGCTATCGAAAAGCGTGAGCAGCTACAAACTATCCTAAATGCTGCTGGCTTTAAGTTGCGTAAATGGTGCGCGAACCACAGCCTGTTACTACAGAATATACCCAGTGAAGAACAAGCACTTACGCTAGATCTAGCAGATGAACCAGAAGGACAGATTAAAACTTTAGGACTTATCTGGATGCCCAAGGTGGATCAGTTCAAGATCAGAAGCTTCTGCAATAACTCGGACAAAGTAACCAAAAGAACGGCGTGGTCTGACATTGCTCACTTATTTGACCCACTGGGACTAATGAGCCCAGTTACAGTAATAGCCAAAATGTTCCTACAAAGGCTCTGGTGCTTAAAGGTCGATTGGGATGCAGCACTGCCTATGGAGTTGCATTCAGAGTGGTTAAGGTACCGCGAAGGTTTAGCTGAGCTCAACCAGATCTCCATACCTCGCCATGTTACGGGAGGCAAAATACCGAAAAATACTCAAGTTCACATTTTCGCGGATGCCTCTGAGAAAGCTTATGGCGCAGTTGCTTATCTTCGGGCCTTTCATACTGATGGCATGCGCACCGTACACATTTTATGTGCCAAATCTAAGGTGGCACCATTAAAACCTATTACGCTTCCTAGACTAGAACTATGCGCGGCCAAACTAGCAGCTGAATTGGCTCATCGACTTAAACGGGATTTAAGAATATCGGAGCGACCATTTTTTTATTGGACCGACTCAGAAATTGTCCTAAACTGGTTAAATTCGGAGGCCTCATCTTTCAACACCTTCGTGGCCAACCGGGTATCAGCCATTCAGCAATTATCAACACCGGATCAGTGGAGGCATGTTAAGTCCGAAAATAATCCAGCTGATATTGTCTCACGTGGTATGGCACCAGAAAAGCTGAAAAATTGTGCAATGTGGTTTTATGGACCAATGTTTCTGCATGGATCGGAAGAAACTTGGCCAAGGTTTCAGCACAAGGTGGCTGTGGAAGAAGGAAAAAAACGCCCAAAGGTAGCTCTAGCAACAATGCAAGACGAGACCTCACCTCTTATTGGTATCGACCACAGAAACTCGTTGAGAAGACTGCAGCGTATTGTAGCTTATGTCTTGAGATTCATAAAGAACTCGCAGAAAGCTCAGTCTGTGCGCCCTCATTCAGCTACTCTAACTGCTGAGGAGCAACAAGATGCCCGCGATATATCAGCCTTGACTCCTGGCCATTTCTTGGTTGGAGAGCCTCTTACCACTGCGATAGACGTACACGCGCTGCCAAATAGTTCAACCTTGCCACATCGCTGGAAACAAATGAACGACATCAAACAAAAGTTTTGGCAAAGATGGTCATCGGAGTATCTTACGGGACTCCAACAGCGAAGCAAATGGAAGCAAACGTGCGAAAATGTTACACCAGGTATGTTCGTGTTAATCAAGGAGGACAATCTTCCACCTTTAAAATGGCAAATGGGCAGAATTTCTCAAGTAATCAAGGGCCTGGATGGTTTAGTTAGAGTTGCAGATATTCGAACAGCAACCGGTGTGCTGCGAAGACCGATTCAGAAGTTGGCTCCACTACCTATAAATGCCGGGGAGTGCAACAAAAGCCATACTGATGAAGAAACATCTCCAGCGCGAGCGACAAAGCATAAACCAACAGAATCACGTACCGTGGCTGCCAACGAAGAATTAACATCAGTCAACGATCTAACCACAGAGCCACTACGGCCTAAGAATCGAAGAATTGGAAATACGGCAATAAATTTGTTGCTCTGGGCTAGTTTGGTGCTTCCGGTCACGATGAGTCCAGTAAAAATAATCCCATTCCAAACACCACCAGGTATTTACTTCGAAAGTATGGGTCCAGTCAACGTAGTCCTAAATGAATGGAATCTCATAGTGCATTATAACCTAACGTCCTACTGGGACGAAATGGCAGCGATACGGAAGGGAACAGAAAGCCTTTTCCATATATGCCAGCAAATGCCCGACCATCATTCGTGCTCCATAACCTCGATGCAATTTCATCATCTATTGCTGGAGATAGAAAACGGCAACAAATTCTTGCAGCCAGCATCTTATAAGTCCACACACAGAACTCGAAGAGGTGCCTTCAATCTTGTAGGTAACATCGCGAATTCGTTGTTTGGAGTCCTGGATTCAGACTATGCGATTAAAATGGCAGAAATTATTGACCGATTAGATGAGAACGACCAACATTTGTTACAATTGTTGAAAAATCAAACCTCCATTATTGATTCTACAGCCAATCTAATGGAAAATATGGAAAAATCGACAAAACACACATTACAACATTTGAACGCAGCTTTGAATCGAACCATGACACGACTAAACAGCATCTCCAAAGAGTTATGGGATCAGGAAGCCGCACAAACGTTTTCTTCGGCAGCAATACCTCTATTACTAGCTGCTAACAAATACCAGCGAATCCAAGCTATGCTCATAAATGTGCTTGTCGATATGCACCACGGCAAAATCAACCCACAGCTACTATCGCGCCAGCAGATGTTACAAGCTCTACATGTGATAAAGGAAGAACTACCACCACATTTGCATTTGCCAGTCAAGCCAGACAATCTACTGGAGCTTTACAGCATCGCGTCGATAGAGGGATGTATCGTGGCGGACAAAGTCCTCTTTCGATTAAAATTACCACTGTTTATCGATGAACGTTTCGAACTACTACATGTTGTTCCCGTACCAACCCTGGTGAATGAAACCGCATTGGTGATACAGGCCTCAACCAGATATCTTGTCACCAACCTGAATCGGGACAAATATTTCCCCCTTTCCGATCAAGAAATAACAACTTGCAGAAGGACGCCCATTCTAAACTATATATGCAGACAAATGCATCCACTCTACCAACGAAGCTCGGATATTAGCAAATGCGAGATGAGTTTCATCAGCCACACCTCGGCACATGATATATGCATCGTCAAAAGGCTGAAGAACCCACCAAGATGGATTCAGCTGTCAGCCCCAAATCACTGGCTTTACTTTGCCAATGCCACCATTCCAATCAACATAATTTGTGACAACACAGTATCATCAAGAACCCTGACTGGTGCCGGCATCATCGAATTAAGTGAAGATTGCGTCATGAAAGAAGAATTTGCGACGATTCAGGCTCACAAGCTGTTCCCCAGCAATTTCCACACTTCGCTTGTCTCAACTAGAAACATCACCGAAGCCATTCTCTGGAACAAAACCAACGTCGATCCTCAAGAATCCTTTGCAAAGCATCTTGCCAAATTAAAGGAAGACCTGAGGACAGTGCGGAACAATGAAGTTATCCAAACTGGATTTCGGCCAGCTGATATCCATCATTTCACGCTGGGCTACATCGGAATACTTGGATTGCTGCTCGTCCTAATATATCTTCTATGGAAATGTAAGCAACAACCAACTCCCACGGTTATGCAGTCCTCACCGATCCCCCGACCCAGAACAACAACTACAAAGGCATTTACGGTTTCAGTGGATCCAGACGAATAACTGGTTGACCGACATCGATCAACGCGGGGGAGGATGTTCAATTTTCACCTGACCCCTCAATAATATTACTATAGCCACTAAGTATTAGCAATCACAAATATGTCGTAAACAACTTGAAGTTATTCACCTATTGAACTAAAGAGCGAAATTAAATGCCCTTCTAGCGTAAGCATATTTCTTTTTACATGCACTTAGTAAATTATGTTGAATAACGTCCGCACACCTGATTTCCTGTAAGGTGTCAATTGCTGCACGAGTATTTATCATCATGCATGCATGGGTCAATGATTCAAGCATCAGCAATTTTCCGCGCATAATGAAAATAACAAGAAAATGCTGATCCGCGTCATTGACCTACGCATGAATGCACAACATGAATGGTCAGCAATTGTCGCTACTTATACCAATATGTTAGATTAATTAGCTATATAAGAAATTGATTGTAAAAATAAAGTCACTTGCAATTTGGGTTTTCTAGCAGAACAAGTGTTTCACTTTCTGGTTCCCCTTTGTGCGTCGGTATTGGACCGAAGTACAGAAGCTGCAAACATAGACGGATTGTGTATTCGGCTATAAATTCCCAAGTAGACGAATTGTGTATTCGGCTACAAATTCCCAAGTAGACGAATTGTGTATTCGGCTACTAAGCGGACAGATAAAAGAATCTGTTCGCTTAATAAACACTGGATTCTCTGAACTGTAGAGCTTTAAAAGATGCCTAGGAGTGTCTCAAAACACTGCTAATTTATTGACTATGTCCTTAATGTGCCAAATAGATATTGGCCGAGCCCAGGCGAGCCGAGTGTGTGGACGGTCCAGACAAGCGACTTTGACAGGTGTCAGAGGCGCTCGTGCCACATCCGATCGGAATGGATGTTGAGCACGAGCCAAGGCGATTTGGACGAGCTGTCAAATGCCGTCCACATGTTGGCGGCCTCGTCTGACTTCGGCTCGCCTGGCCTCGGCCAATATCTATTTGCTACATAACAAACGAATTGCCAAGCTAATATCGTACAGAACTTTCGGTTAAAGAACTACTGCAGATTAAATCGAAAAATTCTGATTTATTTCAAGAAATTGCTTGGAGCTCCGCGAAATTCAATTATAAAATTACATATGATAAATTTAAAGACATAATAGATAAGACGGAGGTTGGTAAATTTAATATTCCACCTATAAATCAAAGTGTAGTATGTAAAAATGATGGTATATTTAGTGATACTAGTTCGAGCAGTAATACTGAGCTTGTGGAAAGTCTTGATAACCTTATTAATAAAAAACCTCAAGAAGAAAATAAAATTATACTTTGTGACGGAGCTAAGAGCATTCTTGGTGCAGGATGTGCTGTGATGTCCCTTGTCCCTGAAATAGTGAGAAAATGTAAGTTAAAATATCAATAATCGGTTGTGAACAGTGAATTAATTAGCATTTTGAAGGCCATTGAAATGGGCGTAGAACTAGGCTTTAATGAGTTTGTGGTGCTCACAGATTAAAATATATCATGTTTTGAGTTAACTGACAATAGAAATCATAGAAAAATCAGTGAAAATATATACAATTTAATTAATCATTACTAGAATGTAAAAGTTGAGATTATATGGGTCCCTAGACATGTAAGACATAAAAGTATTAAGAAAATTTATGAACAAGCCAAAAACGCTTTTCTCAGCGAGTTAAATTTGGAATTTGAATTAGAAATAGACGAGGCTTTTGATGAATATTAAACATAATTTTGATGATAAACAAACGTCAGACGTGCGTGAAGTAGTTCCCATCGGAATTAAATTAAATTTTCGTATATTTTTAAACCATAGTCCATTATATTGTTTGTATTGTAAACCATAATCCATTATATTGTATTGATATACGTATTTACTCTGTGCCGACGCGCTGATTTTATGTGCGGTGCTAACGTGGGTGCCTTCTTTCTTGACAATACAATTTTTACCCTTCTTCTTTTCCCTGTGACGAACCAGCTAGAAAACAAGGTCCCGTAACGTCGCGTCGTCCTCTAAATCGCGTCAACAGTAAAACTCTGAGGGGTCGACCCGGTTTTCTGTTGTACCTTGGACAATTCAGTAAAGGTCATTTAGTTTATTTCTATTACAATATTTCCCTTTTTTCATGTTCCTCATAAGTGAAAGTGTATAAATTGATACAACTATAACGGGAAGTGCGAACAAAGAAGTAAATTTCACATATGTTAACAGAACATTTGCTTTAGTAATTAATCCTACTTCTAAGTTTGGTTTTCATGTTATTTTATCAACAATAAATTCCAACTGGTCATAGCTCAATGACATTGTTGCAAGCTCTGGACCACTAGAGTGCGAGTTCGTTTCCACGCCAGTACTTCAGCTTTTTGTAAGTCTCAACATATTGGGAAAAATATATCGCTTTGATTTAAAGTAACAATTTAAATGATAAAATAGCACTTTCAATTTGAAACAATTATAAATCAAATACATAATAAAGCTATTGAAAAGTTAAATTGACATTATAATCCATAACTTATCAGTTTTGGTAGTAGCGGTACATTAGCAACCGCTTAGCGATCTGACGATCAAATCCACACGACGATCGAATCCACACGGCGCTGAATTTTAGCCCGCATTTTTGATAATATATATATATATATATATATATATATATATATATATATATATATATATATATATATATATATATATATATATATATATATATATATATATATATATATATATATATATATATATATATATATATATATATATATATATATATATATATATATATATATATATATATATATATATATATATATATATATATATATATATATATATATATACCAACCAATTGGTTTTTGTCTATGATATCAAGTCTAAATAATTGCATACTTTCACTTATCATATTGGATACTTCTGAGCATCGAATCGACGTATTCATTAATTAATCATGAGCTTCAAGTGCAGCCTCGAAAATTGCTTTGCCTTCGACAACACGATGAAATTCGTGATATGCAAAGCTTTCTGCAATAGGAAGTTGCACGGTGCCTGCATGGGTGCTCCCAGAGATTGGTTCCACCCGTATCTCAAGAGTCATTTTATTTGTATGGATTGCCAAAATATTGAAAGACTCTTAAAAATTATGTACGACAGCTTAATTAGCTATATTGGGACACTTAATTCGGAAAAAGACAATATCATATCCAAGCAATTTGCACAAGCGCGAGCAAATGAAGAATTCCTCTCGGAAATATCAAATCCTTTCGATGGTCTGGCGTCTACCTTTTCTAAATCAAACAGTATTAGCCACGGAAAGTCTTTTGATACTCTTGGTAAGAAAATGGATACTCTAATTGATAAAATGGGTTCCATTGCATCGAATTTGTCCACTTTCAATAACGCTTATGATACTTGCCAAGCAAACAAAAAAGGTACGCTTGAAAATGTTGAACAATTTTCACGAACGTTAAAAATGCAAACTGACAGACTCACAGACTCACAGACGCTTTTTCTGAGCAACAACTAAAACTAGCTGATATGAGTAGAAAATTGAAGGATTTAGACCGTCATTGCAAAACCTCAAGAAATGATGCAGACGAAGTTTTATTAGCAAATGAGATTACACTCCATCAGGAGCTCCTTAACACAACGTTGGAAATAAATAATAACACAATGGCTATGAAAAGGAGGACGCAGGACAAAGCAACATCACCTATAAGGAATCTAGCTGAGGATTCAACCCCATCTACTCAGCAAAAATTTTCAAACCTCAACGATGAAACCCCAATTTACAAGTTCGGTACTTTTTGGCCCCAAAGCGATTGGCAGAATCGTCTACAAAAAATAAAAAAAAACCAACGATGTTCTTTACAATAAGAGCACGTCCTCCAAATTAACGACTTCAGTGAACAAAAGTGCATTCTTTGTGAAAGGGATTCCTTATTCTGCTGACGACGAATGGTTGGGAAAGATTCTCGAAGCTGATTTTCATATAAACGACTACGAAGTGAAATTTTTACCCAGCGTAAACATATATCCTCAAGACGGTGTAAGGTCTTCGTCCCATCAAAATATGCCTGGCTTTTTACTTGCTTGAGTGGAAACAACAGCTCTATCAATTGGAAAGGAATGACATTCAGCCCCTGGAGAAACATCACCGACAAAACTAGGTATAAGAAAAAACAAAAAATTGTAAGAAAAAATTGTATCCCTAGTCACACCTTTACACGTTTTCCTTCCACCCATAAAACTCGCTCATCACGTACTCAGTCCCAATTTTCAGTGACAAAATATAATTCTTCCTTATCTAACTGTGCTAATGCTTTTACTCATAATAATAATAATGCACTGATACCAGCAGTTAACACGGCATCTTCTCCCTCAAGCAGGTGTACCAACGTTGTTAATAAACACTTTCCAGTCAGGCCGCCGTAAACTTAGCTCCTTCTATGAGCAATATAAATTATTCTTCTAATGGTAGTAATATGACATCTGAATCTCTTCGAAGATCTGTCAACCCTGTTAGGCATTTTTCCTAACCGATCTCAGGTAAGCCTCAAACTTTTTTACCACAACTGTGGTGGTATTAGAGGCAAACTAAGTAAATTATATCTTGACGCCAAATCGTGCCATTTTAATTTACTCATAAGAATGAGGAGATTCTTGACAGTAGTTGGGCTAATTACAGAAGCGACCGCGATTATTGTTCTACGGGTCAGTTGCAAGGAGGTGGTGTCTTACTTGCTGTTAGCAACACACTTTCAAGTGAGCTTGTAGATACCACCCCAAATGTTTTCTTCCAATATATAATTGTTCGGATCTCCACTAATACCAAGTAAATTTACATCGCTATTGTTTACATCCCCCCTAGATCTGACGAATCCATCTACAGAAATTTTTGTGACACAGTATCTTCATTAGCGACATCACTTAGCGAAGAAGATAAAATAATAGTTTTGGGTGATTTCAATCGTCCGAATCTTTGGTTTGTACCGGATGAAAATGACTCTTACCTTCTCCCCGTAAACCTTGTAGACACCAACGATTTCAATCTTGTGAGTGGCCTTTATGGTAATGATTTGCAGCAGATTTCCCAAACTAATAACCAAAATGATAATTGGTTTGATCTTGTTTTCACAAATGCTTATGACGAAGTAGTGGTTAGTCCAATTAGTGACGCAGAGCATCTTTTTTGCAACAGTTTACACCATACAGCACTGTCAGTCGAACTTTCCACTCCAGATTCCACCTGTTTAAAAACTTACAATAACTCAATTGTATTTGACTTTCGTAATGCTGATTATGAAAGCATTAAACATGTTCTTGATACTACTGATTGGTCGACTATTCTTTCAACACAAGATATCGAGACAGCCATTTCCTCTTTTTACAATAAAATATTTGACGCCGTTGAAAGATATGTTCCAAAGAAAAAAAAACTCTAGCGCACCTGAACCGCTAGAAACACTAATGTTCGAAGAACAGTAGAAGAATCGTGCAGGTTTTGAGTGCATATTCCACCACATGCGCTGCTTATTACGGCCAAATTGTTTCCAATGCCACGTTTTACTTTTGTCTCAAGAATGCATTATAACTCATATGGTAGAAGGTTTCAGATATTACCACTGGCATGAATTTCAACGTTTATGAGAGCAAAACACGGGTTAATTATATTCGTTATCAGTTGCTTATTTCACAAAATTTTGAAAGCAGCATCTCTTATAATATCAATGAAGAAAATGCTCAGTGCCTGCAGCACTGTAACTGAAGTTGGATTTTGGGGCTGCGATCCGAAAAATTTGCAGAGCTTTGGGATTTGAAACATCGGTTATTTATTTTCATTGTAAATGTTTCCGGTATGAATACTAACTGTAAGCATTTGTTGATACAAAAGTAGCACAACCGACTCGTGCTGGCAACTTTTCGCCAGTATCAAAGCCAAGAATATATCACATCTGCTTCACGTTGTTATATAACATTTGAAGTTATAGGAGTATAAAGAAATTTAGGGTTACCTGCAGCGAGTTTTTTCAAATAATCGAAAGCTTAATATTTGCTGTTTATTGGCACTACAATATAATTACCAATTGAAAATTCTACGATAAAACCGCTTAATAAAGATATTGCAAGCAAACACAAAACCAACAATAGCTGGCAACCCTATCATGGCTTTTCAACCAAATTTGGCTTGAATAATGTTTATAATAGGTTCCAGTAATTGTATGACATTCGTATTGATTTCATGACTGCACTGGAAGTTATAGGGCAAAAAGTTTTATTTTCCTGAGCGAATTCTCAAAGCCAAAGATACAAAAATTACCATAGCTGGCAGCACCAATCGAATTTTTCAACCAAATTTCTATCAAACAGAGTTTAAAGTAAGGTTCAGCTACTGTGTCAATTTCATGAAAATCTGGTAACTTATTCACATTTCATAGGGCAAAAAGCAATTTTTTTTCTTTGTAATTTTTCAAGATGGCACCACTGGAACAGAGTTGCCTACAATTCAAAATCGCTTCTACCAGACCTGGCTCTACTTAAGTGCAATGCATTCTGTAAATTTCAATTCTATCTGATTATTGATTCGTGAGTTCCCGTGAACAGAAGTTTTTGAAGCTAAAAATATAGGTTAACTGAGAAAGGGTTACCGTTCTTCTCCGACATTAAATTTCCAAAGTTTTACTTTGACTGTGTAGATTAAGCATAAGATTTGTATACAGATTGGTTTTATTGTAGAAACGGACATTTTTTAGGATATTCGATGGTTTGAATGTTTTCACTTCCAAATTTTTATTTTTTCAAATTTAAGACACCAAAATTATCATAGCTGGCAGCTCCAACCGAATTTTTCCACCAAATTTCTACCAAACGTGGTTCAAAATAAGATGCAGCTACGGTGTGAATTTCGTCAAAATCGAACGATTCAATCAGAATTTATAGGGCTAAAAGCAGTTATCCTTTTCAGTGATTTTTCAAGATGGCACCACTGGCACAGAATCACCCGCATTCCAAAATCACTTCTATCAGACCTGGTCCTATACAGGACCAATACATTCTGCAAATTTCAATAAATTCTGCTCATTGGATCGTGAGTTTCCGTGAACAGAAGTTTTTGATGCTAAAAATATAGGTAACTTGGGCAAGGGTTACCTGGCGTGCCCGTTATACCATATCAAATTTTTTTTTGGTCTATGTAAACAAAGCACAAAATTTACATATGAGTGGCTTTTTTTAAGAAACGACGTTTTTTCAAGAGAGACAATGATTTGAAGGTTTTCACTTTCAGTGCCTGCCCTAGCTACAGGGTTGCCAGCACAATCATTAAAACGTGCATTAATCTACAACTAAATAAAACAAACATGTCCTGAAAATTTCGTAATCATGGAATAGCTCTGTCAAAAGTTATCGCAATTTAAAAATTTTCAAATTTTCCCGTTCTCTTTTTAGGCACCCAGCGCACACATGGGGTTAAAAAATTCCAAAACATTATCCGATTCACATGTAAAACTTGTTCCAAATTTATGTCGCCAACTTTATTTTTGCAAAAATTATTTGTGTACGGAATAATAGGTATATTAAAAAAATCACTAAAATGGCCGCCGGCGCCAAAGGGTTAAAGATTATGAACTTTTTGTGAGACATGGCACTATTTTGCATATACACCAATATGTCCTAAAAATTTCAGCTCAATCGGATGGCGCGTTCCTGAGATGTTTTCACTGAAATTTTTTGATGATATATATATATATATATATATATATATATATATATATATATATATATATATATATATATATATATATATATATATATATATATATATATATATATAGAAATATGAATTTTTGGCCAAAGTGATTTTAATACTAATGTTCTTCTTCGAACATTAGTAAAAAAGAATAAATTGTCTGAGCCATGGTTTGATAGGGACCTTAGGCATATGCGAAATCGTAGGAACAAACTTTATTAGCTTATTAAAGACAATTCCGATGTTAGTCCTGCTATTCAGGAAGAATATAATGAAGCTGCTAAGCAATTTTTAGCAAAGTCTCATGAGGCTTATGATGCTTACATTAGAACAACCGGGAAAAATATAGTCCGCGACCCGAAAAAATTTTATGATTTTGTTACTGTGGAGCGAAAAACTACTGGCTATCCATCGTCCATGTTTCTTAATGATATAACGTCTTCCTCTCCTAAAGAGATATGTGACCTATTCGCTGATAGTTTTCAAGAAATTTTTAATGCACCAGACCCATCAAACTCACACCTTGCTTCCTCTGATTCAGCTTCAACAGCTTTTGTGAACCATTTAGAAATTTCCCGTGATGAAATACGTAAAGCCATTTTGGATTTCGACTGCAACAAAGGTCCTGGGCGTGAACTTCTTCCTCCAACTTTCTTGCGCAAGTGTATAGAGCAGCTTATAGATCCCTTGCATATTTTCTTTAATAGATCACTTTCGTCGGGAATTTTCCCATTCTGTTGGAAGCTTTCGTATGTCACACCCATATTCAAAAATGGTGATCGGCGCTGTATCCGAAATTATAGGGGCATTGCCATTTTGTCTTCGATTCCGAAACTTTTCGAAAAGGTGGTATACGATAAACTTTCTCCACTTGTTGATTCCCGTTTGAACGAGCAACAACATGGCTTTAGAAAAGGTCGCTCAACTACCACGAATTTGACAATTCTAATATGTGACGTTCTATGCAAAATGGAAAAAAGATACCAAATTGACGCAGTTTACACTGACTTCAGTAAGGCGTTTGACAGAGTTGACCATCCTATCTTAATTCTAAAGCTTCAGAAATTCGGTATTGCCGGGTCTGTGCTCAACTGGCTGACCTCCTACCTTCGCGATCAAACACAATGTGTAAAGTTTCACGGATTTTTATCGAAAAACGTTAGTGCCACCTCTGGTGTACCCCAAGGTAGCCATCTTGGCCCATTTCTTTTTAATATATTTATTTCCAACTTATCTGACGTCCTAGCAGGCATACCTCATTTACTCTATGCAGACGATTTCAAACTTTATCAGACTATTGAATCGAAATCGGATGCCCCCTTTCTCCAATCCAAGCTTGATTCACTTGATCAGTGTTGCAATATAAACAAGCCCTCTCTCAATATCAATAAATGCCAAGTTATTAGTTTTTCCAGGAAATGCACGGTCACAAACAATACGTACTTCCTCGGCAATAATATGCTAGCCTGAGTTGATAACATTGCTGACCTCGGTGTTATCTTAGATGAAAAACCCCGCTTCACCTTACACTTTGATAAAATACTTTCTCGTGCGAACAAACAGCTAGGTTTCATCAAAAGACGTCCCAAAGAATTTCGTAGTCTGTAGGTCACAAGATCCTTATACACTTCACTTGTACGTCCTATTCTCGAATACGCTTGCATTAGCTGGAATGCCGCTTTTGAAACTCCCCTGGACGGTAATACGACCCCTTCTCCTTCTATTGGGGAAAGGGGCGACAGCTACGGGCGGCTCGCTCAAACCGCGATGGGTGGATTCGGGCGCCACTCGTTTCAAACCCGCGCTGTCTTCAAACCCGTCTCCGCGAAACGAGAATTTGGGCGGGCATTACTTTCACTTTCCACGAAATTTACCACGAATAGATACAACAGCGATTACACAAATTTTCACACTTTATTTCTGAATAAGTCACTTCGTCTACCTATCAATTGCGGCGCCGATCCCTATCGATACAAAACTAGTCGCTAACAGCCCTAGTCTATCTAACGTAAATTATTCCTCCTAGCGGCCTCTAGCCCAACTATGATCTACAATCTAAAAGAAACTAACGTACCTTAGCTACTCTCGTAATTACTCCCGGGGCTTCCCCCAATTAGTGCGTCGTCTTCGTTTTTAGTCGAGATGATGGTTATCTGCCGTCGTCTAATCCGATGTCGCACCCCACCTTACAGACCGCCAACTCAATAATTTCGATGCACATATAGTTACTCCGTCTCCATCAAAGATTCGATTCGAAAGATCACCAATGCCGTCGTCTAATTCGATGTCGCACCCCACCTTTCAGACCGCCAACTCAATAATTTTGATGCACATATAGTTACTCCGTCTCCATCAAAGATTTGATTCGAAAAATCCCCAATGCCGTCGTCTAATCCGACGTCGCATTCCAAATTTCAGAACGCCCAAATCAGTAGCTTCGCTGCGCTTCAGAAAAATTTCTCCGTCTCCGCCAAAAGGTTCGTTTCTCGAAATCACCGCTGCCGTTTTTTTTCCTGTGCCTCGTGCCGATCGCAATTCGTGGTCAACGTGGAAAAGAAAGTAATATCAATTTCATCCAAAACTCCGTCGTTCTTTTTCCCAACTTACGTCTTCCACTGCCAGTCACCAAAAGAGAACCACTCCTCGCTTTCCATTTCCATTTAGCCTCGGTGGACCACAAATTTCCCGCTTTAGCGGAATTCCTGGGAACCGTTTTCCCTTTTTCTTCCATACATTCTGCATTTGGGGGCAATGCACTGTTGCACTTGGGTGCATCGGACGAAAAGCTTTTGAACATAATTTCGCACTCGGCGGCCCGAACGCAGCCTTCCGGATCCTTCCAGTCGGCTTGAAATATCGACGCTTCCAGCCGCTTGGCGGCGTCCCTGTCGCCGATCATCGCTTCTGTTGTCGTGGTTTGACGTTTTGTCTGAGAGTTTAGTGTTGTTCACTGTGTCAATCTTTAAATAAATTCACATGGGACTCGATTCAACATCTCATAAAAGACCATCGACATTCAAATCAAAGTAAAATTGATCTGTCTTAGCTTATAATCAATTAAGTGCAGATTGATTAAAACATCCAGTACTACTCGCAAGTCAGGTTTAGTCGTCGCACGGTAATGCCAAATAATCGGACGGTAATGCCAAATATCACGAATCGCGCGATAATATACAAATGCAGGATACGTATCGCCGACGAAGACATTTCGATGGAGGATACCTTTCGTCCGAGAGTCTAGGACCGAAAAGCAAATGCAAGGGAATATGTCGAGTTGTATCGTCAAGGATATTCGTTGGTTGCGTGGCCATTGCTGCTCTGATCATTAGAATCGTTTGCATTTCGTTACTGGTCACCTACGAAATGGAACGTGAGGTTGTTCAGTCGATCGACTACCATGACAAGGATATGCCCGATGAGCAACCAGTCTGGTTCGATTTGGGTATCCAGGAGCCGAGCGAGGCATTGGCTGTAAAGCGGAATGCAAGACGAGCCAGAAATGTGAATTTCGTTGTTGGCAGCCGGAAAGGTGAACACGACGAAGACTGTTCACGTTAATCCCTCAGCGAATTCGGAAATGTCCCAAATCGGGCATCCTCCACCCTTCGACGTCAGACATGGAATGTGATTTTCAGGTAAAGGTCGTTTGGGTAAATTGCTCCTCTCGTGGCTAGTACGCTTCCGAGTCACGATGATTGCGGTCATGTAGTAGTGTTTGGTTGCAATCTTCGGGGCTTGCTGGCGTGCGGCTGCATCGTCGGAAGGAGCGTTACTTAGGCTACCTATTGTTCTTCTATTTTCCTATCCTTCCTTGATATATCATTTATTTACAGATTCATATCCTTTATTATATATTTTCCTATTCTTCCTTATCACACAAATTCCATACACTAATATAATATTTACAAATTCAATGCACTAAGCCGACTCGCTGGTGTATCCATACATCGCTTTTGTTTTGTGCGCAGCCCGAACGCGTAATATCACCCCCTTCCGAAGAGAATTACGTAGGAATTCTCTTTAATATTACCGCGACTACTTCCCGACTCCCGGACGCCACGTCGCGTGAATCCATGATGGATTCCGGTCACGCGTTTCTTTTTTTTTTTCTTTTATTTCTGGTAATCAATATAAGAAATTTTACTAGTTCGCGACGCAATGTTGCTCTTCCGTCTTATACCTGCGATCGGAATCCCCAGTTTTGTTTCGTATAACCGATTACAACATGCTATCACTCACACTCATGCCAATTCCTGTACTAATACCCTGGTTAACATTTTAGCATCTCAACTATTGACCCGCATGAATCGGCCGTGGAATGCCTAAGCGATACGAAGGGCTTAATCGTGAGACGAGTTAAGGAGAAAGAAAAAAGAATAGAAGGAAGAAAAAAAAACAACAACAACTCCGTCTATGGAGGGATCCACTTGCCACCAACACTGCTGCCTAGGTAATACGTTTGCTATTTTACTAACCCTACCTCTAAATACAATTTTTTTTTCTTTCATAATACTAAAACTACCCACCACCAATCGCTTCGACTTATCGTACCCGCCACCACCTACTTAATTACATTCTAATCTTCCTAATCTGAGTTCTGCGAATATTCCTCCATAATACTTCAGCCCACCACCGTATGGTGTTCTAATAATCTTCATGACCTAGTGTTACTATGATTAATTTATATTTCTAACTTCTTCTCAGTCATACTGTCTGATCTGCCTACCCTATGTCTAAGAATCACACGTTCATCCTATATATTAATCCACCTAATCGATATACTCTTTCAAATCTTTCTCGTGCCAAACTCCCGCTTCCTTGCCCTCACCATCCACCAAGATATAGGTCCACCCTGATACTCGAGATTTTATCCAAAACGGACCAAGATATTCCGGTGCGAGCTTTGTGGAGTAAAACCGGGTTGCGTCTGAAATGGAATAGTTTTTCCGCCAAACCGAATCTCCTATTTCGAACACCGCGTTCCGTTTTCTCAAATTGTACCTCTGCTCACTATGACGAGCCGCGCGTTTCATTCGTTCCACCACATCCCCTCGTAACTTGGAGAGTTGGTCAGCCCTGACTTCCGGTCCTGGGATAATTTGGTCAACCTCTGGAGGCTCCTTCGCCTCGTGGAACGTCACCATCTCTCGAAATAAAAAAAAAATAAAAAAAATAATTGTGACCTTAGTCCCCTCATGCTTGTAGGTCCGAAGTGCGCAGGCTATCTTTGCGAGATTCCGGTCCCAATCGCGATGGTTCTCGGTCACGTAAGAACGCAACACCCGCTTTAGGTCCTGATTCCTCCTCTCAGCCGGGTTGGCTTGCGGATGGTATAATGCTGTGTGCTTGATTTCGGTTCCATAACTTTCCGCCAGCCGGCGCATCAAAGTTCCCCGAAACTGGACCCCATTATCGCACACTAGCCATTTAGGTGCCCCAAAAAGCAGATACACCTGTTCCTCCAATACACGACAAACAGCCGACGCTGTTGCCTGTCGCAGGGGAAATAAGAGCGTGAACTTACCCACATAATCCACCACTGTGAGAATTTGAGTATAGCCATTCTTCGATCGCGGGAAAGGTCCCACCAAGTCGACACAGATCATTTCCCATGGGTGCTTAGGCGACCCACTCTAGGAAACCATAAACCCTGCCTGTGCCTTTCTCTTAACCTTATTGGCCTGGCAGATCCTACATTTCTTAACGTAAGCATCCACATCCGCTGGCATCTTAGGCCAATAATAATTAGTCGCCACGCGGCTTATCGTGCGGCTTACCCCCATATGGCCCGCTGTAGGGTCATCGTGACATCTTTGGAGGATTTCCGCTCTGCCTGCCTTGGACACGACCCTCTTCCACGACTCCTTTCCCTCCAGTGCGGGGTAACGCCCAGGCACATGTTTCCACAGTTGGTCATCCTTCACCCGCCAATCCGCATAGCGCTCTGGGGTCTCTTCCACCTTCTTCTTCATGTTGTCGTACCAACGGTCTCCAGGGGTCTCTAATATTGCGAGTTCTTCCCTGGGCAACATCAGCGAAAGAGCATCGGGTACGAGATGGTCCTTACCTCTTCGGTGTACAATTTCGAATGGAAACTGCTGTAACCTGATTGCCCACCTGGCCAATCGTCCTATCGGGTCTTTTAAATTACTCAGCCAGTCCAGGAAGTAATGATCCGTGATGACGGTAAACTTATCTCCCTCGATATATGGTCGCAGCTTCTCTACCGCCCACAGCACTGCGAGGCATTCTTTCTCCGCGGCTGAGTACTTCTTTTCTGCTTTCGACAAGGATTGGCTCAAGTAACATACCACCTTTTCCCCGTCCGCGTGCCTCTGTGTGAGCACCGCTCCCAAGCCCAACTCTGACGCATCTGTTTGAACGTAAAATGGTAGATCATAATCCGGACAGGTCAGTAGCCATGGACAATTTCACCCTCGCCTGTGTGAACGCTGCTTCTTTTGCAAACTTTTGGTTCTTTTTGAGTAGGTTTGTCAATGGTGCCGTCATCGTAGCGAAGTCTGGTATAAATCTCCTATACCACGAGACCATCACTAGGAACTGCCTCACCCCTTCACATTCCTAGGCAAAGGAATCTCCAATAAGGACTTCACCTTGTCCGGGTCTACGTTTAAACCTTTCTCGTCTACGACATATCCGAGATACTTAAGACGACAGCGACAAAATTCACACTTATCGCAAGAAACTCTGAAACCGGCCTGTCTGAGACGGCCAAAAACCACTCTCAAGATTTCCAGATGCTTGCTGAACTCTTGTGTCACCACTATTACGTAGTCCAAGTAGGTAAACACATAGGGTTCGAGATCAGGGCCAAGGACCTGGTTGATTAAGCGCTGCCAAGTCGCGGGTACTTTTTGCAATCCGAAAGGCATACGCCGGAATTGGAATAAACCGTGATGCGGTACCGTGAATGCAGTGCACTTACTTGATTGTTCCGCCATAGGAACCTGCCAGTAGGCTGACTTTACATCCAGTGATGACAGGTATTTGGCGTCACGGAGTTTATCCAACGTCGCCGACACATACGGCAATGGGTACGAGTCATGCTCGGTAACCTGATTTAATTTCCTGTAGTCTACGCAGAAACGGTAAGTATCATCCTTTTTCTTCACCAACAATATCGGCGACGCCCAGGGACTTGATGATGGCTCAATTATCCCTTGTTCCAGCATCTCGTTCAGCTCTCGATCGATTAGCTTTTGTACGGCTGGTGACACCGGATAGTACCTTTGCTTAATTGGTACGGAGTGAGTCTTAATGACGTGTTCCATAAGGATGGTGCATCCGATACCTTCCCCCATGCGTTGAAACTCCTCTTCTAACAAACGGCTGAGTTCGGCTTCCTCCACCTCCGTCAAACGACTTCGCGACTTTTATTGTTCTCCTGCCTCTCCTTCCAGTGCATCCAGAAAACTCCAACTTTCTTCGCTCAGAGCTAGAATCACCCCAAATTGCCTGATGAAATCTACTCCTAGTATGAGAGCGTGCGGAAGCGACGGAACCACAAACACTTCCAACCATTCTGTTTTGTTTTCCAGTTTCACTAGAATAGTGACCATGCCCACGATGGCGCAACCCTGACTGTTAGCCAATCTGATGCTTTTCTGGTTGGAACCCAGTAGCTCTACTCCTAGCCCCTCGAGTATCTTCCACCCTTCTCCACCTACTACCGTGTGAGTAGCGCCTGAGTCCAGAAGGCCCATAAACTTCCGCCCAAATATATCCACCTCTAAGTGTGGACGGTTGTCTCCGGTCCTCTTTGCTACCAGAAAGTCAAATTGTGTGGTCGTCGTGGCTCCTACTATATTCCCCTGTGTGCCCAGGTGACCGCCTACTGGGCACAACTTCCGTTTCCCGGTTGCTGTCTCGAACGACTTGCTGGAGGATTACTTGTCACGCCCGCATTCCCTCGTTCGCCGCTCCGACAATTTGGACATTCCGCCCTGACTGTCCCTACTCTGCCGCATCCAAAACACTTTCTAGGATTGTGACAATCCCGAGACGTATGGCCTGGTCGACGACAGTTCCAGCAGATAAGATTCTGACGTGCATCTGGTACTGCTGCTGCGGCTACATTAACCGTCTCAAGGTACGCGAGATCCGGTTCCAACAGCCTAGGCGCCCTTCTTGGAAGCGGAGGAGCAAACGATTCCACGGAGGTCCTCGTTGCTTCGAGCGATCGTCCCCACCTTACCAATTCTCCAATTGACTCTGTCTTTATCAGAGCTAATTTTTTTTTTCCCTAGTGTAGATGGCAAAAAAAAATCTGCATACCAGATCCCCGGGTAACCTATCACCACGGGGTATGTGAGGTTTGACTCACTAAAAAAAGGACCATCTACAAGCCCACGAAGTTCCGAGTCGGGACCCGCCTAAGCACTGCTTCGACCCGGTCGTGCTGACTCACCCATTGGTAACCACGGACTTCAAGAACTACCACAGCTTATGGGTCGGTAAGGCAACCCTCCTCCCGCTTTATACGCAGCACTTTCTCAACGTACGTTGAGACTGCGCGCCAGTTCTCCTCGTTTCGCAGCATTGCATACACGATCGTCTCAGGCGCTACCAGGCCAATCATGGACTCGATGGTGCACCTCAAACTTACGAAGCGACTGCACATAAAGAATGTGTGCTGAGCATCATCGAGCTCAGTCGCACAGTACCGGCAGTACGGTGTCACCACCTTACCCATTCTGTTCAGGTATTTCCTGAAGTAACCGTGCCCTGTCAAAAATTGACAAAGGTAAAAGTTTACCTCTCCGTGGCTCCGGCTAAGCCAAGGCTCAATGAGACCAATTAGCTTAGCCGTCCAGCGTCCTTTATCACTTTCACTCCAGCGTTGTTGCCAAAGTTGGAGGGTCAGTGTACGCGCGTGCGTCAGAGTCTCAGTTCTGTCCCGCTCTGAGCGAAAGAGGTACCCTTCCTTGCGTTCTCGCGCTAGCAGATCGATCAGGATTACTCCCGATACAACCATCACAGCCTCTTCTGAGACCGTGCGGTAGCTACACGCGATTCGCAGGGCACCCCTGCGCTGGACACTGGCAATGCGCTTCCGGAACTTCCTAGTTCGAAGTGCATCTCCCCAAATTTCGGCGCCATATAGCAAGATGGAATTGGTCGTCACCATCAGCAGTCTCCGTCTCGTCTCACTGGGTCCACCAACGTTGGCCATTAGCCTACTCAGCGAAGGGACGACTACCAGAGCCCTGTCACATGCCCTGCGGATATGATCCCAATACGTCAGCTTGGTGTCCAGTGTCACTCCCACATACCTGACCGACTTGCTGGTCTGGACCCCGACGGAGCCAACCGTCATGGGTATGACAGTTGGTATCCTCCGCTTCGTCAGCATGACAATCTCTGTCTTTGAGACTGCCAGCTGGAGGCCGTGCTCAGTCATCCACAGATCCACCCTTCTCATAACTTGGTTAAATCTAAGTTGAGCGAAATCGGCAGATCTAGAAGTGATTACAGCTGCGACGTCATCAGCGTAACCTACCAGGAACACATCCGCAGGCATTTCCAGGCGCAGCAGATCATCATACATGATGTTCTAGAGGTCAGGTCCTAAGATTGACCCCTGTGCCGCACCTGAGGTGACAGGCCTCCTTCTGACTCCGTCCTCAGTGTCATAGAGCAACCATCGGTCCCTGAGGTAGTCCCGCATCATGGCCAGCAAATAGCCAGGAATACGGAACCTCCCTTCAAGGGCCCGAAGGATGTCCGTCCACCTCGCCGAGTTGAAGGCGTTTTGCACGTCAAGCGTTACCAGCAAGACGACCGGTGTGGCCCGGTAACATGCCCGCGACTAAACATGAATTATACAAATCCAATAATAGACGCGGTTGACTCTCCGCCACGACTTTAAGTGCCTCGACCGGCACTCCGTCAGGCCCTGGGGCCTTCCAGTTCTTCATCCTGGACACGGCACTGTTCAGCTCCTCGTCCGTAAAAAGAGGAACCTCCGCCTGGCTAACGAATATGGGCCCATCAGAGCTAATTGCGTTTGATAGAATGGCACAATGTTCCTTTTTACGATTTTCATCTTTTCCCCCTCTCTCGGTGGCTTGCTGAGACGACAAAATAGTCCTTCCATCACGGCCACGTACACGCCTATAGACTCCCCGTTACCTTGAGTCCTACGTCTTATCTCCTCTAGTAGGCGGTCATCATAGTCCGCGGGAAGGAATTCCTCTCGCAACTCCTTCACCAATTCCTCCCAACTCCGGCAGATCGCTCCATTCGCACGGAACCAAATCAAGGCCTTACCTTCAAAAAGGTCCACCGCAGACTTAAAGAGTTGAGCCTTCGATAAACCTTTAGCCTCCCGAAGCTCCTCCACCCGTTCCAGAAACGCACTTACCGAGTTCGGAGATTCTCCATTGAATCGTACCCCCCCCCCCCCCCCCCCCCCATTTGTGCAGCTCTACTGGCTTCGAATGAAAAGTCGGCGTACTTGGGACTGGTGAGCTCGGAGTATTCAGAGACCAATCCTCGTCCGTCTCCTCTGTCAATTCCCCGCCAGCCTTGTATAGTAAATCCCCCATTGCTATTAGAAGCTCGCCCTTGGTCTTCCTCAGGAAGTCTAGGTCCTCCGCAGTTACTCCCCGCATGTACCCAAGTCTTCATAATGCATAGCAGATCTTCCCTTTTACCTTGAGAAATTCCCCAGAGTTAAAGTCCCCAACAAAAGAGTCTATTCGCACTCCAATCTCTGCTAGTTTTGCACCCAGTGCCTCTTTATCCTCCGCAAATGTGAAGGGATACGTATCCAATGCGAAAGACTCCCCTAGAACAGCCTCGCTTCTCAACGCCCCCCTCAACTGCTTTCTCATCGACTCAACGGTGCCTGCCGCCAGACCTCGAATGGCGAGTTCATAGGTGAGCTCGTCCTTACTGAGCCGGTCCACCGAAATCTTCCTCACGGCCCCAACACCAGACATTTTAACACAGAAAATTATTCTGCTCCCACCCAAGAACTATACTCTCTCTTCACTACTTTATTAACCTTTATATATATAACCAACTATATATAAAGCTAACGATGTCAATATATGTATATATATATCATGTATTTATATGTATACCT
This sequence comes from Nemotelus pantherinus, assembly GCA_963978885.1. Taxonomy (NCBI): domain Eukaryota; kingdom Metazoa; phylum Arthropoda; class Insecta; order Diptera; family Stratiomyidae; genus Nemotelus; species Nemotelus pantherinus. The sequence goes on from OZ022264.1 coordinate 116,781,849, forward strand.
ATATTCATATAACACTCTATAACTAAATTTTCACTATTTGTGTAACGTAACTTTTCACTATTTTCACCGACCAGCTTATTACCATGAAGTGCTTCCGATTTCCTCTCGCGTCCGCCTAGCCAATGGGAAACTATTTATCCACCACCTTGCTGTACGCTTTTCAAATTCCCTCAACTAACTCTAACACACACCTCAAACACTTCCACTCACTCTTCCACTGGCACTTCCTACTATATTTTCCTATTTCCTCTTGCAGGTACAACCCGGATAATTTTCAACCATCCAAATTTATATAAATAGTTCTCAAAATTTATATGTAAATCCAATAAAATGTATATGTAAATCAGATATTTACATCAATATATGTACCTATATATATAAAGATATGCTATATATATATATATTAAAATATGTTATATACATATATATATATATATATATATATATATATATATATATATATATATATATATATATATATATATATATAAATTATATGGGAAACTATTTATCCACCACCTTGCTGTACGCTTGTCAAATTCCCACAACTAACTCTAACACACACCTCAAACACTTCCACTCACTCTTCCACTCGCACTTCCTACTATATTTTCCTATTTCCTCTCGCAGGTACAACCCGGATAATTTTCAACCATCCAAATTTATATAAATAGTTCCCAAAATTTATATGTAAATCCAATAAAATGTATATGTAAATCAGATATTTACATCAATATATGTATCTATATATATAAAGATATGCTATATATATATATATATATATATATATATATATATATATATATAAATATATATATATATATATATATATATATATATGTATTAAAATATGTTATATACATATATATATATATATATATATATATATATATATATATATATATAAATTATATGCAAAACAAATATTTATATCAGTATATGCATAAATATGTATAAAAATATGTTTAAATACGCCGCTTCTAAATAATATTGCGTTCGACGAACCGTATTACCACGTTAACGTACCCGCAAATTTACTAATGCGATTTCGAAAGTATGTTTAAATACGCCGCTTCTAAATAATATTACCTTCGAAAAATTGTATTAACACGTTTTCGACCCGCAATTTTATTGAATTTTAATAATTTCACTAATTCGGTTTCGAATTCACGTTGTTTTTTCCATTTTTTTTTTTAACCCTTAGCAAGTTGGGCGCCAATTTGTTACCGAACTCCCCTGGACGGTAATACGACCCCTTCTCCTTCTACTGGGGAAAGGGGTGATAGCTACGGGCGGCTCGCTCACACCGAGATGGGTGGATTCGGGCGCCACTCGATTCAAACCTGCACTGTCTTCAAGCCCGTCTCCGCGAAACGAGAATTCGGGCGGGCATCACTTTCACTTTCCACGAAATTTACCACGAATAGATACAACAGCGATTACACAAATTTTCACACTTTATTTCTGAATAAGTCACTTCGTCTACCTATCAATTGCGGCGCCGATCCCTATCGATACAAAACTAGTCGCTAACAGTCCTAGTCTATCTAACGCAAATTATTCCTCCTAGCGGCCTCTAGCCCAACTATGATCTACAATCTAAAAGAAACTAACGTACCTTAGCTACTCTCGTAATTACTCCCGGGGCTTCCCCCAATTAGTGCGTCGTCTTCGTTTTTAGTCGAGGTGATGGTTATCTGCCGTCGTCTAATCCGATGTCGCACCCCACCTTACAGACCGCCAACTCAATAATTTCGATGCACATATAGTTACTCCGTCTCCATCAAAGATTCGATTCGAAAGATCACCAATGCCGTCGTCTAATTCGATGTCGCACCCCACCTTTCAGACCGCCAACTCAATAATTTCGATGCACATATAGTTACTCCGTCTCCATCAAAGATTTGATTCGAAAAATTCCCAATGCCGTCGTCTAATCCGACGTCGCATTCCAAATTTCAGAACGCCCAAATCAGTAGCTTCGCTGCGCTTCAGAAAAATTTCTCCGTCTCCGCCAAAAGGTTCGTTTCTCGAAATCACCGCTGCCGTTTTTTTTTCCTGTGCCTCACGCCGATCGCAATTCGTGGTCAACGTGGAAAAGAAAGTAATATCAATTTCATCCAAAACTCCGTCGTTCTTTTTCCCAACTTACGTCTTCCACTGCCAGTCACCAAAAGAGAACCACTCCTCGCTTTCCATTTCCATTTAGCCTCGGTGGACCACAAATTTCCCGCTTTAGCGGAATTCCTGGGAACCGTTTTCCCTCTTTCTTCCATACATTCTGCATTTGGGGGCAATGCACTGTTGAACTTGGGTACATCGGACGAAAAGCTTTTGAACATAATTTTGCACTCGGCGGCCCGAACGCAGCCTTCCGGATCCTTCCAGTCGGCTTGAAATATCGACGCTTTCAGCCGCTTGGCGGCGTCCCTGTCGCCGATCATCGCTTCTGTTGTCGTGGTTTGACGTTTCGTCTGAGAGTTTAGTGTGTGTTTACTGTGTCAATCTTTAAATAAATTCACATGGGACTCGATTCAACATCTCATAAAAGACCATCGACATTCAAATCAAAGTAAAATTGATCTGTCTTAGCTTATAATCAATTAAGTGCAGATTGATTAAAACATCCAGTACTACTCGCAAGTGAGGTTTAGTCGTCGCACGGTAATGCCAAATAATCGGTTGAGTTTTTACGAATCGCGCGATAATATACAAATGCAGGATACGTATCGACGACGAAGACATTTTATTGAAAGTTGAATTTAGTTTTGTATACCACTGTAAGTTTTCACTTCTGTCAATAAAGACGGCTCTCTCCTGAATTGTGTCTTGTCATAACCGAACGCGTTTTATTTTCCGCTCCTAGTTTTTCGTGTAGATGCACAAATTCTTTTGCGTTGTGACCGGCTCGATTATAATTTACAACAGGTTATGGACCCAGAGTACGGATGCAATTGATATTCGCGGATAATTATTGATGTGTTATTAAGACGATTTTGATCGCGACAAAAAAGTTCTAAGATGGCGACGATTTCACAAGTTGAGAAATTGAAAGGTTTAGAGAATTACGATACCTGGAAATTGGCTGTGAAATCATACATGATAATCAAGAATTATTGGAGTTGCATTGTTGGGACAGAAGCGGATGCCACGCTAAATCAGAAAGCAATATCTGAACTCATTTTAATCATTGATCCGGTCAATTTTTCGCATGTACAGGAATGCGAGACTGCGAAAGATGCATGGGAGCGCTTGGAGAAGGCCTTTGAAGATCAAGGGATTTGTCGGCGAGTAGAACTGTTGAAGCAGTTGGTTCAATTGAAGTTGGACGAATGTGAATCCATGGAGGACTACATCAACAAAATGATATCTACTTCAATTAAGGTTAGACGTGCTGGGCTCAAAATCGATGACAAAATCATCGGATCGCTTATGTTAGCGGGGCTTCCAGACGACTACAAGCCTTTAGTGATGGCAGTCGAAAACTCAGCTATAAAATTAACTTCGGATTCCGTGAAGACAAGACTTCTTCAAGAGGTGAAATATGAAAAAATAAATTCGCATTCAATCGCACTGATGGGAAAACATACGAAACAACGTGAAAAACTAAAGCCAAAATGTCAAATAAGATGCTTTGATTGTAATGAGATTGGGCATTTTGCACGGCACTGTCCTCGGAGAAGAAATCAGAAAGGAAAAACTGACAAGTCGCTTTATGCAGCCCTCGTGGCGCAATCGACTTCATCTAATCATTGGTACATCGATTCGGGTGCGTCGGCTCATATGACAAATAATAGTGAAATTTTGACCCAAGTAACTGAAGCATCTTCCAGTGAAATAGTTATTGGCAACAACACAAAGCTGCCAGTGAAGTGTCCCGGGAATACAAATTTAAAAATTTCGTATGGTAAAAAAATTGATAATGTCAAAGTGGATAATATTTTATATGTGCCTGAAATTTGTGGAAATCTTCTGTCAGTCAGTCAAATGGCGAAGAAAAGTAACAAGGTTGTTTTTGATGACAAAAAGTGCGAAATTTTCAACAGGAATCGTGAATTGATTGCTAGGGCACCACTTGTGAATGACATCTATCAATTGGAAAGTTTTCCTATTGAGAACAAAAATATAGTCGCGTTTAGTGCAAACGTAAATAACCAACTATGGCATCGTAGATTGGGGCATATTTGTAATACTAATTTAAGGAATGTTGAAAAGGCAGCAACTGGCATTGGTTCTTTATCAAGCCGTTTTGATGATAAATGCGTTGTATGCATGCAAGGAAAGCAAACCCGATTATCTTTTAAAGACATTGGAGTTCGTGCTGAAAACATTTTACAACTTGTACATTCCGATGTGTGTGGACCTATGCCACGTAAATCACTAGGTGGTGCGCGTTATATTGTGACGTTTGTTGACGATCACAGCCGAAAAGTATTCGTCTACCCGATTAAACAAAAATCTGAAGTGTTCGTGACATTTCGAAGATTTAAAACGTTAGTAGAAAACCAAAGTGGCCATAAAATAAAAATTTTACGTAGTGACAATGGAACTGAATATTGCAATAAAAAGTTCAACAATTTCTTAGAGAAATGTGGCATTATACATAAAAAAACTGCTCCTTATACGCCGGAACAGAATGGTGTTGCTGAACGCATGAACAGAACCATTATCGAGAAGGCACGATGCATGCTGTTGGATGCTGGTATTTCAGAATCGTTTTGGTCTGAAGCCGCTAATACCGCAGCTTACTTGATAAATAGAATCCCATGCAGAGGGAAAAACAAAACATCGGAGGAGCTTTGTTGTGGTATCAAACCAAACCTCAAATATTTACGAGTTTTCGGGAGCAAAGCCATGGCTCACATTCCTAAGCAGCTTCGTGGAAAGTTTGACGTAAAATCTAGAGAATGTATCTTTGTTGGCTATAGTGAGCACTCGAAGGCTTATCGACTGTATGACCCGAAGACTAGAAAAATATCAATTAGCAGAGATGTTTATGTTAACGAAAATCGAGGAAGTCAGGTAATTGATGAGTCAAACCACTCTAATTATTTTGATTTCTATCCGACAGTTGAAAATCACAAGACAGTTGAATCTGTAGCTGAGATTGACCCTAATAATGAATTCAGTGAGGGTAAATCTAATGAGACTTCATTATTGGATGTTGAATTTGTCAATACGAAATGCAAGGCGGATAGTAGATCCAACGACAACAATGGCAGATCTGACGACGAAGATAACGACATGTTACTGAGACGTTCCGAGCGAATTGCAAACAGGAAAAATGCATTCATCGCTGATGTCTGCGAAACTTGTGAGCCAGTGTCGGTTAAAGAGGCGCTGTCTAGTTCTGATGCGTTAAATTGGAAAGCAGCGATGGATTCTGAGTACAATTCACTGATCGAAAACGGCACGTGGGTTTTGACCGATTTACCACAGGGAAGAAAGGCAATTGATAGCAAGTGGGTCTTTAAAGTTAAACGTGACACTACAGGAGCTGTTGCGCGGCATAAAGCACGTTTAGTTGTAAAAGGCTATTCTCAGATACGTGGTATTGATTACGAGGAAACGTTTGCACCGGTAGTGCGTTATTCATCTATTCGGTTTCTTCTCGCTATGGCGGTTAAATTCAATCTGGATATTCATCAAATGGAAGCAATAACGGCGTTTTTGCAAGGAAACATAAATGAGGAGATTTATATACACCAGCCTGAGGGTTTTGAGGATGGAAGTAAGAAAGTTTGCCTTCTAAAAAAATCACTATATGGATTAAAGCAATCAAGCCGTATGTGGAACGAAAAGTTGAATGGAGTTTTATTAGGTTTTGGACTAAATAGGTCATTGACTGACCAATGTATTTATTTTCAATGCTCGAAAAATATCATCTTGATTCTTGCCATCTATGTCGACGACATTTTGATCTTCAGCAATGACCAAAACGCCAGAGATAGACTGAAGAGAGAACTATCAGTTCATTTCAAGATGAAGGACTTAGGAGTTGCATCATCTATCCTTGGAATGAACATTACAAGAAGCAACGATGGATCAATTGCGATTGGTCAGAGCAACTATATTAAAGACGTTTTAAAACGTTTTAATATGCTGGACTGCAATCCGGTTTCGTCGCCAATGGATGTCAACCAAAGGTAATCGAAGGAAATGTGCCCGAAAGATGATAATGAGAGGCGCGAAGTTGAAAATATTCCATATCAAGAAGCCATAGGAAGTATCATGTTTGCGGCTCAAGCAACTAGGCCAGACCTGAGCTTTGCAATGAGTTCACTTAGTCGATTCAACGCGAATTTCGGCAAACCACATTGGTTAGCGCTAAAAAGAGTTCTGCGATACCTTATGGGTACAGTTAGCACAAAGTTGTGGTTTAAGAAAGATGCAGATCCAGAGCTTATTGGATTCTGTGATGCCGACTGGGCTGGAGATCTGGACGAGAGAAGATCTACAACTGGTTACGTTTTCAAAGTGTGCGGTGGATCAGTCTCATGGAGCACGCGCAAACAACCTACAATTGCGCTATCCACAACTGAGGCAGAATTTATGTCTATGGTTGCGGCAATACAAGAAGCATTATGGCTTAAGCGGTTTGAATGTGAAATATTCAAAGATGCTTCTCAAACAATTAAATTGTTTTGCGATAACAAAAGTGCTATTCAGCTTGCTACAAATAATATCATTCCCGAACGAAGCATATCGATGTAAAAAATTACTTTGTACGAGAAAAACTGGCGGATGCAATGATCAAACTGGAATATAAGCGGACTGAAGAAATGATTGCCGACGTCATGACAAAACCGATGAATAGTGTTAAACTAAATCATTTTGTTAGGGACTTTGGATTATATAAATAATAAGTTGTTGTTTTTGCAAAATGATATGTATTTGAGTTATTAACAAAATTATCTTCAGTGAAGGTATTGAAAGTTGAATTTAGTTTTGTATACCACTGTAAGTTTTCACTTCTGTCAATAAAGTCGGCTCTCTCCTGAATTGTGTCTTGTCATAACCGAACGCGTTTTATTTTCCGCTCCTAGTTTTTCGTGTAGATGCACAAATTCTTTTGCGTTGTGACCGGCTCGATTATAATTTACAACACATTTCGATGGAGGATACCTTTCGTCCGAGAGTCTAGGACCGAAAAGCAAATGCAAGGGAATATGTCGAGTTGTATCGTCAAGGATATTCGTTGGTTGCATGGCCATTGCTGCTCTGATCATTAGAATCGTTTGCATTTCGTTACTGGTCACCTACGAAATGGAACGTGAGGTTGTTCAGTTGATCGACTACCATGACAAGGATATGCCCGATGAGCAACCAGTCTGGTTCGATTTGGGTATCCAGGAGCCGAGCGTGGCATTGGCTGTAAAGCGGAATGCAAGACGAGCCAGAAATGTGAATTTCTTTGTTGGCAGCCGGAAAGGTGAACACGACGAAGACTGTTCACGTTAATCCCTCAGCGAATTAGGAAATGTCCGAAATCGGGCATCCTCCACCCTTCGACGTCAGACATGGAATGTGATTTTCAGGTAAAGGTCGTTTGGGTAAATTGCTCCTCTCGTGGCTAGTACGCTTCCGAGTCACGATGATTGCGGTCATGTAGTAGTGTTTGGTTGCAATCTTCGGGGCTTGCTGGCGTGCGGCTGCATCGTCGGAAGGAGCGTTACTTAGGCTACCTATTGTTCTTCTATTTTCCTATCCTTCCTTGATATATCATTTATTTACAGATTCATATCCTTTATTATATATTTTCCTATTCTTCCTTATCACACAAATTCCATATACTAATATAATATTTACAAATTCAATGCACTAAGCCGTATTCATACGCTCTGTATTCATACATCGCTTTTGTTTTGTGCGCAGCCCGAACGCGTAATATCACCCCCTTCCGAAGAGAATTACGTAGGAATTCTCTTTAATATTACCGCGACTACTTCCCGACTCCCGGACGCCACGTCGCGTGAATCCATGATGGATTCCGGTCACGCGTTTCTTTTGTTTTTACTAATGTTCGAAGAAGAACATTAGTATTAAAATCACTTTGGCCAAAAATTCATATTTCTATATATATATATATATATATCATCAAAAAATTTCAGTGAAAAAATCTCAGGAACGCGCCATCCGATTGAGCTGAAATTTTCAGGACACATTGGTGTATATGCAAAATAGTGCCAGGTCTCACAAAAAGTTAAAAATCTTTAACCCTTTGGCGCCGGCGGCCATTTTAGTGATATTTTTAATATACCTATTATTCCGTACACAAATAAGTTTTGCAAAAATAAAGTTAACAAAATAAATTTCGAACGTGTTTTACATGTGAATCGGATAATGTTTTGGAATTTTTTAACTCCATGTGTGCGCTGGGTGCCTAAAAAGAGATCGGGAAAAATTGAAAATTTTTAAATTGCGATAACTTTTGACAGAGCTATTTAATCATTACCAAATTTTCAGAACATATTAAAATTATTTAGTTTTAAATTTGTGTAGCTTTTGATGAGCAAACTGGCAACTCTGAAGCAAGGGCAAGCACTGAAAGTGAAAACTTCCAAATTATCGTCTCTCTTGAAAAAATGCCGTTTCTTCAAAAAAAAGCCACTCATATGTAAATTTCGTGCTTTGTTTACATAGACAAAAAATAAAATTTGATATGGTATAACGGGCACGCCTGGTAACCCTTGCCCAATTTACCTATATTTTTAGCATCAAAAACTTCTGTTCACGGAAACTCACGATCCGATGAACAGAATTAATTGAAATTTGCAGACTGTATTGGTCTTAACTAGGACCAAGTCTGATAGAAGTAATTTTGAAATGCGGGCGATTCTGTGCCAGTGGTGCCATCTTGAAAAATCACTAAAAAAGATAACTGCTTTTAGCCCTATAAATTCTGATTGAATCGTTCGATTTTAACGAAATTCACACAGTAGCTGGACCTTATTTTAAACCACGTTTGGTAGAAATTTAGTTGAAAAATTCGGTTGGAGCTGCCAGCTATGATAATTTTGGTGTCTTAAATTTGAAAAAATAAAAATTTGGAAATGAAAACATTCAAATCATCGAATATCCTAAAAATGTCCGTTTCTTACAATAAAACCAATCTGTATACAAATCATATGCTTTATCTACACGTTCAAAGTAAAACTTTGGAAATCTCATGTCGGACAAGAACGGTAACCCTCTCCCAGTTAACCTATATTTTTAGCATCAAAAACTTCTGTTCACGGGAATTCACGAACCAATAATCAGATACCATTGAAATTTACAGAATGCATTGAACTTAAGTAGAACCAGGTCTGATAGAAGCGATTTTGAATTGAGGGCAACTCTGTGCCAGTGGTGCCATCTTGAAAAATTACAAAGAAAAAAAAACTGCTTTTTGCCCTATGAAATGTGAATTAGTAACCAGATTTTCATGAAATTGACACAGTAGCTGAACCTTACTCTAAACTCTGTTTGATAGAAATTTGGTTGAAAAATTCGATTGGTGCTGCCAGCTATGGTAATTTTTGTATCTTTGGCTTTGAGAATTCGCTCAGGAAAATAAAACTTTTTGCCCTATAGCTTCCAGTGCAGTCATGAAATCAATACGAATTTCATACAATTAATGGAACCTATTATAAGCATTATTCAGGCCAAATTTGGTTGAAAAGCCACGATAGGGTTGCCAGCTATTGTTGGTTTTGTGTTTGTTTGCAATATCTTTATTAAGCGGTTTTATCGTAGAATTTTCAATTGGTAATGATATTGTAGTGACAATAAACAGCAAATATTAAGCTTTCGATTATTTGAAAAAACTTGCTGTTGGTAACCCTAAATTTCTTTATTCTCCTTTAACTTCGAATGTAATATAACAACGTGAAGCAGATGTGATATATTCTTGGCTTTGATACTGGCAGAAGGGTGCCAGCACGAGTCGGTTGTGCTTCTTTTGTCTCAATAAATGCTTACAGTTAGTATTCATACCGGAAACATTTACAATGAAAATAAATAACCAATGTTTCAATTCCCAAAGTTCTGCAAATTTTTCGGATCGCAGCCCCAAACACCAACTTTAGTAACAGTGCTGCAGGCACTGAGCATTTTCTTCATTGATGTTATATGAGATGCTGCTTTCAAAGTTTGGTGAAATAAGCAACTGATAACGCATATAATTAACAAGTGTTTTTCTTTCATAAACTTTGAAACCCATGCCAGTGGTAATATCTGAAACCTTCTACCATATGAGTTATAATGCATTCTTGAGACCAAAGTAAAACGTGGCATTTGAAACAGTTTGGCCGTAATAAGCAGCTCATGTGCACTCAAAACCTGCACGATTCTTCTACTGTTCTTCGAACATTAGTGTTTCTAGCGGTTCAGGTGCGCTAGAGTTTTTTTCTTTTATTTGTGGTAATGAATATTAGAAATTTTACTAGTTCGCGACGCAATGTTGCTCTACCGTCTTATACCTGCGATCGGAATCCCCAGTTTTGTTTCGTATAACCGATTACAACATGCTATCACTCACACTCATGCCAATTCCTGTACTAATACCCTGGTTAACATTTTAGCATCTCAACTATTGACCCGCATGAATCGGCCGTGGAATGCCTAAGCGATACGAAGGGCTTAATCGTGAGACGAGTTAAGGAGAAAGAAAAAAGAATAGAAGGAAGAAAAAAAAACAACAACAACTCCGTCTATGGAGGGATCCACTTGCCACCAACACTGCTGCCTAGGTAATACGTTTGCTATTTTACTAACCCTACCTCTAAATACTATATTTTTTTTTTCCTAATACTAAAACTACCCACCACTAATCGCTTCGACTTATCGTACCCGCCACCACCTACTTGATTACATTCTAATCTTCCTAATCTGAGTTCTGCGAATATTCCTCCATAATACTTCAGCCCACCACCGTATGATGTTCTAATAATCTTCATGACCTAGTGTTACTATGATTAATTTATATTTCTAACTTCTTCTCAGCCATACTGTCTGATCTGCCTACCCTATGTCTAAGAATCACACGTTCATCCTATATGTTAATCCACCTAATCGATATACTCTTTCAAATATTTCTCGTGCCAAACTCCCGCTTCCTTGCCCTCACCATCCACCAAGATATAGGTCCACCCTGATACTCGAGATTTTATCCAAAACGGACCAAGATATTCCGGTGCGAGCTTTGTGGAGTAAAACCGGGTTGCGTCTGAAATGGAATAGTTTTTCCGCCAAACCGAATCTCCTATTTCGAACACCGCGTTCCGTTTTCTCAAATTGTACCTCTGCTCACTATGACGAGCCGCGCGTTTCATTCGTTCCACCATATCCCCTCGTAACTTGGAGAGTTGGTCAGCCCTGACTTCCGGTCCTGGGATAATTAGGTCAACCTCTGGAGGCTCCTTCGCCTCGTGGAACGTCACCATCTCTCGTCCGAAATTAAAAAATTAGGGTGTGACCTTAGTCACCTCATGCTTGTAGGTCCGAAGTGCGCAGGCTATCTTTGCGAGATTCCGATCCCAATCGCGATGGTTCTCGGTCACGTAAGAACGCAACATCCGCTTTAGGTCCTGATTCCTCCTCTCAGCCGGGTTGGCTTGCGGATGGTATAATGCTGTGTGCTTGATTTCGGTTCCATAACTTTCCGCCAGCCGGCGCATCAAAGTTCCCCGAAACTGGACCCCATTATCGCACACTAGCCATTTAGGTGCCCCAAAAAGCAGATACACCTGTTCCTCCAATACACGACAAACAGCCGCCGCTGTTGCCTGTCGCAGGGGAAATAAGAGCGTGAACTTACCCACATAATCCACCACTGTGAGAATTTGAGTATAGCCATTCTTCGATCGTGGGAAAGGTCCCACCAAGTCGACACAGATCATTTCCCATGGGTGCTTAGGCGACCCACTCTAGGAAACCATAAACCCTGCCTGTGGCTTTCTCTCAACTTTATTGGCCTGGCAGATCCTACATTTCTTAACGTAAGCATCCACGTCCGCTGGCATCTTCGGCCAATAATAATTAGTTGCCACGCGGCTTATCGTGCGGCTAACCCCCATATGGCCCACTGTAGGGTCATCGTGACATCTTTGGAGGATTTCCGCTCTGCCTGCCTTGGACAAAACCTTCTTCCACGACTCCTTTCCCTCCAGTGCGGGGTAACGCCCAGGCACATGTTTCCACAGTTGGTCTTTCTTCACCCGCCAATCCGCATAGCGCTCTGGGGTCTCTTCCACCTTCTTCTTCATGTTGTCGTACCAACGGTCTCCAGGGGTCTCTAATATTGCGACTTTTTCCCTGGGCAACATCCGCGTAAGAGCATCGGATACGAGATGGTCCTTACCTCTTCGGTGTACAATTTCGAATGGAAACTGCTGTAACCTGATTGCCCACCTGGCCAATCGTCCTGTCGGGTCTTTTAAATTACTCAGCCAGACCAGGAAGTAATGATCCGTGATGACGGTAAACTTAGCTCCCTTGATATATGGTCGCAGCTTCTCTACCGCCTACAGCACTGCGAGGCATTCTTTCTCCGCGGCTGAGTACTTCTTTTCTGCTTTCGACAAGGATTGGCTCAAGTAACATAACACCTTTTCCCCGTCCGCGTGCCTCTGTGTGAGCACCGCTCCCAAGCCCAACTCTGACGCATCTGTTTGAACGTAAAATGGTAGATCATAATCCGGACAGGTCAGTAGCCGTGGACAATTTCACCTTCGCCTGTGTGAACGCTGCTTCTTTTGCAAACTTTTGGTTCTTTTTGAGTAGGTTTGTCAATGGTGCCGTCATCGTAGCGAAGTCTGGTATAAATCTCCTATACCACGAGACCATCACTAGGAACTGCCTCACCCCTTCACATTCCTAGGCAAAGGAATCTCCAATAAGGACTTCACCTTGTCCGGGTCTACGTTTAAACCTTTCTCGTCTACGACATATCCGAGATACTTAAGACGACAGCGACAAAATTCACACTTATCGCAAGAAACTCTGAAACCGGCCTGTCTGAGACGGCCAAAAACCACTCTCAAGATTTCCAGATGCTTGCTGAACTCTTGTGTCACCACTATTACGTAGTCCAAGTAGGTAAACACATAGGGTTCGAGATCAGGGCCAAGGACCTGGTCGATTAAGCGCTGCCAAGTCGCGGGTGCGTTTTGCAATCCGAAAGGCATACGCCGGAATTGGAATAAACCGTGATGCGGTACCGTGAATGCAGTGCACTTACTTGATTGTTCCGCCATAGGAACCTGCCAGTAGGCTGACTTTACATCCAGTGATGACAGGTATTTGGCGTCACGGAGTTTATCCAACGTCGCCGACACATACGGCAATGGGTACGAGTCATGCTCAGTAACCTGATTTAATTTCCTGTAGTCTACACAGAAACGGTACACATCATCCTTTTTCTTCACCAACAATATCGGCGACGCCCAGGGACTTGATGATGGCTCAATTATCCCTTGTTCCAGCATCTCGTTCAGCTCTCGATCGATTAGCTTTTGTACGGCTGGTGACACCGGATAGTACCTTTGCTTAATTGGTACGGAGTTAGTCTTAATGACGTGTTCCATAAGGATGGTGCATCCGATACCTTCCCCCATGCGTTGAAACTCCTCTTCTAACAAACGGCTGAGTTCGACTTCCTCTACCTCCGTCAAACGACTTCGCGACTTTAATTGTTCTCCAGCCTCTCCTTCCAGTGCATCCAGAAAACTCCAACTTTCTTCGCTCAGAGCTAGAATCACCCCGAATTGCCTGATGAAATCTACTCCTAGTATGAGAGCGTGCGGAAGCGACGGAACCACCAACACTTCCAACCATTCTGTTTTGTTTTCCAGTTTCACTGGAACAGTGACCATGCCCACGATGGCGCAACCCTGACTGTTAGCCAATCTGATGCTTTTCTGGTTGGAACCCAGTAGCTCTACTCCTAGCCCCTCGAGTATCTTCCACCCTTCTCCACCTACTACCGTGTGAGTAGCGCCTGAGTCCAGAAGGCCCATAAACTTCCGCCCAAATATATCCACCTCTAAGTGTGGACGGTTGTCTCCGGTCCTCTTTGCTACCAGAAAGTCAAATTGTGTGGTCGTCGTGGCTCCTACTATATTCCCCTGTGTGCCCAGGTGACCGCCTACTGGGCACAACTTCCGTTTCCCGGTTGCTGTCTCGAACGACTTGCTGGAGGATTACTTGTCACGCCCGCATTCCCTCGTTCGCCGCTCCGACAATTTGGACATTCCGCCCTGACTGTCCCTACTCTGCCGCATCCAAAACACTTTCTAGGATTGTGACAATCCCGAGACGAATGGCCTGGTCGACGACAGTTCCAGCAGATAAGATTCTGACGTGCATCTGGTACTGCTGCTGCGGCTACATTAACCGTCTCAAGGTACGCGAGATCCGGTTCCAACAGCCTAGACGCCCTTCTTGGAAGCGGAGGAGCAAACGATTCCACGGAGGTCCTCGTTGCTTCGAGCGATCGTCCCAACCTTACCAATTCTCCAATTGACTCTGTCTTTATCAGAGCTAATTTTTTTTTCCTTAGTGTAGATGGCAAAAAAAAATCTGCATACCAGATCCCCGGGTAACCTATCACCACGGGGTATGTGAGGTTTGGCTCACTAAAAAAAGGACCATCTACAAGCCCACGAAGTTCCGAGTCGGGACCCGCCTAAGCACTGCTTCGACCCGTTCGTGCTGACTCACCCATTGGTAACCACGGACTTCAAGAACTACCACAGCTTATGGGTCGGTAAGGCAACCCTCCTCCCGCTTTATACGCAGCACTTTCTCAACGTACGTTGTACGTTTCGTTTCGCAGCATTGCATTCACGATCGTCTCAGGCGCTACCAGGCCGATCATGGACTCGATGGTGCGCCTCAAACTTACGAAGCGACTGCACATAAAGAATGTGTGCTGAGCATCATCGAGCTCAGTCGCACAGTACCGGCAGTACAGTGTCAACACCTTACCCATTCTGTTCAGGTATTTCCTGAAGTAACCGTGCCCTGTCAAAAATTGACAAAGGTAAAAGTTTACCTCTCCGTGGCTCCGGCTAAGCCAAGGCTCAATGAGACCAATTAGCTTAGCCGTCCAGCGTCCTTTATCACTTTCACTCCAGCGTTGTTGCCAAAGTTGGAGGGTCAGTCTACGCGCGTGCGTCAGAGCCTCAGTTCTGTCCCGCTCTGAGCGAAAGAGGTACCCTTCCTTGCGTTCTCGCGCTAGCAGATCGATCGGGATTACTCCCGATATAACCATCACAGCCTCTTCTGGGACCGTGCGGTAGCTACACGCGATTCGCAGGGCACCCCTGCGCTGGACACTGGCAATGCGCTTCCGGAACTTCCTAGGTCGAAGCGCATCTCCCCAAATTTCGGCGCCATATAGCAAGATGGAATTGGTCGTCACCATCAGCAGTCTCAGTCTCGTCTCACTGGGTCCGCCAACGTTGGCCATTAGCCTACTCAGCGAACTAACGACTACCAGAGCCCTGTCACATGCCCTGCGGATATGATCCCAATACGTCAGCTTGGTGTCCAGTGTCACTCCCAGATACCTGACCGACTTGCTGGTCTGGACCCCGACGGAGCCAACCGTCATGGGTATGACAGTTGGTATCCTCCGCTTCGTCAGCATGACAATCTCTGTCTTTGAGACTGCCAGCTGTAGGCCGTGCTCAGTCATCCACCGATCCACCCTTCTCATAACTTGGTTAAATCTAAGTTGAGCGAAATCGGCAGATCTAGAAGTGATAACAGCTGCGACGTCATCAGCGTAACCTACCAGGAACACATCCGCAGGCATTTCCAGGCGCAGCAGATCATCATACATGATGTTCTAGAGGTCAGGTCCTAAGATTGACCTCTGTGCCGCACCTGAGGTGACAGGCCTCCTTCTGACTCCGTCCTCAGTGTCATAGAGCAACCATCGGTCCCTGAGGTAGTCCCGCATCATGGCCAGCAAGTAGCCAGGAATACGGAACCTCCCTTCAAGGGCCCGAAGGATGTCCGTCCACCTCGCCGAGTTGAAGGCGTTTTGCACGTCAAGCGTTACCAGCAAGACGACCGGTCTGGCCTGGTAACATGCCTCTTCCGCTCTTGCTACAGCCCCAACAACCTCTGAGATGGCATCGATTGTTGAATGACCCTTCCGGAAGCCGTGCTGCCTGCAAGAAAGATCACCGGCTGGTCTCACAGCTGACAGCAATCGCGGCTTTAGTGACCCTTCGAGAAGCTTCCCAGCAGTGTCCAGCATGCACAGCGGGCGGTATGCCGATGGGCAGCCCAGGTTACCCTTCCCCTTATCTACAAGTACTAGTCGAGCCACTTTCCACCGCGACGGGAAGACCCCCGCGACTAAATATGAATTATACAAATCCAATAATTGACGCGGTTGACTCTCCGCCACGACTTTAAGTGCCTCGACCGGCACTCCGTCAGGCCCTGGGGCCTTCCGGTTCTTCATCCTGGACACCGCACTGTTCAGCTCCTCGTCCGTAAAAAGAGGAACATCCGCCTGGCTAACGAATATGGGCCCATCAGAGCTAATTGCGTTTGATAGAATGGCACGATGTTCTTTTTTACGATTTTCATCTTTTCCCCCTCTCCCGGTGGCTTGCTGAGACGACAAAATAGTCCTTCCATCACGGCCACGTACACGCCTATAGACTCCCCGTTACCTTGAGTCCTACGTCTTTTCTCCTCTAGTAGGCGGTCATCATAGTCCGCGGGAAGAAATTCCTCTCGCAACTCCTTCACCAATTCCTCCCAACTCCGGCAGATCGCTCCATTCGCACGGAACCAAATCAAGGCCTTACCTTCAAAAAGGTCCACCGCAGACTTAAAGAGTTGAGCCTTCGATAAACCTTTAGCCTCCCGAAGCTCCTCCACCCGTTCCAGAAACGCACTTACCGAGTTCGGAGATTCTCCATTGAATCGTACCCCCCCATTTGTGCAGCTCTACTGGCTTCGAATGAAAAGTCGGCGTACTCGGGACTGGTGAGCTCGGAGTATTCAGAGACCAATCCTCGTCCGTCTCCTCTGTCAATTCCCCGCCAGCCTTGTATAGTAAATCCCCCATTGCTATTAGAAGCTCGCCCTTGGTCTTCCTCAGGAAGTCTAGGTCCTCCGCAGTTACTCCCCGCATGTACCCAAGTCTTCATAATGCATAGCAGATCTTCCCTTTTACCTTGAGAAATTCCCCAGAGTTAAAGTCCCCAACAAAAGAGTCTATTCGCACTCCAATCTCTGCTAGTTTTGCACCCAGTGCCTCTTTATCCTCCGCAAATGTGAAGGGATACGTATCCAATGCGAAAGACTCCCCTAGAACAGCCTCGCTTCTCAACGCCCCCCTCAACTGCTTTCTCATCGACTCAACGGTGCCTGCCGCCAGACCTCGAATGGCGAGTTCATAGGTGAGCTCGTCCTTACTGAGCCGGTCCACCGAAATCTTCCTCACGGCCCCAACACCAGACATTTTAACACAGAAAATTATTCTGCTCCCACCCAAGAACTATACTCTCTCTTCACTACTTTATTAACCTTTATATATATAACCAACTATATATAAAGCTAACAATGTCAATATATGTATGTATATATATCATGTATTTATATGTATACCTATATTCATATAACACTCTATAACTAAATTTTTACTATTTGTGTAACGTAACTTTTCACTATTTTCACCGACCAGCTTATTACCATGAAGTGCTTCCGATTTTCTCTCGCGTCCGCCTAGCCAATGGGAAACTATTTATCCACCACCTTGCTGTACGCTTTTCAAATTCCCACAACTAACTCTAACACACACCTCAAACACTTCCACTCACTCTTCCACTCGCACTTCCTACTATATTTTCCTATTTCCTCTTGCAGGTACAACCCGGATAATTTTCAACCATCCAAATTTATATAAATAGTTCCCAAAATTTATATGTAAATCCAATAAAATGTATATGTAAATCAGATATTTACATCAATATATGTACCTATATATATAAAGATATGCTATATATATATATATATATATATATATATATATATATATATATATATATATATATATATATATATATATATATATATTAAAATATGTTATATACATATATATATATATATAT
Organism: Nemotelus pantherinus; assembly: GCA_963978885.1. Lineage (NCBI taxonomy): Eukaryota > Metazoa > Arthropoda > Insecta > Diptera > Stratiomyidae > Nemotelus > Nemotelus pantherinus. The sequence continues at coordinate 116,799,971 of OZ022264.1, forward strand.
ATATATATATATATATATATATATATATATATATATATATATATAAATTATATGCAAAACAAATATTCATATCAGTATATGCATAAATATGTATAAAAAGATGTTTAAATACGCCGCTTCCAAATAATATTGCGTTCGACGAACCGTATTACCACGTTAACGTACCCGCAAATTTACTAATGCGATTTCGAAAGTATGTTTAAATACGCCGCTTCTAAATAATATTACCTTCGAAAAATTGTATTAACACGTTTTCGACCCGCAATTTTATTGAATTTTAATAATTTCACTAATTCGGTTTCGAATTCACGTTGTTTTTTCCATTTTTTTTTTTCACCCTTAGCAAGTTGGGCGCCAATTTGTTACCGAACTACCCTGGACGGTAATACGACCCCTTCTCCTTCTACTGGGGAAAGGGGTGACAGCTACGGGCGGCTCGCTCACACCGAGATGGGTGGATTCGGGCGCCACTCGATTCAAACCCGCACTGTCTTCAAGCCCGTCTCCGCGAAACGAGAATTCGGGCGGGCATCACTTTCACTTTCCACGAAATTTACCACGAATAGATACAACAGCGATTACACAAATTTTCACACTTTATTTCTGAATAAGTCACTTCGTCTACCTATCAATTACGGCGCCGATCCCTATCGATACAAAACTAGTCGCTAACAGTCCTAGTCTATCTAACGCAAATTATTCCTCCTAGCGGCCTCTAGCCCAACTATGATCTACAATCTAAAAGAAACTAACGTACCTTAGCTACTCTCGTAATTACTCCCGGGGCTTCCCCCAATTAGTGCGTCGTCTTCGTTTTTAGTCGAGGTGATGGTTATCTGCCGTCGTCTAATCCGATGTCGCACCCCACCTTACAGACCGCCAACTCAATAATTTCGATGCACATATAGTTACTCCGTCTCCATCAAAGATTCGATTCGAAAGATCACCAATGCCGTCGTCTAATTCGATGTCGCACCCCACCTTTCAGACCGCCAACTCAATAATTTCGATGCACATATAGTTACTCCGTCTCCATCAAAGATTTGATTCGAAAAATCACCAATGCCGTCGTCTAATCCGACGTCGCATTCCAAATTTCAGAACGCCCAAATCAGTAGCTTCGCTGCGCTTCAGAAAAATTTCTCCGTCTCCGCCAAAAGGTTCGTTTCTCGAAATCACCGCTGCCGTTTTTTTTCCTGTGCCTCGCGCCGATCGCAATTCGTGGTCAACGTGGAAAAGAAAGTAATATCAATTTCATCCAAAACTCCGTCGTTCTTTTTCCCAACTTACGTCTTCCACTGCCAGTCACCAAAGGAGAGCCACTCCTCGCTTTCCATTTCCATTTAGCCTCGGTGGACCATAAATTTCCCGCTTTAGCGGAATTCCTGGGGAAACGTTTTCCCTTTTTCTTCCATACATTCTGCATTTGGGGGCAATGCACTGTTGCACTTGGGTGCATCGGACGAAAAGCTTTTGAACATAATTTCGCACTCGGCGGCCCGAACGCAGCCTTCCGGATCCTTCCAGTCGGCTGGAAATATCGACGCTTCCAGCCGCTTGGCGGCGTCCCTGTCGCCGATCATCGCTTCTGTTGTCGTGGTTTGACGTTTCGTCTGAGAGTTTAGTGTTGTTCACTGTGTCAATCTTTAAATAAATTCACATGGGACTCGATTCAACATCTCATAAAAGACCATCGACATTCAAATCAAAGTAAAATTGATCTGTCTTAGCTTATAATCAATTAAGTGCAGATTGATTAAAACATCCAGTACTACTCGCAAGTGAGGTTTAGTCGTCGCACGGTAATGCCAAATAATCGGTTGAGTTTTCACGAATCGCGCGATAATATACAAATGCAGGATACGTATCGACGACGAAGACATTTCGATGGAGGATACCTTTCGTCCGAGAGTCTAGGACCGAAAAGCAAATGCAAGGGAATATGTCGAGTTGTATCGTCAAGGATATTCGTTGGTTGCGTGGCCATTGCTGCTCTGATCATTACAATCGTTTGCATTTCGTTACTGGTCACCTACGAAATGGAACGTGAGGTTGTTCAGTTGATCGACTACCATGACAAGGATATGCCCGATGAGCAACCAGTCTGGTTCGATTTGGGTATCCAGGAGCCGAGCGAGGCATTGGCTGTAAAGCGGAATGCAAGACGAGCCAGAAATGTGAATTTGATTGTTGGTAGCCGGAAAGGTGAACACGACGAAGACTGTTCACGTTAATCCCTCAGCGAATTCGGAAATGTCCCAAATCGGGCATCCTCCACCCTTCGACGTCAGACATGGAAGGTGATTTTCAGGTAAAGGTCGTTTGGGTAAATTGCTCCTCTCGTGGCTAGTACGCTTCCGAGTCACGATGATTGCGGTCATGTAGTAGTGTTTGGTTGCAATCTTCGGGGCTTGCTGGCGTGTGGCTGCGACGTCGGAAGGAGCGTTACTTAGGCTACCTATTGTTCTTCTATTTTCCTATTCTTCCTTGATATATCATTTATTTACAGATTCATATCCTTTATTACATATTTTCCTATTCTTCCTTATCACACAAATTCCATATACTAATATAATATTTACAAATTCAATGCACTAAGCCGACTCGCTGGTGTATTCATACATCGCTTTTGTTTTGTGCGCAGCCCGAACGCGTTATATCGAGTCAATACAAAAACAATTTTTACTTTTCGCCTTGAGAGAACTGTACAACCCTTATGATTTTAATAGCCTACCCCCTTATGAATTTCGACTGGGTCATTTAAACCTATCGACACTAGCCTCCAGAAGAATGATGATATCGGCCTGCTTCACATTCGACGTCATTAGAGGCGCTATTAATGTAGAATTCCTGAATAGTAAAATTTCGATAAATATCCCTGTGAGGAACACCAGGTCCCATCGTTTTCTAAAATAATATTCACATTCGACGCCATATGCAGCAAATGAGCCAATAATTATATGCTGCAGAATATTCAACAGCATATGTTATTTATATTCCCCTACGATTTCCAAATTATCCTTCAAATCCTCTCTTGTGCATGCCATCCATACCCCTAAACCTTAAGCCATAGTTTAAATGTCAATGTTTTCATTTATTGATTGTTATTTATTAATGTATTTGTTACTTTTTTCATTTGTTTGTTAATTATTTAACTTCTTTGTTTTTTTACTTGTTACTTGACTTTGTTTCTCCATTTTATTTTTAATTTGTTATTTTATATCTGATTTTGTTCCTTGTTTGGTGAATTAATAAAATAAAATAAGTAACGAAATTTGGGCATTATGGAATATAGAGTACTATAATAAAATTAAATAAACCCTAGCGCGTCAGAACCGCTAGATACACTAATGTTCGAAGAACAGTAGAGGATTTGTGCAGATTTTGAGTGTGTATTCCACCACTACTTACTTTTCCTACTTAAAACTAATACACCCTAAGTAATAATAGAATCTAAACTTATTTTATTTTCGGTGACTTCTTCGAAAGTTACTGCGGTAGAAAGGTGTTTGGGGCTGCCATCCGAAAAATGCCCAGAGCTTAGAAAATTTAAACAATGTTTACTTATTTTCATTGCAAATGTTTGCGATGAAAATACTTAATGTAAGCATTTATTGGAACGAAAATAGCAAAATGGCCTAGTGCTGGCAGCTCTTTGGTGGAACCGTAACAAAAACTATGTCGCATCTGCCTTACGTTGAAGTCAACCTGCTCTGCGAATTTCGTATTGATCCGATGACTGCATTGAAAGTTATAGGGATGCAAAAAAATTAAAGAATACCATTCGGAAAAGTTTTCAAATTTTCTAGATCTTAATATTTGGTGTTTATTTTCACTATAAGATCCTTAGGATTTGAAAGTTCTATGCTAAAATCGTTTACTAAAGGTATGCCAAAAAAATACAAAAACAATCATAGCTGGCAACCCTATCATTGTATTTAACTTAAATTTCTACTGGATATTGTCTACAATAAGTTTCATTTGCCATTTGAATTTCGTTATGATTCAATGACTGTATCGGAATCTATAGGGCAAAGAGCTTTATTTTCCTCAGGAATTTTCAAAATTTAAGACACCAAAATAATCATAGCTGGCGGTTCCAACCGAATTTTTCACCCAAATTTCTATCAAACGTGGTTTGAAGTAAGGTTCAGCTACTGTGTCAATTTCGTCCAAATCGAATGACTGAATCAGAATTTATAGGGCCAAAAGCAGTTATTTTTCTTAGTGATTTTTTAAGATGGCAGCACTGGCACAAAATTGCCCCTGTTTCAAAATCACTTCTATCAGACTTGGTCCTACTTAAGACCAATACATTTGGTAAATTTCAACAAATTCTGATTATCGGGCGTGAGTTTCCGTGAGCAGAAGTTTTTATTGCTAAAAAATATAGGTAAATTAGGAAAGGGTTACCAGGCGTGCCCGTTGTAAAATTTCAAATTTTTTACTAGTTTTATTTTTAATTTTTACTAATGTTCGAAGAACAATAGTATTAAACTCGTTTCACCGAAAATTCATATTTCTTTATATATATATATATATATATATCAGCAAAATGATTAAGGGAGATAATCTCTGGAGTGGCAGATCCGATTGAGCTGAAATTTTCGGAGAACGTAGGTGTATATAGTAGGTAGGTCCACGACTTTCTCAAATTCAGATATCCTAAACCTTTTGGCGGCGGCGAGCGTTTTAGTGAATTTTGAGGAACTCCTATATTTCCAAGCAGTGTAAATTTTTGTTAAAGAAAAGTATTGGGAATGAAAACTAATTATGTTCTTAGCTTGTTTATGATAAACAATTGGAAATTTTGAGCCGTGTGTGGGTGCAGAGTGCCTAAAAGTAGGCAAGGATTTTTTTGCAAATTTTGATTTGTCATTACTTGTAAGAAAAACAATGGATCATCATGAAAATTACAGAGCGTATTGATGTTGACTAAAATTTAGCACGTAGAGATTTTCAGCATAAAGCGGGTAACCCTGTAGCTGTGGCAGGGTGCTGAAAAAAAATCCTTCAAATCATTGACCTTCCTGAAAAATTTTTGATTTTTGACAAAAAATTCAAATCTTTGATAAATTGTATCCTTTGTCCTTCATCTCAAGATAAAATTTTCAAAATTCCGTTTTGCACAAGAACGGCAACCCATCACCAAATTACCTCTATTTTCAGCACTCAAAAGTTCTGTTCACGAGAACTGACGACCGGATAATTCGATCATAATCAAATTTACAGGATATGTTGGTATTATCTAGGACCAGGTCTGATAGAAGCTATTTTGAAATGCGGGCAACCCTGTGGCAGTGGTGCCATCTTCAAAAATAGGTGAGAAAAAAAACTGGTTTTAGGCCTATAACTTCCGATTCAGCCATCAAATTTGGACAAGATTCATACAGTACTTGGATCTTATCTTAGGTAACATTTGATGAAAATTTGGCTGGAAAATTAGAATAGAGTTGCCAGCTATGGTGATTTTTGTCTCCTAAATCTTGCAACTTTGCTCAGCAAAATAAAGCTTTTTTCCCTATAACTTCCGGTCCAGTGCAGAAATCAAAACGAAGATCACGCAGTAAATGGACCTTAATGTGAACCAAATGTCGTAGAAATTTCGTACCAAAATCATGAAAGGGCTGCCAGCTATGATCATTTTTGTAATTTTGTGAAATTTCTTTACAGAGCGATTATGTCATTAGATTTGCAAAAGGAAATGATCCTGCAATGATAATTAACCACAAATATTAACGCTTTAAAAATTTGAAAAGTTTTGAGGGTTTCAACCCTAAAATTCTTTTCACCCGTATAACTTCCAGCGCAGTGATTCAATCGAAACGAAATTTACTGGTTGGGTTTAACTTAACGTAAAGCAGATTTTGTATGTATTTTGCTTTGCTGCTGACACAGGCTAACCAGCATTAGCCATTTCCGTAAATATTGCACCAACAAATGCTTCAAATTACGTTCTCATATGCAAAGCATTTGCAATAAAAATAAGGAATCAATTTTTAAATTTTCCGAGTTTTGAACGTTTTTCGGATGGCAGCCTCAAACAACGTTTAACCGCTGAAACTTTCGATGAAATCCTGCGATGAGAACGAAATTCAAAGGATAAGTTGATTTGAGTATGAGCTTGTTATGGTAAACTTATTACTGCTTCGTTCGGAAAGTGTTGCCAGCACTGAACATTTACATCATTTGTGTTAGAGTTGAGTTTTGTTGCTTTGGATAAGAAATGGTTGATATGATTCTACACAACAGTGTATTAAGTCTTTCCACACTTTTTTGTCCCTCAAAGACAATTTCTTCGAAAATTAGTTTTCTAGCGGTTCAGGTGCGCTAGAGTTTTTACTTTTTACTGGCAAAGCATAAAAAGCAATCCAACGACAACCCTCGTACGGGTCTAGGGGTTGAAGCTGGTAGAGAGCTTCATTACAACTTTTTTTAATCATTGTGGATACGAGTGTGGAGTGATTAGTTCCACGACTCACTTTACCCCTGATTTAAATCAGGTACCTAATCAGAGCTAGGTGAACTAAAAAGCTTGGTGCGCGGACCCTCGTCCGAACCTGGATAAGAGCCAGGGACCCCACGCGCAAGAAGCCAGTGCTCTACCCACTAGGCTACTCAAGCTCAAAGCATATGACTTATGACAAGACAAAGCATATGACTTATTTTTGAGTGGCTTTTTATCAAAAAGCGACAATTTTTCAGGAGATTTGATGATTTAAAGGTTTTCACTTTCAGCACCTGCCCTAGCTACAGGGTTGCCTACATGCTCATTAAAAGCTTCACAAATTTACAACTAAACAACACGAATATGTTCTGAAAATTTCATAATAATTGAATAGCTCTACCAACAGTTATCGTACTTTAAAAATTTTCAAATTTTCCCGTTCTCTTTTAAGGCACCTAGCGGACACATGGGGTTAAAAATTCCAAAGCATTATCCGATTCACATGTAAAACACGTTCAAAATTTATTTTAACAACTTCATTTTTGCAAAAATTATTTGTGGACGGAACAATAGGTATATGAAAAATATCACTAAAATGGCTGCCGGCGCCAAAAAGTAAAAGATAATTGACATTTAGTGAAACTTGGACCTATTCTGCATATACACCAATGTATCCTGAAAATTTCAGCTGAATTGAATGGCGCGTTCTCGAGAAATAGTCACTGAATTTTTTTGATGATAACAATAATAATAATTATAATAATAATAATAGTTTTATTGCCAAATTCAAAATTACAATTCACAAATCCATAACAAGAAGAAAAAAACTCTAGCGCACCTGAACCGCTAGAAACACTAATGTTCGAAGAACAGTAGAAGAATCGTGCAGGTTTTGAGTGCATATTCCACCACATGCGCTGCTTATTACGGCCAAATTGTTTCAAATGCCACGTTTTACTTTTGTCTCAAGAATGCATTATAACTCATATGGTAGAAGGTTTCAGATATTACCACTGGCATGAATTTCAACGTTTATGAGAGCATAGCACTTGTTAATTATATTCGTTATCAGTTGCTTATATCACAAAATTTTGAAAGCAGCATCTCATATAATATCAATGAAGAAAATGCTCAGTGCCTGCAGCGCTGGAACTGAAGTTGGAGTTTGGGGCTGCGATCCGAAAAATTTGCAGAACTTTGGGAATTGAAACATCGGTTATTTATTTTCATTGTAAATGTTTCCGGTATGAATACTAACTGTAAGCATTTATTGATACAAAAGTAGCACAACCGACTCGTGCTGGCAACCTTTCGCCAGTATCAAAGCCAAGAATATATCACATCTGCTTCACGTTGTTATATAACATTTGAAGTTGTAGGAGTATAAAGAAATTTAGGGTTACCTGCAGCGAGTTTTTTCAAATAATCGAAAGCTTAATTGCATTCCACGTCATGCTCTTGAAGCAGAGGGTGCGAATTCAATTCAAATTCATGGGTTTTCGGATGCCAGCGAAAAGGCCTACGGAGCTGCCATCTATCTACGGAGCGTTAACCAAATTGGTCAACCTCTTGTCAGATTATACTGTGCAAAATCCAAGGTAGCACCTATCAAGGAAACTACTCTACCCCGTCTTGAACTCTCCGCTGCATATCTCTTGGCTAAGCTAGTGCGCCGATTTTCAACCATTATCAATCCATCTGCCGACTCAGTTTATCTTTGGAGTGACTCGACTATAGCACTTTCGTGGATAAGAGCGGAAACTTCTGCTCAAAGCAAGTTTATCGCAAATCGAGTATCGTACATTCAACAGCATACAACGAAAAATCACTGGTTGCATGTGCCATCTAAGCAAAACCCCGCGGACCTTATTTCGAGAGGCCTATGTGCATCACAACTGCTTAATGCAGACATGTGGTTCAGCGGTCCTCACTTCTTACAACTTCACCCTAACAGATGGCCAAACTCTAAAGGGGAGAGAATGTTGACAACAAACGACCTCAGTGAGTTGCCAACATCCCTCTCCACGACCACTACAACGCCTAGCATCTTAGCTAGTGTAAACCATCGCAATTCATTCAAAACACTTCTACACATACTAAATTTTGTAAGACGAGTCACTAGTTGGCGTTTACCAAAAGAACAACGCTTCCGAGGCGACGTTCAAAGTCCCGCTGAAATCCAAGAAGCACTATTTTTCTTACTAAAGATTATCCAAAGAAAGCACTTTTCAGATGAGATAAAGGACTTAGCGAAGCAACGTCCTGTATCTTCTAAGAGCAAACTAGCGTCATTAGGGGCATTCCTGGATGACCGAGGTTTAATTCGTGTTGGCGGTAGACTAAACGAAGCAAACCTTTCCTACGATGCGAAGCATCAATTCGTTCTTCCCGAAAAGGATGAATACGTATTGTTGTTGATGACTGAATTACACTTAACAAACCTCCATGCTGGTTCTCAAGCTCTTCTTGCCGCCGCACGGCAACGTTTTTGGCCACTAAACGGGAGAAAGCTGGCAAGGTCGATTGTCCACAAATGTGTTCGATGTGCACGCTTTCGGCCTAGAATAATGAACCAAATGATGGGGAATCTGCCATCATCACGATTACAGCCTGCACGTCCTTTTATGAATGTGGGTATCGATTATTGTGGACCTATACACATTCATTACAAAATAAGAGGAAAAAGGCCCACGAAGTCATATATATGCGTATTTGTCTGTTTCACAACCAAGGCAGTTCACTTAGAATTAGCCTCTGACCTGACCAAGGACGCTTTTATCGGGGCCCTAAAACGCTTCATTGCCAGGCGTGGAAAACCATTAAAAATCCATTGTGACAATGCTACAAACTTTGTAGGAGCTAAGAATGAGTTGGAAGAGATTCATAATCTGCTATTCACAACAGACTTCCAAAATGAGGTAATGCAGCACTGTGCGGATCAGCTTATAGAATGGTGTTTCATTCCTCCCAAAACCCCCCACTCTGGTGGCCTTTGGGAGGCTGCGGTCAAATCAGCCAAACACCATCTGAAGCGCACCATTGGCAGCACTTCCCTCACTTTCGAAGAGTTGAATACGCTCATCGCCGAAATTGAGGCAATTTTGAATTCCCGTCCGCTTACAGCTCTCTCCAGTGATCCGAACGATTTCCAGGCTCTAACCCCAGCTCATTTTCTGATTGGCGAACCCTTAACAGCTCTACCAAACCCTTTTGCAAAGAAATCAATTAAACTCAGCCTTGCTCAACGATGGGAAATGGTAGCACACAAGCAAGTTGAGTTTTGGAAACGATGGAGTATGGAGTTTCTGCATGTGTTGCAGCAAAGAAACAAATGGAAAAAACCTACTGTTGCATTAACACCTGGTCATCTTGTACTCTTAAAAGATGACTCAATTTCACCCTTGAAATGGCGTCTAGGTAGGATTATCAGCACACAAATGGGTCGAGACGGAATGATAAGGGTATTGAAGGTAAAAACTGAAAGGGGTATTTCTGACCAAGCAATCCATAATCTGGCTCCATTACCTATTATTTCAGAGACCTCAACTGCCACAGATCTCATCACCAAGCCAAATGAGCCTGAAAGGAACCAAAGCGCCCTTTCACTGGCCAACCACACATCCCTCATTTGCAGTCTACCGTTCACTAGCCTCAATACAGAAACTTTAAATACAATTAAAGGACCGTCAAAGGTCCCTAATGTATCCACTCTTCCAAAGCTCAGCATACCAAGGACATTTGGTGAAGGAAATTTATCGGCTCCAAGCCCAAAGAAACGAAAGAGAAGTCGTTTCCTTCCAATAAGTCCAATATGGAATACTATTCCATTTAAGCCGTGCACGGAAGCGCAAGAGTATAGCCGAGGGTTTGAAGAGAGATTAAAAAATATAGAAAGACTACAAAATATAGAGCAAACACGTCCAAAACGCCCTCGAAGCGTTTGTGCGGGGAATATTATGCTCCACACCTTATTAGTCATATGCATTACTTTCTGCCCTCCTACCGCTGCCATCAACCAAAGCAATAATATTGAAATAATTCCCTGGAACACTCGGCCTTTGCTCTACTTCGAAGAAATAGGGCAGATGTCAGTTGCTGCTGACAAATGGACCATGATGGTATATTACAATCTCTCCAATTACTGGAATGAAATGAATATATTTTCATCCCAATTGGATGAAATAAAAGAACTATGTAACAGGAGTATACCAACTTACAAAATCAATCTCTGTAATCCAATTCTTCAGCAGTTTAAAAAACGGTTGACATCAATACGTATTAACTACGAAATTTTATGCGACAGAAATGGGTACACCAGACGACACCGCCGTTCCCCATTTGACTTCATTGGCACGATCTACAACAAACTATTTGGGATACTTGATCAAAATTATGCTGATCATATGACCGCAACCATAAATCAAGTGAGGGAAAACGAAAACCACTTACTTCAACTACTCAAGAGTCAAACGTCTCTGATAGATTCAACGTTAAATATTATTAAACATGATCGTATCCGCTCTGAGAGCCAATTCTCCCTTGTAAATAGCAGCTTGACTTCATTTAGAGAGGCAATCAAAGCCACGAACAAAATTGTGAGCGAGCAGGAAATAACCCAATTATTCAACATGATGTCTTTACACTTTGCTCTCATGCTAACAAACTATCAAGAAGTTCAAGCAGACATCATGCACGTGCTCACCGACTACCATAATAAGAGAATAAGCCCTTTGGTACTTTCACCCTCTCAGCTACGTTCAGAACTAGCCATCATAAGAGAAAACGTTGACTCGACGCTGGTAATCCCTGGTGGAAGTCACCACGCGGATCTCCTACAATTGTATAACCTCATGACAGTCAACGCACGAGTAACTTCGGAACACGTGCTATTTAACATTCATCTACCACTCTTAAGTAAGGAAAAACTCCAAATCTTCAACATAGTGCCCATGTCAATCCTCATCAAACACACAATCGTAAAGATAAGTGTTACTTTGGCCTTGCTTTCCGTTGACCTTCATCGGGACTATTATTTCCCATTTACTGAAACCGAGCTACAAGCCTGCATAAAAACTCACAGCAGTAATTATATATGTGACAAAAAACACAAAATGTATCACAGAACAATTGGACCTTCAACGTGTGAGCTTGGTATCATTAATCAGCCAGGAATTTTACCTCCTTCTTGCACTCTTGAACCAGTAAAGTCACCAACACCGTGGCTATCGCTGCATAATCCTAGCACATGGCTGTACCAGTTTGATAGCGACACTACTATAATTGTTGTATGTAATTCTCAAACACATCAGCACATTTTAAGGGGAGCAGGCCTAATAAGATTCACCTCGAACTGCATCATTAAACAAAATTCCATGCTTATTTCAGGATATACTCACCAGTCAAGTTTGTCAAACATTTCTTTTGCCGCCTCAGCCAAAATAGACATAAACAGTGCAGAACAAAGACTTCGTAGTAGTCAATTTATTCAAGGCAAGCAGAACCTAGTAACTAGGCAAAATTTGGATGATATAAATATGCTTAATAAATCGCTACACGAGCTAAAAGCACAAGAAAGGTTTCCCCCTGACAGAAACCAAAACATTCAGCATGCTATAATAAGTTCTGTTGCTCTAGTTCTGGCAATAATCATCATATTAGCTTATCTAGCAAGGTCATTAATAAAACGAAGGAACAAACCACCACAGCCCGCTCCGAGACGATCCAATTTTAAGCTCAAGGGAGCACCTGACATTGAATCTCTATGAGAGTTCAAGGCGCGGGAGTGTTAAAAGCCACATTAATCATACATTTGTATGAATATCATTTTACTCCATCGTTACAATGCATGCCTAGACATATTACACTCAAGCATATTCATAGAACATTTTCCATGCACTTTCGAACATGACACCATGAGTGCCTGTATTATGCTATTCTAATTCATCTGTATTATGCTATTCTAATTCATCATGTTATCAAAAGTCACACGCTCATGCTCACACATCTGCTGTGATATTACACCCTATCGTCTCATGGTCAACCATGTGCGTTTCACGGTCAACCATGCAAGTCTCATGGTCAATCTCGTGTCATACTGACACCATTAGACATAAGATAGGTTGTACAGACACTGCGATGTCTTTTCCCACAGAAATGTAAATTATGCATTTTTCGTGGGAATTAGAATAAGTGAGTAAATTTAAGTAAATAGAATTTAAGTGACAATGTAAGCAAAATTTTGCTATAAATTAAGGAACGCAACAATAAACATTTCAATTCATTTTCGGACAACAAACCAGTTGTTTTAATCATTGATGATATTCATACAAATGTATGATTAATGTGGCTTTTAACATTAATATTTGCTGTTTATTGTCACTACAATATCATAACCAATTGAAAATTCTACGATAAAATCGCTTAATAAAGATATTGCAAACAAACACAAAACCAATAATAGCTGGCAACAATATCGTGGCTTTTCAACCAAATTTGGCCTGAATAATGTATATAATAGGTTCCATCAATTGAATGAAATTCGTATTGATTTCATGACTGCACTGGAAGCTATAGGGCAAAAAGTTTTATTTTCCTGAGCGAATTTTCAAAACCAAAGACACAAAAATTACCATAGCTGGCAGCACCAATCGAATTTTTCAACCAAATTTCTATCAAACAGAGTTTAGAGTAAGGTTCAGCTACTGTGTCAATTTTATTAAAATCTGGTAACTTATTCACATTTCATAGGGCAAAAAACAGTTTTTTTCTTTGTAATTTTTCAAGATGGCACCACTGGAACAGAGTTGCCTACAATTCAAAATCGCTTCTATCAGACCTGGCCCTACTTAAGTCCAATGCATTCTGTAAATTTCAATTCCACCTGATTATTGATTCGTGAGTTCCCATAATCAGAAGTTTTTGAAGCTAAAAATATAGGTTAACTGAGAAAGGGTTACCGCTCTTGTCCGACATGAAATTTCCAAAGTTTTACTTTGACTGTGTAGATTAAGCATAAGATTTGTATACAGATTGGTTTTATTGTTGAAACGGACATTTTTTAGGATATTCGATGGTTTGAATTTTTCACTTCCAAATTTTTATTTTTTCAAATTTAAGACACCAAAATTATCATAGCTGGCAGCTCCAACCGAATTTTTACCAAACGTGGTTTAAAGTAAGGTGCAGCTATCGTGTGAATTTCGTCAAAATCGAACGATTCAATCAGAATTTATAGGGCTAAAAACAATTATCTTTTTTAGTGGTTTTTCAAGATGGCACCACTGGCACAGAATCGCCAGCATTTCAAAATCACTTCTATCAGACCTGGTCCTATTTAAGGCCAATACATGCTGTGAATTTCAAATAATTCTGCTTATCGGATCGTGAGTTTCCGTGAACAGAAGTTTTGGATGCTAAAAATATAGGTAAATTGGGCAAGGGCTACCAGGCGTGCCCGTTATACCATATCTTTTTTTTTTTGGTTATGTAAACAAAGCACAAGATTTACATATGAAAGGCTTTTTTTTGAAGAAACGGCATTTTTTCAAGAGAGACGATGATTTGGAGGTGTTCACTTTCAGTGCCTGCCCTAGCTACAGGGTTGCCAGTACGCTCATTAAAACATTGATACATTGATCTACAACTAAATAAAACAAACATGTTCTGAAAATTTCGTAATCATGGAATAGCTCTGTCAAAAGTTATCGCAATTTAAAAATCTTCAAATTTTTCCGTTCTCTTTTTAGGCACCCAGCGCACACATGGGGTTAAAAAATTCCAAAATATTATCCGATTTACATGTAAAACTTGTTCGGAATTTATGTCATCAACTTTATTTTTGCAAAAATTATTTGTGTACGGAATAATAGGTATATTAAAAATATCACTAAAATGGCCGCCGGTGCCAAAGGGTTAAAGATTATTAGCTTTTGTGAGACCTGGCACTATTTTGCATACACACCAATGTGTCCTGAAAATTTCAGTTCAATCGGATGGCGCGTTCCTGAGATTTTTTCACTGAAATTTTTTGATGATATATATATATATATATATATATATATATATATATATATATATATATATATATATATATATATATATATATATATATATATATATATATATATAAATCCAAAGTGATTTTAACACTAATGTTCTTCTTCGAACATTAGTAACAAAGTTTTTTTTTTAAATTATTACGTATCGATGAAATTAAACTGAATACATTAATATCTTGTGGGTCCACCCGTTGCTTTTATCACAGCAGCAATCCTCTTGCGCATACTCCTAACGAGCTTTGTACAGTCAACGGTACTAATGGAGTTCCACTCGTGTACTAAAGCTGTTTTTAACACCACTTTTGATGTGATGGTGTATTTCTGTCTGTTACGCTTCAGAATACCCCAGAAGTGTTCGATAGGGTTCAGATCTGGGGACTGCGCTGGCCAATCTTCTAATTCAATATTGTTGTCTCTAAACCAGCGCATCGTAATCGCCGATTTGTGACAAGCCAAACCACTTCATTTTCTTATATTTAATCGATTTCAGGGTCATCTGTAAATTCACACTCCGCTCCCACATCATTCTCAGTTTCACTTTCATTCGCTACTGAATCTGCGGCTCCCTGAATTCACATGCATGCATTCCAGCAACTTTTGAGTATCTTGCACAAATTTGTAGAAACGATTCGCTTCGTTTAGGCATGTAAACAAATCGTTTTCGGGGCAACAGCGTTTCTGTTGACGATGATATGACAGAACTTTTCAAGTTTTTCGTAGACTTTCATACGAATCGCTACGTAGCTGAATAATTCGATCATTGTATCGAATGATGCTAGATATAAACGACATTTTCGATTGTTTGGTGGATGATAAGAGTCAACTATTTGAGTATTATTTGAGGCATTTGTGACGAACGTGCCCATCACCACACGCCCAATCGATTCAAAAGTTACATCCGAAGACGTAGTTTCCGATGCTCCGATGATGGAGTAGAGTTAGTCGGTTGAGGATGGCTGTCGACTGTCGTGGTGACCATTTCCGCTTGGCCCCTTAGCTGCGCGATGGGTTGCTCGCTTCCAGGTCAGGTACTCGCCGATCGTCTCATCTACATCGACGGCGAAGGCTTGGCTTGGCGGGGAGCGCTCGTCTTCAACACCGGGGAGTCCAAGTTCGTCGCATCACCATTACACTTATAATTACACTTTTTTTTTTACAATCTTATTACAATCCATTCTATTCAATTATAGTTACAATTCCTATTACCATTCATTCTATTCAATTATAATTACCATCTTTATTACCGTTAATCAACATTACCAAAAAATTGTTTTTTCCATTGTACAATTGATTTGCCCTACGCACTGGCGTAACATTTCCCCCTTCCCCAGAGAATTAAGAAGTGATTCTCGATATAACTACTAATGTAGGACCCGCTTATTATTCGGACTTGACCTGGACCGCTCTGCATTTTTGGTTTTAGTACCCTCGGAGTTCTTCTTGGAGTAGGTGGCACGAATGACTCAACGGACACTCTCGTTGCCTCCAATGAACGCCCCAGCGTCACCAGTTCTCCAATCGATTCGAATTGCACCAGAGCCAGCTGAGTCGGGTAAAAGGGAGCAATATTTTTACGGAGTATTTTCAACTTCTCCGCTTCGCTCGGTTGGTCACTCAATCGACGGAACAAACCCTCCATCACCGCCCCAAATACCCCGATTGACTCCGTGTTGCCCTGCGTGCGACGTCTAATTTCATCCAGCAGCCTATCATCGTAGTCTGCGGGAAGGAATTCGGCTCGTAATTCCTTCACCAGGCCCTCCCAACTCTGGCAGATTGCGCGGTTTGCCCGAAACCAGATTAGCGCCTTTCCTTCAAAGAGGTCCATGGCCGACCGGAACAGCTGCGCTTTTTTTAGTCCCTTCGCCTCCCTAAGCTCTTCCATCCGTTCGAGAAACGCGCTCACCGAGTATGGCGATTCTCCACTAAATTTCAACCCCCACTTTTGGAGATCTATCGGCTTTTGAGGCTGAAACATCGGGGTACTCGGGGCTGACAATGTTGGACTGTCCAGAGTCCATACCTCCTTAGACTCCTCGCTTTCTGCGCCGCCTGCCTTGAAGAGCAGGTCGCCCATAGCTATCATTAGTTGGCCCTTGGCCTGCCTCAAGAAGTCTCTTTCTTCCCCCGTTTCCCCTTTCATTCTACCCAAACGTCGCAGGGCGAAGCATATTTTCCCCTTGACTTTACTAAATTCCGGCGAATTAAAGTCTCCCAAAAATGGGTCCACCAACATTTTGATATCCACTATTTTTGCGTTTATCGCCTCTCGGTCCTCTGAGAATGAAAACGGATACGTTGCCATTGCAACAGACTCACCCAAGGCTACTTCGCTTCTTAACGCCCCCCTCAGCAGTTTCCGCATGGTCTCCACCGTGTCACCAGACAGACCCCGGATTGATAGCTCATACGCGAGTTCGTCCTTACTCAGCCGATCGACCGAGATGTTTCCGACACCGCTTCCGCTAGCCATTTTCTAATGTTCACCCTTAACAAAAATCTATCTAGTAAAACTAAATGAACGAACTGTCCAGTCGCCAACGCCCTACTGAACACCACCAGAACATACCCACTGCCACCAGAATCCAAGCGCCTCTCATACTGCGTGAATATATGCTGCCTTTGCTGTGGGGAACCGCAAGAATCACGAGTCGGACACAAGCTACCACCTAGACAACCCGAATACCGATTTTCAAACCCAGAATTTCGCACATAAACTATACACACCGCACTGAAAATTCGGCCAGTCAATTCTTCCCACCTCGGTTTTCCCCCGGTCTGTAAATGTTGTTAACTTCGAAGCGAGAAGTTTGCGACGGTTGCCACTTCAACCAGCGAAAGGAAAAAAAATACACCAGCGTTACACTATATTGACACAATTATATTGACCCAATTCAAACGCTCCAACAATCAAAAATCCCTATCGACGGCGCCGCGAATCACTATCAACAATTTTCACAAGCTATCAAAAGTACTAACTTCCTTACATCTATATTACAAAATATCTACCTGAACTAATCTCCGATCGGATTTATCTTGTCGCATCTACTCCGTGGTTATTGCTTCCCAAAAATGGGGACTCCCCGTGTAGTCGCCTCTACTGTTGGTTCGTCCTAGCGCTCGCTGATAGTAGTTGTCGCCGTCAGTAAACTGCAAGTCACTCGTACTCGATTTAGCATCCAAAAGCCAAAGTAAAACTTTGCCAAAATCCGTCGGAACGTAGTTATCTAGTTTTCCGACCAAAGATCGCCTCCCAGCTCAATCCAGTGTGAAACTCTTAAATCCCTCATCCACTCGTTCGTCAATCTCTCCAACGTCTCGTCGTGGTCGTTCACAATATGCAATATACAATCTCGCATTAGTTTTCTGCTCTGATGTTGCTAAGAACTTCACCTTACCGTCGTCGCTAGTCGAATAGAAAGATCCAACACCAGACCAACTCCCAGAGGGCCTCGCTTCGCTATTCTCGTTACCGCTTCTCCGGTATCTGCAAATTCCGTTGCCGACAAAGTACTATTGGGAATATGCTGGCGGGTGCATTGGCCTATGTACTTGCTGCACGCGCATTCACGAGTGCATTTTCTCGCAGAGGCAGCGATCGGAACGCGCCCTTAGTACTTTTAGTACTTTTCGTTCGCCGCTTGATGGCGGTTCGATCGCCCTTCGACATTTGTCGTGTTGACTTTTCAATCGTGTTTTGAGATCAGAGCGGTAGCCGCATTTTTCGCACGCAAACAGTTGCTGCTCTTTTGGAATGTGTTGTTTAGGTGGTTTTTACTAATGTTCGAAGAACAATAGTATTAAACTCGTTTCACCGAAAATTCATATTTCTTTATATATATATATATATATATATCAGCAAAATGATTAAGGGAGATAATCTCTGGAGTGGCAGATCCGATTGAGCTGAAATTTTCGGAGAACGTAGGTGTATATAGTAGGTAGGTCCACGACTTTCTCAAATTCAGATATCCTAAACCTTTTGGCGGCGGCGAGCGTTTTAGTGAATTTTGAGGAACTCCTATATTTCCAAGCAGTGTAAATTTTTGTTAAAGAAAAGTATTGGGAATGAAAACTAATTATGTTCTTAGCTTGTTTATGATAAACAATTGGAAATTTTGAGCCGTGTGTGGGTGCAGAGTGCCTAAAAGTAGGCAAGGATTTTTTTGCAAATTTTGATTTGTCATTACTTGTAAGAAAAACAATGGATCATCATGAAAATTACAGAGCGTATTGATGTTGACTAAAATTTAGCACGTAGAGATTTTCAGCATAAAGCGGGTAACCCTGTAGCTGTGGCAGGGTGCTGAAAAAAAATCCTTCAAATCATTGACCTTCCTGAAAAATTTTTGATTTTTGACAAAAAATTCAAATCTTTGATAAATTGTATCCTTTGTCCTTCATCTCAAGATAAAATTTTCAAAATTCCGTTTTGCACAAGAACGGCAACCCATCACCAAATTACCTCTATTTTCAGCACTCAAAAGTTCTGTTCACGAGAACTGACGACCGGATAATTCGATCATAATCAAATTTACAGGATATGTTGGTATTATCTAGGACCAGGTCTGATAGAAGCTATTTTGAAATGCGGGCAACCCTGTGGCAGTGGTGCCATCTTCAAAAATAGGTGAGAAAAAAAACTGGTTTTAGGCCTATAACTTCCGATTCAGCCATCAAATTTGGACAAGATTCATACAGTACTTGGATCTTATCTTAGGTAACATTTGATGAAAATTTGGCTGGAAAATTAGAATAGAGTTGCCAGCTATGGTGATTTTTGTCTCCTAAATCTTGCAACTTTGCTCAGCAAAATAAAGCTTTTTTCCCTATAACTTCCGGTCCAGTGCAGAAATCAAAACGAAGATCACGCAGTAAATGGACCTTAATGTGAACCAAATGTCGTAGAAATTTCGTACCAAAATCATGAAAGGGCTGCCAGCTATGATCATTTTTGTAATTTTGTGAAATTTCTTTACAGAGCGATTATGTCATTAGATTTGCAAAAGGAAATGATCCTGCAATGATAATTAACCACAAATATTAACGCTTTAAAAATTTGAAAAGTTTTGAGGGTTTCAACCCTAAAATTCTTTTCACCCGTATAACTTCCAGCGCAGTGATTCAATCGAAACGAAATTTACTGGTTGGGTTTAACTTAACGTAAAGCAGATTTTGTATGTATTTTGCTTTGCTGCTGACACAGGCTAACCAGCATTAGCCATTTCCGTAAATATTGCACCAACAAATGCTTCAAATTACGTTCTCATATGCAAAGCATTTGCAATAAAAATAAGGAATCAATTTTTAAATTTTCCGAGTTTTGAACGTTTTTCGGATGGCAGCCTCAAACAACGTTTAACCGCTGAAACTTTCGATGAAATCCTGCGATGAGAACGAAATTCAAAGGATAAGTTGATTTGAGTATGAGCTTGTTATGGTAAACTTATTACTGCTTCGTTCGGAAAGTGTTGCCAGCACTGAACATTTACATCATTTGTGTTAGAGTTGAGTTTTGTTGCTTTGGATAAGAAATGGTTGATATGATTCTACACAACAGTGTATTAAGTCTTTCCACACTTTTTTGTCCCTCAAAGACAATTTCTTCGAAAATTAGTTTTCTAGCGGTTCAGGTGCGCTAGAGTTTTTAGAGTTATCTTACTCTTGCAGACTTGATTGAAAACTTGGCATGTGAATTTCTTAGGATCCAAATGTGAGCCGATATGCTCCATAAAAGCATCACATCGACAACGAAGAACTGTTCGTAGTGGTTTCGTATCATATGATTCTTGATATCTTGAAACGTTTGAAAGTTTATCTGGCATCTTTCGCAGACTAGTTGGAAGGAATCGCGTATTGGTTTGTCTAAGGCAATCCGGTGTTTGGCACGACGTTTGACATCATCTCCACAGAAAATATCTGGTCGATGCAAATGACTCCGATAGCTTCCGGCAATCGTCTCTAATTGAGAAGGATCCGCTTGTTCTGTATCTTTGTCTTGTACTGCCTCTGAAACGAATGCTCTTGGGGTGATTTCGTCACAGGACTTGAAATGTTTGTGGGTGAGACAAAACCACTTCATTTTCTTATATTTAATCGATTTCAGGGTCATCTGTAAATTCACACTCCGCTCCCACATCATTCTCAGTTTCACTTTCATTCGCTACTGAATCTGCGGCTCCCTGAATTCACATGCATGCATTCCAGCAACTTTTGAGTATCTTGCACAAATTTGTAGAAACGATTCGCTTCGTTTAGGCATGTAAACAAATCGTTTTCGGGGCAACATCGTTTCTGTTGACGATGATATGACAGAACTTGTACCGAACTGCCAACTACTAGCAGCTCGGTGTAACACGTGATGGTATCATGACCACACGGCAACAACAGAGCCTTCAACGATACGAGGAGGCAGCGAGACGATGAGTCGACCAGCATCGATCGCAGTGAACGGAGTGAGCGCGATTTCCTTATTTCAACAGAGCAAAACGAGCGTGTGCGAATTAAACTGCGTTTGAAGAATAGAAAATAAAAGTAAATGTATTGATCAAGTGAATGTGTTTATCTTTCATTCCCGTTGCCATCCTTTTGCAACATTTGGTCCGTCGAGCCGGATTTGCGGGTCGTAGATATGTGCTCGGGCGGATTGTGAATTTTCGCTTTGCCAGTGATTTGAATTCGTGCTTAGAGCGAGATGTGCGTGTATTGTTTATCAAGGCTCTACGTGCAGGGCTATTTGGCTGTGAAGTGTACTGTTTGACAATTAGCTGTTTATGGGTTGGTGCTGCGTATGTGTCGGTGCTGGTCGGCTTCAGTAATTGCCGCTTATTTTCGATGCGGCATCAGGTAGATCTTGCTCGTCGATTCGGGATATCGTAGTGCGTAATAGTGCATGTAGTCGTAGTAATTGCTGGTAGTATCTTAGAATAGAACTATACATGCTACCTGTGCATGGAAATTAGAGCGTGCTGGGCATGCATATATTATAGGTAGGTGCGATTAGAGCAGTATGAGTGGTTATGTGTGTGCTGTTGTGCGTAAGTAAATTACAATATGAGCGAGTAGAATAATATGAGCGAGTAGGGCAATATGAGCAAGTAGAGCAAGATGTGCGGGTAGAGCCACATTTGCATTTTAAATAATAGAGCGACTGGAAATTCCACCATAGAGCGATGTGGAATTTCCGTCATATGCGTTAAATATGCCATACCATCGAAAACGTTAACGCATCGAGGGATCAATACAACTAGCCATTCTGATCGTGAAGGGTCGAGTGGTTTGGACGACTGAGAATTCAACATTCATTTTAATTTCAGTTTTGGCGATTAAGTGAAGGCTGCGATGGAATTAGCGAAAAGATGAGATGAGCTGTGGAGGTTTGTTCAACGATCGTACGGTTTTGTAACAAGCGAAGCATTTTGCGATGCTACGATGCAAGAGCTGTCTGTGCGTCGGAACATGCTGGAGGAGCCGTTTTGCGAGCTTAAGCGCATCCACTTGGAATTAGTGGATTGTGCCGACGAAAACCAAATCAAGGATACTGAAAGCGTTTACGATATGTCAGAGGATACGTATATTCGTGCCATAGCAAAGCTGGATGAGCGTTTAGAGAAGGAGGTGAGTCGTGTGAAGCAGTTTACTGTGAGCAACGAGGAAGGAACATGTGCGTAATAGAGCGTGGTGCATGTTCTAGATACTTGGGGTGACTTTAGTGGAAATTTCCGCACATTTGTAAAGTTTCCTTTACCGATTTGTGGCCTCAGTGCACAACAACCCTGCTGTTAAGCCAGTTTTCAAGTTGCAGCATCTCAAGGCGGCAGTCACAGGAGAAGCTCAGCGTGTGTTGGGAAATTGGCAAATCCCAGCAGTTAATTATATGGAGGAGTGGCAACGATTATGCGATGTGTACGATGATCAGCATTTTATCCGTCGTGCACATATCACAGCACTATTTCAAAATATCAAAATTAAAGTAGGCATCAAATGATAGACTTAGACGGCTGATCGATCAAACACATGAATCGATGCGGTAGCTGAAGACACTCAATGCGGCTGTCGAGCACTGGGACCTTATATTGGTCTACTTGATAGCAGAATGACTTGACTGAAAAACAGCTGGGGACTGGAAAATTCAGAGAGCGAATGCGGAACCAAAATAGAAGATGTTGTGCGCGTTCTAGCGCTCGTTGATAGTAGTTGTCGCCATCAGTAAACTGCAAGTCACTCGTACTCGATTTAGCATCCAAAAGCCAAAGTAAAACTTTCCAAAAATCCGTCGGAACGTAGTTATCTAGTTTTCCGACCAAAGATCGCCTCCCAGCTCAATCCAGTGTGAAACTCTTAAATCCCTCATCCACTCGTTCGTCAATCTCTCCAACGTCTCGTCGTGGTCGTTCACAATATGCAATATACAATCTCGCATTAGTTTCCTGCTCTGATGTTGCTAAGAACTTCACCTTACCGTCGTCGCTAGTCGAATAGAAAGATCCAACACCAGACCAACTCCCAGAGGGCCTCGCTTCGCTATTCTCGTTACCGCTTCTCCGGTATCTGCAAATTCCGTTGCCGACAAAGTACTATTGGGAATATGCTGGCGGGTGCATTGGCCTATGTACTTGCTGCACGCGCATTCACGAGTGCATTTTCTCGCAGTGGCAGCGATCGGAACGCGCCCTTAGTACTTTTAGTACTTTTCGTTCGCCGCTTGATGGCGGTTCGATCGCCCTTCGACATTTGTCATGTTGACTTTTCAATCGTGTTTTGAGATCAGAGCGGTAGCCGCATTTTTCGCACGCAAACAGTTGCTGCTCTTTTGGAATGTGTTGTTTAGGTGGTTTTTTAGAGTTATCTTACTCTTGCAGACTTGATTGAAAACTTGGCATGTGAATTTCTTAGGATCCAAATGTGAGCCGATATGCTCCATAAAAGCATCACATCGACAACGAAGAACTGTTCGTAGTGGTTTCGTATCATATGATTCTTGATATCTTGAAACGTTTGAAAGTTTATCTGGCATCTTTCGCAGACTAGTTGGAAGGAATCGCGTATTGGTTTGTCTAAGGCAATCCGGTGTTTGGCACGACGTTTGACATCATCTCCACAGAAAATATCTGGTCGATGCAAATGACTCCGATAGCTTCCGGCAATCGTCTCTAATTGAGAAGGATCCGCTTGTTCTGTATCTTTGTCTTGTACTGCCTCTGAAACGAATGTTCTTGGAATGATTTCGTCACAGGACTTGAAATGTTTGTGGGTGAGACAAAACCACTTCATTTTCTTATATTTAATCGATTTCAGGGTCATCTGTAAATTCACACTCCGCTCCCACATCATTCTCAGTTTCACTTTCATTCGCTACTGAATCTGCGGCTCCCTGAATTCACATGCATGCATTCCAGCAACTTTTGAGTATCTTGCACAAATTTGTAGAAACGAGTCGCTTCGTTTAGGCATGTAAACAAATCGTTTTCGGGGCAACATCGTTTCTGTTGACGATGATATGACAGAACTTGTACCGAACTGCCAACTACTAGCAGCTCGGTGTAACACGTGATGGTATCATGACCACACGGCAACAACAGAGCCTTCAACGATACGAGGAGGCAGCGAGACGATGAGTCGACCAGCATCGATCGCAGTGAACGGAATGAGCGCGATTTCCTTATTTCATCAGAGCAAAACGAGCGTGTGCGAATTAAACTGCGTTTGAAGAATAGAAAATAAAAATAAATGTATTGATCAAGTGAATGTGTTTATCTTTCATTCCCGTTGCCATCCTTTTGCAACATTTGGTCCGTCGAGCCGGATTTGCGGGTCGTAGATATGTGCTCGGGCGGATTGTGAATTTTCGCTTTGCCAGTGATTTGAATTCGTGCTCAGAGCGAGATGTGCGTGTATTGTTTATCAAGGCTCTACGTGCAGGGCTATTTGGCTGTAAAGTGTACTGTTTGACAATTAGCTGTTTATGGGTTGGTGCTGGTCGGCTTCAGTAATTGCCGCTTATTTTCGATGCGGCATCAGGTAGATTTTGCTCGTCGATTCGGGATATCGTAGTGCGTAATAGTGCATGTAGTCGTAGTAATTGCTGGTAGTATCTTAGAATAGAACTATACATGCTACCTGTGCATGGAAATTAGAGCGTGCTGGGCATGCATATATTATAGGTAGGTGCGATTAGAGCAGTATGAGTGGTTATGTGTGTGCTGTTGTGCGTAAGTAAATTACAATATGAGCGAGTAGAATAATATGAGCGAGTAGGGCAATATGAGCAAGTAGAGCAAGATGTGCGGGTAGAGCCACAATTGCATTTTAAATAATAGAGCGACTGGAAATTCCACCATAGAGCGATGTGGAATTTCCGTCATATGCGTTAAATATGCCATACCATCGAAAACGTTAACGCATCGAGGGATCAATACAACTAGCCATTCTGATCGTGAAGGGTCGAGTGGTTTGGACGACTGAGAATTCAACATTCATTTTAATTTCAGTTTCGGCGATTAAGTGAAGGCTGCGATGGAATTAGCGAAAAGATGAGATGAGCTGTGGAGGTTTGTTCAACGATCGTACGGTTTTGTAACAAGCGAAGCATTTTGCGATGCTACGATGCAAGAGCTGTCTGTGCGTCGGAACATGCTGGAAGAGCCGTTTTGCGAGCTTAAGCGCATCCACTTGGAATTAGTGGATTGTGCCGACGAAAACCAAATCAAGGATACTGAAAGCGTTTACGATATGTCAGAGGATACGTATATTCGTGCCATAGCAAAGCTGGATGAGCGTTTAGAGAAGGAGGTGAGTCGTGTGAAGCAGTGTACTGTGAGCAACGAGGAAGGAACATGTGCGTAATAGAGCGTGGTGCATGTGCTAGATACTTGGGGTGACTTAAGTGGAAATTGCCGCACATTTGTAAAGTTTCCTTTACCGATTTGTGGCCTCAGTGCACAACAACCCTGCTGTTAAGCCAGTTTTCAAGTTGCAGCATCTCAAGGCGGCAGTCACAGGAGAAGCTCAGCGTGTGTTGGGAAATTGGCAAATCCCAGCAGTTAATTATATGGAGGAGTGGCAACGATTATGCGATGTGTACGATGATCAGCATTTTATCCGTCGTGCACATATCACAGCACTATTTCAAAATATCAAAATTAAAGTAGGCATCAAATGATAGACTTAGACGGCTGATCGATCAAACACATGAATCGATGCGGTAGCTGAAGACACTCAATGCGGCTGTCGAGCACTGGGACCTTATATTGGTCTACTTGATAGCAGAATGACTTGACTGGAGAACAGCTGGGGACTGGGAAATTCAGAGAGCGAATGCGGAACCAAAATAGAAGAAGTTGTGCGCGTTCTAAGAGCAAGACCGTTGGCCCATTTAAAGGAGCTTGGTGCGTTGTTAGAGCGAAGAGCGAGAACGTTGGTCCATGTGAAGGAGCAAGTGAACAGAACCGTAAAGATCGCGAGGATTGGAGCAATAAAATGTGTGCCTAAGAGCAAACTATCGAGCTGAGCAATGCAGTGTGAGAATAAACAACAGTGTGCCTTGCTCAATTTCAGCAGTAAATGCACGGATGGTCAACAACACGTGCGAGAAGAGAAAATGATGTCAACATTGCATGCAAGAGAATGGTGAGCGGATTTGGTGTTGGTTCGTATGATGGTAGTACACCAATCAATACATTGCTTTGGACATTAACAGTGCGGTTACAGAAATAAAGAGCGAGTGCAGGTCATCCAAGGTGCGTTTGGGCAAACTCTACTACAAGAGCAAAGCAAAGTGCATTGCAGTTTCATTGGAGCGATTGAGCCAAAGAAACTAGAACTTCAAGTGCGAGTCTTCTGGGAGCAAGAAGAAGGTGGGAAAGTGTGCCGGTCACTAAAGAAAGAGCGAGTGAAGCGACTATTTGTTCGAGCGCAAGAGTTTGATGCAGCCCTATAGCGATTCAACATGCTTGAGCGATCTGGAGTTAAAGGAGCAGTACGTTCATTTCATACGTGAATATGAGCGACTAGGTAACATGTGTGTGCTTAGAGGCGCAGAGGCCGGGAACCGAGGTCCTTCGCATTCCGCATTACAGCGTCATGCAACGAAGTGAAAATGGTGGGCGAGAAGCTGCAACGTGACATAGCGAATACACTTATGCGATTTCGACGGCACAAGTTTGCGATAAGTGCGGACATGAAGATAATCTTTCGTCAGGTACGAGTTAAGCAGAGCAATTGGGACTATCGATATATATTTTGCCGCGAAGATCACGATCAGCCATTACGCGAGTATTCGCTTACGGTTATGACCTTTGGCACAGCAGCGGCAGCACACTCTATCATCAGAGCTATACGATGAAGAGTAGCGATATCCGAAGGCATCTTTGGTCGTGCGAAAAAATTTCTACATGGACGATTGCTTATTCGGTGCAGAGACAAGAAGCAACGCAGTTGTTCGAGGAGCTTAACGAAATGCTGTCAAGTGGTGGAGTCAAACTTCGGAAGTATACATCGAATAGTCAACACGTACTTCGAGCGATAAATAAGCCTGAGCGGCAGGAAGTTTTGCTAAGCGATTCATCGGAAGCTAAGGTGTTTGGACTGAAGTGACTCACGAGCGGGGTTGAATAGGCGTTTGGCGTGTGAGAGCTGAACAATGGCCCGGTTACTTCGAAAAGATAAATCTCAGTCACATTGTCAAGTTCAATGACTGGGTCCAATAATTGTTTGGGCCAAAATTTTACTGCAAGAATTATGGAAGCTGAAGATGAGTTGGAAGGGCCAAGTGCAATTAAACTGTACTGTGCGATTGGAGCAATTTCGAAAAGAATTATCATTGCTAGAAAGGGTACACGACATTACAGGCTGCAGATCCATGGCAGAGCAGAGCGTAAGGAGCGTCTAGGAGCATGTAACAGAGTGTATAGAGTGTATAAATAGTGTCAAGGAGCATCTAGTGGTGTGTATGGAGCGGTAATCTATGTGCGAGTGCAGAGCAAACAGGGTGTGACTATGCGGCTTTTAGTGTCTAAAAATAAATTTGCTCCAGTCAAGACAGGATCGATTCTGGCACCCGGCTGAGCTATAGGGCAAGGCATGTGAATTCAGAGGAAGAGAACATTTCCGTGGAGTGATTTTACAGTAGTACATCCACCGCATGAGCTGAAGCCAACAAAATAAATACAGATGTTGCTGCGTGGGCGCATGTGAGCAGAGCAAACAGCCCAGAAATGTCTCGAGCCGAAAAACTTTGCTTAGTGAACTTTTGGTTAGTAAAACATGCGAGAGCGAAAATACATGACCGACACCAACGTTGAGCGAGCCGCGATGACAAGAAAAAAGCAAGGGAGGAACTTCTTCCCAAGAGCAACGTCGATATCTGTGCAGCAAGCTTAGAGCTAATGGAGCGTACCTGTCGGTATAATAACTTAGCTACTTCGAGCAACGTCTTATGTTCTGCGCTTCATCCGAAACATTAGAAGAGAAAAGCAAGAGCGAAGGGAAAAACATATCAAAAGAGCGAACGAGACACACGGCGATTATGCACCCTTCCTTCTCCAACCAAATGCAGTGAAGGATTGCAATTTTTGAATTAAACAATCCCAATAAGGAGTATACAAATTGAATATGGTGTTTCAATGCTGGTCAATAGGTTTACCGGGAAAGAGTATCGTATTTCCTTTGAGGCCAGTCTTGGATTTGATTGATTTGTTACGCGTCGGCGGGCTAATCTGCAAGTCTTGATGCAGTTATGGGCAAAACACCTGCTCATCATACCAGCATCGTCAAGGACAGGCTGGCTGCTGCTAAATGGTACACACTGATGAACGATTAATAAATCAACAATTGCATCAAGAGTATTGGATGCCCTGTTTTCGAAATGCAGCTCGCAGAGTGGTACGTGCCTGTATCACTTGTGCAACGATGAATGCACGGATCATGCCACTTGCTTAGGAATTGACTGCAGCCTACTAAACTATTTCTACATTCTGGCGTGGACTTCGCTGGGCCAATCACCATCCAAGCTTGGCAAGGCAGAGCGGAAAGAGGCATGCAAGCTAAGGACTATGTAGCTGTATTTGTATGCATGGCATCTAAGGCAGATCATCTTGATGCGGTAACAAACCGAGCTATGAAGACATTTGTAGCATGCTTTCGGCGTATTTTGTTGGACGGCGAGATCACTGTGCAAGAATGTATAGTGATAATGGCCAGACCATTCTTGGAGCACTTAAAATATCGAAAGAGATACAGAATGGCGATTCATCACACTTGTTGGAGGCTGCGCGAGTTAAGTAATGATCCGAGTGGCATAGTAGCATTGACCCCAGTTCATTTCTTGTTAGAAGAAGCGGTAATTCAGGCACTTTCCAAATGCGACGAATATGTACCGGAGAGCAGGACATGGCGAAGGCTCCAACAAATGACGGGAGCGTTTTGGAGGCGGTGGCAGAGCAATTACTTGATTTCGTTGCAGGGGCAAAAGAGGTGGCGGACTGAGCGACAAAACCTGCAAGTGTGCAGGTTAGTGCTTATACGGGACGAAGACGTGCCACCCACTTTCTGGATAATGGGGCGAGTGATAAAAACCATCAAAGGTGCTGATGGTCTAGTCAGAAGTGCGGTGGTGATAACATACAACACGAGCAATTTGAAAGCTGAGTGTCCCCTCACTTGAAATTGATGATCAGAAATGTATTGATTTTCCGGTCTTCCGCGGCGTTTGTTTGGGAATGTACCGAACTGCCAACTACTAGCAGCTCGGTGTAACACGTGATGGTATCATGACCACATGGCAACAACAGAGCCTTCAACGATACGAGGAGGCAGCGAGACGATGAGTCGACCAGCATCGATCGCAGTGAACAAAGTGAGCGCGATTTCCTTATTTCAACAGAGCAAAACGAGCGTGTGCAAATTAAACTGCGTTTGAAGAATAGAAAATAAAAATAAATGTATTGATCAAGTGAATGTGTTTATCTTTCATTCCCGTTGCCATCCTTTTGCAACAGAGCTCTTCAAGTTTTTCGTAGATTTTCATACGAATCGCTACGTGGCTGAATAATTCGATCATTGTATCGAATGATGCTAAACATAAACGGCATTTTCGATTGTTTGGTGGATGATAAGAGTCAACTATTCGAGTATTATTTGAGGCATTTGTGACGAACGTGCCCATCACCACACGCCCAATCGATTCAAAAGTTACATCCGAAGACGTAGTTTCCGATGCTCCGATGATGGAGTAGAGTTAGTCGGTTGAGGATGGCTGTCGACTGTCGTGGTGGTTGCTCGCTCGGTCGTTGTCGCGATGGGTTGCTCGCTTCCAGGTCAAGTACTCGCCGATCGTCTCATCTACATCGACGGCGAAGGCTTGGCTTGGCGGGGAGCGCTCGTCTTCAACACCGGGGAGTCAGAGTTCGTCGCGTCACCATTACACTTATAATTACACTTTTTTTTTTACAATCTTATTACAATTCATTCTATTCAATTATAGTTACAATTCCTATTACCATTCACTCTATTCAATTATAATTACCATCTTTATTACCGTTAATCAACATTACCAAAAAATTGTATTTTCCATTGTACAATTGATTTGCCCTACGCACTGGCGTAACACATTGATAAATTTTAACCTTTGTGCATCATGCCAATTTAAAATTTTGAAAATTCCGATTTGCACAAGAACGGCAACCCATCACCAAATTACCTCTATTTTCAGCATTCAAAAATTCTGTTCACGAGAACTGACGATCGGATAATGCGATCAATATGAAATTTACAGATAGAAGTTATTTTGAAATACGGGCAACACTGTGGCAGTGGTGCCATTTGAAAAAATCGCTGAGAAAAAAAACTGGTTTTTGGCCTATAGCTTCCAATTTAGCCACCAAATTTTAACGAAATTCACGCAGTAGGTGAACCTTACTCTAAAATAGATTTCATAGAATTTTGGTTGAAAAATTGTATTCAGAAGCAAAGCGTTTACAATAAAATAAGCAACCGATATTTAAATTTTCCGAGTTTTGAAAATTTTTCGGATGGCAACCCCAGACATAGTTTAATCGCTGAAACTTTCGATGATATCCTCGGATGAAAACGAAATTCAAAGGATAGGTTGATTAAGCACGAGCATGTTATGGTAGGTTTATTGCTGCTGTGTTGGACAAATGTTGCCAGCACTGAACATATTCATCATTTGTGTTATAGGAAATGCTGTTAAAAAATAATTTTTGTTCCTTTGGTTAAGAAATGGTTGATTTGAGACTACAAAGAAGTGTGTAACGTCTTCACTCATTTTTAAATCCCTAAATGATAACTTCTTCGAAAATTAGTTATCTAGCGGTTCTGATGCGCTAGACTTTGTTTTTTGTTGGCTGCTGAAAGTCACGGCTTCTTTCTAGCTTTACAACGTTTTAAGCCGGCTTCTGTGAGACGCCTTCTTATCGATCGAGCTCTTATTACTTTCCCCAAGTTTTCCAAAAGGTAAGCGGCAAGCGCAGAAGATATTTTTTACGCTCCTTCAAAGAGCCGTGGACAAGTTTTCTGTCCTGCCGTTTTGAAGTTACACGTTTTCTGCCTGTTCTTGGCTTATTTTCGTGAGAACAGGGCAAATCTCAAGTTGAGATTGCCAAGCTAGTGACATGTTCTCGGTGCGCAGT
Source organism: Nemotelus pantherinus (assembly GCA_963978885.1). NCBI lineage: Eukaryota > Metazoa > Arthropoda > Insecta > Diptera > Stratiomyidae > Nemotelus > Nemotelus pantherinus. The sequence continues at coordinate 116,831,125 of OZ022264.1, forward strand.
ACAATCTGCTATCATGCGGCTTGCGGAGACCATTTCCGCAAGCTGCATGATAGTAGATTGCACTGCGCACCGACAACATGTCACTAGCTTGGCAATCTCAACTTGAGATTTGCCCTGTTCATGTAGAGACTGAATTCTACCGCGTTATATATATATATATATATATATATATATATATATATATATATATATATATATATATATATATATACATATATATGTGTATATATATATATATATATATATATATATATATATATATATATATATATATATATACATATATATATATATATATATATATATATATATATATATATATATATATATATATATATATATATATATATATATATATATATATATATATATATATATATATATATATATATATATATATATATATATATATATATATATATATATATATATGGAAATATGAATTTTTGGCCAAATCGATTTTAATACTAATGTTCTTCGAACATTAGTAAAAACTCAATCAATGTGCATGGACTCAGACTGACTTAGCCTTTAGGAACAAATTATGGCATAAAGGCTTAAAAATTGGAAACATACCCACCAAGATAATAAATAGGCTGTTTGTTAATAATGCGTTAAACAACAAAAATAAATTTCGAAAGAAAATTTCGAATAATGAAATATGCGAAAATTGTAACGATATTGACGACATAGATCACAAGATCTTCCACCGCAATAGATACTTGGGGGAGAGAAGCAATTTCAAATTTTTCAACGCGAACAGAAACATTGATAAGCTACTAATTAAACACATTAGAAATGACTTGGAGCAACTCAGTAAGATTTTAGTCGTTAACAATACAAACCTTTAAATTATTTCACTCAAAAGCCAATATGGCTCTAGTAACTAAATCTTCTCCTTCACCCTTTCCTAATTTCAAATAACTCTTTTACCAATCTCCCATAACCCAGTTCGCTAAAACTAAAATTATTCGTGAACTTTTGATTTGATAAACAAAACCGTTTAATCCGGCTCTTTGGAACATTTGATGGTGTAAACGTTGGCTGATGCCTGTAAATCAGGAAATCATAGCGGTTTCTGGATAAAAAACAGAAACGTGTAGCAAAAAAAAAAAAAAATTATGCAAAAATGTTATTACTGATATCATGTATTTCACGTCAATAGTGAATCAATGAATTTTACATTGTTATTCAATGCAATCGAATGTGCTTCCTGAATAAATATAAATTGCTTGTTGTCGTTGTTTGTTGATAGAGAGGAAAATGTTTTTTTCTGTAAGTATTCGTATATGTGTAGACGCAAAAAATGCAAGAAAAAAAGTAATTTTCCTGAATTACCCACGTTATACAAGGTTTTTTATTTTAACATTAAGGTGAAGTTAACACCCGCGTCCATGCGATCAGCGTTATTTTCAAAGGCAGTTATTTAGAAGGCTTCTAAAAACCGGTTTAATCGCATGGGCTCTTGTTTAAAACCTCTTACAAGTTATGCCTGAATTACAGTCGACGCAGTGAAGCGCAACTATCGGTGGCCAGGCACAGTGAACGAAATTGCGTGGTTACACTGCAACGCGTCTAAATGTCAGTGAATCAGAAGAGTTTTCAGTTGATGTTTGTATTCCACAGCGACATCTCTGCATCCGCCTGTAGCCTTCTCATGAATAATCAGATAATCCTTCACTTGGGCTATCAGCATCTCTATTGACACCTCGTCATCCAGCAGTGCATCTTTAATTGACTGCATTTTGAAATAATGCTATGTATTATTTGATTTATTCAAGGGTGTTCTTTTTTCTGTACTGTAAATGAGTTTAATCCTATCGTTAACTCAACCTTATATTAATGCTAAATGCTTTAAAAATTTCTTTTACTACTTGCCTTTCACCATAGTCACTTTTGAAATCTTAATTGACTCTTAAAAATTTTTCAATGTTATTTAAATTAAATTAAACATCCGTTTATTATACTATTAGCTTAATATTAAAATTTCACTGATAGACTTGGAGGAGGAGGCAAAATAACCCTCGTAATATATATATAAATTCATTTCAATATATCTGGCTTGTAGGAGGGGCATTCCACGTGAAGCGGACAGGTAAAAAATTTTGAGGTTTCCGATTTTAGTAATATTTGATAACTACTTATATATGTTCTCGATCCAGATGCAATATTTTTTACAGTATAAAGCATAGTACTGAGTTCGATTTCACGTGAAATTTAGACATGTCTCCATTAGCTGGTCATACTTTCGAGCAAAAATGTTGGCAATGGAGAAAAGCAGAGACAATGCTCATTTCTGACGGATAAAATGTCAAGAATTTCACTTTTCGATCGATTTTCTTATTGGAACGACATTTGCACTGCTCGATTTTCAAATTAAAACACCAAATGTCACTTTTTCGCTCGAAAGAATGAACTGCACAAACTAAATTGGCGTGAAATGATTGGAGACATGTTTCAGTGCCATTTACGTTTTCAGCGCGAAAGCAACTTCAAAGCAACTTTTCATGCTAAGAAACAGATTTCACGTGAAATTTTGTATGAAAATTTTACGTTAAATCGAACTCAGTACTATGCTTAAAGTTTGGTTAGCGAACTAGAGGGCTTTAAAAATTTGACTAACCGGGAGATATACGCTATTTCGAATCACATTATCTAGTTTTAAAAAGTAGCAATAAAATAAAAACAGCACTCGAATTGATGCTTTATATAACGGGCTTATTAAATGCATTTTCGGGTATTCAAAAAAAAATTTGTTTTCAGAAAAACTTAAATTGATACTTTTGAAACTTGACTTTCATAAAGTTTGACCACTTCATTTTTTACTAATGTTCGAAGAACAATAGTTTTAAACTCGCCGAAAATTCATATTTCTTTATATATATATATATATATATATATATATATATATATATATATATATATATATATATATATATATATATATATATATATCAGTAAAATGATTAAGGGAGATAATCTCTGGGGTGGCCGATCCGATTGAGCTGAAAAAAAATCCTTCAAATCATTGACCTTCCTGAAAAATTTTTGATTTTTGACAAAAATTTCAAATCTTTGATAAATTTTATCCTTTGTCCTTCCTCTCAAGATAAAATTTTCAAAATTCCGATTTGCATAAGAACGGCAACCCATCACCAAATTACCTCTATTTTCAGCACTCGAAAGTTCTGTTCACGAGAACTGACGACCGGATAATCTGATCATAATGAAATTTACAGGATATGTTGGTATTAGCTAGGACCAGGTCTGATAGAAGTGATTTTGAAATGCGAGCAACCCTGTGGCAGTGGTACCATCTTGAAAATCTACTGAGAAAAAAAACATCTTTTTGGCCTATAACTTCCGATTCAGAAATCAGATTTTAACTAAATTTAAACCATACTTGAATGTTACTCTATGTAACATTTGGTGAAAATTTGGTTGAAAAATTAGAATAGAGCTGGCAGCTGTGGTGATTTTGGTCTCATAAATCTTGCAAATTTGCTCAGCAAAATAAAGCTTTTTTTCCGATAACTTCCGGTCCAGACATGAGATCAAAACGAAGTTCATGCAGTAATTGGATCTTAATGTGAAGTAAATGTCGTAGGAATTTCGTACAAAAATCATGAAAGGGCTGCCAGCTATGACCATTTTTGTAATTTTGTGAAATTTCTTTACTGAGCGATTATGTCATTAGATTTCCAATTGAGAATGATTCTGCAATGAAAATTAACAACAAATATTACCGTTTTAAAAATTTGAAAAGTTTTGAGGGTGGTTACCCTAAAACTCTTTTCACCCGTATACCTTCCAGCGCAGTGATTCAATCGAAACGAAATTTACTGGTTGGGTTTAACCTAACGTGAAGCAGATTTGGTATGTATTTTGCTTTGCTGCTGACACAGGCTAACCAGCAATGTGCCATTTCCGTTAATATTGCACCAACAGATGCTTCAAATTACGTTCTCATATGCAAAGCATTTGCAATAAAAATAAGGAATCAATTTTTAAATTTTCCGCGTTTTGAACATTTTTCAGATGGCAGCCTCAAACAACGTTTAACCGCTGAAACTTTCGATGAAATCCTGCGATGAAAACGAAATTCAAAGGATAAGTTGATTTAAGTATGAGTTTGTTATGGTAAACTTACCTTGAGTCTACATTGGCCATAAGCTCTGCCATATGCGATGGCAACGAATGTCAGTTTATGGCATGTCATCTGATGCCTGGGCAACGGCATGTCATGCCATATCATTTTGAAAATATCATTCAGCAGTGAACATATGCCCGCTATCCGGTGTTATAGAGCACTGCGAAGGTTAGAGGAAGCTGAATGTGAGGAAAGGTTCAAATTGAGGAAGAGGCGAACATATATTTGCAGAAGCAATCTTTTTTACTAATGTTCGAAGAACATTAGTATTAAAATCGATTCGGCCAAAAATTCATATTTCTATATATATATATATATATATCATCAAAAAATTTCAGTGAGATAATCTCGGGAACGCGCCATCCGATTGAGCTGAAACTTTCAGGATACATTGGTGTATATGCAGAATAGGTCCAGGTCTCTTTAAATGTCAGTTATTGTTAACCTTTTGGCGCCGGCGGGCGTTTAAGTGATATTTTTAATATACCTATTATTTCGTGCACAAATGATTTTCGCAAAAATAAAGTTAACGAAATAAATTTCTAACGTGTTTTACATATGAATCGAATAATGCTTTGGAATTTTTTAACCCTATGTGTGCGCTGGGTGCCTAAAAAGAGGACGGGAAAATTTGAAAATTTTTAAATTTCGATAACTTTTGACAGAGCTATTCAATCATTACGAAATTTTCAAGACATATTGATATTATTTAGTTGTTGATTTGTGTAGCTTTTAATGAGCGTGCTGGCAACTCTGTAGCTAGGGCAGGCACTGAAAGTGAACACCTCCAAATCATCGTCTCTCTTGAAAAAATGCCGTTTCTTCAAAAAAAAGCCTTTCATATGTAAATCTTGTGCTTTGTTTACATAACCAAAAAAAAAAAAAGATATGGTATAACGGGCACGCCTGGTAGCCCTTGCCCAATTTACCTATATTTTTAGCATCCAAAACTTCTGTTCACGGAAACTCACGATCCGATAAGCAGAATTATTTGAAATTCACAGCATGTATTGGCCTTAAATAGGACCAGGTCTGATAGAAGTGATTTTGAAATGCTGGCGATTCTGTGCCAGTGGTGCCATCTTGAAAAACCACTAAAAAAGATAATTGTTTTTAGCCCTATAAATTCTGATTGAATCGTTCGATTTTGACGAAACTTACACAGTTGCTGGACCTTACTTTAAGCCACATTTGGCAAAAATTTGGTTGAAAAATTCGGTTGGAGCTGCCAGCTATGATAATTTTGGTGTCTTCATTTTGAAAAAAAAAATTTGGAAGTGAAAACATTCAAACCATCGAATATTCAAAAAAATGTCCGTTTCTTACAATAAAACCAATCTGTATATAAATCTTATGTTTTATCTACACGTTCAAAATAAAACTTTGGAAATTTCATGTCGGACAAGAACGGTAACCCTCTCCCAGTTAACCTATATTTTAAGCATAAAAAACTTCTGTTCACGGAAACTCACGAACCAATAATCAGATACAGCTAAAATTTACAGAATGCATTGGACTTAAGTAAGACCAGATTTAATAGAAGCGATTTTGAATTGTGGGCAACTCTGTGCCAGTGGTGCCATCTTGAAAAATTACAAAGAAAAAAAACTGCTTTTTGCCCTATGAAATGTGAATAAATAACCAGATTTTCATGAAATTGACACAGTAGCTAAACCTAACTCTAATCTCTGTTTGGTGGAAATTTGGTTGAAAAATTTGATTGGTGCTGCCAGCTATGGTAATTTTTGTGTCTTTGGTTTTGAAAATTCGCTCAGGAAAATAAAACTTTTTGCACTATAACTTCCAGTGCAGTCATTAAATCAATACGAATTTCATACAATTAATGAAACTTATTATAAACATTATTCAGGCCAAATTTGGTTGAAAAGCCACGATAGGGTTGCCAGCTATTGTTGGTTTTGTGTTTAATTGCAATATCTTTATTAAGCGGTTTTATCGTAGAATTTTCAAATGGTAATGATATTGTAGTGACAATAAACAGCAAATATTAAGCTTTCGATCATTTGAAAAAACTCGCTGCAGGTAACCCTAAATTTCTTTATACTCCTATAACTTCGAATGTAATTAAACAACTTGAAGCAGATTTGATATATTCTTGGCTTTGATACTGGCGAAAGGTTGCCAGCACGAGTCGGTTGTGCTACTTTTGTATCAATAAATGCTTACAGTTAGTATACATACTGGAAACATTTACAATGAAAATAAATAACCGATGTTACAATTCGCAAAGTTCTGCAAATTTTTCGGATCGCAGCCCCAAACACCAACTTCAGTTACAGTGCTGCAAGCACTGAGCATTTTCTTCATTGATGTTATATGAGATGCTGCTTTCAAAATTATGTGAAATAAGTAACTGATAACGAATATAATTAACCCGTGTTTTGCTCTCATAAACGTTGAAATTCATGCCAGTGGTAATATCTGAAACCTTCCACCATATGAGTTATAATGCATTCTTAAGACGAAAGTAAAACGTGGCATTTGAAACAGTTTGGCCGTAATAAGCAGCACATGTGGTGGAATATGCACTCAAAACCTGCACGATTCTTCTACTGTTCTTCGAACATTAGTGTTTCTAGCGGTTCAGGTGCGCTAGAGTTTTTTGTATTCGTTTAGGGTTTGTAACAATATTTCCCTCGACATCGCCATTTTGAAAATGAACAACTGTCAGAATATGGCCATGCTCATGGCCATGCAAATGTCTTGCCATATGGCTTGACATATATGGCATGCCAAAAAATATGGCATGCCAAAAAATATGGCATGCCATATACCGTTTACATTTTCCATTTCCATGGCAAGTCGAATGTTATGCCATCTCCCATGGCCAATGTGGACGCGGCGTAATTGCTGCTTCGTTCGGAAAGTGTTACCAGCACTGAACATTTTCATCATTTGTGTTATAGTCGAGTTTTGTTGCTTTGGATAAGGAATGGTTGATATGATTCTACAAAACAGTGTATTACGCCTTTCCACACTTTTTTGTCACTCAAAGACAATTTCTTTAAAAATTAGTTTTCTAGCGGTTCAGGTGCGCTAGAGTTTTTTAAATTTTTTTTTTTTTTTAAATAGTTAATAATGTGTAGATAATCCTTGCCAAGTTTCATAATGGGCGTAAAATTCGTTTAGGAGCTAGACCTGTTACAGTTCCGAAACGTAACGGCCAGCGCCAGGTCTGTGCCTACCGCCACCTAACGCCAGATTACAAAAACTTTCAATCATACAGAATGCCTTTAGTCCGAATATTGGATCATACTTTATAGACAAACTCATGACGCTGTGCATTAAAATTTTTCCGTTAATTTAGTCAGTGGCTTAGCAACTTCTTAGTTGAAAAAACGCGTTACAAGTGTTTTTACTAATGTTCGAAGAATAATAGTATTAAACTCGTTTCGCCGAAAATTCATATTTCTGTATATATATATATATATATATATATATATATATATATATATATATATATATATATATATATATATATATATATATATATATTTATATATATATATAAATATATATATATATATATATATATATATATATATATATATATATATATATATATATATATATATATATATATATATATATATATAGATATACATATATATATATATATATATATATATATATATATATATATATATATATATATATATATATATATATATATATATATATATGTGGGAAGAGAGTGACATGACGAAGTGGAAAAATGATCAAGGAGTAGGCTGTGGGTATGTTCATGTCAATATTTAGTTTTTGTTCTCAATAAACATTAATCGTATATAAAACGCGGCTTTTAACTCTACATGAGGGCTCAACCGAAATATTTGTGCGCCATTGAACGGAATGTCGAGTAACGAACTCGAAGTTGTGAGTTGTGGTAGCGCGAATTCGCGAGACACCGCTGAGAATATGAAAAAGACGATAAACGAAGATAACGACGGGCGATCGGAGAAGTGTATCGCAACCAGAACACGAGCAAAGACGCGGCAGCTACACGAAGCAGCAACAACGATGAGCGAGCTTGCAATGAGCAAGAGAATGTTAGAAGGCACAAACACAAGCGAAGATGAAATTGTTCATGTGGCTACCTACAAGGAAGACATAAATTGCGAGAACGAAAGAATCAGGAAACCAAAAAATGTAAAAAGAAGAGACAAGTGGCAGCCGGATAGCGAGACTGAAGAAATGGAGAACGAATACCGAAAAGTGCGAATGGCCAAAATGAAAAGCATTGTCAAATTTTGTGACCTGGAGAGCACAATTCAACAGTTTAGTGCGGACGGAAAATCGAGTTCTGGGTAAATGAATTTGAGGAATTTTCCGATAATCTAGCAAAATGGAATAACTTCGAAAAATTAATTTACGCAAAAAGACTGCTAAAGGGATCAGCTCTGCAATTCATTCGCACACAAAAGCATGTTAAATCGTGGCAGAGACTCAAACAAGTTTTAATTGATGAATTTGCTGATAAAGTAAATGCTGTGGAAATTCACAAACAGTTACGAGGACTTCCTAGAAAGCCAAGCAAAACGTGCAGAGAATATCTCTACGAGATGCACGCAATTGGCATGCAAATCGACTTGGACATTTCGTCATTAATACAATATACAGTGGATGGCATAATTGACCACTCGCCAGATAAAATTGTACCAGAAGGTGCTAAAACGATAAAGCAGCTAAAGGAAAAATTTTCAATTTACGAAAGATTAAAGGCCAAAGCGACGGATAGGAGGATGAAAACAAAAAAAAACTCTAGCGCACCTGAACCGCTAGAAACACTAATGTTCGAAGAACAGTAGAAGAATCGTGCAAATTTTCGAGTGCATAATCCACCACATGAGCTGCTTATCACGGCCAAACTGTTTCAAACGCCACGTTCTACTTTGGTCTCAAGAATGCATTATAACTCATATGGTGGAAGGTTCCAGATATTACCACTGGCATGAATTTCAACGTTTATGAGAGCAAAACACGGGTTAATTATATTCGTTATCAGTTGCTTATGTCACAAAATTTCGAAAGCAGCATCTCATATAACATCAATGAAGAAAATGTTCAGTGACTGCAGCAGTGTAACTGAAGTTGGTGTTTGGGGCTGCGATCCGAAAAATTTGCAGAACTTTGGGAATTGAAACATCGGTTATTTATTTTCATTGTAAATGTTTCCGGTATGAATACTATCTGTAAGCATTTATTGATACAAAAGTAGCATAACCGACTAGTGCTGGCAACCTTTCGCCAGTATCAAAGCCAAAAATATATCACATCTGCTTCACGTTGTTATATTACATTCGAAGTTATAGGAGTATAAAGAAATTTAGGATTACCTGCAGCAAGTTTTTTCAAATAATCGAAAGCTTAATATTTGCTGTTTATTGTCACTACAATATCATTACCAATTCAAAATTCTACGATAAAACCGCTTAATAAAGATATTGCAAGCAAACACAAAACCAACAATAGCTGGCAACCCTATCATGGCTTTTCAACCAAATTTGGCTTGAATAATGTTTATAATAGGTTCCAGTAATTGTATGAAATTCGTATTGATTTCAGGACTGCACTGGAAGTTATAGGTCAAAAAGTTTTATTTTCCTGAGCGAATTTTCACAAAAAGACACAAAAATTATCATAGGTGGCAGCACCAATCGAATTTTTCAACCAAATTTCTATCAAACAGAGTTTAGAGTAAGGTTCAGCTACTGTGTCAATTTCATGAAAATCTGGTAACTTATTCAAATTTCATAGGGCAAAAAGCATTTTTTTTTCTTTGTAATTTTTCAAGATGGCACCACTGGCACAGAGTTGCCCACAATTCAAAATCGCTTCTATCAGACCTGGTCCTACTTAAGTCCAATGCATTCTGTAAATTTCAATGGTATCTGATTATTGATTCGTGAGTTCCCGTGAACAGAAGTTTTTGATGCTAAAAATATAGGTTGACTGGGAAAGGGTTACCGTTCTTGCCCGACATGAAATTTCCAAAGTTTTACTTTGAACGTGTAGATAAAGTATAAGATTTGTATACAGATTGGTTTTATTGTAAGAAACGGACAGTTTTTGGAAATTCGATGGTTTAATGCTTTCACTTCCAAATTTTTATTTTTTCAAATTTAAGACACCAAAATTATCATAGCTGGCAGCTCCAACCGAATTTCTCAACCAAATTTCTACGAAACGTGGTATTAAATAAGGTTCAGCTACTGTGTGAATTTCGTCAAAATTGAACGATTCAATCAGAATTTATAGGGCTAAAAGCAGTTATCTCTTTTAGTGTTTTTTCAAGATGGCACCACTGGCACAGAATTACCCGCATTTCAAAATCACTTCTATCAGACCTGGTCCTATATAGGACCAATATATTCTGCAAATTTCAATTAATTCTGCTCATTGGATCGTGAGTTTCCGTGAACAGAAGTTTTTGATGCTAAAAATATAGGTAAATTGGGCAAGGGTTACCAGGCGTGCCCGTTATACCATATCAAATTTTTTTTTTGTTTATGTAAACAAAGCACAAGATTAACATATGAGTGGCTTTTTTACTAATGTTCGAAGAACATTAGTATTAAAATCGATTCGGCCAAAAATTCATATTTCTTTATATATATATATATATATCATCAAAAAATTTCAGTGAGATAATCTCGGGAACGCGCCATCCGATTGAGCTGAAACTTTCAGGATACATTGGTGTATATGCAGAATAGGTCCAGGTCTCTTTAAATGTCAGTTATTGTTAACCTTTTGGCGCCGGCGGCCATTTAAGTGATATTTTTAATATACCTATTATTTCGTGCACAAATAATTTTCGCAAAAATAAAGTTAACGAAATAAATTTCTAACGTGTTTTACATATGAATCGGATAATGCTTTGGATTTTTTTAACCCTATGTGTGCGCTGGGTGCCTAAAAAGAGGACGGGAAAATTTAAAAATTTTTAAATTTCGATAACTTTTGACAGAGCTATTCAATCATTACGAAATTTTTAGGACATATTAATATTATTTAGTTGTAGATTTGTGTAGCTTTTAATGAGCGTGCTGGCAACCCTGTAGCTAGGGCAGGCACTGAAAGTGAAAACCTCCAAATCATCGTCTCTCTTGAAAAAATGCCGTTTGTTCAAAAAAAAGCCACTCATATGTAAATCTTGTGCTTTGTTTACATAACCAAAAAAAAAAAAAAGATATGGTATAACGGGCACGCCTGGTAACCCTTGCCCAATTTACCTATATTTTTAGCATCAAAAACTTCTGTTCACGGAAACTCACGATCCGATGATCAGAATTAATTGAAATTCACAGAATGTATTGGTCTTAAATAGGACCAGGTCTGATAGAAGTGATTTTGAAATGCGGGTGATTCTGTGCCAGTGGTGCCATCTTGAAAAACCACTAAAAAAGATAACTGTTTTTAGCCCTATAAATTCTGATTAAATCGTTCGATTTTGACGAAACTCACACAATTGCTGGACCTTACTTTAAGCCACGTTTGGTAGAAATTTGGTCGAAAAATTCGGTTGGAGCTGCCAGCTATGATAATTTTGGTGTCTTCATTTTGACAAAAAAAAATTTGGAAGTGAAAACATTCAAACCATCGAATATTCAAAAAAATGTCCGTTTCTTACAATAAAACCAATCTGTATATAAATCTTATGTTATATCTACACGTTCAAAATAAAACTTTGGAAATTTCATGTTGGACAAGAACGGTAACCCTCTCCCAGTTAACCTATATTTTTAGCATCAAAAACTTCTGTTCACGGAAACTCACGAACCAATAATCAGATACAGCTAAAATTTACAGAATGCATTGGACTTAAGTAAGACCAGATTTGATAGAAGCGATTTTGAATTGTGGGCAAGTCTGTGCCAGTGGTGCCATCTTGAAAAATTACAAAGAAAAAAGACTTCTTTTTGCCCTATGAAATGTGAATAAGTTACCAGATTTTCATGAACACAATAGCTAAACTGACACAATAGCTAAACCTAAATCTAATCTCTGTTTGGTGGAAATTTGGTTGAAAAATTTGATTAGTGCTGCCAGCTATGGTAATTTTTGTGTCTTTGGTTTTGAAAATTCACTCAGGAAAATAAAACTTTTTGCACCATAACTTCCAGTGCAGTCATGAAATCAATACGAATTTCATACAATTAATGAAACCTGTCATAAACATTATTCAGGCCAAATTTGGTTGAAAAGCCACAATAGGGTTGCCAGCTATTGTTGGTTTTGTGTTTAATTGCAATATCTTTATTAAGCGGTTTTATCGTAGAATTTTCAAATGGTAATGATATTGTAGTGACAATAAACATCAAATATTAAGCTTTCGATCATTTGAAAAAACTCGCTGCAGGTAACCTTAAATTTCTTTATACTCCTTTATCTTCGAATGTTATATAACAACGTGAAGCAGATGTGATATATTCTTGGCTTTGATACTGGCAGAAGGTTGCCAGCACGAGTCGGTTGTGCTACTTTTGTATCAATAAACGCTTACAGTTAGTATTCATACCGGAAACATTTACAATTAAAATAAATAATCAATGTTGCAATTCGCAAAGTTCTGCAAATTTTTCGGATCGCAGCCCCAAACACCAACTTCAGTTACAGTGCTACAGGCACTGAGCATTTTCTTCATTGATGTTATATGAGATGCTGCTTTCAAAATTATGTGAAATAAGCAACTGATAACGAATATAATTAACCCGTGTTTTGCTCTCATAAACGTTGAAATTCATGCCAGTGGTAATATCTGAAACCTTCCACCATATGAGTTATAATGCATTCTTGAGACGAAAGTAAAACGCGCCATTTGAAACAGTTTGGCCATAGTAAGCAGCTCGTGTGGTAGAATATGCACTAAAAACCTGCACGATTCTTCTACTGTTCTTCGAACATTAGTGTTTCTAGCGGTTCAGGTGCGCTAGAGTTTTTTTTATTAAAATCGATTCGGGCAAAAATTCATATTTCCATATATATATATATATATATATATATATATATATATATATATATATATATATATATATATATATATATATATATATATATATATATATATATATATATATATATATATATATATATATATATATATCATCAAAAAATTTCAGTGAGATAATCTCGGGAACGCGCCATCCGATTGAGCTGAAACTTTCAGGATACATTGGTGTATATGCAGAATAGGTCCAGGTCTCTTTAAATGTCAGTTATTGTTAACCTTTTGGCGCCGGCGGCCATTTAAGTGATATTTTTAATATACCTATTATTTCGTGCATAAATAATTTTCGCAAAAATAAAGGTAACGAAATAAATTTCGAACGTGTTTTACATATGAATCGGGTAATGCTTTGGAATTTTTTAACCCTTTGTGTGCGCTGGGTGCCTAAAAAGAGGACGGGAAAATTTGAAAATTTTTAAATTGCGATAACTTTTGACAGAGCTATTCAATCATTACCAAATTTTCAGGACATATTGATATTATTTAGTTGTAGATTTGTGTAGCTTTTAATGAGCGTGCTGGCAACCCTGTAGCTAGGGCAGGCACTGAAAGTGAAAACCTCCAAATCATCGTCTCTCTTGAAAAAATGCCGTTTCTTCAAAAAAAAGCCACTCATATGTAAATCTTGTGCTTTGTTTACATAACCAAAAAAAAAAAAGATATGGTATAACGGGCACGCCTGGTAACCCTTGCCCAATTTACCTATATTTTTAGCATCAAAAACTTCTGTTCACGGAAACTCACGATCCGATAAGCAGAATTAATTGAAATATGCAGAATGTATTGGTCTTAAATAGGACCAGGTCTGATAGAAGTGATTTTGAAATGCTGGCGATTCTGTGCCAGTGGTGCCAGCTTCAAAAACCACTAAAAAAGATAACTGTTTTTAGCCCTATAAATTCTGATTGAATCGTTCGATTTTGACGAAACTCACACAACTGCTGGACCTTACCTTAAGCCACGTTTGATAGAAATTTGGTCGAAAAATTCTGTTGGAGTTGCCAGCTATGATAATTTGGGTGTCTTCATTTTGAAAAAAAAAATTTGGAAGTGAAAACATTCAAACCATCGAATATTCAAAAAAATGTCCGTTTCTTACAATAAAACCAATCTGTATATAAATCTTATGTTTTATCTACACGTTCAAAATAAAACTTTGGAAATTTCATGTCGGACAAGAACGGTAACCCTCTCCCAGTTAACCTATATTTTTAGCATCAAAAACTTCTGTTCACGAAAACTCACGAACCAATAATCAGATACAGCTAAAATTTACAGAATGCATTGGACTTAAGTAAGACCAGATTTGATAGAAGCGATTTTGAATTCTGGGTAAGTCTGTGCCAGTGGTGCCACCTTTAAATATTACAAAGAAAAAAAACTGCTTTTTGCCCTATGAAATGTGAATAAATAACCAGATTTTCATGAAATTGACACAGTAGCTAAACCTAACTCTAGTCTCTGTTTGGTGAAAATTTGGTTGAAAAATTTGATTGGTGCTACCAGCTATGGTAATTTTTGTGTCTTTGGTTTTGAAAATACGCTCAGGAAAATAAAACTTTTTGCACTATAACTTCCAGTGCACTCATGAAATCAATACGAATTTCATACAATTAATGAAACCTGTCATAAACATTATTCAGGCCAAATTTGGTTGAAAAGCCACGATAGGGTTGCCAGCTATTGTTGGTTTTATGTTTGTTTGCAATATCTTTATTAAGCGGTTTTATCGTAGAATTTTCAATTGGTTATGATATTGTAGTGACAATAAACAGCAAATATTAAGCTTTCGATTATTTGAAAAAATTCGCTGCAGGTAACTCTAAATTTCTTTATACTCCTTTAACTTCGAATGTTATATAACAACGTGAAGCAGATGTGATATATTAGAAGGTTGCCAGCACGAGTCGGTTGTGCTACTTTTGTATCAATAAACGCTTTCAGTTAGTACTCATACCGGAAACATTTACAATTAAAATAAATAATCAATGTTGCGATTCGCAAAATTCTGCAAATTTTTCGGATCGCAGCCCCAAACACCAACTTCAGTTACAGTGCTGCAGGCACTGAGCATTTTCTTCATTGATGTTATATGAGATACTGCTTTCAAAATAATGTGAAATAAGCAACTGATAACGAATATAATTAACAAGTGTTTTTCTCTCATAAACTTTGAAACTCATGCCAGTGGTAATATCTGAAACCTTCTACCATATGAGCTATAATGCATTATTGAGACCAAAGTAAAACGTGGCATTTGAAACAGTTTGGCCGTAATAAGCAGCTCATGTGGTGGAATATGCACTCAAAACCTGCACGATTCTCCTACTGTTCTTCGAACATTAGTGTTTCTAGCGGTTCAGGTGCGCTAGAGTTTTTTTGAATAAGCGGCAGTTTTTCAAGAGAGACGATGATTTGAATGTTTTCACTTTCAGTGCCTGCCCTAGCTACAGGGTAGCTAGCACGCTCATCAAAAGCTACACAAATCTACAACTAACTAATATCAATATGTCCTAAAAATTTCGTAATGATTGAATAACTCTGTAAAAAGTTATAGCAATTTAAAAATTTTCAAGTTTTTCCGTTCTGTTTTTAGGCACCCAGCGCACACATGGGGTTAAATAATTCCAAAACATTATCCGATTCACATGTAAAACACTTTCAAATTTATTTCGTCAACTTTATTTTTGCAAAACTTATTTGTGTACGGAATAATAGGTATATTAAATATATCACTAAAATGGCCGCCAGCGCCAAAGGGTTAAAGATTATTAACTTTTTGTGAGACCTGGCACTATTCTGCATATACACCAATGTGTCCTGAAAATTTCAGCTCAATCGGATGGCGCGTTCCTGAGATTTTTTCACTGAAATTTTTTGATGATATATATATATATATATAGAAATATGAATTTTTGGCCAAAGTGATTTTAATACTTATGTTCTTCTTCAAACATTAGTAATAACGAAACGACTTGGCAATAGTTTTCAATTCAGAGAGGCAGGCCAGACATATGCTACAATTGCGGACAGCGTGGTCATCAGACTAAAATTTGTCCTGATGCGGCTCGTGGAGTCAAATGTTATAGATGTAACTTATTTGAGCACAAGAAAGTCGATTGTCCAAACAACAAAAATACGAAATCGGTAGCCGCTGTGCGCAAAAATAGCATGACGAAAGAAATTTTAATTAACGGAGTGAGTTTTAATGCCCTAATTGATACAAGTGTGGAGCTTTCTTTAATAAAACCGTCGTTGTTCAATAAGTGTCAACACAGCTGTGTGTATCCCACTTTCAGGATTAGGAAGGAAATCGAATACGATCAGGCGATTTACAGCTAATGTCAAAATCGACGAGAGCATGTTTCGGGATACAGAAATATACGTAATAGAGGATAACTCTATGGACTATGACGTGATTATAGGAACAAACGTGTGGAACAATGCAGACATAAACTTCAACAAAGATGGACCGTTAATCAAATCCCGCGATCCGACTGACAACGATAAAGAGGAAGCATACGTAATTTCAATGATTAAATTGGCAGAAGAAACTGACGACATGCTCCAAAATCTGGAGATTAATGATAAGGAAGTGATAAGTGAAGTGACACGGGAAGTTGCCGACTATAAACCACAAAAGATCAATGAAACCGAGATCAAAATGAAAATAGTGCTTTCATGTGACGATCCAGTGCAATTAGAACCCAGAAGATTGCCCTTAATTGAATAATAAGCAAATAGATGAATGGGTGAGAAACGGTGTCGTGCGGCCGAGTACATCAGATTAGTCGAGTCCAGTGGTGTGAGTGGGCAAAAAAAAGGTACTAAAAGATTGCAAATTCAACGAGTACAACAGGAGAATAGGGCTGGTTATAACAAGAAACGTAAGAAAGCAATGCGGTTTCGAAGAGGCGACATCGTAGCGATTGAGAGAACACAATTTGGAGTTGGACTCAAAGTAAAGCCGAAGTTTTTTGGTCCATACCAAGTTAAATCAATAAAACCCAACGAAAGGTATGAAGTTGAGAAAATCGGAGAGCACGATGGTCCGAGAATTACTTTTAGCAGTGGGGATAAAAGGAAGAGATGGTCAGGCGAATCATCTGAGTCAGATGATGATCAGGATCGACGAATGTGGGAAGTAGGTGGGAGAGAGTGACATGAAAAAGTGGAAAAATGATCAAATAGTAAGCTGTGGGTAGCGGTCAGATAGAAAATAAAGGGACGAACGAGAAAATCATCGCAATTGTTTTGATGAGTTCATGCCAATATTAAGTTTTTGTTCTCAATAAACATTAATCGTATATAAAAAGCGGCATATATATATATATATATATATATATATATATATATATATATATATATATATATATATATATATACATATATATATATATATATATATATATATATATATATATATATATATATATATATATATATATATATATATATATATATATATATATTTATATATATATATATATATATATATATATATACATATATATATATATATATATATATATATATATATATATATATATATATATATATATACATATATATATATATATATATATATATATATATATATATATATATATATATATATATATATATATATATATATATATATATATATATATATATATATATAGAAATATGAATTTTTGGCCAAAGTGATTTTAATACTAATGTTCTTCTTCGAGCATTAGTAAAAATATGCTACCAGATTCGCATCTTGTATTGCATGTTAAAACACCAAAATGTCTTATGCATATACGTAAACATACCGAGAGTGTGAATGAACCCGTTTTGACTTCGAGGTGGTGTGCTTATCTCACATCCCCAGAAAGTTCATTTGGTGCACTTTCAAATCGAGCTCCGATGCCGCCTGAGGCACCGTACCAATGGCCCCCTATGCGTCAGACGATACCAGAATATAGCTGTGTGTAACAAAAGGAGATGGGTATGGAGCACTTTTGCACCTTGGCTGATCATCGTAGATGAACTCGAAGGAAGATATAAAAACTAAAAATATTATTTTTTATTCACGGAGGAGAAAAATTGAGACTGATTCATTTAGAGACATTGTATAAGGATAGAGATTAGTGCTGTCACTTGGATTTGCCATTTCTTGAATGTAATGAAAATTTCAGTTTGGAAAATTAGACTTTAATGAAATGACTACACATTTTTATTTTATGGGTAAATAGTAGTAAACGTATTTTTTCGTCCAAATTAAAAAGTAATGGAAATTTAGCACAAAAGTGTATTATAGGAAACTGGAAAATGTAAGTAATTTTCTCCTAGATTGGGTAGTCAATTTGATTTCTTATTAGGGAGCTCCGGATAATAACATCGGACCCATATTTTTCTCCCTTTACATGATCACAAAGCTGTGAAAACAAAGAACCCGTAAACATGATTGCAACTCCACTAAAAAAAACCGTTGAATACATCAATATAAGCAAATACGATATAATAATCGATTTGACACCAGACAAAACTAGGTTCTGCCCAACCTTTGGTAATCAGGTTCACATAATATATAATAATCATATAATAATCGATTTGACACATATATAATATATAATAATCGATTTGGTTCATATAATAATCGATTTGACACCAGATAAAACCAGGTTCTGCCCAACCTTTGGTAATCAGGTTCACACACTTTAAAAAGGAATATATAATCATAAAATTCTAGCGCATCAGAACCGCTAGAAAATAAATTTTCGAAGAAATTGTCTTTGAGTTACAAAAAAATGTGGAAAGACGTTATACACTTTTTGTAGAATCATATCAACCATTCCTTATCCAAAGCAACAAAACTCAAAACGGTTCTGTGCTAGCAGCACTTTCCCAACGCAGCAGCAATAAGTTTACCATAACAAGCTCATACTAAAATCAACGTATCCTTTGAATTTTGTTTTCATCGCAGGATGTCATGGAATGTTTAAACGATTAAACGATGTTTGAGACTGCCATCCGAAAAATTTTCAAATCTCGGAAAATTTAAAAATTGGTTTCTTATTTTTATTGCAAATGCTTTGCATATAAGTATGTAATTTCAAGCATCTGTTGGTGCAATATTTACGAAAATGGCTAATGCTGGTTAGCCTGTGCTAACAGCAAAGCAAAAATATACCAAATCTGCTTCAGGCTAAGTTAAACCCAACCAGTAAATTTCGTTTCGATTGAATCACTGCGCTGGAAGTTATACGGGTAAAATGAATTTTAGGGTTACCACCCTCAAAACTTTTCAAATATTTAAAACGTTAATATATGTTGTAAATTTTCATTGCAAGGTGATTCCCATTAGAAAATCTAATGATATAATCACTTAGTAAAGAAATTTCAATAATTACAAAAATGGTCATAGCTGGCAGCCCTTTCATGATTTTTGTACGAAATTCCTACGGCATTTGGTTTACATTGAGGTTCATTTAATGCATGAACTTCGTTTTGATTTCATGACTGGAACAGAAGTTATAGGGGAAAAAGCTTTATTTTGCTGAGCAAGTTTGCAAGACTTAGGAGACACAAATTACCATAGCTCGCAACTCTATTCTAATTTTGCTGTCAAATTTTCATCAAATGTTATCTAAAGTAAGATCCAAATATTGTGCGAATTTCGTTTAACTGTGATGGCTGAATCGGAAGTTAGAGGCCAAAAATCGGTTTTTTTTTTCAGCGATTTTTTTTATCAGACCAACATGGTATGTAAATTTCATTTTGCTCGGATTATCCGGTCGTTAGTTCTGGTGAACAGAAGTTTCGAGTGCTGAAAATAGAGGTAATTTGGTGATGGATTGCCGTTCTTGTGCAAATCGGAATTTTACAAATTTCAACTTGACATGAAGGACACAAGATAAAATTGATCAAAAATTTGAAATTTTTGTCAAAAATCAAAAAAATTTCAAGAGGGTCAATTATTTGAAGGATTATTTTTCAGCAGCCTGCCAAAGCTACAGGGCTACCCGCTTTACCTTGAAAATCCATATGTGTTGAATTTTAGTCAACATCAATACGCTCTGTAATTTTCACGACGATCCATTCTTCTTCTTACAAGTAATGACAAATCAAAATTTGAAAAAAAATCCTTGCCTACTTTTAGGCACTCTGAGAACTCTCAGAAGAATTTAGCACTCTCAGAAGAATTTAGTTGCAATGTGCTTTCTTGTAGCACGAATACCAGGGTGAGCGATATTATGTTCTGAGTTGAACACCTGTTTCCTGAACGTGTGAGGAATATAAGGTCGTATGGTTGGGCCAGACACTTCACAAAAAATGTCGACGTTGGTGCCAAATATTGGTTGTTTTTTTAAAAGAAACTTAGAGTCCTTTAGAATCTTCTGAAACTCCGCGTCCGATTTTTGGGACATGGCGATTGCGGCAAAATCGAGAGTACTGGGAAGAATGATTTCTTCTAGACGAGAGAGTGCGTCAGCAACAACGTTGTTGCAACCAAAGACATGCCGAATGTCAGAAGTGAACTCACTTATATAACTTAGATGTCTAAGTTGACGAGGTGTGGCCTTTTCTGGCTTTTGTTTAAAAGCAAAAGTCAGTGGTTTGTGGTCGGTGTATAGAGTGAACCTTTGGGCTTCCAAAAAGTATCGGAAATAACGAATGCCCTGATAAGCCGCTAAGAGTTCGCGGTCGTATGCGCTATACTTTCTTTGTGCGTCGCTTAATTTGGCCGAGTAATTACCAAGGGGTTGCCAAGAGCCTTGACATTTTTGCTGCAGAGCAGCCCCGATGGCGGAATCAGAAGCGTCTACGAATAGACCAACCTCGGCGTTTGAGTCCGGAAAGGACAATAGAGTGGCTTCTGTTAAACCAGTCTTGACTTGTTCAAAAGCTTTGCTAGCTTCTATTGACCAGTGAAATAAACAAGGATCGCCATGAAATATGATGGGGTCGTCACGAGATAAGTTCGTTGTTGGGCCTTGGGATATTTCTCTGTTTTCTTGTATCGACGCAGGGTCCTTACTGTAGAGGAATAAAGGTTAGACTAACCCAACAGTGGAGAGTGGATTGTACCACTATTCAACCTACCAAAGCGGCGAGGCCGCAGTTATTGATGGCACCATGTCAAAGCTAACCTTAGACATTTGCCGTGCTTGAATTATGCTCCGCAAGAATAACCTCGCTAGCAGAGACTCAATAGAATAAAACAGTGTATTGCACGCTTACTCAAATGAATCTATTCTTCAAACATTCTTACCACTCCTTATATATGATTTTTACAAAACATTACAAACATAACTTAACCTATTTTATTATCTAAACTCAGCATGCCCTGAAATAAATCAATAACACATAAATTTCCCATGACACAATAATCTATATGAATCACATGTGTTCAACTTTCACACGCTACACTTGACCAACATTTCTAGCGCCACTCTATCAACACGTACAAGATTTATTGCCATGTGCGCTTATTCACACTGTAACCAAAACATAACATATTTGGATCGCGTGCCATAGTGACACATAATTTATTATCGATCGCAATATGACTCTGTACTGCATTTGAATATACCATATGGCATGGATATTCACGGTCGCTACTCGGAAACCTGATATGGTTAGTTGAGCACAAGTGTATAGCATAGTACTTGACCTACATAATACGTGTGGTCTGCTATTACGTAGACGATATGAATGAACTACATGGTGTTCTATTTTGACTTGTTTGTTTTGCTTTGATTTATTTCATGCACGTGATGGTATATCATTACACTTTTACCCTTTTTTTGATTAGGGTTCATTTGCAACAAAAAAAAATGAAGACTAATCACAAACATTAGGTTCAATAGTCCCAGAAGGGGTTTTTATAATAATATTCTCTTATCTTTAGTCACAACAAAGTTTATCATTCTTAATGTACTTTAAAATATAACAAAATTTCTCTATTTGTAGGTTTAATATTTTTTTTTTATGGTTCAATATTTTTTTTTATTTACAATAATGCTTACTTAGCTTAACTTAACATAATGCGTATCATTCTGAACGTTTTTATTACAAAATTTTTATATGTGGGTTCGTATATATATATTTTTTTTATTTAACTACATTGTCGTTTATGTTACATGTGTGGTAAGGTTTTAATCTGTTTTTATGTACTAATTTACGGTTTCCTGCTATGTCTAAAGTGACATTACAGTGATCCATGTCCAATACTCTATATGGACCTTTATATGGCGGTTGATGTTTCTTTCTATTTTCATTTTTCAAAAGTACGAAATCTCCTATTTTAGGATTCAAAGAATGTATATTTGTTTGGTTCATTGTTCTTTTGATTTTAACTTTTTCAATCAAACTTCGTGCTCTATTGATCGACATCCTCAATCTTGCCTTTAACTCGTTGGCATAATCATCTAAATCGTAAATTACATCTTGATTATCAACTATGTCATTTGGTAAATATGGAAGTTTACCGAAAATCAATTCAAATGGAGTGTAGTTTGTATCTACATTTGGGGTTGTATTATACGCAAATGTGTAATATGGAACCCATTTGTCCCATTGTTGGTCATCAGCAAACGAATACATATATTCGTTTAGTACTCGATGATTCCTTTCTACTACTCCTAAAGTTTGGTGGTGATATGGTGTTGAAAATATTTGTTTTATTTTTAGCAAATCACAGATGTTGCTCATAAGCTTATTTGTAAATTCAGTACCTAAATCAGACTTGAGTACTTTGAAATGTCCATACTTTAATATAAATTCATTAACTATTCCTACAGCTATGGTTTGTGCTTCTTTATTCTCTATTGGGAACGCTACTACAAATTTAGTCAGTTCACATTGTAAGGTTAATATGTATCTATAGTTATTAGATATTCTTAGTGGACCTACGGTATCTATTTGTATTGTTTCAAAACTCGTAGTTGGTGTGTCGGTTTTCATCATTTCTTCTTTTGTGTGTCTCACCTGTTTGTTTATTTGACAAGGTGTGCAATTTTTTATGTGGGATTTAACCATACCGTTCATGTTTTTCCAGCAATATCTTTGTTTTAGCTTTAACAAAGTTTTGCGAATCCCTAAATGTCCTCCGTGCGGTGAATTGTGATATTCTTCTATTAATTTCACCTGTTCATCTTTATTCGTTATTCTAGCGGGCGGCTTGTATATCATTATTCTTAGCTTCATATGCGCATTATCTTTACCTTTTCGTTGCAACAGGTTAAATACTTTCTTAAATTCTTCCTTGTCTATAGACTTCAATATAATATCATCACTTGATAATGAGAGTTCTTGGATTTTGTTACGTCTAGCAAAATCTAATAGTTTCTCCATAATCAAAACGTATTCTGAATGTGGATTATCACTATTATTCTCATTACTTTTGTGTCTGCGGGTACCCCTATTTATTGTTAGCTTTGCATTAACGGAAACTGGTTTCACGTTAGATATATCGCTACAATATACTTTTACAATATCTTTCGTACGTACGATATCAATACCTTTATTTTCATCATTGCGCAGGATAAATTTTAACTTCATAACACCGGTGATATCCGACAAGCTAGTGCAATCCCAACAATAGAATTGATCAGGTTCTACTTTTACATGGTTGCTTTCGCTGCGGGTTTCTTGCTTTTTATCCTCTGTTTTGTTCGCCATGCCCCTTGTAATTGCTAATAGTTTACGATTTGCTGTTTCATCTATAACTGGAGGTATTAATGCTTTTAAAGAGTCAGAATCCAACTCAATTCTTGACAAGGCATCAGCATTCGTGTTCATGCTGCCTTTTTTGTACACAATCGTGAAATCATAATCCGATAAGTCAACTCTAATTCTAGTGAGTTTTGATGAAGGATTTGCATGGGTGAATAAAGATACTAGTGGTCTATGGTCTGTGACAACTACGAACTTTCTTCCGTAGAGATAGGGTCTGAAAAAGTTTATGCCCCAATGTATGGCTAAAAGTTCTTTTTCTATGACTGGTTTGTTGATGTCGTGCTTTGCTAGCGACTTGCTTGCATACGAAATTGGTAAATCCTGTCCAATTTCACCTTGCGATAATACAGCGCCTAATGCGTAATTAGATGCATCAGTTGTTAAAATGAATGGTTTTTCGAAATTTGGATACTGCAAAATCGGTGGCTCAATTAATTTATTCTTAAGTGTTTCATACGCTTTTTGACTTTCTTCGGTCCATTCAAATGTAACGTTCTTTTTCAATAGCGAGTTCAAACTTTTGGCAATTCCGGCAAAATTGGGAATAAAACGCCTGTAGTAGTTGCAAAACGCAACAAATCTGCGTACTTCATCTGCACATTTCGGAACCGGATAGTTTCTGATCGTCTCAAACTTAGATGGGTCTGTTTTAATACCCTCACTGGTTATCAAATGCCCTAAATACACTACTTCCGATTTCAAAAAGTGACACTTCCCAGGGTTCAACTTCAAGTTGTACTGTCGCATTCGCTGTAACACTTTGCGAAGATTATCATTGTGGTGTTTGACACTGCATCCAAAAACTATGATGTCATCTACGTATAGGAATGCCTCATGACTTAAACCACTCAAAGCTATCGTCAACATTCGTTGGAAACTGTTGGACGAAATCTTTAATCCAAATGGTAATCTCTTGAATTGATAGTGACCATCACTGGTCGAAAACGCGGTGACGGGTCTAGATTCTTTCTCAAGTTCGATTTGGTGGAATGAACTAGTCATGTCCAAAGTTGAGAAATACTTCGCTCTACCGAGCCTATCTAGAACGTCTTCCAATCTAGTCAAAGGAAACTTATCATTGATGATTTTGTCGTTCAATCTACGAAAATCCACTACAAGTCTCCACTTAGCTTTACCATCTGAAGTCTTCTTCGGTACAACCAAAAGTGGTGAATTGTATGGGTTTACTGACGGTTCGACAATATCATTGTCTTCTAAGTCTCTAACTTGTTGTAATATTTCTTCGTTTTGAGCTTGAGGTAGCCTATAATTCTTAATGTAGACCGGACTATCGTCTGCCATCTGCAGCTTTTGTCTGTAGAAATTGTTTGTTGTCAACTTCTCTTCCTCCAAGTGAAAAACATCTTGATATTCTTTGATTATCTCAAGCAAACTGTCCATAGATCTTTTGTCCAAATTATCTTTATCTATAACTCCCAGCAGTTTCTCGAAACGTTTCTGATCACCTCTCTGTTGTTTTCCTGCATATACCTTGTAGTTTTTCAGTGGTTCAACCTCTATGTTGAAGTTGTTTATGACTACATCTCTATCAGTTGTGTTCAGAACCTTTACGTGTCGAACGCCTTTGGCTGGTATAATAGTGTTTCCGATGAAAACACCCTTCTCAATTTCTGCGTTCAGCACGATGCTATCCTCATCAATGCTCACATTTATCGGAACTATTGCTTCAGTTCTCGCGGATATATTAATTCCCGAATGGTTCTGACGTTTAGTATCCATGGGTAATACAATTTCTTCATCTGACACACTAAAAGAAATGGTGAATGTTTCATAATCAATTTTACTCATGAAACTAACTAATAAATCTCTACCGATAATACCGTCTGTACTAATCGGAAAATTGTCGTCTACAATGTGAAATAGTTCTGTTATCCCTTTGTTCCCAATTAATAAGTTTAATTTCGAAGTACCTAAAGACGTAGTTACTTCCTTAGTAATACCAGTTAACTTAATTTTAACCTTGCTATTCACTCTATGTTCTAACGCCTTAAATATACCTACTTTACAAATTGATACGTCTGCACCCGTATCTATTAAGAACGATAGTTGTCTATTCGCTCCATCATTATAAATTCTTACGTAATTCGTGCAGCCATCAGTTATTCTGTAAATTTTACATTCCTTACTCGTGTTATTTATTCCGGGAGGTTCCTCATTTCCTCTCCGGAACCTAGGACGTTTCCCTGGTCCGAAATTACGTGTATACTTCTATTATTGTTATTGCGGTGATTACTATGGTTGTTGGCATATCTGTTATTCCTACGGTGATTATCTCTGTTATCATTATTATCCCTATAATGATTTGATCTGTTATCTGTTTTTCTATTAAAATTTCTATGGTTATCGTATCTTTTATTCCTAAAATCTCTTCGACTGTCTCTATCCCTATAACCATTGCTATTTCTATCATTGCCATTGTTTCTGTATCTTCGATCACGGTTATTTCTATTATTTGCAAAATTGCCGATATGCATGACGCTACTCGTAGCTTGAGATTCTAATGTCTCAATCTCTTGCGCTAATGATACTGCCTCAGCAAAAGTTTTGGGCCTAGCTGAAAATATTGTGCTTTTCAGCTGGTCGTTAAGTCCACTTTTAAAGATAGTGAGTGCATAAGTATCGTTCATTTGCGCGATAACTTTCTTTTCTGGTTCTGTAGCCTGATTACCTAGCCCTTGTACCTGTAATTGATTGAGCTCATCAACCAAAGATAAAATCTTATCTTTATATGTAGTAACAGATGATCTGTTCTGACACATGTTACTGAGCATAGAATGAATCTGTGGTACTGTTTTATTGTTCCTAAACCTGCTAGATAATTCATCTTTTAAAGATTCAAAAGTGCTGATTGAGGTGTTAATCAAAGATAATCTCACATTCGCGGTAAGCTTAACTTTAGTGACGAAATCTATGAGTTGAGTTTTTCCTGAAGCGGTTAATGTGGAATTTAGTAATTCTACTATCTTCAAAAAGGATTCTAATTCCTTATACTTTCCCTCGAAAGTAGGAATTATTTTTATGGCAGTCTCTAGACTAAACTCAGACATCTTGGCTTTGTCTTCTAATACTTGTAAACTAGTCTCTAATTCTTCGGTGATGTCGCACTCTTGTTGGACGTCTTCCGCAGAATATCCTTGTTTACCAAGCTGTAGCCAGATTTCTCCCTCCAATATCGCTGATACCGCTTTGAACTTTAGTTTTATATCTAAAACCTCAGAGCTTTCGTCATTAAAATTGCTGATTGTTTTCCTAAATTTTTCTTTACGCGCCTGTAAATCGTTCAATTTTTCTTTTAAAGTTTCAAACCTATATAAATTCTTCGAACTTTTTCTTAAATTTCTCAAAACCTGTTCGTTTTCCAAGATTAAACCTTCTAAAGTGTCCATACATAATTATTGTAAGACTGGAATTTTATAAGAAAGAACCGTACATTCATAAGTAAAAGTTTTTAAAATTCATGTATCAAGACATATATATTGTTTTAATTATTGCTATACATCTATACTCCTATTTAACCTCTTAGCTACATACTCCTTATTCTTTTTATTGTAAACATAGAATATTCCTAATACTATACAGAAAATTGCTGCTGTTGTTAAAGATTGTTGATACTCCTGTATCACCGTTACCTCCTCCGTCGAGCAATTATTTCCCATCTTCTTTAAGTTCCCGTAGTCTCTTCCGGAAATACTCTTTCTGCTGCCCAAAAGAAATTCGTACCAATCTGTGTAGTTCCGCTCGTTCACGCTTTAACTTTGTTTTCCTGCCTCCACGTGGCCGTCTTGGTTTGGGGATGGTGTCCAAGATATCTTTTTCAACCTTCCTTTTGTTGAATTCTTCAATTCTCCTAGGTCTGGGTCCAAGTGTATTTTTTGCTGTGGGCTTGTAGTAGGATGGTGTAGTCGACACTGGCTCAGGGACGTATTCTTCTAACTGTCCTTCTTCTTCTATGCAGCTGCCTGAATCTTCATAGTAGATTCCAGAGTTCCGTTCATCAGGATCGCCATGAAATAAACAAGGATCGCCATGAAATATGATGGGGTCGTCACGAGATAAGTTCGTTGTTGGGCCTTGGGATATTTCTCTGTTTTCTTGTATCGACGCAGGGTCCTTACTGTAGAGGAATAAAGGTTAGACTAACCCAACAGTGGAGAGTGGATTGTACCACTATTCAACCTACCAAAGCGGCGAGGCCGCAGTTATTGATGGCACCATGTCAAAGCTAACCTTAGACATTTGCCGTGCTTGAATTATGCTCCGCAAGAATAACCTCGCTAGCAGAGACTCAATAGAATAAAACAGTGTATTGCACGCTTACTCAAATGAATCTATTCTTCAAACATTCTTACCACTCCTTATATATGATTTTTACAAAACATTACAAACATAACTTAACCTATTTTATTATCTAAACTCAGCATGCCCTGAAATAAATCAATAACACATAAATTTCCCATGACACAATAATCTATATGAATCACATGTGTTCAACTTTCACACGCTACACTTGACCAACATTTCTAGCGCCACTCTATCAACACGTACAAGATTTATTGCCATGTGCGCTTATTCACACTGTAACCAAAACATAACATATTTGGATCGCGTGCCATAGTGACACATAATTTATTATCGATCGCAATATGACTCTGTACTGCATTTGAATATACCATATGGCATGGATATTCACGGTCGCTACTCGGAAACCTGATATGGTTAGTTGAGCACAAGTGTATAGCATAGTACTTGACCTACATAATACGTGTGGTCTGCTATTACGTAGACGATATGAATGAACTACATGGTGTTCTATTTTGACTTGTTTGTTTTGCTTTGATTTATTTCATGCACGTGATGGTATATCATTACACCAGTCGATTGTCTTAGCACCATCTTTCTTAGAGCCACAAAGATAGGCGTTGAGTGGTTGCTGCATCTCAGCTGTGTGAGGAAGAAAGCGACGATAGAAGTTGACCATCCCCAAAAATCTTCTTAGGTCTTTAACCGTCTTGGGGAGTTTACCTGTTGATATAGCCTCAACCCGATCTGGGGAGGGCTTAATGCCTTTCGGCGAAACCTCATGACCTAAGAATTTGATTGAAGGTCGAAGGAAATGGCATTTCTCCATATTGATTATAAGACCATGGTCAGCTAATCTTTTGAAAATTTGTTCTAAGTGAACAAGATGCTCTTCTTTGGAAGTCGAAGCTACCAAAATGTCGTCGAGGTAGATAAAACAGAATTTTAATCCGTGTAGGACTTCATGTATGAAGCGTTGGAACGATTGTGCCGCATTGCAAAGTCCGAAAGTCATTCGGGTGAACTCAAAGAGTCCGAAAGGAGTGCAGATGGCGGTCTTTGGAATATCGTTCGGCTCGACTGGAATTTGATGGTAGGCCTTAGTCAGGTCTATGGTGGAAAATATATTTTTGCCATGTAATTCATGACAGAAGTCGTGAATAATGGGGATCGGATATCTATCCGGGACGGTTATGGCGTTAAGGCGTCTGTAATCGCCGCAAGGACGCCATTCCCCATTAGCCTTGCGTGCCATGTGTAGCGGAGAAGACCAGCTGCTATTTGAGGGGCGGCAAATTCCCTGTTGTAGCAGGAAATCGAATTCCTTTTTGGCCGCCGCGAGCTTATCTGGTGCAAGTCGACGTGGTCTCGATACTATCGGAGGGCCTGTGGTCAAAATGTGGTGTGTCACCTTGTGTTTACAGGGTTGTGAGAACCTTGAATGGACCGTGATGGCATGATACTTGGTGAGAAGGGCATGCATCCGTGGATCAGAGGTTTTCTCAATCAAAACACTAAGTTTTGGACTCTTGTATGATGTGAATGTGCCTTTCGATGAAAGCGAAGTAAGCGGATCCACAAGGATAGCATTTGCCAAGTCGACGACTAGCCCATAGTGGCAGAGGAAGTCTGCGCCTAAAATGGGTCTAGAGACATGGGCAATTATAAAATCCCATGAAAACTCACGACGGAGTCCCAGGTCTAGTTTGATTACCTTTCGTCCATAGGTATTGATGGTCGACTGGTTTGCCGCGGCAAGTCGCATACCAGAAGGTGGAAGTTTTTCGGTAGCAGGTGCTGGAAGCACCGAAATATCTGCGCCTGTGTCAATCAAGTAGTGTCATTTAGACAAGTTGTCATGAATTATTAGACGACGCGACGGCTAGGTGACAAGTCGCGTTTTCTTACCGTCTGAAGAGAACAGCGACTTAGTTTTTTGGTTCAGATGAACCAGCTTTGAAGGCGCATGGAGAGATGCATTTTAAAGCCTTGGAGCCGAATTTGAAGTGATACCAACAAATACCAGCCCCTCGTGACTGGCTTGGGCGACGTGGCTGCGAGCGAGATCTCCCTTGGGACCTCGAACACGATCTTAGTTGTTGATGTACAAGTTTTGTCAGCGCAGCGACCTGTTTCGTTAATTCGGCCACCTCTGACTGCTGGTGGGAAACAGCGACTGAATTTATTTGTGGGTGAACGAATACCTCAGCAATTTTTGAGTTGACCATTCTACCTTAATTCTTAAGCTACAGAAATTCGGTATTACCGGGTCTCTACTCAGATGGCTGACTTCCTATCTTTGCGATCGAACACAATGTGTAAAATTTCAAGGATTTTTATCGAAAAACGTTAGTGCTACTTCTGGTGTACCCCAAGGTAGCCATCTTGGTCCACTTCTCTTCAATATCTTTATTTCCGACCTATCTGACGTCCTAGCAGGCATCCCTCATTTACTCTATGCAGACGACCTCAAACTTTATCTGACCATTGAATCCAAATCGGATGCCCTCTTTCTCCAATCCAAACTTGATTCCCTTGATCATTGGTGCAATGTAAACAAGCTCTCTCTCAACATTAATAAATGCCAGGTTATTAGTTTTTCCAGAAAATGCACGGTCACACACAATACGTACTTCCTCGGTAATAACGTACTAACTCGAGTTGATAACATTGTTGACCTCGGTGTTATCTTAGATGAAAAACTCCGCCTCACTTTACACTACGATAAAATACTTTCTCGTGCAAACAAACAACTTGGCTTCATCAAAAGACGAGCCAAAGAATTTCGTAGTCTGTGGGTCACAAGATCTTTATACACTTCACTCGTACGTCCTATTCTCGAATACGCTTGCATTAGCTGGAATCCTGCTTTTGAAACCCACAGTGACAGACTCGAGTCAATACAAAAGCAATTTTTACTTTTCGCCTTGCGAGAGCTATACAACCCTTATGACTTTAATAGCCTACCCCCTTATGAGTTTCGACTGGGTCATTTAAACCTATCGACACTAGCCTCCAGAAGAATGGTGATATCGGCCTGCTTCACATTCGACGTCATTAGAGGCGCTATTAATGTAGAATTCCTGAATAATAAAATTTTGATAAATATCCCTGTGAGGAACACCAGGTCCAATCGTTTCCTAAAAGAATATTCTCATTCGACCACATATGGAGCTAATGAGCCAGTAAATAGATGCTGCAGAATATTCAACAGAATAAGCAATTTATATTCCCCTACGATTTCCAAATCATCCTTCAAGTCCTCTCTTTTCCATGCCATCCGTACCCTTAACCTTAAGCTATAGCTTTTAAGTCAATGTTTATTTATTGATTGCTATTTATTGATTTATTTGTTAATTTGTTTGTTTTTTACTTATTTAACTTGTTTGTTTTTATTTTTTCCTTTACATTACTTAACTTTTCCATTTTTTATTTTTTTATTTTAATTTGATGTCCTTTTTTTTTTTAATATGTGATTTTGTACCTTGTTTTGGTGAATGAATAAATAAATAAATAAATTTTGTTGGCTGTTTCCGCCAACTTGTTGAGGCTGGCTTCCGGAGAGCAGGCTAAAATGGCCTGCGTCTGCTCCGGAAGCCGCTGCAGCAAGAGGGTCCTAAACAGGTCGTCTCCGATCTTAGCACCTCCCAACTGCTTCATATCCCGAAGCAGCTGGGAAGGCTGTCTGTCACCTAACGAGAGGTTCCCCAAGAGATGCTTGAGATTCACAGAATCGCTGGCTGAAAGCCGCGATACAAGCGCCCTCTTGAGGACCTCGTAAGGCGAGTCAGGATCCGGGCTCGCAACCACGTCCCTGACCACCTTCAGCTCCGCCGAACCCAGCGAGAAGATCACGTAGTGGTATTTGGTCTCCGAGCTCTTAATACCAGCTTTTGCGAACTGGCTCTCCAGTTGGGAGAACCACAAAGCTGGCTCTTTTTGCCAAAAAACGGGTGGTTTGACGGATGTCGCGAAAATTTCAGGACCGGATGAAACAGCATCCTCATTGTCACAGGAGGGAACCGCATCCTCATTGTCCAACGACATTCTAACGGAGTTACGCGACGGGTCGAATAGAAACGGAACGCGGCAAGGAAATAGGGTGGCTGAAAATTAGTGTTTGAATATATATAGGTGTAATTATAATAATAGTAATAATATATATAAATCTAGTATTAAGAATTTTCGACGTCAGTCGTAGATGAAGCAGCGATGAAATTCTTTTCCGACTTGTTTATGGAGTGCTGCTACGAACAGTGGTCTTGCTTGATTTACTGCGGAAAGATTCGATCCGCTGGAGGACACAATTTTGTCAGAAAATAATTTTGGGGACAATATCTTAAAGTGTCTTTTTTTAAAAAAAATATTGGATTGTAGCCAGATTTCAACCGACGACCTATGGATGGTTTTTATCTATGTCGCTACGAACTACACTGTTGCTGTCGCTACGAACTGCACTGACCTTGTGTAATTTAAACTTAACAAGTACTTACTCCGAATCAGTTTTACCCTCAATATGTTGTAGCAACCGCAGCAACTGTTCTTCTTTTCTTGTACTAGTTCTCTACGCCCTTCTTCGTCTTCGATTATGCTTCGATTCGTTGGAGTTCCAATGGTGCCAATGTCTTCCTTCAAATTCGACAACAATTCGTATATGTCTACTATTGCTCTTATATTGTAACTATTTTGGAACAGGAGTTATGTAAGCATATAATAAAAACAAAAAACAACGTCGATTCGTGGAAATTTGTTTTTTAAATTAAAGTTTGAAATGAAGCTTCGTTTGTTTGACTTTTAGTGATTAATCTTCATGCTGTTAAGCTTGATGAAAATCTTGCAAAAAGGACCACTTGATCGAAATTTTTCGTACCTTCCTAGTCGGAAGTAGTCTTCGTTCGTGATATCTGGTGTGGTCCGCAGTCCGTACATTGTCGGTTTACAGCAGTAAATTCGTTAAGTTGTTGCATTTCTTTTGAAACTAATAGTCGCGCAAAATGTTGACTTGGATGACAGCTCCGTACGTTACGGTATTGTCCTGGTCGCTGTGTTTGTTGCTGGAGCCGTTTCTGTTGAAGTTGATGACGATGTACATTCCTGTAGGTGTAGCATCAGTGGCAGATTAGCGCTCCAGTCCGATCGATAGCTCCTGTTTGAGAATAGGCGTACGTGCCTACGTCGGGGTCACCAATTTTAGTATTTGAAATCAAATATCTAAAACAAGAAATTTCATAATAATTTAACATATAATATTTATATCTGCTTTGATATTAATGATGAACATTTTTTATAACATTGATTAAGTTTATTAGCATAGATATATTTAATTCAAAAAGAATAACAAAGAACAGCTTTTTTTTCATCACAATCAAGATTGACAACTCACTATTTTTCATTTATTTTCATTGACATTTTTTTAACTTAGTCT
Organism: Nemotelus pantherinus; assembly: GCA_963978885.1. Classification (NCBI taxonomy): domain Eukaryota; kingdom Metazoa; phylum Arthropoda; class Insecta; order Diptera; family Stratiomyidae; genus Nemotelus; species Nemotelus pantherinus. Next base: position 116,864,761 of record OZ022264.1, read on the forward strand.
ACTTGATTTCTGAATTTTGATGTAGTGTGTATGATGTCCAGTAGTGTGGTGAGTAGTGAATGTGAGAATGTTAAGTGTAGGTGTTTGTGTATCCACATCACTTTTATCAGACCTGGTCCTAGTTAATACCAACATGTCCTGTAAATTTCATATTGCTCGCATTATGCGATCGTCAGTTCTCGTGAACAGAAGTGTTGTGTGCTGAAAATAGAGGTACTTTGATCACGGGTTGCCGTTCTTGTTTACCGCGGAATTTTGAAAATATTTTATTTGACTTGGTGAACAAAAGTCAAAATTTATCAAAAGTTTGAACTTATTTTCAAAAATCAAAATTTTTTCTGGAGGGTCGCTGATTTGAAGGATTTTTTTTCAGGAGCCTGCTGTAGCTACAGCGTTGGCCGCACAGTTTTGAAAGTCCATGTGTGTTAAATTCTGGTTTACTTCAACACGCTCTAAGAATTTCACGACGATCCATTGTTTTCCTTAGAAGTTACGGCAAATCGAAATTTGAAAAAAGTCCTTGCCTACTTTTAGGCTCTCAGTGACTACACAAGGCTAAAAATTTGCAATTCTTTACCATAGGTAAGCCTAAAACATAATAAGTTTTAATTCTCAATACTTTTATTTTACCAAAAATGTACACTGCTTGGAAATATGGGAGTGCTTGAAAATTCACTAAAATGCCCGCCGCCGCCAAAAGGTTTAAAATATCTGAATTTTAGCAAGTCATGGACCTACCTCTTATTGATATAAATTTCAGCTCAATCGGATTGGCCACTCCAGAGATTATCTCCCTTAATCATTTTGTTGATATATATATATATAAATATATATATATAAATATATATATATATATATAAATATCTATATATAGATATATA
>OZ022264.1:116883341-116910841 GCA_963978885.1 Nemotelus pantherinus
ATATATATATATATATATATATATATATATATATATATATATATATATATATATACATATATATATATATATATATATCTATATATATATATATATATATATATATATATATATATATATGTATATGTATATATATATATATATATATATATATATATATATATATATATATATATATATATATATATATATATATATATATATATATATATAAGAAATACAACGCGAGATTAGGTACAAAAATATATTTCTAGGGCTGAGCCCGTTGTTAACTAATCGACAGAACTTAAACTAATGGTACAATAGACTTAATAGCCACGGAACATTTATGCGGCAGCGAATTTTGGTGAAATCGTGGAATTCCATCGATACAATTGCGGAAATGATGCAGCCATAGCGTCAGCAATTACCTGTAGTGAGCACAGGTGCTAACTCGCCCACATTTAAATGCGATAGTCCGCAATCGCTAAAAAAATTGAATATCGTTGAACCTAACATTTGTAGCTGCTGGCCGTGCACTGAATGTCGGAGATGGAAATGGTTTTAGAATAGGTGGTGGCGGTTCTGATGCATGCTTTATCTCGATTGTTGTACCAGTGGGCTTAATCCTGAGTCTCGAACATAATTTGCAGATAATAGAGATTATGAGATACGATAATATTATGGTAAGTACTCCATACGCCGCCTTTTGATGCAAGCTGGTTTCGGTGCGCATCAATTGAATCTCGCTGGTATTATTTACATGAAGGCCCCTCATCATTTCGAATGAGAGTACTTCCGGATATGCTTTGTTTTCTGGAGATGGTTACAGAATAGCTGGTAATACATTCATTACTGTAGCTTCGCGATTGATAAAGGTTCGTCTGCCTACTGATACGCTGGTGTTAACTCCGCCGATCGCATGTCTAACTTGTGATTTGCCGGTCCCAAGCCCGGAGAAAGGAGGAGGGTTTGACGCAACGAGGTAACTCTATCCTCAGTAAAATGTGTATAGTTGCAGCCTGATGGCTGGCAGCCAGACTTAGTCTGGAAATCCACCCGTGCTGGGCGTGCTCTGCAGGCCCCAACCTCATGTATGACTGCAATAGAGGACCCTGGGTGCAGTGGAAGCTCACAGGTTACCATCGTGGAAGACTCCATGGCCAGCAAGTTTTCGGACTTGCTGATAGCATCCTCCCTGATCACAGACTCCGGAAAGGCGAGTACACCATCAGCTGGAAGTCGGACTACGGCCGCACCAGGGGAAAAGATGATTCTTCCCGAACCCTCACATAAGAGGAGAAGGGATGCATTATAAGAGGCAACTCCAGCCGCAGGCAGTAAAGATAGTAAGAGTGCTAATTCCTCTGAACTCTGGAAACCTGTGGAGGCTCTCAGTCGCAGACAACGTAGGAGACTGCGCAAAAGGGGCAAGCTGCCGCCGAAGGCTGACGGAGAGACAAATGCAGTATTAACTGCAGGTGTTTCCCTGGAGACTGGACGTCAGGCAGCGAAACCTCTGAGCCGACCCGGGGTAGCGAAAGAAAGGTTGGCTGGTGATGCTAAGGTCGCATGTTCGGAGCAGAAATGTTCTGGACCGGCGGCTGGATGCAAAGCTACGCCGACTGGACTTCGTGAACCAGGGAAAGCTCTTAGCCGTCGAAAGAAGAGGACTCTGTTCAAGAAATCGATGATTCCTGATGCAAATCGGGTCCCTCCTTACGCTGAAAGGTAAGGAGGGACCGGTCACATCGAAGATCTCCCAGCCGGCCAGCACAGAGGCCAAATCTGCCAGCAGCGGCGCACGAAAGAGACGCAAGGTTGAGGCGAAAGCGGATACCTGCATCTCTGAGCGCAAGGTGCCGAAAGGTGTCAAAATCTGCGAGAGAGATCTTGCAGAGGCTGGCCCTTCTGGCACAAACACACCTTCCACAAGGGTAGGGAAGAGAACGTATGCAGAAGCTGCGTCTTCTTCGCTGGTTGTTGTGATAGACGTGTCTGGCAAGGGTGGCAAACTGACCGAAGGTCAGTGCGCTATCCTTAAGAACGAACTGTGGCGAGAGATAGCGGAGTCGGGACCAGTTTACAACTTCACGCAAGCGAAGTTTGTGGATGGTCACCTCCAAGTCGCCTGCTCCAATCAAACATCTAAGGAGTGGCTCACACAGATCGTTCTCAAATTGGGTACTGGCAGTCGGCCCAAATTTACCATTTTGGACTCCGACCTGGCCAAACCCTATTATGTCAGTTGTTGGATCCCTGGTCCTCGCAAGAGTGCAGGTGACATCACTGGCATGTTCGGCAAACTGAATCCGGGCATCGATGCGAAACACTGGAGCATCAAGTACATGAATCCCAGGAAGAATCCCACCACAGGTGAAGATGGTTTCAACCTGGTGATCGTACTTGACCAGAGAAGTTTCTCGATGCTGAGAGACAGGTACCGGATGGTGCTGAGCTACTTCTTGTATGCGGTTAAATTTAACCAAATCAGGAAGTGGTGAGGCACGAGCTTTTGTGACTGTCTATGGACAGATCGCCAGAGCAAAACGCAGAGATCCAGTGGAAATTCTCTCCCATAGAGTTTCTTTCACTGGTCACGCGGACATTATCTAAGGGTCCCTGCAAAGGGATCCAAAGATTTAAACTCCGGACGTTTCTATGCCTGAAGGTATAAGATTTGTCCAGATCAACTTGCGGCGTGCCAAGGCTTCGTCCTATCTTTTGAGCGAAAAATTGACAAAACTGCAAGCCTCCCCCTACATTGCACTTGTACAGGAACCGTGGGTTCGAGGCGGTAGGATCTACGGACTTAGTCCAACCACGTGGGCCAAGATCTTTTATGATGAAAGGTCAATACGGCCGAGGACTTGTGTTCTGGCTTCTAATCTGCTTGATGCCACCATGCTCAGACAGATTTCAAGCCCGGACCTGTCAGCGGTCGTCGTACAACACCGAGAAAATGGTAGGCTTAAGCGCACGATAGTTGCCTCAGCTTACTTTCCCTTTGACTCCTTACTCCCGCCGCCGATACAGGAGTTAAAGGACCAGGTTTTGTACGCTGAATCGGAGACACTGGAGCTTGTGGTGGGCTGCGATGCGAACTCCCAGCATACCAGCAGGGGCAGCAACAAATGTAACGCCAGGGGTAACAGTCTCTTTGATTTTATTACTTCTGCCGGGCTGATGATTTTAAACACTGGGACTTCTCCCACATTTGTCACCCCAAACAGAAGGGCGGTCATTGATGTATCGCTATGTTTATCTGGAATAGTTGCATCAATGACTGGATGGAATGTATCAGATGAGGATTCACTCTCTGATCATCGCTACTTGGTGTTCTCTTTAGCCACGGATCTAACACCCGTGGTGGAAAGAAGAAACCCAAGAAACACTGATTGGCCTAAGTTCAATCGGCTTCTTACACACAGAGCGCGTCCTAGTGGCAGGATAAAATCGCCGAAGTCAATAGAATCCCGGTTGAGCACTCTGAATAGAGACATAACAAGAAGCTATGAAGAGGCCTGTCCGATCAGTACGAGCAGATGCGGCAAGACGGTTCCCTGGTGGAATCGGGAACTACAAAAGCTAAGGAAAAGTACCAGGAAAATTCTCAACAGAGCTTGTAAGAGGATGACTGGATCGCCTGTAGAACTTTGCAGAGAACGTATAAGAAGCTGGTGAAGACCTCCAAGAGGGAATAATTTAGATCTTACTGTGAGAGACTGGAAGGCGCACGGGAGACGTCTAGGCTTGGCAAAGTCCTAGAGAAGGATCAATCAGCTAAGCTAGACTCTCTAAAACGCTCGGATGGTGACTTTACCAAGTCCAAAAAGGAGTCTTTGCAGACTTTACTTGGGATTCACTTCCCGGGAGCTCCGGTGATTGAGTCGCAGAAAGCAACTGCGCCTGTGAACAAACAAAATCCCTGCTATTCGCAGCAGTAGGAAGCGCTGTTACACAACTAAATCTCTGGTCACTAGTGAAAAGGTCAGGGATGCAATCATGTCTTTTGAAAATTTCAAATTGCCGGGCCTGGATGGTATCTATCCGGTTATGCTTAGGGAGCGAATTGGCCACTTGGGGGCAGACGTGAGAGAAATCTTCTGGGCATGCTTAGCCTTGGGATATGTTCCGTCACCTTGGCGAGAGGTTAAGGTAGTTTTTATACCTAAACCGGGGAGAGATGACTATTCCGATCCAAGGAACTTTAGACCGATCAGCTTAACTTCGTTTATGTTGAAATGCCTAGAGAGACTTGTCGAACGACACATACGTACTACGGCGCCCAGGTTTAACCCTTTGAATGATGAGCAACATGCGTACCAGCGAGGAAAATCATGCGAGTCGGCCCTTCATTCTCTGGTGGCCAGAGTTGAAGAAGCGATCTCAAATGGTGAGTATGCGTTGGGGGTATTTGTGGACATTGAAGGGGCCTTTGATTGCGCGCCCTTTGTGGAACTATGTGATGCTGCGAAAGGTCATGGCGTAGATGGTGTCTTAGTTAAGTGGATACATGCCATGCTGACGCAGAGATGGTTGCTGGCGGAAGCTGGATCCGACTGCTACTTAAGAACGGAAGCTACAAATGGATGCCCTCAAGGGGGAGTCCTATCACCGCTCCTGTGGAGTATGCTAGTTGACTCCCTGCTAAACGAACTGCAACAAAAAAGCCTGCACGCGCAGGATTATGCTGATGACGTGGCCGCACTGGCTGTCGGTAAATATCTGAATGTGGTATGTAGAAATATACAGCGTTCATTGGATCTGATTGACAACTGGTGTTCGAGGCACGGCCTAACAGTAAATCCTGGTAAGACGAAGATTGTTGTCTTTACCAGAAAAAGAAAACTGCAAGGACTAGTGCTTCCAAACATGAAGGGTGTAAACACTTCAACTTTCAGATGAAGTCAAATATCTTGGAGTAATCTTGGACAAAAAACTTCTCTGGAAGAATCATGTGGAAGTGAAGCTTACTCGTGTTTTAAACGCTTTCGGGCAGTGCAAGAGAGCTTTTGCTACCACATGGGGTCCGAAGCTCGTGTAGTGATGTAGATCTACACAGCAATAATCAGGCCGATGTTCACGTACGTACGTTGTGTGGTGGACTATCGTGAAGCTATTGTATGCTCGAAAAAAGTTAGCCACGCTGCAAAGGACAGTGTGCCTGGGTATCTGTGGTGCCATGAGCACTACTCCGGATGCGGTCCTTGGTGCGCTTCTCAATCTGCCTCCTCTCGACATTCAAGTTCAGAGTGTGGCGATGAGCTCTGCCCATAGACTAGCTCAGCTTGGGTTATGGGTAGGTGAAGACGATGTGGGGCACTGCTCTATTAGGGGTTCGATGCGTGAGATCTCTCCGATTCTCACTATGCCTCGACTTCGGAAGAAGGTTCAAAGTAATCCTCTTGAGCGGAAGTAACTGGGACGATCCAGATCTGTGTACGAGGAGATATTCTGAGATCTTCTTCACGGACGGCTCGAGGACAGATGGTAGATCTCGAGCTGGTGTCTATCTGCATTCATCGAATGACAGGTGGGCTTTTTCACTTGGAGAGCACGTTTCGGTTTTTCAAGCAGAGATATTTGCTATCCTGAGAGCTGCCTGTTGGGCAATTGAAGAAAGATGGAGGGAAAAAGGCATTGCTATTTGCAGTGTCAGTGAAGCTGCACTGATGGCGCTGCCTAGACTCGAAAATTGTCCAAGAGTACAGAGCACGATTGAACTCTGTCGCCAGATTCAATAGGGTGCATCTACTCTGGGTACCGGGGCACTGTGGTGTTGAGGGAAATGAAATTGCTGACGTCATTGCGAAGCAAAGTTCGGGACTTCCACTGCGGGGTCCTGAATCCGCCTTGGGTATGCCGACCGCATCTGCACGTGCCATTCTTCGAAAGTGGGTAGATGATGCTCACAGAGATAGATGGATGACTGCTGGTGTGGTCAGGCACACGAAGGTCTCCCTTCCAGAACCCAACCATGTGACTGCAGGATTCTTGCTCAATAAGAGCAGAAAAGTTCGCAGAGCCATGATAGGCATTCTGACTAGACATTACAGCCTAGGAGGACATAAGTATCGAATAGGTGTTGTACAGAATGACTTCTGTTCATCCTGCCTAGAAGAAGCTGACTCTGCGGAGCATTTGCTCTGTGAATGCCCAGTGTTTGCGCATCTCAGATATCAGTGCTTTGGCTGGGATGTTGTACGCATGCAGAGGGTAGCCTCTTTTCCCCTATAAATGATCCTAGACTTTATCAAGAAGTCTGGGAAACTATGGTAGGCAGGGAGAAATTAACACAATTGGTCCTTTGGCCTGAGTACTTAGAGGTGCCAATGCTCCTCTCCCTCAATCCGCACACACACACACGCTGGTGTTATGGATTTTTAAGAGATAAGTTCCATCGAGTACGTGGACCAATTTTTCGGCTTCGATTGTGCCCGCGAATCGGTTCAAAAATATGGTAACCGATGCGATCTCTTCTATTGTTGGAATGTGCGCATTGCTGGTTCTGTTGCAGATGACTGTGAGGCTCCTCAGTAGATTCGGTATGGAGAAAGCGTTCGTGTTATCAATAACTTCGTTCGATTTGAGGTCAAATAATTTGTGTTTTTACAATTATTAATTACGCCAAATATTTGTTCATTATTCTTGAGAATTTTACTAAATTTAATATCATTTATTACATGGTTTTCCTTAACCGGTTTTATCAACAATGTGTTGAAAGTGAGGTTAGAGGTCAAAGGAATATTAACAATATACAATAAAGATGACATATTTGTAATAATTTTTACTTCGGCAAAATCTAAGGCCTCTTCTACAGTGGAATATGGGAGTAATTCTTTATCTAAAATGTTTGTTGCTAAGTTTATTTTTCGCTTTTGATAGAATTATTGAATTTATAATTCCTAATTTCGCCCAATGAATGGCTAGGTTGATATCTTTCAATTCTTCTTTTATTGTTGATAATCTAAACTGAACATCTAATATTGTGTTATAATTTGTTTGCCTATTTTCCTTAAACCATTTCTTATTTGGTTTGCAATTCTAGTAATATTATTAATTCTATCATTATACATTCTGTTGGTTACGACTTGTCTATTGTTATTTTCGAGCATATTATTGATTTTGTCTTATATAGTTATAAAACCTTCGTGGTCTGGATTACCTGCAATCCATTTCCATGTTGTACCGATAAAGTCAAGCGACCTCTTAATTGTGCGCGGTTTTAGATTGTGAACGAGGTGTTGGATTTCCTGAAGTTCGTAGGATAGATGAGATGAGGAGGAATAATGTCTGACCTCGGAGAGATTAAGAACTGGTTATATTTCGGTTATAAGACGTTCGTACTGGTCAATGTCGATAGTGTGGATCAATTTAGAGTTTCCGTCCTGTATTTTTGCTCGACCTGTGTGAAAAGAAATGATTTAGGAGCTCGAAAAGTCCAGCATTTCAGTTTTGGCGTTGGTTTCACAGAATAGGAGTCTGAAAAAGAATTCTAGTTAGGTATGTGACTATTGTGTATGATTTTTCCAGACTCAGTCAAAACTGTCGAATTATTGTTTTCCCTAACTATTTCCTTTTTGTACCGTGCTGACAATTTTGATCCTTTGTTCTGTTCTCTACTTTGTACTGTTTTACGAAAATTGTTTCCGCGATTTGGTACTGTTTACTGGGTTGTCTCGTCTTGTTATGGTTACTTAAGTCCGTCTGTTGTTTTTGTTTGAGTCTTTCAACGTTATCAAACATTATTTCCAATTCGTCTGGGTCAATATTTGGCGTTCGTCCAAAGTGTAACTCGATTGGTTTCTTTCCGGTAGTAGAATGAATACTACAGTTATATTCATGTACGGCACGTTGCAGGATATTTTTTGGTCCGTCCTTCTTTATGGTAAGTACGCAGCCGTGCCTGAATTCCGGTCACTCGGTTTTGCTATTTATTTCTACACGAAAAAAATTTCGTGTAGAGAAGTGTAGAATATTACAAAGTGACAGTTAATTGCGCTCAACTTTGGCGGCATGGGATTTAGAAATTAGCTTTCTTTGAAAATAACCTTTACAATCTACCAACTGTATGCGAAATACTATATGTTACTATTCCATCAATGCTTCTTTCAGCTCTTCAATTTTAAATTCATTCAAGTTTGCTGCCTCATCATACTGCTATATTATGAACCAAACCGAAGTTTATGAAAGAAACCAAGTTATAGTAGCAAATTTTAAAAACTACTCTCACGTTAAATTCAATTAGACTGAAAGAAAATAGGCGTAGTTTTTCGAAGTAAAACAATTATGTAATCTATTTAATAATTGTTTATTTGATATATATTTCCTTCACACGAATACATAATTTTCATCCATGCATTTCATATCGCGTACACATGCGGTGTTGAAAACTTTAGGTCTGTTCGCGTACCTGAATCTATTATAACATATTCAAATAGATTCGCGTAATTGCTTCAAGCCAAATTTTGCAGCAAAATGAAGCCAGCTGCCAAATTATGTTACTGCTGCAGTTTGCTGAAGTACGCGAATAGACCTTTTATAACGTCGCACTAATTCAATTAACCAACCAGCTAATTAAAGTGCTTCCTAGTAAACTTATCTGCCAAAAAAACCAAATGTGCTGGAAAATCATTGCTTCAAGTTCTGCACGAACTATCCTACGCACAAAATTAGTTAATTTGTCGACAGAAAGTTCCGACGTACAACAAATTTCAAATTTTACAACAAAATTCAAATTTGACGCGCGTTCAAAATGGCCAAAATGATTGATTTTCGTGACCAAATAAATAGCAGACCATTTAATTCCGGCACCTCGTGCCTGAAAAAACTCTCCACTTGTGCTGCAGAGCCACCTACGAGCAAAGAGCAACACTGAAATTCGGACACTTTTCAGGCAACGTTTCAGGACGGGCTGCGTACCGATTTTTCCAAGCGACACGGAAAAATTTCGGGTGCCGAAATTCCGTCACTCTTTTCCCATGCATTTTAAAGGGGAACCGAAATTCAGGCACGGCTGCGTACTTACCTTTAAACATCTCATTATCTCGGTGAGTGTACTGTGCCAACGTTCCACCTGTCCATTAACCTAACTCTTGTAGGGAGAAGTTTTGTAGACCTTGATTTTGAGATCATCTTCCATTAGAGAAGTTATAGAGGCCGATCTAAGGGAGCTCTCGTTGTCGATAACGACAATTTCCGGTACGCAGAAAAAGAAAAGCAAGTCTGTAAGAGGCGGTTTAATATCTTCAATGGATTTGGAGGCAGTTATCTTAGGCTGACCTAGTTTGGAAAATTTGTGCTAAAGAGATCGATGTGAGTCGTATGACCAGGATAGGATGGAATTGGGGTAGAGCTTAGTACGGATTTATTAGGGTGCCGATCGTACTTATTCTCCATGCAAATATAACATCGTTATTTTAGCTGGCATTCTCGGGAAGCAAAAATTTTCGAGGAGCTGTAGGCGTTTTTCCTCGGCGGTGCGGTGTGCTCTTTTATGTGTTTGCAGGATTTTTTCTCCTTGCTACGCTTCGCTGGGAATGTCCTCAACCAATTTTTGAGTAAATCGTATTCGGTAACTTTTGAAATTTTGCATGCGACCCATTATTTCTTCACATGTCAGGAGGCCATTTATGGTGTTGGGGTTTAGATAACGCTTAAAGATGTTTATGATGTCATTGTTGGAATATTGATATTTAATAAATGTGTGTCTGGAATAGTTTAGAAAAGGGTTTTGCAACTGATAACTATCTTCGTCAACGATTCTCAATATAATTTGGTTCCGAAATGCGTTGACGGGTGTTTCAACGGTGGGAATAAGGTTGTGCGATGAACTGTTATCACTATGTTCTGTAGGGGTTAGTGAATTAATTGAAAATAATTTCGGAGGGCGCGAAAGGGAGTCTGCGACGTCATTCGTTTTACCTGGTTTGTACACTAGCTAATTCCAAGATGGACTTCCATCTGTTCAACTTACTATTGGTGTTCTTATTGCTAAGAGCGCAGGTAAGAGGTTGGTGGTCCGTGTATATGTTAACCTTTCGGGAACCATAAAGATAGCTACGTAATGAGTTGAGAGCCCATATGATCGAATTTTCCTCGGTTTTAATTAGTGTTCTCGAAAGGAAGACAATAGGTATGTTATCCTCCACCAATGGCTTAATCAGAAGCGTCTGTCGTTAATTGAAATTATTTTTCGAAATTTGGGTGAGATACCTCCTTAGATATTAGCCAATTTTTTAAATTTTGGAATGCAGTTATGGCTTTGGAATCTAGTTAGATGACCTTATTTTTTGATTGAGTTTAGGACACTCGTCCGTCTTCTCCTCTTAAAAGAGAATTCAATGCCTTCGCAATTTTAGCATTGTCCTTAATTAAACGGCGATAGTATCCCGACTTTCCTAAAAATGATCGAAGATCCTTTAAGATTTTAGGTGTTGGCATGTTCGCAATTGCCTGGACTTTTTGCGGATTAGTTTTTATGCCTTCACTGCCTACTACAAATCCCAAAAACTATATTTCCTTTCTTAGGAATTCGTATTTATCAACCTGAATTTTCATATTGGAGGCTTCCAAGGTTTTCAACACTTTTTCCAGATTTTGAAAGTGCTCAGTTTCTGTTGTTCCAAAGATGATGATATCATCAATGTATCCATAGCAGCGTATTCCTAAATGCTCTCGAAGTACATCGTCGAGAGTTCTTTGAAAGATTGATGGAGCGTTTTTAAGCCTGAATGGAAGCCGAGTGAACTCAAATTTGCCGTTGTTAATGGAAATAGCGGGTTTGGGTATGTCACGTTCTTTAAGCGGAATCTAGTGGAATCCACTTTTAAGATCGACTATAGAAAAATATTTATTCTTCCCTAAATTGGCCAGGTATCGGATATTTATCTGCAATGGTAATTGAATTCAGTTTGCGGTTATCGATTACCATCCGATACTTTTTTGCCCCAGCTGCATCTTGCTTCTTGGGGACGATCCAGACTGGAGAGTTATAAGGGGATTAAGATGGTCTAATTATTCTATCTTCAAGAAATTTGTTCACTTCCTTCTCGACTTCTCCCTTCAAGGCCATTGGATAAGGATATGACCTGGAATATATAAGGTCATCACTTTTTGTCCGAATTTCTCCCTTTACTGTACTACTGTAGGTCAGTTTCTCGTCTGGTTCTGCGAGTAACTTAGAGCAATTTTTAAGGATTGATTTCAGAGTGGATGATTGTTGCTGATTTAAATGCGTTGTCCTAATGTTTATGTTATTAACTATCTCGGAAATGTGTTGTTTTAAAGGAATGTGGAGATCAGGATAGAGTGTCATGAAATTTTCATTTGTATGGATGATGGCTTTCAATTCCTTTAGTGTATCATGGCCGATGATGCCGTCAAAGGAAATCAGACTGGGTAGAATGAAGAATTGAGTTTTTTCCGTGTGGTGACCGAACAGATTTGCAAATGCGTAGTTTTGATGCTACCTCCTACCGAATCAGCGTAAAAGGGTTTGTTGTTTGGTAAAGGATTTCGAATGTGTCTGGGTTGTATGTAATTTTTATTAGAACCGGTGTCTACTAAAAATTTAAGTAGCTCTCCACTTCTTGCGACATGCTCGAAATATGAAAGTGAAGAGCGCGTCCATCTAAAAACATATATATACATATATATATACATATATATATATATATATATATATATATATATATATATATATATATATATATATATATATATATATATATATATATATATATATATATATGTATATATATATATATATATATATATATATATATATATATATATACATACATATATATATATATATTCTATTCGGCATGTTCAACATTTTGGTCTTCGTTTGCGTCGATATAGTCATTTAAAGTCTGGCCATAGTTTTCGTCTTGTTGGTCCATGTCTTTCTCGTATTGTTCAGGTGTAACTTCAACAGTTTGTTCTTGTGTAGCCTCAGGCTCAGAGTAATAAACTCTTTGTAGCTTATGTGGTTGATGGTGCCTTTGCGAAGGTTGCAGAGGGCGTTTTTGGGGCCACCGTTGATTCTGAGGTCTATTGACATGATTTACGGCGTGCGATTTTATGGATGAATCGATATCCATTGGAACTGGTCCTCGAGGTGGTCGATGAGGCGATTTATTGAAATTATTTTCGCGCTGGGGCTGTTGGGAAGTTTGAGGATAGAACCTTGGTTGCTGTGGAGCTTGTGGGCTATGTAGCAATTTCGGGTGAAAATTACGTCTAGAGGCTGGCATAGGAGCAGGCCTAGAAGGGCTAGGCACCATTTTGCGTGGAGGAACAGGAGGTGGATTACCTTGATGTAACTTCCGTGAATTGAAGTTTAAATTATTCGCGTATTGGGCACAATAGTCCATATTCTGTAATTTAAAATACAAATGTGGTGCATGGGGTAGGTCTGCTGGTTCGCGGATACTAAGCAATCTTGGTAGATGACCCCTTAATCCCCTGACAAATGTGTCGAGAGCTTTATCGCGGGATGACTGAGTCATGATGTTGATTGCTTCCTTACTCATTTCTATAAATCCCAGTTTATTAAGGATCAATGAAAAGTGATTGTACACCCCCTGATAAAATTGAGAAACTGTATTTGCACCTTATACTAAAGTGGTCATTTGATATTCTAAAGTACCTAGGTCTCTTTTATCTGCGTGATGCAAAGTTAGGCACTTAGAAATCTTGGACCAATTAAGGGGATGTTAAACGATTCTGTTGCTATATCCGTATGTCCGACGATTTTATTACGTATAACTGATAATATGCCGTAATATTTTGGCGTGCCTTTTAAATGGTCGTAGACATGAAGAATTCTATCGACGCTTTTTGCCAAGAGTTAGATTATCCTGGTTCCCCAGAGAATGTCCTTAAGCTTTTAACGACGTCGGGGATTTCGTCCATATCTGACAAATTCCCATTATTACCGATGTTGGTCGGCACATCGACATAATTATTAATTTCGGATGCTGGGTTCATTAATGAACTAAAAATTTGACTTCCCTGAGTTCTCAGAGTATCCGTGACCATTCGCGAAATAATTTGTAGCATATCGCTATCAAGCACGTTATTATGCGCGTTATTAGATACTGGCTGTGCTACTGCATTTTTCGCGAATTAAGATATCACTTGTCTTTTCACACAAATTGCAGGCACTCACTTCACTAAATCACTTTTTCATAAAATTTGAAAAATTGTAATATATTAATGTAAATACAACAATTCTGATATGGTTCCTTTTATTTTGATTAAAATAGAATTTGAAAAATAATGTAAATACAATAATTCTGAAAAATAATGTAAATACAATAATTCTGATAAGATTCGTTTGTATTTTACTTAGGATAAATTTTCATTAATCTTGCCAATATCTGGTTCGATATGTTTGCAACTAATTTTTGTTCATATATTATTTTGATTGAATCTGGTATACTGTATTATTTGGCGTAATTTTACAAAAAGGCATAGCTTACTTACATAGGAAAAATTCCAACGATGATCATTTTTTTGTGTTTTCGAAAAAAATCCCGGCGTTGATTCTTGTTTATTTAGAGTGTGATCCTGAGTCCTTGGTTAGGTGTCTCCTGGGTCGTTTTTTTGTGTTCGGACTGCTTCCTCTGCTAACCGGCTGCCGATTTCTTCGACGCCCCTTTTTGCCTTTTCTTGGTTTTACAAAAGGCTACTTGGGGGCCAGATTACACTAACACCGTTTACTTCCGTTTATTTTTCACAGAGATTATATTACACGTAGACACACGCTTGGTTGTTGTTCACTTACTCACGTAAGCTTTGCGAATTTGCGAAAAGAATTACTAGGACCACCGGCCAGTTTAGCGCGATGTTAAGAGATGTTAAAACTTGATAATAATATTATCTTCTCGATTCTTTATAATTCCACGCGAGCGAAAGCAATCCCTGCTCAGGCGCCAGTTAAGAAATCAAACGCGAGATTAGGTAAAAAAGTATATATTTCTAGGGCTGAGCCCATTGTTAACTAATCGACAGCAATTACAAAACTGAACTTAAGCTAATCGTACAATAAACTTAACAAGCTACGGAATATTGATGCGGCAGCGAATTTTGTTGAAATCGTGGAATTGCATCGATCCAATTGTGGAAACGATGCAGCCATAGCGTCAGCAATTACCTGTAGTGAGCACAGGTGCTAACTTATATATATATATATATATATATATATATATATATATATATATATATATATATATATATATATATATATATATATATGCATATATATATATATATATATATATATATATATATATATATATATATATATATATATATATATATATGTATATATATACCCGAAGCACACCCATCTTACACTCTAATGCAGATAAAGGGTAGTTAATCGAAGGCTTCAGTCTTTCAGTCTGAGCAAGTCTATCATAAACAGAGCTCTGCAAGTAGATCATATTAATTCGGCGGAGTCTATTAAGAAACGTTAGAATTTTGCATTGGATTTAGTTCCTGGGTACCCGACAATCGCAAACGTTTTATTTTTATCAATGAGTCCGGGTTGAAACTGCATCTATGTCGGTTCTCGCTCGAAAAAAAAAAGAACACGGGCAGCTGGAACTATTCCAACAGTTCGCGGAAGAAACACCACCCTTGTGCTAGCATTGAACAGCCAAGGTGTTGTCCATTCCAAAATTATAGCTGCTGGGACATGCAACAGCTCAAAATTTTCCAAATTCATCACTAAGTTGGCTGGGAAGCTAAAACCGTCAAAGAGAGATGCCTCTGTAGTGATGGATAACACAAAAATCTACAAAACACAAGATTTTGCCTATAAAGCAGAGCAGTGAAGGCCAGGCATGTGCATTTTGCCAGATAGCAGTGACGACCAGGCCCTGGAGGAGGTAATAGGTACACCAGTGTCGACCATAACAACATCAATCGGCGCTACAAATTATGTTTTGGGTATTTTTGTAAAACTTCCGGCAGCGACCGCTGGGTTGTCCATACATTAATCGTTTAGATATATTTATTAGTATTGGTATTAGTATTTAGTATTAATGTATTTGTTTATATAATTGAGGTATTGCCGATCACAATAATGCCAAATAAATTTCTTGGGTTTTACGTTTGTCTTCAGTCTCTGCGAAGAAAACATTACTTATAATTTGTACTTTGTGCGAGTTGATATTGATCGAGTATTTTATTGTGTAAAAAGTTGATATACCGAAAAATAAAGAACCTTCAACGGAAGTGCGTTTTTTGATAATTGCTTATCATAAAACTGCCAAAGTTAATCGGCAGATTGCGATTGAATTGAAAGTGCCAAGAAGAACAGTTGACTATAATGTTACAAAAATCAAGACCAGTGGAAGTGTTCAGAATAAAACACATAGCGGACGGCTCAGGATAACCTCTTCCGTTGAAGATAGAAAGATTATGAAGACTAACATACTGCACCAGAAATTGCAGCACAAGTGAATGTTGAGAGGCCTGAACCTTTCAGTGTTTCAACGACCAAACGTAGACTTCAAGGAGCAGCTCAGCCGCATGTCTTAAATTTAATCTGCAAAATTATGAAAAGAGAGATTATGCTAAACACCACCGGAATTATTAGCTGTTTGTTAAAGATAAAAGAGACCACGAGGAAATCAACAATCGACGAGCAATACACCGTTATCTCCAGTCACTTTAAGGAAACTCCTTCCATACCACCAATCAATACTACGAAGACGCCTCGGATTCTGTAACACGAGATAATAATACAGCCAAATCAGCAAAGCATCGACTATGCAACTTTGTCAGAACTATCTTCGAAGACCACGTTTCACAGGCCGCTGAAGGAACACTCGATAACTGTTTCAACAAGTGTTCTCATCTCGGCCCTTTTGGCAGTTTGCTTAGTCAAAAACTAGACAACGATTAAGGCAAGTGTCAGCAGAATGGAATGCAAAACCGGTAGGGCATCTGCTCGCAAAGAATCCATGCCGCTAACTCCAACATCAATTCGAAGACGCTTTGTTTGATCAAGCATTAACATCTGCCGGCTCCCAATATGTTTTAACGGAAACAAGTTACTCTCAGCAGCAACAACAACTCTAATTTAGACGGCCCTAGCATGTTCCAACCGGAACAAAGTATTCTCAACCATATTTACAATAACAAAAGTTCTAAGTTCTTTAAGTAACCTAAATTTAATTAATCATTGTTTGTTATTGTCATCAGCACTTTTATTGGACTGTGAATTCCAAGTGGGACAAATTATTCAACATTCTTTATAAGTATTTTGTTGTAATCTATCAATCAGCAGTTTTTACACTGGTTTATTGAAGCTAGAATCCTGTCAATATTTGCATCAGCATCTTTTGTTTTCATTTGCCTGTAAATTATGTCAGTATAAAATTGTAATAAATTGTAAGTTATTCTTATGAATATCCAGAATAGTTTGAATAGCAGCTAAGCGAGTTTTATTCTGTAGTTATAATTAACTCAACACACGGTTGGTTTTTTGTACACTTAGAATATACTTAACTCAACACACCGTTGAGTTTTGTACAAATATTCTTAAATATTAATAATAATATCTAGTATTACAATCGCGTAATACTAGTTTAGAACTTGCTAATAGTTTAATTTTTTATTTTATTTGTTATTGTACAGTCTTTTTTCTTGGATTATCTTTTTTTCTGTTTTATTTTCATAGAAATTTCTCTAATCTGTAAATGGACGTAAGTCTGTTGTTTTGGAGAATTGTTAAATAAATAAATAGTATATTCTGTCTCTGTGCATGCCTTATGTAAGTTTTTGAGTATTATTCTTCAATTTTTTTCCCTCGCTACCACCAGAGGACAACCAGGGATCAAGAACTTACAAAAAATACACGGGAAGACACCACACTGAAGGTAAACAAAAACCACCCCAAAAACAAACAAAAAAACCCCAAGAACAAATAAAAAAAACCCAAAAAAAAAACAAAACAAAAAACAAACATATCAGCCATCAATTTATCGGTAAAAGTGTCTAAATTGTCCACTAAAATTAGTTTTGCCATTAGATAAGACGACAATAAAAATAGCTGCGTAGAAAGTAGCAAAAATTTGTTTAGACAAAAGACATAAAATGTCTGACATTGACTATGAAGAAATTTATAAGTATGTTCTGTCAAAAGCGGCGTGACATCCAAAATCAAACTAAAGAATCCCTGAAAATAATTATTACAAAATCTACAAAACAATAACAGATAGTATAATATAAGTTAAGTATGCTAGCAATAGGCTGATAATAGCATTAGATAAGTCCATAATATAATTCAAAAAGTAAAGAGGTAAAAAGTCAATACTAGATACTAATATGAGCTCGGCGCATTATGAAGAAGTTTCAGATAAAAATAAACAAAATTTATAGAAAAAATTGCACAAATCACACGAAAAAATAAAATTCAATGTGTTAATTCACATATATAAGTAAATATTCAATATATATATAAAAAAAAATATCATAATAATTTACTAAAACCATATACACGACAAACATGAAGCGGTTATACAAAAAAAACATATGCACGTTCGCATTGTAATTATTTTGGTGTTCCCTAAAAACTATGTATTTATGCATATATGTATGAGACATATATTCATAAATTAGCATTGTCAAAAAAACAACAAAAATTATTGAAGTTTGTAGCAATAATAAAACAACAAAAACAATCGCATTGCAAAGCAGCCGGCCAAAGCCCAACTTGCAAAGGAGCTTTTAGCATAAGAGCTTTTTATAGAAAGCTCCAGGCCATCGCAAGTGCATAAAGACACTTCGCTACGACAGTCGCGCACTTTAGGGTCAGGACTGTTCTTGGACATCACCATACTTTCTTATATATGTTTAATAAATATTGTTTTTCATAGAAATTACTCTATCAATTGGCTACAACTGACGCCCAACTTGTGGCCCGGAACATCACCCTGAGAAGGTCAAGCCGAAACCGACCTCCCATGGCGGCCACGCAAATGACGGAGGAGCAACTACAGCAGATTATTGCGGCCTTACGCCCCTCTAGCGGCGACAATATACAAGCAGGTGGAAAACATCTCTGATGACAACGCCATTTTAGGAATGCCGCTACTTCTGCAGGGAGTCGCATCTATATGGTGGTAAGGAGTTAAGGCGGAAGTCAGCGCTTGGGACCAACTGGTAGCTCTTTTTCAAAAAGCGTTCGCACCAGCCCGGCCAGCATATCAGGTGTACTTGGAACTATTTGAGACCAAGCAACTACACGATATGCCGACCGATCTATTTATATGCAACAAAAGAGCTCTCTTGGCAGAACTTTCGAGGGATTCCCACAATGAAGAGCAGCAGCTGGACTTAATTTTCGGGCTCCTGCACTTGAGGATACAACACATGCTACGCAATAGCATCGATACATTCGAAGAGTTACGCCAACAACCACGGCAAATCCAAGAGAACTACGCAGAGAAGACAACACTCAGAGAAGCGTATCCCAGAAGTGAGCAGCCAAGGAGAAAAAAATGTGACTTTTGCCGCAGTTTCGGACATACAGCCGACACTTGTAAGAAGAAGGACAAAACATCACAGGTCCCACTGAAGACGTCGCAAGGCAAGCAGCCAATATCTTGCTATGGATGTGGACAGGCAGTTTACGTTCGCAGCCAGTGTCCTCGCTGCTGCAAACCAGACACAGAGAGACATACAGAGAACAACTGCGCCCTCGTTTTCGTCCAGTGCTACAAATAAGCGTAAACAGCATTATTGGCTGTGGATTCATCGACACAGCAGCAAGAGTTAGTGTCGCAGGAGCCCAGCTTTACAAATAACTACAAGGATAAGGTTGTAAATTTACACCTTACACCACAAACGTAATTTTGGCTGACGGCGTTGGCAGAACCCAGGTAGTCCTCTTAGTCAAAGTGGTTGTTGTTCTGTTGCAACGCACCATTCCGATCCAGTTCATGGTTCTCCCTGAATCTACAGATAATCCCACTTTGCTCGGTGTTGATTTCATAGAGGATGCTAATATTATTTTGAATATTCCACAGCGGTTCTGGTATTTCGGAGACAACCCAAGTTCTAAGTTCATTTTGCAGAAGGAAAGCCGCAGTGACGAAACCATACAGTTTACGACCGCCACTAATTACACAAGGAATATTAGCGAAGTAGGAATTCTCTCTAAAATGAATACTCCTATACCAACAAGCCCCATCAGTGCAAAACCAACCCGACGAAGCTCAGAACGTTGAACTGACTCACCAATGTCTCGATTCATACAGCAAGTCTCGAAGCCATTCAGCCCAATTGCGAACACTCCGAAGCACGCAAAATACGCACCATCCACCATGGACTTAGTTTGCTCGAAATCTCCTGCACCAAGGCGTCTCTTCCTTCAAAACGAAGTTGCAATCGAAATGGCCAGGACTTTTTCGGACGTGGAGATTGCTGAAATCGAAATCAACCAATGGTTAAGAGACGATGAAGCATCCAAACTTTCATCAGAAGATAGGGAGCGGCTTAACGATGTCCTCTTGAGCCAATTGACATTGTTTGAAGCCAACGGCCCATTAGGAAAATATATTGAACATTGCATCAATACAGGAGATAGCTCGCCCATCGCATCCGCACCATATCGCCTATCTCAACAAAAGAAAGAAATACTACGCAAGGAAATCCAGAAGATGGTAAACACGGATATCATCGAGGAATGTGAATCCGCATGGACATCACCTGAGGTAATGGTTCCAAAGACGGATGGAACCATTTGCGTTTGTATAGATTATCGACGACTTAACGCCGTAACAGTACCGAATTCTTACCCACTCCCGAGGATAGATGATCTCCTGCATGCTGCTCACGGAACTATGTTCATGTCGACTATTGATCTTCATGCGGAGTATTGGCAGATTAAATTACGTAACGAAGACCAAGATAAGACAGCGTTCATAACACCATTCGGAGTCTACAGATTCAAAAGGATGGCGTTCGGATTGCGAAATGCAGCAGCCAAGTTCCAACACATGATGACTCGCATTCAGACAAACTGAAACTGGCTCAAACCTTTTCGTACCTAGACAACCTTCTGATTCTATCGAAAAGTTTTGAGGAACATCTAAAGCACATAGTTGAAGTTTTTCAAGTGCTCCAAGAGTTCCAACTAAGAATCAACAGGGAAAAATGTATTTTCTGTTGCCCAAAAGTTATCTTTTTAGGACACATACTGGATGACAAAGGCATATCTGTAAACCCCGAGAAGACAACAGCGATAAACAACAGAGAAGAACCCAGAAACCTAAAGAAACTATGCACATTCTTGCAAACAGCCTCTTGGTATCGCCGCTTTATCGCCAACTTTGCAGAAATCGCACGACCACTTACGCTTCTGCCGAAAAAGAAAGCTATATGAGAATGGACGGACAGACAGCAAACAGCATTCGATGAATTGAAGAGATGTCTCACTTCAGCACCAATTTTACGCCAGGCCGACGAGACCAAGGCTTTTATCTTACGTACTGATGCTAGTAACTACGCCCTGGGAGCAACTTTATTACAAGGGGAGAAGGAAGACGAACGTCCAGTGGAATATGCTAGTCGATTTCTAACCGGAGCAGAGTGTAATTACAATACCACCGAAAAAGAAGCATTGGCAGTGGTTTGGAGCGTTTCAAAATTTCGCGGATATATCGAAGGATATAAAGTTTTCTTGTCAACTGACCACCAACCCCTACGTTGGCTTATGTCTTTAAAGTCACCAACGGGTCGCCTGGCCAGGTGGGCCTTGAAGCTTCAATCTTACGATATCAGTATCGCGTACACGCCAGGAAAAGTGAACGTGATAGCTGATACACTCTCTCGACCTCCAATTGATGAGCCTCCCGTAATATATAACCTGTCAGCCGCCAGCATTGAAATGAACGTACCACGAAGATCTGCAGAAGACATTCGACTTGCACAGCTGAAAGATCCCGACTTAAAGAAGATAATTGACTTCTTTGAAAATATTCTCCCGAACGAAGACTATGTCCGATGGACCGCAAAAGTTTACCTTACTTGTAATGGAGTTCTTTACAGGTACGGATTACAAGAAGGTGAGGAGGCACAGCTTGTCGTTGAGGAGGCACAGCGCGTGAACGAGGACGAATATTGCAGGCGTTACACGACTCCTCTACTGCTGGACACTATGGTGCTTTCCAACGTATCGCCAGGAACTACTACAGGACGGGAATGCGTGACTACATATCAAAATACATTCGCTCCTGTGGAGAGTGCCAGCGCTACAAAGCATCAAATACCAAGCCAGTAGGTTTACTACAATCCCATCCAGTCAGCCAGCGCTTTGAAATAATATCTATCGACCTATTTGGACCACTACCTAAAACGCCTAGAGGATACAAATGGATCGTAACAGTAGAGGACGTTGCAAGCCGCTGGGTTGAACTATTCGCATTAAAAGAAGCAACCGGCACTTCTTGTGCAAAACTTCTGATTGCTGAGATTCTACTTCGCTATGGCATTCCACGTAGGATAATAAGTGACAACGGAACCCAATTTGTCAGTACCCTAATGCAGCACATTGTCCATTGTTTCAAGATGGAACAATGTTTCACCCAGTATACCACCCCCCGGCTAATTCAGTAGAGAGAAAGCATCGCGATTTGAAAGTGCAACTTAGAATATTCGTGGACTGCTCACATACCAATTGGGACGAAAAACTGCCGCCATTGCAATTCGCGATAAACACTGCTTGGTGTCAAAATACAAAAGCAACGGCTGCCAACCTTACTTTCGGAAAAGAATTAAGGAGCCCAATCGAAGTTGGTGATGACCTCTCTCATATCGATTCAAGTACCAACTTCATTGAAGAAATTTCTCCGTATCTCTTGCGCATGTCTGAAGTTTTGCGAATCGCCCAGGAAATAACCGATAAGGAACCAGATCAACAAAAGAAATACGCAGATAGACACCGAATAGCCACTACGCCATACCAGCCCGGAGATCTCGTGGTAGTATCCACATAAGCTAGAAGTAATGCAGCTAAGAAGCTTTCATCCAAGTTCTACCCCAAACGTGACGGACCTTACGTTATATTAGTAGCAAAGGAAGCACCTCCTATGAAGTCGCAAGTTTAGACGATCCAACTACTTTATTGGGTGTATATCAAGCATCAGCACTCAAGAAGTTTATTCCTGGATCTGCTGAGCACCCAGTCTCTGTTCGACCTCTTCGAACAAGAGGACGTCCGAGAAAGACCATGAAGCCCTGAAATCCTGTCTCCTTGCCGAGTCGTCTGACGGAGCCAGAAGGAGAGGCTGTAAATATAATAAGACAACAAAATCAATCGCATTGCAAAACAGCCGGCCAAAGCCCAACATGCAAAGGAGCTTTTAGCATAAGAGCTTTTTATAGAAAGCTCCAGGCAAGAGCGTATATAAGTGGCCATCGCAAGTGCATAACGACACTTCCCTACGACAGTGGCGCACTTTAGGGTCACGTCTGTTCTTGGACATCACCATACTTTCTTATATATGTTTAATAAATATTGTTTTTCATAGAAAGTACTCTATTAATTGGGTATAAGTTATATTTTTTGTTTATGATTATTGGTTATATTTTTTTTTTGTTTGGCTATAAGTTATATTTTTTGTTTATGATTATTGGTTATATTTTTTTATCAATTAACAAATTCACTACCAACTTGGAATATGGGATCAGATGTCCACACTCACTTAAACATTTTGAACTAGCTAATCCCAACTTTAATAAACCAGTAAAGATCGACTTACTAGGAGCTGATGTCTATGTTCAGGTGATATCGGGTGTAATTGTATGTGTGGGTTGAGAAAGAGGCACCTGACACTTCTAAGTACTTAGGCCGGGAAGACCCATTGTAATCATACCTCTACCCTACCATAGTTTTCGAGATCTCTTATCGAAATGTAGGCTCAATGATAGGAGAAAAGATGCTATACTCTGCGTACGCGCCACATCCCAACCGGAGGCCACCTTTCATCATGACTGCAGAAAAGCACCAGTTCCCCTTCTGTTGCACGCACACAAAAAATTCACTTCATCGTCAACACTTTTTTTTCTCGTTGCGAAAATCGTATCGATTTCGCTCCTAAGTCCATTCGATGCAGTGCGTTCGCTTTTGGTGCGGCGTACGGTGGTTGGAGCTGAGCATGTACATGCATCACGCGGTAATGTTCGGCTCTTGACCGCTGTATGACTGCATAGAAATCGAATGCACTGTAGGTCAATGTTCCAACCGGTCAGCGCTGCATGCAGCTGATAGCAATAAAAAAAAGTGATGCAACGGAGCTGATGGCGACAACGGCTTTTTGGGATGAGCGGGATGATTTGAGTTTTTGAGAGTGAGTCTTTCCACGACGGAGTGCATGAAGTGTTCTTAGGAACTAAAGCAATAGCGACAGATATTAATTGAAATTTAGTGAACAAAAAAAAAATTAAATTAAAAACTCGTAATTCTAAATAAAACATAATTCACTGGAAACGAAACTGGAATAAATGTGTGTGGTTTAGATAGATATATCGTTGTGTGAAAAAAAAGAAAAGAAATATTTTGTGATATTTGGAATTTGTTTCAAATCGATTGCTGCTTGGACTTTTGAAAAAAGTTTCGCATACGAACTATGAAGGAAACTTCAGTGGTCATCGAAGTGAATATTTATCTATTGTGTTGAGCAGATAGTTAGCAATGAATTCGAATTAACTGGACTTTTGTTGTTGTATTCTTTGCTATTGCAAGTGTGAGCTCTTAAGCAAGTAATTGTGCAGTCGTTTTCTTCTTCTCTCATGTTGAAGTAACTTAAGTGCATGGATTAAAATAAGCAATCGCCAGTGTACATCGATCTGAAACGTGCCGCTTTAGAACTGGTAGCTCTTGAATCGGGGAAAAACCGCCACAAAAATACCAATTTGATACTGTTCGCTGTTGAGAACTGAGTCAATTATGGTTCGAAATTGACCGATCGCAAAATTCTTATGAGGACCGACTGGGTTGTTGCGATAGAAGTGGTCTGGTTCATAAAATGACAAACACATTATTCGAATCACAAACTCTACTAAATCATAAATTAGCTTTGGTGGTTATTGGATATATAAAAAAAAAATCAACGGAGAACGAGGTTGAAAGCAATCAACAATGAGGAAGGCACCGTGGAAATATACTTTGCGACATTTTTTTTTTTTTTTTAAAGTCATTTTAAAGCTTTTACTTTGGCAAAATTTTGTTTGTGCTCTTTTGAGGTTAATAATTTGAATTAGTTGATTTTGTGTTGACTACAATATAAATTTTCGAATTGATATAAAAAAAAAAACAACAGAAAACAAAGAAAGATCATATGTATGTTGACAAACCTTGAATTTCCAGACACCATATTCCGGACAACGGTCGACCGTCGTCAGGAGCGGTGAGTTTTCTTTGTTAATTATTGTTTGAATTTATTTTTTTTTCTTAGTAATTTTTTTTTTTATTTTATTTATCTTGTTTGTTATATTTACATTATTTATCATAATATTTATCTACATTATTTATCTATACAATTATTATTATAGATTGAATTTTTGAACAAATTTTTGTCTTCTGGAATTTTGATTTTGTTAATATTTTTTTTTCTCTTTGAAATAACATGAATTGTCAATATCTGAAATCAGTCTTTTGTTTAATCTCGATGATGGAGTAAGAGATAAGTGGACGAAGGGTCCATCCAGTCCGCCTTGACACCAAAGATGACTCTTGTTTATTTCCCCCCATGGTTAGTATGATCTATGTTGGTGTACGTTAGCGTGCTTCAAGCAGGAAGTTTCACTCAGCCCAAATCCCACGGCCGACGCAGCTGAGCTAGCTGGCAAGGGAAGCACGCAGGGCATTTAACTGAGTGGAACTTAAATTATGTTACATTGGCGGTAGTTTGGCAATTCGTAAAACTTCTAACATCTGCCTTGGAGCCGTCCGAAAAGCAGATCTCGGAGAACTTCTCACTTCTGCTCAAGAAGATTACTCTGCATCTTCTTCTGAAATCGAAAGAAGATACTTCAGCGTCTAAAGGCATCGCGAGAGTCAGATACATCTCACGTACCGCATATCTAATAGAACATAGGCCAAATTGAGTTGATCTATGGCTTAAGTTCATCGCCACAATCTGATTTTGAATGTTGACTGAACACGATTGCATCCCTGACCATATCGCTGGTAACCACATATCTAAATGTGGACCAGCATTTCCTAATGCTGCAAAAACCAGGAGGTTTTGTCAATCAACTGCAAAAACCAGGAGGTTTTGTCTTTCAATATCAATCACCAGAAAGTAATTCGGGAGTCTTAGAGAATCCAGTTTAGCTGAGTGATCCTTCTACAGGACTTTGCACCGCTTTTATATCTCTCGTGCACTTTTCAACCTCTCATAAAGCGATCTGAATAAGTAACTCTTGGAATTCCTCACCAAATTTTTGTAAATTATCAGCGAGTTTCTGTGGGTGATCCAGTAGTCTTCCATATTGCTCTTACAAGCTCGATTGAGGAGTTTGCTGGTATTTTTCCTGGCTTATCCAGTTCCCGGTTCCACCAGCGAATCATTTTGCTGATCGAACAGGCCTCCTCATAGCTTCCTATTATGGCTGTATTCATAATGCTCAGCCTGGAATCTATTGACTTTAATATCATCACTAAAACATGCTCTGTCTGCAAGAAGTCGATTGAAGTTTGTCCAATGAGTACTTCTTTGGTTGTTTTCTCTAAATCACGGGTGTTGGATTGAGATCTGAAACGATGGACGGGTGAGATCTCAAACGATACATGCCATCCTTTTATCGATCTAGCTATTCTAGATGAACATAGTGATAGCCCAATAGCCACCCTTTGGTTAGAAGGGGCAAAGGTGGGAAAAGTCCTAGTGTTTTAAATCATTGGCCCCGGAGAAGTATAAAATCATAAAGTGTCTTCTCTGGTATTGTATTTGTTGCTGCCCCAGCTGGTGTGGTGGGAATTAGTATTGTATGGTGTGCTGGGAATTAACATCGTATGGTGTCCTGGGAACTAATATCGTATGGTGTGCTGTGAAGTGCCAGTCTCCGATTAAGCATATTTCAGCCTTCCACTTTCGCCGTTCTGCACGATGAAACTAAAGCACAGCTCCTCGGCTTTTGTCAATTTTTGTTGTGTCTTCAATTTTATAGTTGAAATCAAAACTTCTATTTTTGGATTACATTATAATTCACTGATTTATTTTCTTAATCCAAACTTAACGTGTATGCTTACAAACAAGCTTCAAACGAGTAACAACTAGATACATACAACGATAGAGAGGAAACATTATTTCAATTTAAATTCAATTTGCACCTTTAAATTCAATCTATTTGACCAATCGGGAAAAATTTCCAACCATTGTAATTAATTAATTTCACGTTTGTACTTTTGAATGGAATATCAGAAAATCACTTGATGTAATCATTGTTGCTAATGCAGCTTATCGGCGCACCACTATCGAATTCCACTTTTATGGAAATGTTGTTTACAACAACTGTATTGGATCTATAAAAACAATAATATTGGATCGATACTATTAACACGTTCGAATGCAAATAATTTTTCCTCTCTCTCTGGTCTACTTTGATACAATTTTGCTTACCAGGTTTTTGAAATCTTGATTTAGCATTCACAGCTTACACACTTTAACTAAATGATCTATTTTACCGCAATTTAAACATCTTTTGTTTTTCCCTCCTTCTTTCCACTCTCTCCATCACTCTATCAGCGTGCACAGCCCATGTGCACCATATTTACCCTGGAGTAAATTGTTCATAGTGCTTTCCAGACAACTAGTTTGTTGGTATAAGGGACAGCACTAATTCTTATCAATATGATAGACTCACTTTTATTGACTTATAATTGTCTTCATTGACTTGTGTCCAGGGAAAAGTATACAAAAAACTCTGGTGTTAATCATCATTGTGCGTTGTTAATCTTTTATGTGCAATTTTAAGTTTTCTTTGAATGTCACGATATTGCGATAAATGGTGCGATTTTACTCCTGATGTAGTTGATGTGATGGGTCCAGGACATCTTTTCATCCAAAATCAATCCCAAGTATTTTATTGCATCGACCTTCTCCAATTGAACTCCATCAATTTGAATACATGGATTAATAGGGCGTTTATTTCTTTTGCTGGAACATAACGTATTTGGTTTGGTAAACATTTATAACGAGCTTGCTCTGACGCAGCCATCTCAAGTATTTATCCAAATCCATATTTACTTTACTTTGGATGGCTGACTCATCTTTTCCAATATATAACGTCAGCAAGCAAAACTATCTTACCCGAAAGCCTGAGATCTTGAACGCTGTTCACATAGATAAGGAAAAGTATAGGCCCTAAGATCGATCCCTGTGGAATACTTTTGTTTATAGAATATTCCTGACTGGTATAGCTTCCTTGTTTTGTCACTATTCTCCTATCCAATAGGTAGTTTTTAATAAAAGATTTAAATTTCATGC
>OZ022264.1:116915841-116936089 GCA_963978885.1 Nemotelus pantherinus
CAGCAAAACAGATAGAACCGTAATTTGATAGAAAATGTTTCTAGTAAGACAAAGATAAGGCCGAATGGTGATAACTTATTGAATCAGTCAGGAATAAGATTTCCTGACTTCATACAAATAACAATGGACTTAACGGTCAACAGACAGTGGTGCTAAATACGTTAACAAACGGATATGTTATTCGACTCAATTTAGCGACTATATGTTTAGCCTAATGGTGTAGCAAAGTGGTTGCTTATCAATATTTTTACAGCATCAACAAACACAGGAGATTGTTACAAAAAACAAAAAAGCGAACACACATTTCTTGCTTTCGTCGTCTACGCCCTTGAGCTTTTCACCACAGGAAAGACACAAGAATCAGCAGACATCTATGGTTCAGTTAAACCGCAATATCAGTCGCAAACATTCCAAATACGTTTTGGTTTTCAAAGAATTGTCAATTATGACCCGAAACTCAAACGACACCAAAAACATCTGAAAATCTGAATAAAAACATCCACATATTACACAAGACTCTATACGTAAATTTTGAAATGTAAGAGAAAATAAATGATGAAGTACCTTATCTTAATCCTCCTCCTTGATTGTTGAAGAAAACGAGTTGCGACGCAAGAGTAAGCAACACCATTTGTTGCGGGATGATTTGTTGCGGGATGATGCGTTGCCCGTAAGAAAGAAATGCCACGGGTTAGCGTACATCAACTTGAAACATCGCGATCAACCTCACGGTGCTCCAACGCCCGGAAGAAGGTGCCAAATCTAAACGTCTATGATGACACCGGGTCGCATATCTGCAGCAATCAAATCGTTGTCATCCTTAAAGCGAAAGATTTCACAAAGCATCTAATATTCATGATATATAAAATCAATAAACTTATCTGATATATAAAATTATTATACATTCACTCAGCAGTTTATACTAGTCCATTCCAAAACGTCCTTAGATTTCAATGCGGGGGAGTAGGTTGGCCATCCTGGGGACGGCGGACGGCCAGAGATGGCAACCTAAAATGCTGTTAATAATAATTTGAAAATTACAATGTGTAACTTACTTGAATGTTGACAAACATTATAATTGTCAAATTTTTCAAAATCATTTAAAAACAGCTGTTATCTCATTCTCGCAACCTCGAGTATGTTCGATGCGATCTATTCATATTTGCTGATCGATGAGGTTTTGCTATTGAATATAAATAATTAACTAGGCCGTGGCTTTGGTTCGACGTATATTTTTCTGCATATATAGGCTTAGTAAGCGAACCTCCGTTGCGTGCGCTCCGTTTGAATTGAATTTGACAGGCTCCATATACTTTGCATTGGAAAATGCAACGATGGTTATCCAACCGTGGCGTCAGACGGAACGGAGCGGAAGAGATGAGAAAATTTCAACTTTGCACGCTTCGACGCAGAGAAAGGTGAGTTTAGAATGTGTGGTGTTTTGTTGCCAAATGAGTATCTTTTGTGGTGAATCTGATTTGAAATTGTTTGATGGAAAACATCATCATTTGCAGTTTTTGTCAATATTGTAGTTAATCATTAATAAGTATAAGTTTGAAACACTGACCCGGTGTATTTCGCCCCTCAAGCTATTTTATGATCATAGATCTGACTTGTTTAACTATATAAATTCATCAATGAGACACATTTAAACGAAATGCCAAAATGCTTTGAGCCGATTGTCCACCTGTTTCATTGTCTTCTTGGAAAATTTACTTGACCTCTTTTTCGATACTGGCTCACAAATTCATATGAAGGAGTTATCAATAATGACATGAAAATTTTGTATTTCAATCATCGTTTCTTGCGAACGAACCAACTGAGCCGAAATTTTGTGTATATGAGGAATGTGTCCAGGTTTTGCCTAATGTTAGTTATCTGTAACCCTTTGGTGTCAGCGGCCATTTCAGTGGTATTTGAGATACCCTTACAACTCTATAAACGAATAAATTTTCAAAGCAGGAAGTATTCGAAATAAATTTTGACCGTGTTTAAAGATTGCATATGATAACATTTTCAAAATTTTTAATCTTATGTGTGCACAAGGTTCCTGCTAGAAGTGGTGGAAAATTATCTCCAAAGCATCCATCGCATATGAACCAAATCGAGTTCCAATCGGATCGTAATGTGTGCTCCGTTTGAAATAATTTCAGTCCAATATCTCTAGTAGTCTTATTTAAGTACAAAATTGCTATGTCGTTATTGAAAAAATCTGCATATTTCAATTTAAGAATTGGAAATAAGAAAATAATTATTGAACCAACAAATTAAAAACATCTCAAACAGCTCCCGCATTCTAAATGTAGATGTAAGTAGTATCTCATTTGGAATTGTTTTTGCGGGATGATTAAAATTGAACAACTTTTTATTTACATTAAAAATTTTAATCTACATTGAAAATTCTATTTTGACAAAGTGGTTTCGAAAGTATGCACTGATTCTCATCAGACACCAGCACACAGTGCATACTTGACCGGCGTGACCACTTGCAGTTGGAAATCATTACATTTTTATTTATGCTAGTTGTGACAAATTTTAACATCTTCGACTTATATCCATCGATATAATTTTACTTAGTAAAGGTAATTGAATTTGATCACGGTTCCCTGCTTGTCTATAAATCAGCATGGACAACGTATATCGTCTCTAAAGCTTATCAAAGCTGAGAACATTGAAACGGGAAACTCGATCGTTTTGCGGAATCAGCCTCCGAAAGCAGAATCAAATTGGAATTGTTTTTGCGGGATGATTAAAATTGAACTTTTTATTTACATTAAACATTTTAATCTGCATTGAAAATTCTATATATCTCATTGTTAATAAATAGATTACAAGCTAATTGATATTTTCAATCCAAATAAATTGTATCGATACTAATTAAGTTCAACCCTGTATATGTTGATGTTTCCATAAATTTATAAATTGATGATTGATCAAAAAATGCTGTGGATATTGGCACATTTGAGTCTGATCATTTCTCATAATAATTTGTAAACTCACATTTAAGGTCGTGTCACAACCCATACAGGCAAACTTGAATTGTTGCATGTAGTTCCTAAAGAAGTTAATAATTTATAGAATCTCTGTACTGCATGACCAGTATTTTTTAGTACAGTAACAAAAATTAAAACTATTGAATATGTTCTCATAGAAACTGCTGTTTGTGTCAGAATGAAGCAACATTTTTTTATATAAATATAACGAAGTTTTGTCGTTGTTCCGACCATACTATAACCTTCATAGTTGATTATGCACGAAAAACTGAAAAATTCATTTAAAGTTTAACAAAACTCGTAAAGAAAAATAAAATCAAGGATCAAAAACAATTTTCTTTTATGCTAGGCGAAAACAATTGTTTTAAATACACCAATAAGTAACTAAAATATAAATGGTGTACAATATATACGTATACTATGGATGTTTTGCATATGTAAAAGGCCTTCAATTTAAGGAAACAAATAAACAAACAATAAGTTATGAAAAAAAACCACATGTTTTTTCAAAAACAAACAGAAAAATACAATGAACCCGTTTAAGTTTAAATAAAAATGTTGCGTTAAAAGTCAACCCTTTTGGCTTGTTATTGGGTCTCGACCCATGAGATATTTTCAGCGTTAGGTGCGCACTGGCCTGGTTGGCCTAAGTTTTTTTGTAGGTGCGGTATTTCAACAATTTTTTTTAATGTCAAATTCAGCGGGTGGCGTTACTCCGCCTCTATCAAGGGTAATGGCCCCAACATTATCAGGGGCCTGAAGTTGAGTGCCTTACCTCGGGTCCGCTCAAAAATAAGGCAACACTTTTCTCCATTTATTAACGTAATGCTTTTCAGGTTCTCTTAACCCTCCGAGAACACACCTATTTTTTCGATCATTGAGAACAATTGGGGTCAAATTGACCCCAACCACTTTTGAACGTCTATAGAATCGTCGCCACTGAAGATTTTCATTTGAAAAAATTTGTAGGTATAGATTGAGGCCTCTTTTAGTAGTTCTCATGCATTAGAAGTGGCCTAAATGTCCTTAACATACGAAAAAAATTTTTTTTTTATTTTTGCCTAAAAATTTAGGGGGATACACTCAAGGTATGACCCTTGAAAAAAAAAGTATTTATTTTGCATATTTACGATGGCGATTGTGAGGATTTTAAAATTTGCACATTTAAAAAAAAATCATAACTGTCAGTTTTTAATATTTTGAGCTAAAAATGTATATGGATACTCTCAAGACATTGTAGAATAATAAAATAGCCCTATATAAAGGGTTGCAAAAAAAGGTGTAATCTTCTGAATAATCAAATTCTGATTGCTCCGAGACATGGTCGTCTTCGGAGGAATCACTGTCGCAAAACTTGTTATCGTTGTCTTCAGCTAACAAATTATTGCGTACACTAGAACGCAGATTATACGTCATACTGCTGAAAACCATAAATAAAAGCACTTGCAAACTTATTCTTTGGCTTTTTTAAATTAATCTATCGATTTATTAAGTAAAAAATTGAATTTTTTATATTTGTACTTTGCGGTTACTACTTTGTATGACGGATGAAATACAAGTAGCAGTTTTCTTTCTTGCAGCATATCCACCCCATTTTTGTAATGAGCCGCCCCAAGTGCGTAGAGCTAGCAAAGCGGCACACCAGCATCCATCGGGGTCGGATAAAAAGGTGCTCCACTAAAAGCGGACTAGAGGCCTTTACGGCCAATTCTAGGGTACCCTGCTCCAAGGGCATTTAAATATTTTTTTTGCCTCCTTCATGGTTCGCCATCACCTAACTATTTCTTGTCTGTACTTCAGTATAGATGAGAGGAGCCGAGCTGGAATAGTGAAATCAACTCTCAAATTAAAATTATTTGCTACAATTATAGTAATTACGTCAATTATTTTAGGATTAATTGAACATTTGGTCCTTCGAACCGGATTTTTGGTTCTATTTCAATTTTCGATTAAAGTGAAGATACACACGATTTGCAAGAAGATGGCGATGGAGTCAGCACAGAAATTCAGCCCGACAGCAGTGGAGAGGCAGAAGTTTAATATCGACTGTTATGTATGCACCACCAACTGCGCATAGTGCCACCTGAAGTCGAACATCGGAGATCGGAGCTTGACAAACTTCAAGTTGAACTGGACTCATCCTCATCATTGAACGTCAGTCATCTTCCGGTCGTCATACCCACATTGCTATCTTAACCTTTGTTAATTTTTATATCGAATTAAATTGTTTAGTTATTAAACGGTCAGTCTTTAAATACATAGCAAATTTTGGTGTCAGAATTGGGATGACAGACTTACCGGAAAAGTTTTTGGAAAACCTTACAGCAGCCGTCACCGCTGCATTCCAAAGGTCAGGCGACAACTCTGGAGCGGAATCAAAGGCACCACCTTTTGCCATGCAAGAGTATAAATCTTCAGATGGCACAACTATCAGCGATTACTTCAAGCGATTCGACTGGGCTTTACAGCTTTCTAAGATCCCTGAAAACTTACACGCCAGCTACGCACGTGTCCACATGGGATCCGAACTCAATAGGGCTCTAAAATTCCTATTATCTCCCCAGCTCCCAGAAGACGTCACTTACGAGACAATCAGGAAAACATTGACCGATCATTTTGATTCTCAACGGAATAAGAACGCCGAAAGTATTCGATTCCGAACCATCTGTCTATCATCAGGTGAGCCTATCTCAAAATTTGCCCTGAGACTCAAACAAGGCGCTGCATATTGTGAGTACGGCGAATTCCTCGATCGCATGTTGATCGAACAATTATTGCACGGACTCGAGTCGAGAAGCATATGTGATGAGATCATCGCCAAGTCTCCGAAACAATTCCAGGAAGCGTTTGACATCGCGAATACCCTGGAAGCCACAAGGAACGCGGCAACCCAAGTGAAAATTCCTGATAAATCATCACCAGAGCCAACAAATAAATTGGGATATGCTCCGCCTCAGTTCAAACGGACCAGCCATCGTGTATTCAGCAAATCATCGCCAAATATACGCAGTCAACGTCAAATTTAAGTGTGGCACAGGCAATAATCTCAGTTGTAATGGATGTGAAGGAAAGCATGCTCGCAGGGAATGTCCCTATAAAGACGTAACGTGTCATGAGTGCAAAAAAAAGAGGTCATCTTGCTAAAGTGTGCCGTGCAAAATCTAAAAAATCCGACAGCACGGATCAATGCGACAGTGTTTACGCACTCAACGGAATCAATCCCCTCACGTCAAATAAGTCAACTGACAGGCAGTTATTATCAGTCAGAATTGACAACAAGCCTATCCAGATGGAATGAGATACCGGTGCTCCTTGCGGAATTGGTAGTCTCGATACGCTACGTTCCGTTAAACCGCATTTTGTACTTGCGAAGACTGATAGACAATTTAGAAGTTATTCGGGACATTATGTACAGTGTATTGGTCGCACTGCGGTCAATGTAACAGTAGCTCAAAACACGAAGAAACTGGATGTATATGTGGTGAAAGGCAATTTCGAATCGTTATTCGGTCGCGAATGGATCTCGCACTTCGTGTCAGACATTAATTTCAAAGAAATTTTCGTTGGTAACATTCGTTCGCTGAAAACTTCAGTGCCAAGTTTATCTGCCGAACAAATTAACACACTTAACCTAGTTTTGTCACGTCATGACAAAGTGTTTAGTGACAAACCCGGTAAACTCACATGACCACCTGTTAGTGTGCATTTTAAGAATGGGGCGAAACCAGTATTCGCGCGGGCTCGCGAAATCCCATATGCACTACGGGACAAGTATGCGCAAGAAATTGAGGCTAAACTTGCGTCAGGACTATATGAAAAAGTGGATCATTCCGAGTGGGCTACCACGACGCACGTAGTCGCAAAAAAGAATGGAAATATTCGCATAACTGGCAACTATAAGCCAACATTAAATCCACAAATAGTTATCGACGAGCATCCTATTCCGAAAGCAGAACATATATTCAACGGAATGAAGAAAGCTCGGTTCTTCAATCATTTGGACATTGTGGATGCATATTCTCATTTGCCAGTAGATGAGATTTTCAGTCACGCCTTAACACTGAATACACCAACGCATGGATTGATACGACCTAAAAGAGCCAGCAGCCAATATACCTGCAGTGTGGCAGCGACGTATTGACGAAGTCGTTCGAGATTTAAAGAAGGTACGCGTATTTTTTGATGATATCGTTGCTTTTGGTGAAGATTTCGAGGACATCTTATTCGTTTTAGAAGAAGTTCTTTGTCGATTGGAGTTGCATGGTCTTAAACTCAATCGTACCAAATGTACATTTATATCACCATCTATAGAATTTCTAGGTCATCGTATTGACTCTAACGGAATCCATAAATCGGACACTCATATCAAAGCAATCCGGGATGCCGCAAAGCCATCCGATTTCGACGAACTGCAACTATTTTTGGGAAAAGCAGTTTATTACAGTTCGTTTATACCTAACCTTTCATCCATAGCTCGACCGCTTCGTGACATGCTACAAACGGAGAAATTTACTTGGAGTCCCTCTGCTGAACGAGCGTATGAAACCATAAAAAACATCCTTATTTCACCACAAGTTCTAATGCCGTATGATCCAGCTTTACCATTGTTGCTCGCAACAGACGCCAGCAAAACGGGTATCGGGGCGGTTCTGTCGCATCGTCTGCCGAACGGAACTCAACGCCCAATCGCCTACGCAAGCCGTACAATGTCAACTACGGAACAACGTTATCCTCAGATTGACAAGGAAGCACTAGCCATTGTATGGGCTGTTCAAAAGTTCTTCCATTATGTTTACGCACGTCACTTCGTTTTAATTACTGATCATAAGCCGCTAACGCAGATCTTACATCCAACCAAATCCTTACCTGTTTTGTGCATAAGTCGTATGGCAAACTATGCCGATTACCTCTCTCACTTCGACTATGAAGTAATCTTTAGACCTACAAAGGAGAATACTAACGCTGACTACTGCTCT
This sequence comes from Nemotelus pantherinus, assembly GCA_963978885.1. Classification (NCBI taxonomy): domain Eukaryota; kingdom Metazoa; phylum Arthropoda; class Insecta; order Diptera; family Stratiomyidae; genus Nemotelus; species Nemotelus pantherinus. Next base: position 116,923,811 of record OZ022264.1, read on the forward strand.
CGTGCGCCTGTTACTTCTGAGTCCGTCAATAGTATTGGGAACTGTAACAAGGAGGGAAGTAATAATGATGACTTCGACGATTTCATGTTACACCACCTTAGTCAGCTACCAGTTCGTGCCGAGAGGATTGCCAGAGAAACTAGACAAGACGCGTGTTTAGGAAAAATTGTTCAACAACTTGAATCTGGACAAGACCTTAGGAGATGCGGACACAAAGCACCCGAAGTCAACTACACCCTGGCAGGAGGCTGCTTGGTATTTGAGCATCGGGTAGTTGTCCCAAAAACTTTACAAAGTAATATTCTCCAAGATCTTCATGCTGCGCATCTAGGGATCGTCAAAATGAAAGGAATTGCCAGATCATTTGTTTATTGGCCAGGTATTGACGCAGACATCGAGCAAATAGCAAAATCATGTTCTCAGTGTGCGAAAACTGCACATCTTCCTGCGAAATTTCGCAATCACCACTGGGAGTATCCGAAAGCTCCATGGGAACGCATACACTTGGATTATGCTGGACCAATCGCCGGTTCTATGCTGCTCATTATCGTTGATGCATATAGCAAATGGCTAGAAGTAGCCATCACGAAGTCAACTACATCTTCTGCTACAATAGAAATACTAGACAAGTTATTTGCAGCTTATGGTGTTCCTGTCACAGTGGCTACTGACAATGGTACTCAGTTTTCCTCCGACGAATTCCGGTCCTACTTAAAATCTGCAGGAGTCAAATATCATAAGCTAACGGCACCTTATCACCCATCAACTAATGGTCAAGCTGAACGCAATGTGAGTACGGTCAAAAATGCATTGCAAAGCTTAGCTACAACGTCAGCTACATTGAAATCAGATCTCAACGTTTTTCTACAGCACTATCGAAGAGCACCACATTCTACAACGGATCAATCCCCTTCAAGCCTTTTCTTGGGACGTAATATCCGAACCAAATTTGATCTTCGTAAACCCGACGATGTCTACACAAAAATAAGTGACAAACAACGAGCATCGTTCGACCCGTCATTCAGGGAATTCAATGAAAATGAAATAGTCTACTTCTCGTCTAATAACCCCAAAATGGATAAATGGATTGTTGGCAAGATAGCTAGCAGACTTGGTGATATTCATTACAAAATAATCCATCAAGGTAGACATTTTAAACGTCACATCGACCAAATAAAATCTTGTTTATCGAACTCTGAGCTGAAAGATCAAGACGTCATTCCAGTAACTCCGAGAGTGCGTTACTATACACCTGAGCAGCCAGCAACATCTACTGAATTGGAAGGTCTCGTAGCATTTTCAGACGCATCGCATTCGGTACCTATGGAATCCTCTGAGAATGCCCATCAACAGAGACATGTATCTACTGCAAGTCAACAAGATGTAATCACGCCGTGAAGGTCAACGAGAACTCATCGACAGCCTGATAGATACAGCCCCTAAATTTTATCACTTTTGTAACAAGGGAGGAAATGTTATGTATGCACCACCAACTGCGCATAGCGCCACCTGAAGTCGAACATCGGAGATCGGAGCTTGACAAACTTCAAGTTGAACTGGACTCATCCTCATCGTTGAACGTCAGTCATCTTCCGGTCGTCATACCCACATTGCTATCTTAACCTTTGTTAATTTTTATATCGAATTAAATTGTTTAGTTATTAAACGATCAGTCTTTAAATACATAGCATCGACGAAGTTCTTCGATTCGTACGAAATCTTAAGAAGGATTCTTCTGGAAGATATTCGAAGAAATATTTCCAATGCAAAATCCAGTCATTGGAAGCAAAGTGGACAAATTGGAAAGAGCTGCATCATGAAGTCATGGTGATTAAGACGGACAATTTGACTCCTTTGGAAGATTATGTCAGCGCTTACGAAGATGCAGACCGCCTGGTCGAAGAACACATTGTGATGTTCCAGACTGAGCAGACAGCATCGCAACAGCCAATGAATCTAGAGCAGAGTGCGTTTTCCAATGAAGGAGCAGTATCTTTAGAGCGGATTAAAAACCCTAAATTCAATGGAGATCTGAAGAATTGGACTTCATTTCAGGATATTTTTAATCTGATGGTGCATCGTAACGGAAATCCCGGCCCGGTCCAGAAAATGCAATATTTAATAGCATAGCTGATTGGAGATGCGGAGCAGGTGATCAAACACCTGAATATCATCGAGGTAAACTACGAAGAAGCATGGTCATTGGTTATTAAGAACTTTAATAATCCTCGAGCCATAGCTAACGGTCTCATAGGGCTATTATGGTTCATCAAGCCATGTGGGCAAGCCAGTGCAATATCAGTCAAGGTTTTGTGCAGTATCAAGACGACCGGAAGAAATATGGCAGATACAGTGCTTGTTTGCATGCTGCAACAGAAACTAGATGTGGAAACTAGTATTGTGTACAATATCTAACAACATATTAAACTGACAAACGTCAACAACGACTTACACTTGTCGATAATAGCGACAACCTCTCTAAGCGGGTAAAACGTAAACCCGCATGAAAAATAATCAATTAATTATTTGAAATCCGACACCAGTCCATACACTTATCGCTTCAACTAAAATGTATGATATATATGCGGAAAAAATTGTGGAATTAAGTACAGTCTGTTTCGGTAAGCCAAACCATTCGGCGACCAGCTAGACTGTTTTCTACCAGTAACCTTGATTATTAATTTCTAATAAAATTAAAAAACTCAAGCAGTTTGGAGCGATTGCTACGCGGCGGTTAAATTCGCTACGCAAGAGCGACAACTGCTTCGAGAAGTAAAATTGTGATAGGGCCAAGTTAGTGCTTCCCGAAGTATCAACTAACTTGCGGTTAGCGTTCCGAATTTGTGAACGGCCGATTGTCACAAACAAATAAGAAGAAAAAGCTTAGTTACCCCATCTCATGGCGATCCTGCATCACTAAAACGATTTGCGACAGACGAAAATAATCCTCTACCATGGGAAATACAACAGAAAATCTACGAGCAAATCGAATAGCTGATATCACAAATGAAACAGAAAACAGACTAGTTAAATATACTTACGATGAATTTATTAAGAATTCGAATGAATGATTTACAATGAATTAGATAAAAATTAAAATGTATTTACAAATGCAATGTACAGAACGAATTATTACTATACATTTTGAAAACAAAAATCAACAAACAACCTTTCTATTTCAAAAACTTTTTAACATGAATGTAAAATGTTCTAAGTTCTCTCTGTTTTGACAGTTTCACTTTGTTCCACTTGGCGTCACAAACGACACCTATGGTTTACTAGTGAAACTCAGAAGTCAAAATTAAAATTCTGATTAAAGCAATTGTTAGAAAAAAATGCATATGGTCCTTATAAATGGAAGAAAATATTAATATTCTTACAAAAATAATAGCTAACTTAAAAAAAACCCGAACAGAACTTACAGAAGAGAATATATCCAGGAGAAATTAGATATAATAGAAGAAATTCAAAAAGAAACAACACAGAAGGTAGTAAGGAGTTGATAAGCACATTGCTATAGAAATACAAAGAAGCAAAAGAGCTATTATTAGAAAAATTAGCAAGCTCAGTAGAAGCAAAATGAGTAACTTTAATATTGAGTTAGCCTTAAAATCTATACCAGTTTTCAACGGAAACCCCAAAGAACTAGAAGCGTTCCTTACAATAATTAGTTTACTAAATGAAAGTTTTAACGAAGATGGAAAAAATAATTTGTTGAATTTTACAAAAAAACGTGAAATTAGGAACAGCGGTCAAAACTCAGCTCTTAACATTAGATATAAAAACCTATGACGAATCAGAAAATAATCTCAGAAATAGATAAAAAAATAAAAAAAGTCCACCGCGAATTCATACCCAATTAGCACAATAAAGCCTGTAGCGATTATGATGATGGGAGTGGCCTTAGCACAACTTAGAACCAGACCGAAGTCCAGAACCAAGAGTGCTAAGGTCCAGAAAGTGGAATGGCTCATGCCATTCAAGAGGCAAAACAAAAAAAAAGAATTGCCCCGAGAGCAGGGTGCCCTAGAAATGGCCGTGAAGGCCCCTCGTCCGCATTAGCGGAGCACCCTTTAACCAACCCCGACGGATGCTGGGGTGCCGCTTTGCTAGCTCGCTGCGGCTGGGGTGGGTTCTTTAAACAAAATGGGGTTAGTTTGCTCTCAAGAAAACGGGATGCTACGTATTATTTCATCCGTCATAATACTGTAGCCGCAAACTGGTATATAAAAATACCCAAGGACCAAAAGGGGGCACAGTTCCGTAAAGGAAACCACCCAGGCTCTGCAACATGGGCTGACCAAGCAGACCCAGTGCTCGTGACAACGCACGGAGCCAGAAAATTAAAAATCTACAAAAGGGAAAAAGGAAAAAGTGCTACCTCTCTTTACAAGGAACCCGGGTGAGGCAGACAGCCCCGGGCCCCCGATGTTAGTGGAGCCCTGACCCCGATGGTCTGGGGTCCTCCACCCTCTGATGCTGGCCATATCAATCCAAAAATTCAAAATCCCAAAAATTTAATCAAAAAAACCAAAATTTACATCAAAGCGGAAACTACCTATGTGTGGCCAGCATCCCTCCCTTTTAAGATGCTGTAAAATACTGAAAAATTTCACAAAGAGAACTATTTCATTATGGGCCAGCCAGGCCAAGCGCGGACCCTGAAAAGGAGAAAGAACTTCTCGGGCTTTCGCCCAATAAGAAGGCCAGATAGTTAAGATTTTACAAATCCATTATTATTTTCTTTATCTAATGGCTAGTAAATATATTTATATACGTTTAATCTTATATTTAATCACAGATGAATCTTTATTCCAAAAAAAACTCTTTTTTTTTTTTCTAGTCATCATATCTGTTTACAAAATTGGCATAAATCGTAAATTTCGCATTTTTATCCCAGTTAATAATTCATGAGTTGGAAATGGAAAGTTCAATTGAAAATGAGCAAGTAGTTTTTTTTTCTTTTTGTTTTTTTTTTTTTTTTTTTTTTTTTGTTTTATTAGATCCAAGTGTTAAACTTAAAACCATTCATGGCAATAATGATCATAATAGATGATTGAAATGACATGCTAGTCAGGTCGAACCACTATCAAAAGAAAAAAACATTGAGCTTTCCAAATGATACGTAAATGCATTAATAATGCAGAACAGTGTTTTTTTTTTTAACCATTTGATTATTAAAGATATGTGTAGTTAAAACGAGAAATTATACATGCCCAATAAAGACAGGATTTATATAGAAGCAAAAGAAACTAAAATGGGATATATTTTCTTTGTTTTTATAATACATAAAATCAATTATACGATTCAATTTTAAGTTGCTATATAAAAAAGAGAGACGGTAAGTGCTAATATCTTATTTTAGATTATTTTTCTTTTAACAAGTGAAGATTGTTGTCATCTTATTACTAAAGGCCTTGTACATAAGTATTTTTTTTTTTTTCTTGTTTTGAAATTCTACTCTTCTTCCTTTTTTTTTTTCTTCAATATATTCCACCCATAAAGAGGTGGTGGGATCTACAATCATCCAATTTGCATTTGCAGATCATTACGTGAAAATTAACTGGGTTATAACCGCAGATTAGAGGGCAGTCAGTTGACTACTAGTTCAAAATTGTTCCAACAAAGAAAATAACATTCTTTAACTATCTAATTTAAGAAAACCGCAAGCAGGTAATGCCGGGTTCAATTCTTTTTAGGCGAAAATCGTTCATATTTGACTTAGAAAAACATAATCAATCTGCAACTACTCTGCTACAAACAAATGATTGTATCGCTCTGGAAAATTTGATTAAGTTAATGTTTAGTACAGGACGCCATCGGTCGATATTTTGCGTGATGAGTAACTACCATGCACGAGTAGCACGGAATTATAGCAGGACGGGTTGAAGCTTTAATTAATTGCGCAAAGTTATGTCGCAAAAGCGCCCTTGCCAACAACATGGCTCTTATAGAACGGTTGGTCAAGAAAAAAAACACGTACCTTGTTTCTTCCCATTACGTCACTAACCTTGTTGACAAACTCTGCACTGCTATGGAGCACGTCGACGCCCAACGAACGAATCCTATACGTCGAAGTAGCACACTGCCACCAGCACAAAACTATCAGGGTTTTGCCAAGGGTTTCCGATCCTGGCCAGCTAAATAGTGGCAAAACAAATCAGCCTGTGGTTTCGCACACACTCTCAATGCCAGACCCGATGACAGCAGCGCTCGTACGAGTTTCCGATCTCCACTTGAAAACTTTCGATGCCAAACAGCGAATTTCCCATAAATTCCGATTCACTCGTCACCCACACAACAGCAATAGATCATCGTCGCCATCTTGCTCACCGAATAGGGAACTGTACTGTCCGAATATTGCGATATGTCATTTAACGCAATCTCTTAGCATTAACAATTTCGTCTCTGAGCATAGTACTGAGCAGGGAAACATTATTTCACCGACAAAACAAGATTTCATTGTAAGCCCATTTTCTTATGGGGGTTTGAAAATTAATTTTGCTCCGCGGTACGGTAATCAGCTTAATCCCGAAAGAGGTGGTGCATAAAAAAAATCACCTGTCACATTCATTTAGGCACAACTCGTTTGAACATTTTCTTGTGACCTGTTTTGTTGTACTTCCTTAATTATCATTATGTACGATGTTGATGGAATTGCGCAAAAGAATCCATCCAATGACTATTGTAGACAACAACCTGTATTTCTCAAGCACTTAGTCAGTCCATGCGCCCTTGCACGATCCAGTTATTCCGTACGACCCGCCTGCATCTTCTGCATACAACCCCGTCGCTTCAAACTTGCGCTCCTCCACCAATCATTTGTCTTAATCCAAATCTGAGCACTATTTGGGGCGGCATGAATTCACAAAACAACTTCCAAAGCCGAACAGATACTAATCCCCATTACTTTTTTTGTAAATTTACTCCCTCGGGCGAAAGTCCGCTTTAACTATAGCAAACTTAATGAACCTACGCGGTAACTCCAACCCAAACTTCAGTCACAATGCCTAAGACTACCGCAGCCATTTACATCTGCTACGTTGAATTTCGTTTCGTCGTTAAGACACATAACTTTGTACAGCAGCAAGATGGCGGCGTGATGAATTCGCGTCACTATCGTCACACAATTACAGTTTCGAGTTGATGTTGGATGCAGATGAATTTTTATGAATCGATAGGGCTCCAAAGTATTTTCATCACGATTTTTATCAGGTTGAATGCAAAAGAGACTCATGCAAGTGAACGCCACAGATATCGACATAGGGTGCCCGCGCCGTCGCTGTGGTATTTTCACCCAATTTAACGTCGCGAAAACATGTCAACTTTTTGCAGCAGCGAATTTCTGCTGGTTTCAGGAAAAACACAATTTCGACATACTCGATGACGCGACCGACCGCCACACTCGCTTTTTGAGTACCACGAGGTAATTCACTAGGGAGGTCTATCAATGGCAACCCCTCTTTGTTAATCAAAAAAAAGGAACAATCCGGCGATTGATTCCGTGGAACTGCCCTGACATCAGCGTTTTGTATCCGCACGGGTTGCAAACTCAGAGACTAAGCGCCCCAAAATCCACACTATTCGTCGCCAGAGTACCGAAACTAACAACTGGGATCTCCTACGCACATCTCCGACCTCCTTCACTCGACCTCCGTCGCCGGCTACGATCTTAACTCGACTGCCACGAGCTTCTCAGCTCCAGCTCGCAAATGCCACTTGCACAGCCACGAAGATCTAACGGGATTTTCTTTTGGCTGTGCAAAACAACAATAAGGTCACCCGGGGGACTTGCGGGATTTTGTTTTCGTGCAATTGAAATGTAGTTTCAAATTGCAAAATGTTGTAGCGTCTCCGATCCATACAGTGTGGGTCGGAGATGTGTGACCAGTAATTTTTAAATGAAAAAAAAATATAAAAATTACTGGATGCTACAAGCCAACGCGGAACAGTTGAAAAATTTGATGAAAAAATATCCGAGCTCATTAACGAATTAAGTGAGATTCAAATAAGTAGTTTAGGCCAGTATATATCTCAAGCAGAGAAAAGTGCAATACAGAAATCAAATGACTCATATGCACTAACTATTTTTAAGAATGGATTAAGCGAAACCCTTAAACTTACTGTTTTTGCTGCACAGCCAAAAACGTTCATAGAACCAATTCAGGTAGTAACTGAGTTCGAATCAAGCAACAGTGTTACAGAAAACATTATGTACGTAAATCGAAGAAATAATATCAGTCAGCAGTTGAATTATAATAATAGAAATAAACCAAATAATTATAACACATATAGGAATAATAATTATAGTCAAAGCCATATTAATAATAACAGATATAGCAGGAGTAACTTCAACACAAAAAATAATGCAACAAACCAAAACAATAATTACAGAAATAACTATAGAAATGGTTACAACCCCAAATATGAAGAAGTAAACCATAGAAATAATCACAACAGCAGATATCATGAAGTAAACAGAAATACATATCAGAACACCAACGCAGATAATAGGAACAACAGAGAAATAAACAGAAACTACGAAAGTAACAGGCAGGACAGAATAAATATAGTACAGGGAAACACAATCGGCCCGGAGGCCAGCAGTAACGAAGAATAAAAGTTGAACCCGGGACACAGGAAGAAAAAATTTATCTACTAAACACACAATTGAAAAATTACATTACGCTATATTGCGAGCCATAGATACAGGAGCCGATATATCAATATGCAAAATAAATGCAATTTCAGAAGATGAGAATATAGAAGAAGATAAACGATGCAAATTCTCTGGCATAACAAACCAGGACATATATTCAATAGGTACCGCTAATCTAGACTTGAACATTGGCGAAAAACACATACGTTCCAAATTGTAGAACCTAATTTTCCCATCCTTACGAACGGAATACTAGGAAGAGACTTTCTTGTACAAAAACTGGCAAAAATTGACTACGAAACATATACGATAACGATTAATGTCGACGATGAAGAGTATACTATGCCAATCAGTACAAATTGCGAAATACATAAGTTAACGATATCCGCACGGTGTGAATATATTTGCCCAGTCGACTTTATCATCGAAGAAGACAGCGTAGTGATTAACAAAGAAATCACAACAGGGGTCTACATAGGTAGCACAATAATACCAGCAGAAGGCATCAAACATGTGAAGTTACTAAACACCAACGAAAAGGACATGGTAATTCAAAATTAAAAATAGAAACAGAACCATTAACTAAATACAAATTAAATAAAAATAATGTTTTTCAAATTAAATAAAAAAAAAACAGAGAAAAACAAAGATTTCAAGAGTTATTAAAATACATCAAACTAAACCACTTGAACCCGAAAGATCAGGAATCAATATTAGAAATTATCCAAAATTATCAGCATATCTTTCACTTAGAACACTATACTCTTACTGCAAATAACTTTTACAAACAAGATACACACGTCACGGATAATACACCGACGTATATCAATAATTATAGATTGCCCCATACACATATTGATAAAATAAATCGACAAGTAAACTAATTGCTAGATAATAATATTATCAAAAACTTTACTAGTCCATATGACTCACCACTACTTTTAACACCAAAGAAAAGTGAGTCAGGTCCAACAAAATGGAGGCTAGTAGTAGATTTCAGAGCACTCAACAACAAAATTGTAAATGACAAGTTTCCACTTACAAAGCTAAAAGATGTTTTAGACAGGTTAGGAAGAGCGAGATACTTCTCCACCCTGGACATGACAAGCTCCTTTCATCAAATCGAGCTGACAGAAGAATCAAAACCATTAACAGCCTTTTCAACAAATAAAGGGCATTACCAGTACCTTTGATCTAAAAATTTCATCAAAAAGCTTCCAATGTATGCTAACAGTAGCCTTAAGCAATTAGACTTAGCAGCATTCTTATATGCCGATGACATAATTGTCTTTGGTTGCAGCCTCGCACATCACAATAACAATTTAATAAAAATATTTGATAGGTTAGAAAAGTACAACCACAAACTCAACCCCGAAAAATTCAATTTTTTGAGAAGTGAAGTAGTGTACTTTGGACACCTAATAACAAAAGACGGAGTCCCCACAGACCCTGCAAAACTCAAAACAATTGAAAACTACCCGATACCTACAAACGCAGACGAAGTTCGAAGATTCGTCGCATTCGCTAATTATTACCGACGGTTTATACCAGACTCCGCCAAAACTACAAAATGCCTGAATGATTTACTCAAAAAGAACACGAAATTTGTATGGACGGAAAAATGTCAATCAACATTTGCTATTATGAAGAATAAATTGATGATTGAACCGATATTACAATATCCAGACTTCAGTAAACCATTTATTGTCGCAACCGATGCATCAGACTATGCATTAGGTACAGTACTCTCACAAGGCGAAATAGGCCATGACCTACCCATTTCTTATGCAAGTAGTTTAATAAAACATGAATTAAACAAACCGATAATCGAAAAGGCTAATAATTGCAATCCATTGGGCGATAAAATTATTTAGACCCTATTTGGAAACAAATTTACACTCATTACAGACCACAGGCCACTTATATCACTATTTACACATAAAAACTCATCATCAAAGATGACACGCATAAGACTTTGACTTCGATCTAATATATCGAAAAGGAAAAATGAACGTTTACGCGGATGCATTATTACGCATCAAATTAAATTCAGACACATTAAAAGATATGATACCAAAGCAAAGAAATATTACCGAAGAAACGAAAGTATTACCTCTTACAAGAAACATGACAAACAATTTAAAAAACACCAAAAAAGCACGAACAGAAAAAACAATTAAACCAAAACACAGCACAATAACTAACATATGGGACAGCGATTCCCCAGCTGATATAAAAAATCTAATAAAACTAAAATTCGAAATGGGGAGCATTCCAAAAATGATGTTTGAAAATAATCAGATCTTAGTTAGATACAGCGATAATCCATCGGAATCAGTTCCAACATTGGAGAAAATGACATCAGAAGCAACAAGAAGAAATATAACGAAAATATAGATAGAAGAAAGAGATGATATATTAACATGGTAAATAAAGAAGAATTTAAAAACAAATTCAATTAACTATCAACAATCCTAACAAACAATAAAGAGCCTCTAAAAGTAATAATATACAAACCACCGAAACGAATTACCGATAAAATAATACAATTTAAACTAATAAACAACTATCATACAGCACCGATAGAACACTTGGGTGTAAGAAAAACATTACTAAAACTGAAACAAAAAAATATATGGAAAGATATGAACAAAATGATAAAAACCTTTATTAGAAACTGAGAAACTTGTGCTAAAAGTAAACAAACAAAACATAAAAGAAAAACAAACAATAACAGACACACCAAAAAACACATTCGAAACAATTATTATAGATACAGTAGGACCACTCAGAATATCTAACGGCTATAGCAGGGCTGGGCAAACGGTCGATCGTGATCGACCGGTCGATCGCAAACAGTTCGACAATCGATTACAGACATTTTTAATAATTTACTAGGTTAATTTAAAATGTAAACTAAAAATTTAGTAGATGTTCTATTCAGTACATTTTGGAATGGGTCTTGGCTTAATAGATCCAATCGGATAGTCCACGCAGTTTCAGTTCACACCAAAGCTCGCAGAGCCTTGATGGCGGAGAAGCCAAAGGGAAAATCCGAGATAGCTATGCTCTCGATTTGTGCAATTTATAGATTTATATCATTTTAGTAAAACTGCTTCACTAAATCTCGTATACGTATACGGTTGTTTCATTTCCTTAAATCTCTCTGTTCTAAAGTACACACTTTATATTTTTGCTTCCGCTATACACCTTGCCTGCAACAAAGGTTAATCTTAATTTTAGATAAAATAAAATTTTAAATTAAAATCTTCTCACGCCAATTTAGTTTGTGCAGTTCATTCTTTCGAACTAAAAAGTGACATCTGGTGTTTGAATTTGAAAATTGAATTGTGTTAATGTCTTTTCAATAACAAAACCGTTTGAAAATTGAAATTCTTGACATCGGATCCGTTAGAAATGATAAGTGTCTCCGCTTTTCTCCATTTTCGCTTGAAAGAATGACCAGATAATGGAGACATGTCAAAATTTAGCTTAACGATTGACTCAGTACTAGCCTAAAGAATGAACTGCACATACTAAATTGGCGTGAAATGATTGGAGACATGTCCCAAAGCTATCTGCATTTTCAAAGCGAAAGCATGTTCCAAGCAATTTTTCAC
>OZ022264.1:116948789-116993789 GCA_963978885.1 Nemotelus pantherinus
ACTCCAACTAGAGATGGGCAAAATGCCTCATGAAACACCACTGATCGCTCTTTTTTAGAGTATTTTACAGTATTGCGCCGTACTCTCAGTACACTGTTCGCTTCGCATTTCATTAAGTTTTTTCAAACGTAAGCTTTCGCTCACAGACTATGCTGTGCTTTTTTCAGGCGCTGCACTGTAAGAAAGATCTATGCCTCATGAGCCATGAGGCATTTTGCCCATCTCTAACTCCAACATACCAGATGCCAGCAGATGCTTTGACTAAACCATTAACCGGAAAAACACTTAACATGCATTGTGAAGCTAGGCATCAACGCAACGGAAGTTCAGATTGAGGGGGCGTGCTGAATCTACTACAATTCTTCTCTTCGATTCCTTGCTATAAGGTCTGTTCCAGTACTTTCAGTAACTTAATTTTACTGAATTTTCCTGAATCATGTGGTGGGGAATTTCATGAAAAGTACGGGAACGCTCTCATTGTATTTCCTGAAAATTTACAACCGAAAGTGTCAGTTTTCGGTTTTTGGGACAACAATAGTGATTATAAAGTCATCCTAAGCGGTAATAAATTATCGCCACAAAAATATTGAACCTTCATAGCAAAATTACGCGAAAAATATGTTGCTTGCCGCGCACATTTGAAAATATTTACTCCGGTTGACACTTTTCAGTATTTTTCAGTAGCTCAGACCCTACTGAATTTTACTGAGAGAGGGGAAATTTTCAGTTTTCAGTAAAACGGAGTACGGGAACAGCTTCATTGCAATTAATCGCGATTAATTGTAATTAATGGTGGTCCGGGAACAGACCTATAATATACATTTACTTAGATTCAGTACTACAGTACTTTCTACTACTTTATACTTTCATATTCACTTACAAATAAAGTGTCAGTCGGTACAACCTCACGTGTTTTTCTTTTCTCTGCCCTACAAAACGCATGAGAATTATTCCAGATAATGCATATTCCGTTTATCAGAAACAAGGAAATTCAATGCGAAACTAATCCATTGAATACATATTTTTATTGCTGTATTCAAAATGAAACTAATATTTTTTAGCCAGTACCGCTAAGAATTTCAGTATGTAAGGTATGTATACTTTGAATGTTATGTGCATCATTAGTTATTTTAGTTTTTGAAAATTTACGATCAGGTTTATTCATTTGGGATTAGGATACTTTCATGCGAGAAAAAGATTTTTTCGTTTGGGAATAGGTTTTTTTCATTTGGGATTAGAATTTGTTCACTTGGAAAAACGATTTTTTCATTTGGGAGAAGGGTTTTTTTTCAGCTGAGTAATGCTATATATAGGTATATTTTACGTTCAAATAATGAATTTTAATATATTTTCACACAAAGCACAAAATGAAAATACCCCCAGCCACATGTAACACCAACTACGCCTTCATCCCGTGCTTTTCTTCCATGACCGATGTCATTGAACAACAGCACGCGGTGAATCGACCGTCATGGTGGGCAAAGATAATTGTATGATTTCAAGCAATATCTTGCGATATGAACTTCACTAATTTAATTATAACATAGCAGAAAGCACTTATCTACATACTTACTTGTAAAAAGACACACCGACCAGACGAGAACGCACTATGTTTGCGCAATGTGGCATTGAGCTCTTCAGTTTACAATTTTTATCTCTTTTCGATCACTGTCACTGGCACTTTCCCACTTCAAATCGTTCGAATGTAGCTAATTATACCCTATCCACTTTGTTTCACGAAAAACACTCTATATTAGCGATTATTAGTTAAATTTGCGAGTTGTTTACAACGTTGTTTAACTACTTACAGTGCGAGAGGAAAGTCAAAATGACAGATTGATCAGCAACGTGGTTTGTTGCAGGGTGAGAGAGTCAAGAAAATTGGTCCCATCGCACTTACTTGCATGTAAACTATCAACGCCTGTCCAAATATCTTCTAGGTCGTTGGCCGCTAATTTCTGACCATCCTCCTTAGTTCCCAAAATTCTTTCACCTCCTATCCGTATCAACGGTCTGTCTTCTGACTCGTTTAGGGTCCCACCAACATTAATTCCCTGAGGCAACACCATGAAGCGGAATCTGGAAACAACGAATGTAAATAGGTTACTCGGTCAGTACGTTAATAGGTCTGTTCCCGTACTTTCAGTAATAAGCCGTTCACACTACACTTCTAAATCAGGTAGATTTAGAATCTGTCAAGTTAATCAGGTAAGCGTTCACACTACCCGACGTGATTTAGAATGAGGAGATTTAGAGAGAGAAATGTCATTCGAATTTAATAGCCCGTTCACACTAGGCTCTAAATCAGGCGATTTCGATCAGCTGATCGCTTTAGAGCTAAATCAACTTAAATCTACCTGATTACCCATACATTTTTTTCGGTTTCCGACCGAGTTAATCAAGTAGATTTAGAGTTAATCAAGTACAAATCAGGTACTATTGTGAATTTTTCCCGGCTGAATTGTTCTCAGAGCGTGCTTAATTCCATCCGTGAGAGGGAGAGTAGATTTCAACGAAATGTCATTCGAATTTCGTTCAAAAATAGCAAAAATTGGACAAAAAAGGAAAAAGTGAGTTGTACAAAATGAAAAGAAAATGCTCTTGCATGTTTCTGCACCATTTTGAACGACTTTCATGAAAAAAAAATTGTACACACAAATTCGAATGACAGTTCGCTCTCTAAATCTCCTCATTCTAAATCACTTCGGGTAGTGTGAACGCTTACTTGATTAACTTGACAGATTCTAAATCTACCTGATTTAGAAGTGTAGTGTGAACGGCATATAAGTGTACATTTTTTTTGCGTGAAAGTTGTTGAAAATGGTGCAGAAACATGCAAGAGCATGATCTATTCATTTTGTACAACTCAAATTTTCCGTTTTTGTTCAGTTTTCTTTATTTTAGACCGAAATTGGAATGACATTTCCTTCAAATCTACCGTGCCTCTCACGGATGGAATTCAGCGCGCTCTGAGAACAATTCAGCCGGGAAAAATTCACAATAATACCTGATTTGTACTTGATTTAGAGTTACTAAATCTACTTGGTTAACTCGGTCGGAAGCCGAAAAAAATGTATGGGTAATCAGGTAGATTTAAGTTGATTTAGCTCTAAAGCGATCAGCTGATCGAAATCGCCTGATTTAGAGTCTAGTGTGAACGGGCTATAACTGAATTTTCCTGAATCATGTAGTGGGGAAATTCATGAAAAGTACGGGAACGCTCTCATTGTATTTCCTGAAAATTGACAACCGAAAGTGTCAGTTTTCGGTTTTTGGGAGAACAATAGTGATTATAAAGCGATCTTAAGCGGTAATAAATTATCGCCACAAAAATATTCGACCTTCATAGCACCATTACGCAAAAAATATGTTGCTTGCCGCGCACATTTGAAAATATTTACTCCGTTTGACACTTCAGTATTTTTCAGTAGCTCAGACCCTACTGAAATTTACTGAAAGAGGGGAAATTTTCAGTTTTCAGTAAAACGGAGTACGGGAACAGCTTCATTGCAATTAATCGCAATTAAACGTAGTACGGGAACATACCTAATATCTAGTTTTCAATTTGGTTGTTACAGGTGAATCATAATAAATTCAACCTGCCAAAACAGCTGCAATGTTATTTTTATTCAAATTGCAAATCTTTTCATAAAATATATGGCACGTTTTACGTGAAGTGGACAACGAAAAAAAGTTGAGGTTCTAGATTTCGTTCATATTGTGCATAATGGTACTTCTGGAGGATATCAACTTGGATACACAATTTTTTTGTCTATGAGGTTTAGTTGCCGAGCTATAAGCTTCTGAATAATTGACGAAATTGATGAAAGGTTTTTTGGAACCCGATTCTGAGACTGTAGAAAAAATTCTAAAAAACATTAAACATACTGATTGGTATAGAAAATTAACTGTTCCTTTTAATTTTGAAATCAGATTTGAAAAACAAACTTTTTTCCTGTGTAACACCGGAAGTAAACACTTCAAATCGTTATTTGAACAATTTTGACCAGGTTAATTTTGGAATTGTTTTTGTGGGATGATTAAAATTGAAAAAAAAATTTTTATTTACATTGAAAATTTTATTTTGACAAAGTGATTTGAAAGTATGCACTGATGTGACCACTTGCAGTTGTATATCATTAACTTTTATTTACGCTAGCTGTGACAAATTTTAACATCTCCGACTTATATCCATCGATATAATTTACTTGTTAAGGTTATTGATTTGTGATCATGGTTCCCTTCCTGTCTATAAATCAGCATAGACAACGTATATCGTCTCTAAAGTAGAGATGAGAATTAACTATATACATAAGTAACACGTTCCAACGTTACATTTTTCGACGAGTAACATGTTCCAGTAACATGTTATTTTTGGAACGATGTTCCCGTGAGTTATATTGGAACGCACAACGTGTGTTATCATACACGTTGCGCGTTCCAATATAACGCACAGTAACTAATACGTTACGAACGTTCCAAACTGTCTATCGAGTTTACTCAACATCGTGTATTTGTGCGTTCCTGTGAAAATCATCGCCAGTGAAGCTAAAAGCACATAGAAATAAAAATATGAGTTTTTTGTGAGCTGGGGAACAAGTACAATAAAGAGGAGGCCAATTACCGAAACGATTGTCGCATGCTATTGAGGCCGATTATGATGTTTCAAGCGTTTCGTTAGGCGTTGCTCGTTTTTGATATGAGTAAAGCGTTCCAAAAATAACATGTAGTTTTCAGTAACATGTTCCATTGGGAACATGTTACAGATTTGGAACTATGTTATTTAACGTGTTACGTTAAATAACGCCCAACTCTACTCTAAAGCTTATCAATGCAGAGAATATTGAAACGGGAAACTCGATCGTTTTGCGGAATCAGCCTCCGAAAGCAGAATCAAATTGGAATTGTTTTTGCGGGATGATTAAAATTGAAAAAAAAAAATTATTTACATTGAAAATTTTTATTTACATTGAAAATTTTATTTTGACAAAGTGGTTTCGAAAGTATGCACTGATTCTCATCAGACACCAGCTCACAGTGCATACTTGGCTGATGTGACCACTTGCAGTTGGAAATCATTAACTTTTATTTACTCTAGTTGTGACAAATTTTAACATCTCCGACTTATATCCATCGATATAACTTTTACTTGTAAAGGTTGGTTATTGATTGTGATCATGGGTCCCTTCTTCTCTATAAATCAGCGTAGACAACGTATATCGTCTCTAAAGCTTATCGAAGCAGAGAATATTTTTTTTTCCTCCTTCCTTCCACTCTCTCCATCACTCAATTAGTATGCACGGTCCGTGTGCATCAACATATTATCAAAACATATCGTCTTAGTACTTCCGAGACAATTGAAAATTGGTATAAGGAAAGATATAATTGTTATTATTTTAATTACACTTCATACTTTAAGTTATATGTTTGTTCTCATTGACATGTGTCCAGAGAAAAGTCTACGAAAAACTGTGGTATCTTCTTCATTGGGGATTTGTGTTTTTGATGTGAGTTTTCAAGTATGTCTTGAGCTCTATTATATTTTTTGTTAACTTGGCTAGTTCGGTAGTGAATTGTAGTATGCGATAGCCTGCTGTACTGGGTCCATCTTTAATCTATCCGTTCTTGGAATTGCAAGAGATAGATTTCTAGCAGTTCTGGTTTCTCGGTTAGTTATTTCTAACACAGTGCGGGGGGTGTTAAACCACTTCAGATTGTTTTTCAGGATGTTAAAAATTAATTTTCCCCTTTCAAAATTAATTAGTTGTTGTATATTTAGTAATCCTGTTCGAGTGTTCACAGTAACTGTTGGTGTTAGAGTCGGCATTCTAAATATAATTTTAATTGCTTTCGAAATAAGTCTTCCAATTAACTCGATATTTTGCTTTGATGTCTGACTCCATAAATTAGTTCCGTACGTGATAGTTGAAAGTATATAAGCATTAAACATTATTAATTTTGTTCTAGTTTCCAAGAACTCAAATTTTCTTAAGACTGCAATCATTGGTCCTACTTTATGTCTGATGTGGTTAATGTGTTGTAAACCATGACATTTTCTCATTTAGGATTAAGTCAAGATATTTAATTGATTCAGCTTTCTCTAGACGAACTCCGTTTATCTGAATAAAGGGTTTTATAGGATATTTATTTTTTTGCTGGAAAATGATGTACTTGGTTTTGTTAACGTTTATAAGCAGTTTGCTATGTCTGAGCCACACTTGATATGTTTCTAAATCTGTGTTAATTTTATACTCAAGAGATGGTTCATCGTTTTCAGAATATAAAAGAAGTGTGCCATCAGCAAAAAAGACTAATTTGCCAGACAGCTTTTGATGTTGAATGCAATTCACATATAGAATGAATAATACTGTTCCAAGAATTGATCCCTGTGGTATGCCTATATTGATGAAACGTTCTTGACTGAAGCATTGTATTTGTTTTGTCACAATCCGCCTATCCAATAAATAATCTCTTATTATCGAGTTAAACTTCTTACTAATGCCATATTTTTCGAGACGTTGAAGCAACATTTTGTGGTCAATAGTGTCAAAGGCCTTCTTGAGATCGACAAAAATGTGTGACGCGGTGTTCTCCTGCACAACGATATCAGGGTAACGAGGACACACAGCCATGCACGGGAGAGAGCTCGTGGCAGTTGGTTGGCGAACGTCGTCCATGACAGTCGATACGTTATTTTTTTTCTAACATTATAAGTTTTTTAGAGTGAATAAAATTAATAAATGAAAACCGTCTTTTGCTAGTGATTCTTTAATAGCTTCCCTTGCAGATATGCTGACAAATGACTATAACATAGTTGCCTTTATCTAATGAGCTGTTAATGAATTGGACCGCGTTTAATGAGGCCGCTATTGTATTGCTGTGTTCTTGGAAACCGTACTGTATTGGAGCCAAAATTGCTGCTTCATTGATATGTTGCACTATACGCGAATTTAAGATTCTCTCAAATATTTTGCCCATTACACTGATGACGGCAATTGGGCGATAATTAGAAAAATCCGAAGGATCACCTCCCTTAAAGATTGGTGTAATTCGCGCCAATTTAAGGCAAGTAGGAAAAGAACCCGTCTTTAAATGACTATTAATAATTTTTGATAGAATATCCGCTATTTCATTTTTAAGCATTTTTACGCCTTCCAATGTTAAATTGTCGCTACCTGGAGAAACTTTGGTTTTTAATTTTTCTATAATTTCTATTACTTCACTTTGCACTGTAGCTCTTAAATGGATACTGGCATGACTTTCAGGAATTGTATTATCATTTTGCTCTGATACCTGGAGAATCTTTGGTTTTTAATTTTTCTATAATTTCTATTACTTCACTTTGCACTGTAGGTCTTAAATGGATACTGGTATAACTTTCAGGAATTGTATTATCATTTTGCTCTGAAGCATTCTTGAATTGTTGGTTGATATTATTTCCAATCATTGCAAAATAACTATTCAATTCCTCTGCGATAAATCAGGATTTGAGATCAACAATCCATTTATGGATAATTCATTAATACATGTTGATTGTTGGTTTACACTTTTACCTGTTTGCATTAATTCGTTGATAACTCTCCAGTATTTTGAACTATTTCCAGCCGATGCTTCGAACTTTTTTGAGTAAAATTCTCGTTTAGCTTCGTTTCTCAGTCGATTCGACTCCCTTGTTAAGACTGTGTAACTTTGCTTCTTGATTGCGGAATTTATATCTGCCATGTATATTTTGTAAGCTTTGCGCTTCTTTTTCGAGACATCTATAATTTTTTTGGTGATCCATGATTCTTGGCGTACTCTTATTTGTTTGGTAGTTGTTGCTTTGTTCTTGGCTTGGGTTAATATGCCAATCAGTTTTAAATTTGAATATGTATGTATTATTAATGGCTATTTTTTTGGAGGCGGTTTTACTTTAACATAACTGTTTATTGACAAATTTATTATTCTATGATCTAAGTCATCATCTTCATATGTGGTTCGATCAGCTAAACAAGTATTTGTTACAACGACATGGTCTATTAACGTTTTCGATATTTGTGTTACTCGCGTTGGTTTATTCGAATTTAGCAAAATTCCATTATTGTATGTTAAAATATCATAGTATGTTCTAGTTATATTGGATGTCGTCAGTATATCAATGTTAGTGTCAGCTAGGGTAATAAGCTTTTCATAAGACGAATCGAGTACATCAATATGACTTGTAAATTCATTGTCGTCTTCAAAAGGCACTTTGTAAAACGTACCGATTCTAATTTTTTCAAAATTTAATTTAATTTCGACTATTATAGTATTAAACTTATTAGATATATTAATAAGTCTCGAATCGAGATTGGATTTGACAAATATCGCTGTGCCTCCTCCACGCTCTGAATCTCTGGAGCAAAAGTAGCCAATATATTCATTCGGTGTATATATTTGTATTTCATTATGGTATATCCACATTTCAGTTAAGACAACCACATCGATGTTGTTTGAATTAAGGTGGATATTTAAGTCATCAATTTTGTTACGAATACTTCTTATATTAGCATACATTATTTTTAGAGTATTGGTTATTTGACTCATCATACTTTTAGTAACTACAGGGTGGCCCAAAAGTTTCTCCCCACCTATTTAAGTAAACGCATTATTCATTACCCGTTGCCAAAATTTATCCCTTCTCATTTTATCAAAAAACCTAAGCGGAGGTCAAATATCAAATCTTCAGCTATCGTTGGGATCATATTGTGCTTAGCTACGACAGCGTAAACATCAATAATAGCTGTGCAAAGGGATATAGTGCATTTCCAGGAACAAAATTAAACAGCATGTTTCCCTATTGTCAGGTACAGAGACGTACCCTTTATAAAGCTCATTTGAATTACCCGGGTAATCAAGGGTCTTTCTGCGAACCTACCTGTGAAATGTTGTTGCTCCTGTCCTCAAGGATCCTTTTTCATTACCATGTTAATCGTAAGTTGCGATTTTTCTTAGAATAATTTTTACACGCTACCTGAAAAATCATTATTTTTTAAAGTCTATCCTAGAGGACTTTTGTGCTTCTTCATGATGGCTTCGAAAAAGCATACAAACAAGGATTCAAATCCAAACTCTCTGCGAAATAGGAAAATTCGTTTCCGAAATATCAAGGACACTAGGCGTCGACAGGAAGACCGTACGATTATGGCTAGAAAGGAGGAAAGGCGATATACAGGACAAAAGACGATCCGGTAGACCGACAACTCTTTCACCTACAACAAAAATAAAAATAAGGAAGATGGTGGAAAACAAGCCAGGCATAGGAACAAGGACAGCGACCAAAAGGATAAATCAATCCGAAAATTACCAACAACGGCGAAAGACAACGTCGCGATCAACGGTACATTAAATCGGCGAATTGGGGAAAACATGCCTACAAGAGACGAGTAAAGCCACTTCTTACTGGAAAGAATGTCACAGGTAGACTTAACTTCTATAGAAGGTTGCAAAGCGAAGGATTTTATGAAGATAGTGCTCTTGGAAGGTCTAAGAGAGCTAACGTACTTTTTACGGATGAATCCCCAATTGTTTTGCACCCAACGCCGAATACGCGAAATATGAGAGTAAGACAAGTTATGCATACAAAAAAACCCATACAAAAGCCGAAATTCGACCTCAAAATAATGGTTGCAGGAGGAATCAGCTCACGTGGAAAGTCGAGACTTCATGTTGAACAAAACACAACCGTAGATGGATCCTATTACCGGAACAGCATTTTACCAGCTTACGCAGCATGTCAGGATGACAGAAGACAGTTTCCACATAAAAATTGGGTAATTCTAATGCAGGATGGGGGCACGAGCGCATACATCAAAGCAACATTGACACTGGGAAAATCGATGTTTCCAACTGTTTGGGAAGATTGGCCTGGAAACTCTCCTGACCTTAACCCAATCGAACACGTTTGGGCTAGACTTCAAGAGACATCCGATGCCAAAAGAATAGACGACAATTAATTGCAAGAGTACAGCAAGAATGGAGAAGCTACACCGAGGTCGAATTAGAAAATTTATGTGATAGTTTTGGACGACGTATTTTAGAATGTATAGATAATAACGGAAGACATATGCATTATTTGTAATAAGAATAAAAATCTGTATTATGTTAACATTACAAATAAATTTGAATTTCTAAATTATGTTTGTTGGTTTGCTTTTTATAACAAAAAGTTTGTTGGGAGAAACTTTTGGGCCACTGTGTATAATCAATTTTATATTGATTTATTACAACCATTCTTTTATACTGTTGGCATTTGTAACTGTCGGCATTTGTAACTGTCGGCTCGATGATTTGTTTGGTTATGCATTTTTTGCGTACAATTTATGCATTTCAGAATATTTTCAGAACATGTTTTTGTTGGATGATTTCCGGCACAATTAGCACATACATCTTTGTTCTTGCAAGACGATGTTTTGTGGTTGAAACCCTGACATTTGTAACATCTCATAACATTGTGGTCTTCAATGATGTAGTGAAATCCAAAGTCGGTATTGATAAATTGGTTGATCATTCGTTTAAATAATTTTCCTCCCACTTCAACAAAAGCAATCCATTTATCTGATTTATATGCCTGTCTCATGTGGACAATTTCAAATTTATCATTAGAGTCGGTCGAATAGTTAAGGTTGGTAATTTCATCTATTAATTCCTGTGTAGTATATTTTTTTAGTAAGCCTCTAATTAATAATCGCGGAAGGTTTTGCTTCATTATTTCAACATTATATTCGCTTTTTAGTTGCTTCTTAACTTTTTTAGCTATAATTTCAGTATTTTCTATTGAATTTGAATTGATTAAAAAACAACCATTACGCAGAGGTTTAGCGAATTCAATTGGAGTTTTTAATAAGCTTGGTTTTATTTTTTCCTTTGCTTCTCGAATTGTTTTTGTAGAGTCCTGGTCTTTTTTAGGCTTAATTATTATTCCTTTGTTGAATGTATCTTTTTTTTGTTGTTCTGACATTTTCACAACATTTGCATAAGATATTTTTGGCTCGTTCTATTTTTTCTAATTTTTTTTCAATTTTTTTTACTAGCCGGTGTGTTGACATTATTCTGTCGTCACGACTTTTTTTTAGAGCAACATCGCATTTCTTACATATCCACTTTATTTTGTCCCCTAGTTTTATAATATTATTGAATTCTTGCGTAGTAATATTAACACAAGCAATGTGAAACCACGTATCGCTGCAAAAACCCTCACATGAAATGCCTTGGTGGTTGTCTTCTACCAGCTTCCGGCATTTCCCACATTTAGTGCCATCATTCATGCTTGGCAGCACTTTTTTTTCGTTTTTTTGGCTGAAACAAAACTATTACTTTTAATACAAGCACACACCAATCAAGACACTCTTTTTTAAAAAAAATTCGCCGCCAGTCACACAAGAAACAATCAACAAAAATTCTAGGAATAAAAAAATTTGCAAAAAAGGGAAAATATCACCCAGATCTAAGCATAAGCTGCACAGTAAGAAACACCTTTAAAACACACACATCAAAATTATTATAAAATTAGTTAGAATTTTTTTTTTTTTTTTTTTTGTTTGATTAATATGACACAAGTCTACTCGCTTCAAAGTCTACTATTTATTGATACGGGAAACTCGATCGTTTTGCGGAATCAGCCAAAACAGAATCAAATTGGAATTGTTTTTGCGGGATAATTAAAATTGAAAACGGTAGGAGGTAGGTGAATTTCAATACATAAAAGTCTTATGCAGCGTGGCACCGAGAGACGGAAATTGAATCCCGCCAAAGATGATAACGAGAAGCAAAAGCATGAATATTCAGTTAGAAAGGTAGCTGTATGCTAACAACATTGGTAAAAAATTGCTATTTTCGGCTCAAGCTATGCCAAAGCTGGTTAAACCGTGAGTGATGTTGCCGAAATTTTAGCATGTTTATTGAATTATAAGTGGTATTATAAATAAGTCCATTGTAATCAGTAAACATGCTCAAGTTATATCTTGATGATCGGATGCTTATCTTATAAAATTTTGAAAACAATCTCCTACATCGTAAATAATAAATATGCTTCGTGCTTGCACCACTTTACAAGCACTGTAACCAAAAGTGTACCAGAACTACTTCACGCCAAAGTAAACCTACTCTGTGAATTTGATTTTCACCCAAAGACTTAATCTACTTAATCTACTTCCTGTTGAAGCCAATCCATTCTGTGAATTCGGCTTAGATTCGATGACAGCATTGCAAGCCATATGGATAAAAAGAAATTTAGGGCTACCACCCGCAAAACTTTTCAAATTTTCGATATCTTAATATTTGTTGTTTATTGCTACTACAAGATTATTATCATTTGAAAATCTTATGATAACATGACTTAGTAAAAAATTTACAAAAAACTACCGTAGCTGGTAGCTCCTTGATATTGCAGCTAAGTTCCTACTAAATTTGGCCTAAAATAAGGTCTATCTGCTTTATGAATTTCGTTTTGATTTCATGACTGCACCAGAAGTTATGGGGCAATAAGCTTTTATTTTGCTGAATGAATTTTCAAGATTTAAGGGGCAAAAATTAGCATAGCTAGAAAGTTCATCCTAAATTTTCAATGTCCAGTTATTGTGTGAAGTTTGTTAAAACCTGGTGAATAGATCTAAGATGGGGCAAAAATAAGTTTCTTTTCTTGTTGATTTTTCAAGATGGCACCTCTGTCCCAAAATAACTTCTATCAAGACCAATATATCCTGCAAATTTCATATTGCTCTGATTTTCTAATCGCGAGCCCTTGTGACCAGAAGTTTTGAGTGCCCAAAATATATATAATTTGTTGATTGGCTGGCGTTCTTGCGCAACGCGGATATTCAAAAATTTCAATTTGACAGGCTGGACAGAAGATAAAATTTATTTGCAATTTTTTCTCCATTAATCGGTTATTTTTCTGGAGGGTCAATTATTTTTTCAGTGCAATCATGTATAATTTTGTGCTGTTGTCCAATGTTTATTGAAATTAAAAAAATCCTTGCCTAGTTTGGGACATTCAGCGCCCACATAAGGTTCAAAATTTCCAATTCGTTATCACAAAACATCATCACTTTTATTTCCAATACTTGCTTTTTACAAAAGCAAAATTTCTTTGCATAGAAATATAGGGGTGCAAAAATTACTCAGATGTCCACCGCCACCAAAGGACTAAATATATCTTAATGGACCATGCGCTCTAAAGACTATCTCCCTTAATCTTTTTGCTGGTGTATACAGGGTGATTGAGATCGAGGTGTTATAGTTTTAAAGCTTATATCTAATTACCTTTATCCTCCAATCCCCTTCTTAATTGATTTTTTTAAGTCAAGTTTCAAGAAGTTTCCCCCCTAACGGTGACTCAGATGATGAAATTTTTAAATTTATTGCAGGTAGTGGGATGAGTTTGTTGGCGAACAATAGTAGAATAAAAACGGCCGAAAAAGAAACTATATTACCAGTTATTAGGTCTGTTCGCGTACTTTCAGTCACTGAATTTTCCTGAATCATGTGATGGGGGAAATTCATGAAAAGTATAAAAATGCTCTCGTTGCATTTTCTGAAATTCGACAGCCAAAAGTGTCAGCTGTCGGTTTTTGGGAGAACAATAGTGATTATAAGTCTGTTCGCGTACTACGATTAATTGCAATTCATTGCAATGAAGCCGTTTTTGTACTCCGTATTACTGAATACTGAAAATTTCCCCTCTTTCAGTAAATTTAAGTAGAATCTGAGCTACTGAAAAATACTGAAAAGTGTCAAACGGTATGGAGTGTGTGAATTTTTTCAAATGTGCGCGGCAAGCAACATACTTTAGCGTAAATGTTATGAAGGTAGAATATTTTTGTGGCGATAATTTATCATCGCTTAGGATGACTTTATAATCACTATTCTGCCCTACTTACGCAAAAGTGGTATCTAAAAAAAATCGAAAAATTGATTTTGATATCATTAGAAAGCTTAAAACAATACGCATCTGGGTAATGATATCTTATTTGAAACATATGGAAAACACCTTAAGAAAGTTTTCTTAATCTAAGTACCCGATGCATCCAAGATTCATAGCTGAGCGGAAGATCGCTCACCGACAAAAGTGGAGTAAAAAGAATCCTCCACCAGCTCCAAACGAACCCAGTTCCTCGTCACCTATCTCAGTTTTACCTGAAATCACTAAAGTAATTAGAGGTATATCAAAAAAGAAAGTTTGAACTTTCATCCGAACACTGCTGCTTGTCCGTGCTCCGTGTTTACTTTTAATTGATCTGTTCCGCTCGTCGCCTTTACCATAACTCATAGTTTTGAAAGCTTCTTGTAGTTCTTCTACACGTCGCCGTTTAGTGTTTTGGTGCGATAGAAGGTGCTGTTCTTCGTTTTCTTACGACGAGGTCTTTGCTTTCGCATTTTTACCGCTTGTTGCCTTAAGCTTTGCGTGCTGTCACTAACTTTACCGCGTGGAGTGCGTATGTGCTTTTTCTCTTAGTGAATTTATACATTTTCGACATTTCATACTTATCATCCGGAAAGTGTGCGCGCTTGATCATAGTCCGCGCTAATTTTGAACTTGTGCTTTTTTTAACTTTATCGAAGCTTTTACATTTTCGACATTTCATACATATCATCCGGAAAGTGTGCGCGCTTGATCATAGTTTGTGCTTTGCGAACTTGTGCTTTCTTTAACTTTATCGAAGCTTCAATTCATCTACTGCTTTCGGACAATTTAAACTTTTGGACAATTTCAACTTTTGGTCAATTTACCAATTTATCCTTAACTCTTGGCGTATACCGTGTGTGAAATATTGACACTTCTCATTCGTTGTGTGTTAAATACATTTACAACTAATTGAACATTATGGCACTCTGTGATGCTGCTTGCTGCTTGGATAAGAA
The DNA here is from genome assembly GCA_963978885.1 of Nemotelus pantherinus. Classification (NCBI taxonomy): domain Eukaryota; kingdom Metazoa; phylum Arthropoda; class Insecta; order Diptera; family Stratiomyidae; genus Nemotelus; species Nemotelus pantherinus. The sequence goes on from OZ022264.1 coordinate 116,963,670, forward strand.
GGATACCTCACCCATGGTGACGTGTGCTGGCTTTTGCTCGCTGACGTTCCATTCGAAATGTGTTTCGCTGCCGGGAAAGTGCATTGATGTGATCTCTAATCGAGACTCGGGGGTGTGCTGGTTCTGCGTGAAATGCAGAAAGCTTTCTTCGTTCCCCTAAGTCGGCCATCGATATGCTAGCGAGATCTCTTGCTAAATTAACGGACGAATTTCAATCCACCAGCAAGGAGGTTGATCTGCTGTTCCGTATTGCCAACGTTGAGCAACCTTCTACATCTTCATCCGGAGGGCTGAATAATGACTGTGTTTTACCGAGCCCACCTGGTTCCCCGACAGCTATGCGTACTCGTTCGCGGGTTCAATCCACTGCTTCGAAGCCTCAGTTGCTGCCTCAGCTGCAGCCATCGCAACTATTGATGTCTTCATCTGTCGTGTTCAATACACAGGAATGTCTGCAGTCTGAGGTCAAATTGTGGTCTGCTCACCGGCTAAATCCGCAAGTGCTAAGAAGAGCGCGCGTCAGCCATCGGCCATCACACCGGTTCCGGTGACTGGTCTTCCCCGTGCCGCTCCTTTATTAACAGTTGTGCGTCCACCGTTACAAATATCTGTATGGCGGCTCGCATACTCTACAACGGCTGAAGACATTAAGTCATATATTTTGGCAAGGCTGGGCCACGTTCCTTCGCTTCTTACGTGCGCGAAATTGACTAAGGAAAATCTGGACACCCAAACCATCGCTTCGTTTCGAATTACCTTGCCTCCTGGCTCGGAAAAGGCTCTCCAAATCAATTTCTGGCCTCCTGGCACCTTAGTTAAGGAGTTCATTCCAAGACCTCGGAAAAACTTTCGCACAAATTCATCGCGGAGCTTTCGAAGCTAAACTCAACAAGCAGAGCTTGAACCGACCTCTTAAAATGTTCTACCAGAACGTTCGTGGTCTGAGGACCAAGGTTGATTATGTAAAGATCTCCTCGGTAATCGCGTCTGATGACATTGTCTGTCTTACAGAGACCTGGTTGTCTGGGGATATATACAGTAATGAAATCTTTCCACTTCACACTGTTTTTCGTAGAGATCGAAATCGATCTGCGTGTAATATTTCACGAGGAGGTGGTGTTTTAATTGCTATTCACAAATCTCTGAATGGAACGCTCTGCAGTGACTTCATTCCCTCCGTCCCGGTCGAATGTGTGGTTGTCCGTATTTCTCCTTCACCATCTGTAGTGCTGCTTGTTTCCTCTATCTATATTCCTTATAGTAGCCCCGTACTGGTATATGAATGTTTCTTTGCGGAACTCTCGTCCTACCTTAATAACCGCTTCCTTACTTTTATGTAGTGACTTTAATATGCCGTCGCTTGTTTAGGATGATACTTTCTCAAAAATTTTGTCTTCTAGCAATTTTTCTCTCGCTATTTCTTCCTTTATGTCCCTTTGCTCCATTTCCCAATTTAACAATGTACCGAATACTAACAACAGGATTCTGGATTTCGTTCTAACTAATATTCACCCTTCTTCCTGTTGCTTGAGTATTTCTCTGTCTCCGTATGTGTAACCTGATCCTCATCATCCTCCTCTTTTTATGGAATCAACACTTAACCGTTCGTCTAAAGTCAAATCTGTTTCCACTCTTCGTTTCAATTTTAAAAAAGCAAACTATTCCGCTTTGTCCAACGAAATCAATGCTACTAACTGGTATAATTTCTTCAGAGGGCTAAGTGTGGATGATGCTCTTGAAAAATTTTATTCCCTCGTGTCCAACTTAATTTCCTACTATACTCCTTCCTTCCGCTATAAAAGAAGTTCCGATCCTCCATGGTTCACAGTCGATGTTGCGGTTGCTCTTAGAGCCAAAGATGCGGCGCGTAGGAAATACAAAAGGTCTGGCTCTCTTAATGACCTTTTGAATTTTCAAAGGTTACGGGCTGCTGCTAAAAAAGCAGCCAATGACGCAATGCGTGCCTACCTGGAGTATGTCGAAACTTCTATTACTTCCGACAATCCTAAGCCTTTTTGGTCTTATATCAAATCCCTTAAACCTCCTCTGGCATTCCTTCTCCCATGTATCTTCATGATAAGTCTGCGTCCTCATCTCAGGATTCCTGCGAGCTCTTTACATGAAATACATGAAATGTATTACATGAAATATGTCATAATTTAATCTTTTGTTGTATCTTTTTTTCGGTCCATTTTGCTTTTGATTACTTTTCCTTTCTGAATTTCACTTAATATTAATTTTTCTTTTTTTTACTTTTTCTCTTTTTAACTCTGATATTATTGTGCCTTTTTTCTTTGTATATATATATATATATATATATATATATATATATATATATATATATATATATATATATTTGTTTTCTCTTTTTTTGTTATGTCTAATCTATAATTGGATTTGTTCTGTTGATTTGGACATTAATAAATAAATATTACTACTTTTACAAAACTTCAACTATCTCGAAACTCGCTCTCATTGAGATACCGCTTTTGTAGGACAGTATTGTTCTCCCAAAACCCGACAGCTGACATTTTTGGTTGTCAATTTTCAGGCAATACAATGGGAGCGTTTTTGGTACCGTTTGCCACTTAAGAGGAATGTTCGCGTACTACGATTAATTGCAATTAATCGCAATTGATTGCAATGAAGCCGTTTTTGTACTCTATTTTACTGAATACTGAAAATTTCCCCTCTTTCAGTAAATTTCAGTAGGGTCTGAGCTACTGAATAATACTGAAAGGTGTCAAACGGTGTGGCGGGAGTAAATATTTTCTAATGTGCGCGGTAAGCAACATCATTTTTGCGTAAATGTTGCTATGAAGGTCGAATATTTTTGAAGCGATAATTTACAACCGCTAAGGATGACTTTATAATCACTATTGCTCAAGAGGAAATAAAAATATTTTCAGGAAATATAATGAAAGCGTTGCTTTTCACGAATTTCCCTCACCACATGATTCAGGAAAATTCTGCGACTGAAAGTATGCGAACAGACCTTCAGTATTTTTCAGTAGCTCAGGCCCTACTGAAATTTCATTGTATTTAATGAAAGAGGGATAGGACGCGAACAAACTGATTGTATATGTTTTTTTACGAAATTTAAGGAATATTTTATTTTAAGCACACTCCATTCGGTTCTTACACGGTTTATCTAGCGAGTAGTTTTATGGGCTCGCAATTATGGGATCGAAGAGATGTATGTGTAATGTTTTTATGTGTGATAAAAAAACTCACCTATTATTTATTTATATATATAGTGCTTTATTTCCATATCTTGAAAGTTTATTACAGATTAACAATTCAATAAGGTAGAGTACCTTGTATTAGAAGTGAGGAGTTGTAAATAAAAATGTATGCAATATTTAGCTGTTGCTGATTGAAATTCACTAGCTTATTGTATACGACAGGTAAACGTTGGAGGTACTTATGTTATTTTATTCCCTTTTATTTTAATAAGCCAAATTTGTGATGTTACTGCATCTTTATTGTACTTTTGATTGATGCTTGAATTGTACAAATAACTCATGGCTCGCGAAATTTACATTTACGAACATTATTTTGCAATATTTTTGTTAATTTTCAAAGTTATTTATTTTTAGTTTGGCTAAACCGAACTCGAGTTCATAATCGAGAAATACTTGTTGATGCTATTTCAAAACGGAAGAATGGTGTACCTTTGTTGACAATCTCCAATCATCACTCTTGTTTTGATGATCCAGGACTATGGGGTACCTTACAGATACATTTTTTTTAATGGTTCTAATTCTTTATTTCTTTTAGGTGTTCTACCAATCAAATATCTATGCAGCAAAAAATATATTCGGTGGTCATTAGCAGCTCATGACATTTGCTTTACAAACAAGTACCACTCTTTATTTTTTATGTTCGGTAAGGAAAATTTTTCAATAAATATAATATCCTGAGTGATTCTATTTCCTTCTATTTATCAATCGATTTCAAGAATCCAATCTTTGTATTCTTGTATGTATTCTACCCTTATGTTAAAATTAGAATTGTAACTCAATCTGACTTTGTATCCCTTTATTTATCCCACACAACTGACACTTGTGATTGTCATTTTTCAGGAGATGCAATGAGAGCCTTTTCGTACTTTTCATAAATTTCCCCCGCGTCATGATTCAGGAAAATTCAGTTCACGAACGCGACTGAAAGTACGCAAACAGATCGTATTAACATAAAATCACTTTATTTACGTTAGTTTAACATGTATTAGCATGACAAATAAATGTAAGGGGAGAAATTATAAAGAACATTTCGAACAGCCCGTAGTGCTGACACGTACGGTTACTAAAATGCTACTTTTTTTGCTGACTGGCCAGAATTGGTATGGAACATCACACAGAATGCGTCACGGGCCTAAAAGTGTGGCAAGTTGAATGAATATTACACATTTTCAACGAGGGTATTTCGCATGAATTTTGTGCTGACAATAATAGCCAGTGGCGACTTTTCAGAGGAGGTAAGGGAGCAGTGCCTCCTCGATGAAATTTACAAAATACGTTTTCTAAATTAATCAAACCAAGACTCCGCTACTTTTGAATTTGTGCATGTTAGTTTGGGGCAAAGAAAAACACATAGCATCACTAAAGATATTCTATTTATATAAAAGTATGCAAAATGGCGGCACTCAGCGTGGCTTGTTTAGCAAATGTATTTGACTGCGCGTAGGCAATTCGTCTGACTTGGCTGAGGTGGGTTACTCGACTGACTCTCTGGACTCCGCTGCTTTGTCCGACTCGGTGACTTCGGTTAGACTCGGTTGAGCTCGGACGCTTCAGTTGATTTTATCTCGTATTATGGTGCTGCACTATGGCGTCTGGCAGAAAGCCAACCCGAACCAAAATCCTGCCGAGGATTCGCCACCGCAGCACGATACGTTACCGCATGAGGGCGGTAGAAATTTAAACTTTTGAAGACCCGACTAGGTCACCGGATGGAAAGACCTAATGAAGAAAGAATGGCCATGTCCGCGTCCGAGCGACATGCCACTCCCCCGCCAAATCACAAGCACTTCTCTTTATTTTAATTAAACATTTCGTGTTTATGTTTTACTGTCACTTTATTTTTATAACAATAGAAATATTTATCATTTCTTGTATAATTATATTCATTTTTGTATCAAAATAGTATGTTTATAATAAATAATTTTTTTTTCTTTTGTACTTATATTTGTTTTGAAAAAAAATATTTATTTCTTCTTCTGAACTGAATTCCTTTTTTTGTTTTTTTATGCACTTCATTTATCACAAGAGTATCGAGATATTTTACTAATATTTTTGCATTTGCAGTTTCATGCCATTGTCTTTCACTAATGATACTATTCAATATACATTTTCTTGTGTATATCCCGTCATTGTTTCAAAGTCATCATAATTTCCGTTTTAGTTAGTTTTTTTTTATGTAAGCCGAAATAGAAAGTAGGGAAAACCATTTCTTTTAAAAATTCGATAAAAAAACTTATTTTTTTGAATGAATTTATATAACTGCTTATATAATGTGATTTTTGGAATTGCTAATATACGTGAATAATTTTATTTCTCTAAAAACTACACTTAGTTGTTAATCTTTTCGTTTACTTATATATATATTATATATTAGATGATCATATATATTATATCATATATATTAGATGATCATTTTCACTACTTTCAAAAAAAACTAGAAACCGTAGAATTTTCGAACTCGAATCAATTTTGCGGCAAACGTTTGTTGGTTTCTGCCTTCCTTAAGGTTAGTTGTTTTCAGTACTTACGTAACATACGTAGAGATGGTATCGCAGCTTTACGTACATGTAAACTTCAAATGGCAGTCGGAAAAGTTGAATATACATCTCGCTGCCGAAGGATTTCACCATCCGTTGAAATTAATTTACGAGCAATTTCGTCGAAAACCACACTCTTAAATGGCACTCAAGAAACATCACCACTTATGCGTCTTTTCCAACATCTAGCAACAAAAACTTTTTCAGAATTATCCAATTTCACGAGTCTGGCTGATCTGACCGCACCGCCGGTCATTTAGCGGAAGAAGTCACTTTTTGAACGACGAGGACGCGCTATGAAATGTCCCATTTCGTAATTTTGGGAAACTCGGTTCCAAAGTGCTACGATTTCGCCACTGTATTCAGGACTTGCACGTAGGAAGAAATACGAGGAGATTCTTCTTGAACACAAAGTCGCTACCATGGCCAATAGATTTTACCGAGAATTGAAACAAAACACCAGGGCTCAAATCGGCTTTCCAGACGTCTTCTAATGCGTCCTGTAGTTTCAGCAGCTAGATATTAGAACGGTCAGTAATAAGTAGTTTCATATCTTGCGTTTAATATAATTTCGTTAAAAACACTACTCTATTGCACTTAATTTATCGCCAACTATAGGACCGACCTGCTACAAAGCCCATCTTGACAGCCTTTTCCTGACTCGTTCGACCGTCACCGTTTACGATACACTCCTCACTCGACTTTCCCAGCACGTCCCTCGTAATTCACCACGCATTCCTTCGTGCAATCGTATTTTGATCAGCTATATTACCGTATAAGGCAAAATGGAAGCCTAATCAAGGGAATCAAATATTCACACGAGGTGAAAAAAGATGAATGTGTAGGATTTGGCACTGCTTTAATTAACAGAAACAATTATTCACAAGGCACAATCCTATTTTATTTCTTAATCCATTAATTCACACATAATTACAAAGTACGTTCTCGTGTTTGATCTGCTTATCATGGCGATTTCAGTCATATTCCTCGTCTTCACGTTCTCCTTCTCTCCTGCTCTTCAACGCCTCTCGTGGTCGGATATCGAAGCTCGTCTTCTTCTCGGCTAGTCGCCACAATACTCCCCCCTGAGTGACATACGTCCGAACTAGCAATGACAGATGCCAAAACATGTTTCGCGGGGCCATATGTCTTGGTTATGTGGGGCGGCAGTCGATTTATTGGGTCGAAAATTCGTCGAATTGGCTGCGAATTTGAACTGGTTGTGGTTGATTGCTGCAATTGTTGAGAGGGTTGAGGATGGCTTGGCGTCGTTTGCTGCTTAACTGTTTGTAACGGCGATGGCGTTGGGACCTGCAAGGTTGATAATTTTCGCGTCAAAGTAGGAGTTCGAATACCGGTGTTATGACTAGGAATTTGTTCTGGCACGGTAAATGGCTGCATTTGGCGATAAGTTGATTCCGCATCATTTTCACGATCTAGTGGGTTGCTGCTGTCTGAATATAACATCACGAAAGCTGGCTTCAGGCGATCCACAGTGACAGTTACATGACGACCTTTGACGTTAACAACAAATGTTTTGTCGTTACGGCTTATGACCTCAAACGGTCGATCGTAGGGTGGTTGAAGAGGCTGCCTAACGCTGTCGCGTCGAATGAAAACTCGTCGTGTAGTAGCTAAGTCTTTGAAAACGAAGACGTTTCTTTCTCCGTGGTGTGAGCCATTATTAGGTCTAATGTTTTGAATTTGTATCCTGAGCTCCTTCACGAATTCTGCTGCATTATCCGTGTACATTTCATCGTTGATGAAAAGTTCACCCGGCAGGCGTAGTGGCTGGCCATATAACAATTCCGCAGATGTTGCTTGAAGGTCTTCCTTCCATGACCAACGAATACCCAACATGACGGTCGGAAGCGTTTCTGTCCAGCGACTGTTTTGATGGCACATGATGGATGCCTTTAGCTGTCTATGAAAGCGTTCCACTATTCCATTTGCGGACGGGTGGTAAGCTGTAGTCCGAAGGTGCTGTGTGCCAAGTAAGACATTAAGATGCTTAAACAGGTGCGCCTCAAATTGTCTTCCCTGATCGGTTGTTATGCGAAGTGGTGTTCCAAATCGCGATATCCATACACTGTAGAGTGCGCGTGCGACTGTAGCGGCTTCTTGGTCAGGTAAAGGTATAACCTCCGGCCAGCGTGTATGGCGATCGACAATTGTCAAGCAATATTTGCACCCTTCTGATGGCGGCATGTTAATAATGTCTACATGTATATGTTGAAAGCGAGATGAAGGAAGGCTGAATTTTCCAATTGGAGATGACACATGGCGTGTTACCTTGGATCGTTGACATTCAATACAATGTCTGCTCCACTTCCGACAATCGGACTTGATTGATGGCCACACATATCGCTCTGTTACTAATTTTATTGTTGCATTGGCGCCCGGATGCGAAAGTCGATGTATCGAATTGAATGCAATTTTGCGGAAATCTTTCGTAATAAAAAGTCTCGCGGACTTGGTTGACACATCACAATATAGCATGGTTTGGGTGCCAGGTAGTCTAAACTGCTTGAATTGAAGTGAGGACTTATTCAAACATTGCTCAAGTTCCTCATCGCCTTGTTGAGCAGCAGCCAGGTTTTCAAAATTGAGTGCTAATTCCAGTTCTTCGACGCGAGACAAGTTGTCTGCTACGACGTTTTTGTCTCCGGAAACGTGTCGGATGTCCGTTGTGAACTGGCTAATAAAGTTCAAATGTCGAAACTGTCGAGGTGACGACTGACTATCTCTTTTCTTGAATGCGTACACGATCGGTTTACGATCCGTGTAAATGGCAAAAACCCTGCCTTCTACCATATATTCGAAATGCTTTACTGCCAAGTAAATGGCCAGGAGCTCTCGGTCGTATGTGGCATACTTCTTTTCCGTGGGGCTTAACTTTCTCGAAAAGAAATTGAGTGGTTGCCAATCACCATTTATTAGCTACACAAGCGTGGCACCAATGGCAGAACCTGAGGCATCTGTGAAGATGGCTAATTGTGCATTTGCAACAGGATGGGCGAGGAGTGCAGATTTAGCAAGACTCTCTTTGCTTGCTTCGAAAGCTTGTTTTGCCTCCTGAGTCCAGGAAACTGGAGTCTTTCCTTTCACGTTGCCTTGCAAGAGATTGCTAAGCGGTGCTTGGATTTCTGCTGCTTTGGGGATAAAACGCCGGAAAAAATTAAGCATCCCCAGAAACTGACGCAGCTTTTTAATAGTATCTGGTAACGGATAGGTCCTGATGGTCTCGACTTTTTCTGCCAGTGGGCGTGTTCCTTCAGATGAAACGATATATCCCAAAAATGTTACCTCACGTTGAGCGAAAACACATTTCCTATGGTTGACTTTTTACTTTTTGAAGCGCTGAAAGACTGTTTCTAGATGAGAATTATGAACTTCCATCGACGAGGATGTGGCTAAAATGTCGTCGATGTAAGCGAAGCAAAAATCCAAGTCCCTGAGAACCTCGTTTATGAGCTTTTGGAATGTCTGCGCAGCGTTACGCAATCCAAAGGTCATATACGGAAATTCAAAAAGTCCGAATGGTGTGGTTATCGCAGTCTTAGCGATATCTTCCTCAGCCACCGGAATTTGGTTAAACACCCGGACAAGATCTAACGTAGTGAAGATGGTTTTGCCTTGAAGTAAATGGGAAAAGTCTTGTATGTGTCTTACAGGGTAGTGGTCTGGACATGTTCTGGCATTCAATTGCCTGTAATCCCCACATGGCCTCCACTCGTTGTGTTTCTTTGGGACCATGTGTAAAGGCGAAGCCCATGAGCTTTGCGAGGGACGAGCAATACCCAATTGCATCATGGTATGAAATTCGTTTTTGACGATTTGCAGTTTGTCGGGCGCAAGCCTACGAGGCTTCTGTGCAACTGGAGGTCCAGCAGTAAATGTACGGATGTACATTGTCAATAAACATTAGGCCAAATAATGTTTATTGTGTGGCATAATGACGAAATGAGTCGAAGGCCACAAACAGGAAAAAAATGGTATTTTATGCTGCCATGAGAGAAAAGTGTACGAATTTGTTTGAACTGGCGCAACACTCAGCTTACAGTAGAGATGTTGTTACGGAACAGCCTTGCCGCCCCCACGCACGCACACACCTACAGACATTGCGTATGCAATGCTGCATTCGATGATCAAATGCATTGCATGGCCATCCGAAAACAGGCTATGTATATGGGTTTGATTTTCGAATGTTGCATTGCATTGCATTAGGTTCACTGGCCTGAGCGCAGCTGATTTGCAACGAAACTTGAATCAGCTGCGTTATCAGGCCAATGAAACTTGTAATGTTGGGTGTTGGCTGCGTGTGCTGTGCAACAAGTGCATAACTGATAACGGCTGGTTAGAACCGGTACGTGGCGGATCGCTGAGCGATCGAGGGAAATGCTGACTGATGGTGAGTGAGGTTTGAGCTTTGGTTCGCGGCGGCAGCGCTGGCTGTCGACGTGGGAATTTTCTTAAGAATTTCTACGAACCAACAAGTGTGTGACCCCTGCCACGAAAATAAGTTTTAATAATTTGTGCGACAGGTGCATCCGTACGACAATTATTAATGGTCGTGTTTCGCGACATCGTGACGGCGAAAATGCCGAAATCCAAATGTATTTGTCAAAACTGAAAAACCTCGTACCGTTTATGCCAAAAAATCGGAAACTATCCAAGTTGGAGATAATTCAGCATATAATCGATTATATTTGTGATCTTCAGAAGGAGCTGGAAACTCATCCGGCTGTTAATAGTTTTGATGCAGCAGCAGCTTTCGATGTGTTTGAACGGTGTAGCGGATCCTCGAAGCGCTAAAGCGGCTTTTCTCTGTGTTGAGATTTGAAAGTGTTGTGATTGAGGCGTTTCTTGTTCAATTACCGAACAACTCGATAATTAACTGAGGAGAGTTTTTTATCCATCCCACATCTGGCTCGATGATTGTGCGTGGTACCGACTTGGGACAGTTTTCGGAGGTACAATTTACCCCGGATTGATGATAATGTCGGCCTTTCTATAGCAATAAAGTTGCTGCTGAGCATAACGATCAACATGTGTATTTTTTTTTTGCTCCGTATTTTTTCTCTTCGCTTGCTACGGTGGTTGTTCACTTGCTGACAAAGAAGATGTATAGTACTGATGATGTATTGGTTGGTGGCGCTATGATAACTAACTATTACACCAATTTATATTTTGCGATCTGTTGGTGGATCGTATGTATATATCTATTGAAAATTTGGAGAAGCAATAGGAGTATTGTGGCGATAGGAGTATTGGTGCCTGTGGATTTGACGAGTATTTAGATTGCGGAAATGAGTTGGATATTAAAATTCGTTAATAATTTCCTATATAATATTAATTTGAATAAAAATGAATTGTGTTAATTTAGAAAAAAAAAACAAAACAAAAAAAACAAAAAAAACTTTACAGTGGTTCCAGCAACGGTACCGTCGTCTGGATTTATCTGGTGAGTAAGTTTATTTGATATTATTTTAATATTTCATATATTTTTTTTAATTTTATTTATTTAAGTTTGAATTTCATTTAGTATTATTTAAGAAAATCCGTATAATTTTAATTTTCACGTTCACATACTATGTTATCGTTGATTTTATTTAATTTTTTTCTTCTTTGTATTACTTTAATTTGGGAATATTATCTCATAGATGATTATTTGTATTTTTATTGGCATGGATTTACATATACATATTATATTGAATTATTTTATTCCGGCAAACTTTTGGTTTTTTTTATTTTTGTATGGATATTGTGAAAAGGAGCGGATGTGTAGTCTCCAAGCAAATAGGTTCAGTGGAGCCATGATAAAGTGGGCTCCTTTCTTCCCACCTTGATCCTTTTTTTATGTTGGTCCGTGTCCGTACGCGTGACACAGCTAGGGCCTGACCTGCCCCTCAACCTACCCACGACACCGATGTCTAGCCGGCACATAAAGTCACGCGAGGGTAGCAGGTCGGGCTAAAATTTCTGTTATGATGGCGGCTGTTCAAAGCTGTTCCGCAACAATGTTTTCAAGCGCTGCAACAGTGCATATACTTATAAACATATAAAACTAGGATAGAAACAATGCTTCAATGCAAGCTGTCGAAAAAAAACGCGAAATCAGTTCTATACCCAGAGTACTGCCTCGGTGTAAAAAATTGAAAAATGTATCAAATGACAACGCCGAATTCAGTTCTATACCCAGAGCACTGCGCCAATGTAAAACAAGCAAAAATACATCATCAATCCTAGCCACCACATAGCACATCGATTTCAAGCACAACAAAAAAGAAACAAGTGAAACGAAAATCAGACAGATTCATATTTGCCTCATCTTTTGCATTTTTATCAATGAAAACGTTGTAGTTTGTGTTTTCTCGTTATTGATTAATGCTGAAATTTTCGAGTTTTCAATATCCCAATAGCGGATACGAAGAAGCAAGCTTCAAAAGTTGTGATGATTGTAGGACAAAGGAGGAAAGTAATGAACAAGTTAAGAACGAAATTAATAATTCTGAGGTGCTTTGCATTTTTATTTCATCAATGCTTTATATTTGCTTGATGAATCATTTACAAACTACAAAATAGAAGGATAAATAATTTAAATATGAAGATATTTGAGAATTATTTCATCGATATTTTTGTGTTTTAAGGAAACATTATTGTTTTGATGTGAAACTAGCATATGTACAAGTGTTCAAAGTATTTTATTAAGCTACCATTTTATTAAATGAAATTAAAAAATTTTAGCTTGAAAATCAAGCTCATATTATTATGTTGTTATTATTTTCAATTATTGTTGTGCTAAGCAATTATATTCATGATTAATTATGAATTGATAAATACTCAAAATGAATTTTATGACTTTGAAGTTAGGCCATTCATCAATAAACTTATCCGCGATATTAAAAACTAAAGAAAATAGAAAGCCAGTCCCAGAGTTGAAAATCATTAGAGCCGGTTGCAATGTTAACGGTTCATCTCATATAGAGTTGCATAAAAAATGTCCAGTAACAATGTGTGGTCAAAAAAACGTTTCAATAAAGCATAAATGACGCCCTATCAAACGTAGTTAAGTTCTCTCAATGAATCAAAATCGAGACGAATGAAGGGTATGCTCGCCAAGTAGAAAAAGTGAATAAAACTTGAAGCTTTCAAATGGGCTTGGTATTCAGAGGTCACAATGAAGCAGAGGTCTGCAATATATTTGGCTAGATAAAAAAAAAGATGAACTTTGGCAGCTCAGTCTCTCAACCTTCGATTGAGTGCGTGATGTCCATTTGTGGTCAATTCCTTACCGAAAATACTAAAAAGTAAGCTCTTTGTCCTGTACCTCAACAAGATAATGTTGAGAAGTTGCTACAATAGATAAGTTAACCATAATAAATTTAAATTTAACCGTTCGGGCCACTTCCGTAATTTTTAAGATGCCATTTTATGCGTTGAAAACATCATTAGTCAACACGATTATCGGAGTTATCAATAATTAGTATTAAAAAACATTTCTTCAAGAAATTGGAGAGTTGAAGCAGCTGTATGACAACGTCGTTCACTCAGAACAGGGAGATTTAAGGAAATGAAAAAAGCGTATACATATATGAAATTTAGCGAAGCAATTGGACTAAAGATATAAATCTATAAATGGAGTAAATTGAGAGCTTAACTACCTCAGATTTTGGGAGAGAATTTTCCGCATTATTTATAGCTTGCCAAAATCGAACATTCTCATATCTCAGTGCATATGGCGAATAATTTCTGCTCGTGGAGGCCAATACTGTCAAATTTGCCTATAGTCCCATAGTTTTCCTTTACTATTACTGACAGCAAATTGCTTGAATTCTCACTGCTATTTTCATTTCTTTATTACTCTCTTCTGAGGTCGTTTAACACTTTGCCGAAAGGGAGAAATAAAATGTTTCCACAGCGTAGTTTACATCATATTTTACAAACCTCACCTAAAACTGCAAAATATGCATTCGACATTATCGTATGAGTCATTTAATATTGTTTCACTTTACTCAAATGGTTCTTACATTCACTCCCTCCGTGTTTCTTAATGTTAAGCTTTGAGTAAAGTACTCAAACCTCTTTGCTACGAAGTTGTGGGGGGCTTAGATCCAGAATCTAACCCTGTATTATCTTTTGGCCTACTTGGCAAACGAACTGTTCGAAGACTGTAATGAGAAAAAACGCCTCTGGCAGCCTCACGATAGAATTGAAAAGGCTTGGTCCACGTTGACTTCGGAATGATAATTCTTTATTCACCAACAATTCTTGAATAGGAAAAAAATGCTTACAATATAAATTGGAATTGGACTTGTGGCGGCAATGTATCGTTACATTGTCCACAATTAAACGACCGCGCCAGCATAAGTGCGAGCGTGGCATTCCTCCCGTCGCGATAGCTTTGCACGTAATCTGATACGCATAGCTATCGTCTCGGTCGGAATGTCATGCTCCATCACATGTTTACAATGTGCGACTCGAGCTCATATCTACGATTCGAGCTCTGTACATGTACACAAGTGCCGACGAGGCATTTGTGTTTATGTTTCTGGCTCGAGCTCTGTGCAGACGCACAAGTGCTGACGAGACATTTGTGCACGTCTGGACAGAGAATCGAGCTCCGTCCGGACACACAATTGCTGACGAGGCATTTATATGTGTCTGGATGATGAGGAGCTTACGCCTGCGTGGTCAGCACTTATGACCTTCATAAGTGGCCCGCAGGCGGCGATAATTCTCAATTCTTCGAAGACGATCACGACGACCAGGCCTCTATTTCATTTGTTTAATCTTGTTAAATAAAGTTGTTACCAATATCACAAAGGCGTTTTAAGTTGCAACGAACAGGACTACAATTGGCGATCCTGCTAAACCGGCATACGACAACGATATTAAAAATCGCACTGGATCCGACCAATTCACTACAATTGGCGATCCTGCTAAACCGACGACGAACATCGCTCGTCCGAGCCGAGCAATAAACAATCATCCGATTCAACGAACATCGCTCATCCGAGCCAACGACCAACCCGCATCCACGCTTCTTCGAGCGGATAAAACGACCGACGACAGGACCTCCCACGAATGGGAAACACCGAGACGAAACCGCTTCAGGGAGACGTCACAAACACGCTCATTGTCAATTCGGCATTGACAGTCGAGAGCCAGCGACTCGAGTATCTGCTGGTCTGCATACTAATAATAAACACCGGGTCCCTGCTGTACATATTGTACAGGGACCACGTCCGAGGCGTAAAAAGGCGAGCCCAAACATCAACCAGCCCATCGGTTTAACAACCACGATGACGGACAACGAGCCGCCGAAGCAAAACCCAACAATGGACGAGTCTTCGAGCACTGCCCACGACGCCGAGCAGCCCGCAGACGTTCAGATTCCAGAGGTCAGCCGCATAGCACTTCAAGTTCCGCCTTTTTGGGAGGAAGACGTGGAACTTTGGTTCGAGCAAGTCGAGGCTTACTTTGCGTCAAGCCGCATCACCAGCGACTTGACCAAGTTTCAGAACATCATCGCCAGCCTCGAGATCCGCATCATCCGACAAGTTAGAAGCGCCGTAACCAACCCGCCGGCCGATAGCAAGTACGATAATCTCAAGCGAGAGATTATCACTGCCTTCACGGAATCGGCACAACAGCGAATCCAGAAGCTCCTATCAGAAGTCGAGCTTGGCGACCAAAGACCTTCACAGCTGCTCAACTAAATGCGAGCACTTGCGGGGACGAGCATCAACGAAACGATGCTAAAACAGATGTGGCTCAATCGACTTGATCTCACGCTGAGGAGCATTCTCTCCGCAAACGATGCCACACTTTCGGACTTAGCCACGATCGCAGACCGAGTCCACGAAGTGACACGAGGATCCAGGCCATACACCATCGCTACTGTTACCGAGCAGGTTACACCAGAAGCCTTTTCACCAGCACTGAGGATCTCTTCCGAGCTAAGTAAACTCACGGGAGAAGTACTGAGACTTGGAAAACGAATCGACCAGCTTCAATTACAACAAGCAACGCAAAACTGTTCCTGTTCGTGCCACGACTATGGCCACACGAGCCGACGAACACCACCAAGGTCACCGCAACGAGCGAGGACCCCATCAAGAACGCGTACTCCGACCAAGGAGAGGACCGGACTTTGCTGGTACCACGAACACTACGGTCCAGGCGCCAAGAACTGCAGGTCACCGTGCACTCTTGGCAAACAGCAAAAAAAATTAATTTCGTTTTCTCCACAAGTGACGACAAAGGCGCGCACCATCCAGCGCCTCAACATCCGCGACGGCAGAACATCATGCGCATTTGTAATCGACACCGGCGCCGAAATTTCCGTTATACCGCCAACCATCCGAGAACGCTACAGCCCCGATCCTGGCACGCAGCTACTTGCAGCCAACGGCTCGGCTATACGAACGTTTGGTAAACGGAAATTAACTCTCGATCTTGGACTGCCGAAGTCAATCACTTGGACATTTGTCATCGCAGACGTCAGCTCACCCATCATTGGAGCTGACTTGCTTGAGCACTACGTACTGCTCGTAGACGTAAGAGGACGTAAAATCATCGAACGTACGACTAACGTCTCAGCCGTGGCGAAAGCCCTGAATACTGAACGAATACCAGGACATTACAGTAGCAGCCCCACGCCGTAAATTCGAAAGGTCCTCCAGTTTGCGCAAAAGTACGACGACTACCACCCGACAAGCTCACGGCTGCCAAAGCTGAAATCGACTACTTACAGCAACTAGGAATCTGTCGACCATCCAAAAGTCCGTGGAGCAGTCCCTTGTACATGGTACGAAAGGCCAATGGCGATTGGCGACCATGCGGGGACTACCGAGCGCTCAACGCCTGCACCGTCCCAGACCGATATCCTATTGGATTTCTCCAGGATTGCACAGCAGCACTGCATGGCATGACAGTCTTCTCTGTCATCGATCTTCAACGAGCGTTCCACCACATTCCAGTCGAACCCACAGACATTCCGAAGACAGCCATTATTACACCATTCGGCTTGTATGAGTTCGTATACATGACGTTTGGATTATGTAACGCTGGACAAACCTTCCAACGGTTTATGCACGAAGTACTACGAGGACTAGACCACGTATTCGTCTATATCGACGACATTCTGGTATTTTCGCCGGACGAACGAACACATAGACAGCACCTCGCAGGAACATTCGATCGACTCCGGAAGTACGCCCTTACAATCAACACAGACAAATGCCAGTTCGGCCAATCCGAAGTACGCTTTTTGGGACACACGATAACATCGCACGGATTGAAACCTCTTCCAGAAAAAACGGAAGGCATATCCGCGACTCCAAAGCCCAGCACGGTCCATCAACTGAAATCTTTTCTTGGCATGCTCAACTTTTACCAGCGGTTCCTGCCAAACGCTGCACAGAACCAACGCCCGCTGCAAAAACTTATAATCGGGAATTGGAAGCGAGATAAGACAGCGCTGGAATGGACTGACGAAGCGGTAACAGCATTCGAGAAGTGCAAAGCAGATTTAAGCAATGGATCATCGCCAGCGCATCCAGATCCATCAGCAACTTGGTCACTATCCGTGGACGCTTCAGACGAAGGAATCGGAGCCGTACTACATCAGACTACGAAGTCTCGAACATCACCTCTAGGATTCTTTTCACGCAAGCTGACCGACACCCAGCGACGATACAGTACCTACGATAGGGAACTACTGGCTATCCACGAAGCGATCAAGCACTTCCGACACATGCTAGAAGGTAGAGTTTTCACCGTGTTTTCGGACCACAAACCACTACAATTCGCCCTCCAACAACGGCCAGAGAAAGCATCACCGAGGCAACAATGTCAACTGGACTTCATCTCCCAGTTCACGGTTGACATCCGCCACATTCCGGGCCGGGATAACGCTATCGCGGATTATTTGTCTCAGGTAAGTGCTATCAACACCATCAACTTCTTTTCTCTCGCTTCAGCTCAACAACACGATCAGGAACTTCAGCACTTGGTTGAAGATCCAACGCAACAGCTCGAGTGGAAGAAGCAGGAATTGACTGGCTCAAACGCACCACTACACTGCAACGTCACGAACAACAGGGTTCGACCATATGCACCGCAACAGTTCAGGAGAACGATCATGCACATGATCCATGGCCTCGCGCATCCCGGCATCCGCGCGACGAGAAGACTCATCACCGACCGTTTTTTCTGGCCAGCCATGAACGTCGACATAAACAACTTCGTCCGAAGTTGTATCGCCTGCCAACGAAACAAGGTTGGACGCCACGTGAAGTCTACACTTCAACGCTACACGCTTCCAGATGCCAGGTTCGAGCACATCAACGTCGACCTCATCGGACCACTATCTCCAAATGAGGGATATCGATACTGCTTGACCATCATCGACAGGTTCACGCGTTGGCCTGAAGCTGTCCCACTCCAGAACATCACCGCAACATCAGTCGCCGAAGCACTAGTCAACGCATGGATTAGCCGCTTCGGAGTACCAGCACGGATCACTACCGACCTGGGACGCCAGTTCGAAAGCCAAATCTTTGCTGAGCTGACACGGATTCTGGGGATAAACCATCTGCGGACAACACCATACCATCCTGTTGCCAACGGCATCATCGAGCGATGGCACCGAACAGTCAAAGCCGCCATCCGCTGCCATGACACGCTTGAATGGACGAAAGCTCTCCCACTCGTCCTATTAGGCCTGCGCACTGCATTGAAGGAAGCTATCAATGCCACGCTCGCCGACATGGTATATGGCACCAGCTTACGACTTCCCGGAGAATTCTTCGCCTCATCACCACCAGGCACGAACGACACCGACTTCCTGCGCGATTTGAGGTCACGCATGGCGAAATTGCGACCACACGATACAGCGCACCACGCTCCAACCTCAACCTTCGTCCACAAAGATTTACGCACCAGCACTCATGTCTGTGTACGGAACGACAAGGTGAAACCATCCCTAATGCCACCTTACGACGGTCCGTTCCCTGTTCTAAGCAGGAAGGAAAAATATTTCAAGGATATTTCATGGACGCCCAGCCTCCATCTCCATTGACAGATTGAAGCCCGCATTTTTACTGTCGGAATCAGTTACCACAATGGGAACAGACAACAACGATCCCACGACATACACAACAACCCGCACAGGACGCAGAGTTCGACCACCCGTACGTTTCAACGTATGGTGAAATTATCATGGTCAAACCCACTGCGGGGGGAGTACTGTGGCGGCAATGTATCGTTACATTGTCCACAATTAAGCGACCGCGCCAGCATAACTGCGAGTGTGGCATTCCTCCCGTCGCGATAGCTTTGCACGTAATCTGATACGCATAGCTCTCGTCTCGTTCGGAATGTCATGCTCCATCACATGTTTACAATGTGCGACTCGAGCTCATATCTACGATTCGAGCTCTGTACATGTACACAAGTGCCGACGAGGCATTTGTGTTTATGTTTCTGGCTCGAGCTCTGTGCAGACGAGGCATTTGTGCACGTCTGGACAGAGAATCGAGCTCCGTCCGGACAAACAATTGGTGACGAGGTATTTATGTGTGTCTGGATGATGAGGAGCTTACGCCTGCGTGGTCAGCACTTATAACCTTCATAAGTGGCCCGCAGGCGGCGATAATTCTCAATTCTTCGAAGACGATCACGACGACCAGGCCTCTATTTCATTTGTTTAATCTTGTTAAATAAAGTTGTTACCAATATCACAAAGGCGTTTCAAGTTGCAACGAACAGGACTACAGACTTAATAACTATGATGCGACGTACCATGCACACGCGTCAGCAAATTGCATCCCATGTATACGGCGATGGCTACATTGTTGCGCGTAGAAGATGGAATTTATGCGCGCGTGCATAGTCAGCAAATTTCATGCAGTCGCGACCACATCGTTGCTCGATAGGTGATATGCTCGATGCTGGGACTATGCACGTGTGCATAGTCTCCAAATACGATGTAGTCGCGACTACATTGTAGCTCGTGGGTGGAATGCTCGATGATGCGACCATACGCGTGTCCATAGTCAGCAATTATGATGTAGTCGCCACTACATTGTTGCTCATGGGTGGGATTCACCGACGCGCGTTCATGATCAGCGAATAAAATGCAGCTGCGGCTGCCTGATACTCGTGGATGATCAAAACGGCGAAGTATTGAACATTCTCCCCCTCCTTGAACAATCGTTCAAAGATGAAGTTCGGGCTCAATGCATAATGATGCTCTGGAAGCAATCCGAGGAGCTGGAATGTGCTATAGAGTAAGCAATACGAGAGTGAGAGATCGTGGGAGACGGGAGAATGGGAGAAATTCCTACAGAAGGCACTTTGTCCCGGGCCTCCGAGTGATCAAGTCACACTTGTGATTAAATAAATGAATTCGCTAAAATAAAGTAATATCGCGTTTTATTTAAACATTACAACATGGCACAGTCGATTTCCTATTTATAAAATAATCAATTGTACTGGACGGATTAGGATTAAAAGCTACGCACTACAATGGAAATTGGACGGCAACGTGGCCAAAAACTGGAATAAGTTTAAGTCAATTTGAGAATTATATTGTCCTCGTCGGATTTGAAAATAAATCGTCAAGTGATGCTTAATTTCATTGGAGATGATGCCTTTGAATTATTGGAGTCGATGGATTTGGGTAAACCTGAACCTATTGCAGCTTACGACAAGTTTTTCAGTGCACAAAGAAATGTGGTACTTGAGCGGTATATCTTTTACACGAGAGTCCAGAAAGAAGATGATATATTCGACCAATTTCACACCGATTTGAGGAGGCTTGTAAAAAGTTGCGAATTTATTGGAGGTGTTGAAGCAGAAAAAGAAATGATAAGAGACAGGTACATGTCACCCTGATCTTCAAGAAATGCTTTTGAGGCTAAAAGAGCCTACCTTGGAAAATATCGTTTTGCGGTGCAAAGTTTATGAGACCAATACTGTGCAAGCAAATATAATTCAAAGTGGAAAATCAAGCAACAATGCAACATCGTCGTTTGTTGATGTGCTGAAATTCGAAACACGGGACAATGTGATAAGAAAGCAACTAACAATTACATCAAAACAAGGTTATAATAACCAAGCTAGATTTAAATATTGCAACTACATACACAGCGTTTGGGAAACAGTGTAATATATGCTTTCTACTTAAAAGCGTAAATTGAAGATGAATTGGTCCAAAGCTTAACAATTGAAACTATAAGCCGTGTAAACAAGTTTGAAGTCGATTCTGTGTATTGCTGGTATCAAGTAATTCAAATTGAAAATGTAAATGTAAAGCAAAAATTGGAAACGAGGGCTAACGTCAATATTTTACCGCTATCAACTTATGTGAAGATAAACAAGAGGCAAAATATTAAGCTAGAGTGTAGTGAGTTGATACTAGACGCATTTGGAGGTTTTAAAATGAACCCGGTGGGAAGTATCGGAGTGAATAGTACTTTTAAATATGTTCAGATAAAGTTAAATTTTATAATTGCAGAAGGCAATGTTAAACCTATATTGGGATTGAACGCATGTATTGATCTTGGCCTGATTGGACGTATCGATCTGGTGTCAACAGATAATGCGGAAAAGTTTACAGATCAGTATCAAGATTTGTTTCTGGGTTTGGGTATATTGAAACTTAACCAAAAGTCAATGGGCCATTTAGACAAGTGTCCATGCGTCCAGGCGTCCATGCGATCTAGCGTGTTTTGCTTACACGAGTCAATTTGATTTTGTTTATACAGGCGGGCCTAAGGCGAAGGAGGTGGAGTATGCTGATTCATGTACAATAGATTTTATAATGATTTCTTTCGCTCAGCGGCATGTGTGGATGATTCGTTGATGATCATTTAAATATATGTTTTGTGGATGATTATTTTATTATACGATGATGTGGATATTTTTTTTGCATCCTTACGTGCAGGACTATTACGAAAAAATTAGAATGCATACGAATATCTAGATACAAACAATTTTATATGAAGGTATATATAGTCATATGGATAAATATATACAATTGTCTGCTACCTATTTATTTGTTTGGAAGGAAGAAAAAATGGGGAAAATTGAGGAATGGGAATTAGTAATGTTTTAAAATTGATCACGACGATGTTTTCAAATATTAATAATTAATATTCAAATAATAATTCAAATAATATGAAAATAAAAAAAACCATCGTTGCAAGCGTGTAATATCCATCCTCTTATCAATCCATCCATCCGCTTATCATCTCGAAATGACAAAGAGCGAAAGTAAAACAATTAAGTCAATGGTATATCAATCACCGTATCCGACCACTTTCGTCTTAGCCCCGCCTTCAAAAAACTGGATTTGAGTTGACTTGACTCGTTTAATCTAAAAACGCATGGACGCGTGGACGCATGGACGCTTATCTAAATGGCCCATAAAAGTTATGCCGTCTGCGGGTCCTGTAGCTAAACCACCACTAAGAATTCCGCAAAAAATTACTGAGAAGGTGCAATCGAAGCTGAACGAGTTATGTGAATTGGGAATTATAAATAAAGTTACTGAACCGACCGAATGGGTAAACAACATGGTGGTGTTTGAGAAACCCAATGGAGATTTGCATGTATGCATTGATCCCCAAGAGCTCAACAAGGTACTTAAAAATGATTTTTTTATGATTCCTACATTAGACGAAATAAGTCAAAAAATCAAGGGAGCTAAGTATTATACAGTATAAGACCTAAAAGATGGATTTTATCAAATTGTTTTAGATGAAGAAGCAAGTAAATTGTGTACTTTTCGTACTCCTTATGGGTGCTATCGATTCCTGCGATACCCGTTCGGATTAAAATCAGGGCCAGAACTATGCCAAAAATATAATACCGAAAAATTTGGTCAAATCCCTGGTGTTATATATTTTGACGATATATTAGTCGTCGGTAAGACTAAAGCTGAGCAGGATCAAAATCTAAAAGCAGTAATGGACAGTGCCCGAAAAGAAAACATAAAATTCAACAAAGATAAATTTCAATACTGTCGGAATCAAATTAAGTATATCGGTAACATTTTTTCTGGGGCATTCAAAGTGATCCTGAGAGGATTCGAGCGATTTTAGAGATGGATATTCCAAAAAATGTCAAAGAGTTGCAAAGAGTTCTCGGTATGGTAAACTATGTTAGAAAATTCATTCCCAACCTAGCAGAGCGTACAGCTCCATTACGTGAACTTCTTAAAAAGAATGTTAGTTGGCAATGGATGAAAAAACATGATGAATGTTTAAGAGAATTAAAAGATATTTTGACTAAATCACCTGTTTTAAAAGTATTCGATAAGCGTCAAAAAATAGTATTGCAATGTGGTGCTTCGAAAAATGGAATAGGACTCTGCCTCATGCAAAATTCACAGCCGGTTGCATATGGATCTAAGTGTTAATTAACATTTGGTGTCATGTTGCTTTTCTCATGATTGACACCATTAACATTTGGTGTCAATCATGAAAAAAGCAATGCAAGATATCCATTCTATTCGCTTACAACGTATTAAATTGGCACTTATGAAGTATAAAGCGCAAGTAAAATATATTCCGGAAAATTTATGTACATGGCAGATGTACTACCGCCACATTTAAAGGATGAAACTGAGTTCCCCAACTTGAACCAAATTGTACACAAAATTTCAGTTTCTGAAGAGAAACAAAAAAATTTTATATTGGAAACAACAAAAGATCCTCACATGATATTATTGAAGAGGTTTTATATGAAGGGCTGGCCAAGAGATAAATCAAAAGTTGCAAATGAAAACGATTTAATATTCTATAAACATCGTATCATAGTACTGAAAAATGTAAGACCAGAAATGTTAGAACAAGTACATAGAGGACATTTCGGTATAAGCCGAACGATGGCTCGTGCAAAATCCTTACTATATTGACCAGGCATGGATAAAGACATCATTGAATTTGTAAATAGATGCACAATATGCGAAAAAGAAGTAATTGAACAGAGGCGTAAGTTGTAAGGCAGATTGTAGCTGATAATCAGCCATTTGGCTCTCACGAATGCAGAGAGTATGCAGAAAATTATGACATAAAACTAGTGACGAGTAGCCCTTACTATCCCAAATCAAAGGGAGTTAGCGAAAGAGCGGTGTAGACAGCAAAAAATATTTTACGAAAAGCCAATGAGGGTCGAACACACTATTTGCGCCTGCTTGATGGAATACAGAAAAACACCACTTTCCGAAATTAATCTATCACCAGCACAAATAATTTTTGGTAGAGACGTTCGAACCATGGTTCCAACCAACGAAATCAATTTTACTAATCAATATACGGAGAGAGTTATGCTCAAACTGAAGCAAGCAAAAGAGAAAATGAAAGAGAAAAACCTGATTTTAATGCTGGAGATCAAATAATGATTCAGAAAAATAACTCATGGGAACCCGCTCATATAATTAAAAAGACCGCATATGCATGATCCTACATAGTTCAAGACCAAATGGGTAGGTATAAAAGAAGAAACCAATTTCATTTAAAATGTTCGCACAGCAAAAGATTTCAACGTAAATATGTAGATTATGACGATGAAGTAGAGTCCTCGGCTAATGCTACTTCAAATTCTCACATATCTACAGAATTAGATAATTATCCTCATCAGACCTTAGAAGATACATATTTCGATCATACTGCAGAGTCTATAGATGACAATATCAACGATCCCGACTACAACCCGTCTTTCAGTAGTCTTTATTCTACCAGTACAGATAGTGGCTAGGAGGTAAATTCCGAAAAAAGGAATTTTAATATTTTTGTCAATTGAAATATTTGAATAATTTTTTGGATTTGAATAATTCTTTTAGTTTAAAAACAAAAAAAAATTATATTGGCAAATCATTGAAATGAACAAATTTGAAATTAGAAATTATTGTTGTGCGCATCAATGACTGAATTTGAAATTAGTCAATCCTATAAACTGAAAAAAAAATTAAAAAAAAAAAATTTAACTAAAAAAAAGTCTAGCGCTTCAGAACCGCTAGAAAACTAATTTTCGAAGAAGTTATCTTTGAGGGATTTAAAATGTGTGAAGACGTTATACACTTCTTTGTAGCATCATATTAACCAATTCTTACTCAAAGGAACAAATATCATTTTCTGACAGCATTTCCTATAGCACAAATGATGAAAATGTTAAGTGCTGACAACATTTGTCCAACACAGCAGCAATAAATCTACCATAACATGCTCGTACTTAATCAACCTATTTGAATTTCCTTTTCATTGAAGGATGTCATCGAAAGTTTCAGCAATTAATCTTTGTCTGGGGTTGCCCTCCGACAAATTTTCAAAACTCGGAAAATTTAAATATCGGTTGCTTATTTTATTGTAAATGCTTTGCTTATGAATACAAAATGGAAGCATCTGTTGGTGCAATATTGACGAAATTGTCTGGTGCTGGCAATCATGTGCAAGCACCATAGCTGAATGATATGAATTTGATATATCATCTATCATCATCTATCATCATCATCATATATATCATATGAATTTGGTTTCGATTGAATCGCTGCGCTGTAAGTTATAGGAGTGAATATAATTTTAGGGTTACAACCGTCCAAAACTTTTAAATTTTTGAAACGTAAATATTTGTTGTTAATTGTCTTTGCAGGATCATTCCCATTTGGAAATTTTATGACAACATCGCTCGATAAAGAAATGTCAATAAATTACGACATTCATCATAGCTGGCAACCCTCCCACGATTTTTGAACGAAATTCCTACAGAATTAGAAACGCAGCAAGATCTA
This sequence comes from Nemotelus pantherinus, assembly GCA_963978885.1. Lineage (NCBI taxonomy): Eukaryota > Metazoa > Arthropoda > Insecta > Diptera > Stratiomyidae > Nemotelus > Nemotelus pantherinus. The sequence continues at coordinate 116,989,253 of OZ022264.1, forward strand.
CTAACCACATGAATTTCGTTTTATTTTCGTTACTGCATCGGAAGTTATAGGGAAAAAATCTTTATTTTCCTGAGCAAATTTACAATATTTAGGAAACTAAAATTGCCGTAGCTGGCGTCCCTATACTAATTTTTCAACCAAATTTCTATGAAGTCTATCTTAAAGTAAAGTTCATCTACTGCGTGAATTTTGTTAGAATCTGGTGGCTAAATCGGAAGCTATAGGCCAAAAACCAGTTTTTTTTCTCAGAGATTTTTCCCAATGGCACCACTGCCACAGTGTTGCCCCTATTTCAAAATCATTTCTATCAGACCTGGTCTTAGCTAATTCCAACATGTTCTGTAAATTTCATATTGATCGCATTATCCGATCGTCAGTTCTCGTGAACAGAAGTTTTGAGAGCTGAAAATAGAGGTAATTTGATCACGGGTTGCCGTTCTTGTTTACCGCGGAATTTTAGACATTTTTATTTGACTTGGTGAACAAAAGTCGAAACTTATCAATAATTTGAATTAATTTTCAAAAATCAAAAATTTTTCAGGAAGGTCGATGATTTGAAGGATTTTTTTCAGGAGCCTGCTGTAGCTACAGAGTTGCCCGCACAGTCTTGGAAGTCCATGTGTTTTAATTGTTAGTCTACATCAATACGCTCTGCAAATTTAACGATGATTCATTGTTTTTCTTAGAAGTTATGACAAATCGAAATTTGAAAAAAAATCCTTGCCTACCTTTAGGCACTCAGCGCTTACACAAGGCTCAAAATTTCCACTTCTTTACCATAAGCAAACTAAAAACATAATAAGTTTTCATTCCTAGTACTTTTTTTTAACAAAATTATACACTGCTTGGAAATATAAGAGTACCTGAAAATTCAATAAAATGCCCGCCGCCGCCAAAAAAATGAATCTGAATTCTGCCTGTTATATACATCTACGTCCTCCGAAAATTTTAGCTCAATCGGATTGGCCACTCCAGAAATTATCTCCCTTAATCATTTTGCTGATATATATATATATATATATATATATATATATATATATATATATATATATATATATATATATATATATATATATATGTTTTATTTTATTTTATTCATTAACCAAGCAAGGTACAAGTTACATAAACAATACCAAGCAAAATAGAAAATCGAAAACTTAATATGAGTATATAAAAGTAATACGAAAAAAAAAATTAAATAAATCAAATAATTAACAAATAAATCAATAATAATATATAAATAACGAATATATAAAACATTGACAAATAGCTTAACATAAGGAGTTGCGGATGGCTTGGAAAAGGGAAGATTTGAAGGATAATTTTGAGACCGTTGGGGAATATAGATTACTTATGCTATTGAATATCCTGCAGCATCTATTAATCGGCTCATTAGCTGCGTAAGTAGTGGAATGTGGATATTCCTTAAGAAAACTAGAGGACCTGGTGCTCCTTACAGGCTTATTTAACACCATTTTATTATTGAGGAACTCAACTCTGATAACGCCTCTAATGACGTCAAATGTGAAGCAGGCTGAAATCATCTTTCTTCTGGATGCAACTGGCAATAAGTTTAGGTGACCCAGTCGAAACTCATAAGGAGGAAGGGCGCTAAAATCGTAAGGGTTGTATAGATCTCTCAATGCGAAAAGTAAGAATTGCTTTTGTATGGACTCGAGTCTGTTACTGTGGGTCTCAAAAGCCTGATTCCAGCAAATGGAAGCATATTCGAGAATGAGGCGTACAAGTGAGATGTATAAGGATCTTGTGACCCACAGGTTACGAAATTCCTTCGCACGCCTTTTGATGAAGCCTAACTGTTTGTTTGCACGGGAAAGCATTTTATCATAATGCAAGGTGAAGCGGAGTCTCTCATCCAAGATAATACCAAGGTCAACAACGTTTTCAACTCGAGCTAACAAATTACTGCCGAGGAAGTACGTATTGTGTGAGACGGTGTGTTTTCGGGAAAAACTTATAACTTGGCACTTAGCAATGTTGAGAGAGAGCTTGTTTTCATTGCACCAATGATCAAGTGAATCAAGTTTAGATTGGAGAAAGAGTGCATCGGATTTCGATTTAATGATGTGATAGACTTTGAGATCGTCGGCATAAAGTAAATGAGGTATATTTGCTAGGACGTCAGATAGATCAGAAATGAATATATTAAAAAGAAGTGGGCCAAGATGGCTACCTTGTGGTACACCAGAGCTAGAGGAGATATTTTTCGATAAGAGTCCTTGAAATTTTACCAGTTGTGTTCGATTTCGAAGGTAGGAAGTCAGCCAGCTAAGCAAAGATCCGGCAAATCCGAATTTCTGGAGTTTTAAAATTAAGGTAGGGTGGTCAACTCTGTCAAAAGCTTTACTAAAGTCTGTATAGACTGCGTCAATTTGGCATCCTTTCTCCATTTTACACAGCACGTCTGAGATTAGGACTGTCAAATTCGTGGTAGTTGAGCGACCTTTTCTAAAACCATGTTGTTGCTCGTTCAGACGGGAGTCAACAAGTGGAGAAAGTTTATCGTACACAATCTTTTCAAAAAGTTTCGGAATTGAAGATAAGATGGCAATGCCCCTATAATTTCCGATACAGCGTCTATCACCATTTTTGAATATGGGTAATACATATGAAAGTTTCCAGCAAGATGGGAAAACTCCAGACGAAAGTGATCTCTTGAAAAAAATATGAAAGGGAGTTATAAACTGCTCTACACACTTGCGCAAGCAAGTTGGAGGAAGAAGATCGGGCCCAGAGCCTTTGTTGCAGTCGAGTTCCGAAATAGCTTTACGTATTTCGTCACGTGTAATTTCAAATTGGCCGACAAAATCTGTAGGAGTAGGATGAGAGAAAGACAGGTGTGAGTTTGATGGGTCTGGTGCATTAAAAATATTCTGGAAACTATCTGCGAATAAATCAGAAATCTCATTAGGAGAGGACGAAGTGATATCATTAAAGAACATCGACGAGGGATATCCAGTGGTTTTTCGCTTCACATTTACAAAATCGTAAAATTTTTTCGGGTCGCGGATTATATTTTCGCCCGTTGTCTTAATGTAATTGACATAAGCCTCGTGAGACTTTGCTGAAAACTGCTTAGCAACTTCATTATATTCATCCTGAATAGCAGAACTAACGTCAATATTGTTTTTAATCCGCTTATAAAGTTTGTTCCTACGATTTCGCAAATGCCTAAGGTCCCTATCAAGCCATGGCTCAGACAACTTTTTCTTTTTTTTATCTTAGGTACATATCTTTCAACGGCGTCAAATATTATTGTTATAAAAAGTGGAAATGGCTTCCTCAAGATCTAACGTTGAAAGAGTATTCGTCCAATCTATAGCGTCAAGGTGATGGTGAATGCTTTCATAATTAGCATTAAGAAAGTCATATACAATTGAATTATTGTACGCTCTTAAGTAAATAGAATCAGAAATGGGAAGTTCAACTGATAGTGCAGTGTGGTGTAAACTATTTGTAAAAAGATGCTCTGCGTCATTAGTTGGACTTACCACTACTTCGACATAAGCGTTAGTGAACACTAGATCCAACCAATTACCATTTTGGTTAGGAGTCGGACAAACTTGCTGCAAATCGTTGCCATAGAAGGTACTCGTCAGGTTGAGGTCGTTGGAATCTGACAGGTTTACAGGGAGAAGGTAAGTATCAATTTCATCGGGAATAAAATATAGATTGGGGCGAATGAAATCTCCCAAAAATATGACTTTGTCTTTTTCGTTAAGAGATGATACGAAGGAAGATACTGATTCACATAGATGGTTGTATACTGATTCGTCGGATCTGGGTGGAATATAAACTACACCAATGTAAATCGACGTATTATTGAAAGAGATTTGAACAATTAAGTGCTGGAACATTACGTTTGGTGTGGTATCGATATATATATATATATATATATATATATATATATATATATATATATATATATATATATATATATATATATATATACTAGGTGGGGTGAAAAGTAACCTCCTTGACCACCAGAATGCACTGCAACTAAAAGATTATTGTGCCTTATAGTCCATTCATATTTAGGCAGACATGTCAAATTTCAGAGCGATACAGTCATTTGTTTTGTTTTTACAGCCGATTTTTGTTGACGTGTTTGGCATCATGTTGAGTATGGAAATAAACCATTTTCATTCTCTCATAAAACATTATTTTTTGAGAGGCAAAACGGCGAAGGAAACAAAAGAAAAGTTGGATAAATATTATGGGGCTAGTGCTCCTTCAGATTATACCGTGAAATATTGGTTTCGAGAGTTTCGTGGTGGCCGAAACTCCACTGCCGATGAAGTCCGCAGCGGCAGGCCCTCCGATGCAGTTACACAGGACAATGTCAAAAAAATACATGAAATGGTGTTGGCCGACCGGAAAATGAAGATGCGTGAGCCAGCAGATGCCACAAGGATTAGTACCAAGCGCACAGGCCATATTTTGGGTGGGATTCTGCAGATAAAAAAATTATCCTGCCGCTGGGTGCCGCGCATGCTGACTCCGGACCAAAAACACG
>OZ022264.1:116998789-117066289 GCA_963978885.1 Nemotelus pantherinus
GGGTTGCGATTAAATTGCTTAAACATAACAAGGGTCAAAAATGAAATAGTTAACGAAAGTAATACATTAAGTGGATCTATCGGATATAATCGTTGAATAACGGGACTCAATTATAATCTTCCATGCATATTATCCTGGCTAACATACTTTCCTTATCGCTAACCACGTGGCCAAATCGAATCTCCACTTATTGAGACGCACTAATACGCCACTAACTTTGTAATTCATATTATAAGTTGTCCTCATGACATATCTGCGGTGCATAACTTTAAGTTGCATATAATCAGAATTCAATATTGTATTTAAAATAAGCAAATAAACTGATTTGGAATTCAATACTACGATAAGTGGGTTCGATACCAAAAAAAGGATATTTTTTTTCTTTCTTAACGTGAGAATTATCGATCATTTTACAATAATCAATTAAAGGTTTGCTTAAGTCTAAGTATATAAAGAGTAGAAAAGAATTTACTGCTAACTATTAAGCTATGTTACAGTTACGTTCAACAAACAATGCTACCTTGCTCCATTTGGATTTTACCGCATATAATAATTATCAAAATAAACTTTTTCTTCTGTTAGCAACAGGTCTTAATTAACTACGTGCAACCAAACCGTTGGAAATGAACTAATCAGCATAGAAATGAGGCTGTCGAATTGCATGCGCATTTTAATTGATCCATAGTTTCAGTATTATAATCCACAACCGAGTCTAATTGCAGTGACGACAACATTTGTCGACCCCATTTTATATTCTCCGTCTCTTCGCCATGCGTATGATCTTCAATGCAAATTGGCAGCTCATAACGTTAAATGCATTTTCCCTTCATCACTATGGCTGCGATTCGTCATGTTGAAAGCCGTAAGTAATGAGCCTCCATCTTCGGTTGAGCTGGGCTAGTCCATTTATACAACCATCAACCTAATGGAACTGACTACAAGAAAAAAAAACTCTAGCGCACCTGAACCGCTAGAAACACTAATGTTCGAAGAACAGTAAAAGAATCGTGCAGGTTTTGAGTGCATATTCCACCACATGTGCTCTTATTACGGCCAAACTGTTTCAAATGCCACGTTTTACTTTCGTCTTAAGAATGCATTATAACTCATATGGTGGAAGGTTTCAGATATTACCACTGGCATGAATTTCAACGTTTATGAGAGCAAAACACGGGTTAATTATATTCGTTATCAGTTGCTTATTTCACATCATTTTGAAAGCAGCATCTCATATAACATCAATGAAGAAAATGCTCAGTGCCTGCAGCACTGTAACTGAAGTTGGTGTTTGAGGCTGCGATCCGAAAAATTTGCAGAACTTTGCAAATTGTAACATCGGTTATTTATTTTCATTGTAAATGTTTCCGGTATGAATACTAACTGTAAGCATTTATTGATACAAAAGTAGCACAACCGACTCGTGCTGGCAACCTTTCGCCAGTATCAAAGCCAAGAATATATCAAATCTGCTTCACGTTGTTTAATTACATTCGCAGTTATAGGAGTATAAAGAAATTTAGGGTTACATGCAGCGAGTTTTTTCAAATGATCGAAAGCTTAATATTTGCTGTTTATTGTCACTACAATATCATTACCATTTGAAAATTCTACGATAAAACCGCTTAATAAAGATATTGCAATTAAACACAAAACCAACAATAGCTGGCAACCCTATCGTGGTTTTTCAACCAAATTTGGCCTGAATAATGCTTATGACAGGTTTTATTAATTGTATGAAATTCGTATTGATTTCATGACTGCACTGGAAGTTATAGTGCAAAAAGTTATATTTTCCTGAGCGAATTTTCAAAACCAAAGACACAAAAATTACCATAGCTGGCAGCACCAATCAAATTTTTCAACCAAATTTCCACCAAACAGAGATTAGAGTTAGGTTTAGCTACTGTGTCTATTTCATGAAAATCTGGTAACTTATTCACATTTCACAGGGCAAAAAGCAGTTTTTTTTCTTTGTAATTTTTCAAGATGGCACCACTGGCACAGACTTGCCCACAATTCAAAATCGCTTCTATCAAATCTGGTCTTACTTAAGTCCAATGCATTCTGTAAATTTTAGCTGTATCTGATTATTGGTTCGTGAGTTTCCGTGAACAGAAGTTTTTGATGCTAAAAATATAGGTTAACTGGGAGAGGGTTGCCGTTCTTGTCCGAAATGAAATTTCCAAAGTTTTATTTTGAACGTGTAGATAAAACATAAGATTTGTATACAGATTGGTTTTATTGTAAGAAACTGACATTTTTTTGAATATTCGATGGTTTGAATGTTTTCACTTCCAAATTTTTTTTTTCAAAATGAAGACAACTAAATTATCATAGCTGGCAGCTCCAACCGAATTTTTCAACCAAATTTCTACCAAACGTGGCTTAAAGTAAGGTCCAGCAATTATGTGAGTTTCGTCAAAATCGAACGATTCAATCAGAATTTATAGGGCTAAAAACAGTTATCTTTTTTAGTGATTTTTCAAGATGGCACCACTGGCACAGAATCGCCCGCATTTCAAATTCACTTCTATCAGACCTGGTCCTATTTAAGGCCAATACATTCTGTGAATTTCAAATAATTCTGCTCATCGGATCGTGAGTTTCCGTGAACAGAAGTTTCTGATGCTAAAAATATAGGTAAATTGGGCAAGGGTTACCAGGCGTGCCCGTTATACCATATCTTTTTTTTTTTTTGGTTATGTAAACAAAGCACAAGATTTACATATGAAAGGCTTTTTTTTGAAGAAACGGCATTTTTTCAAGAGAGACGATGATTTGGAGGTTTTCACTTTCAGTGCCTGTCCTTGCTACAGGGTTGCCAGCACGCTCATCAAAAGCTACACAAATCTACAACTAAATAATATTAATATGGTTTGAAAATTTCGTAATGATTGAATAGCTCTTTCAAAAGTTATCGAAATTTAAAAATTTTCAAATTTTCCCGTCCTCTTTTTAGGCACCCAGCGCACACATAGGGTTAAAGAATTCCAAAGCATTATCCGATTCATATGTAAAACACGTTAGAAATTTATTTCGTTAACTTTATTTTTGCAAAATTCATTTGTGCACGAAATAATAGGTATATTAAAAATATCACTTAAATGGCCGCCGGCGCCAAAAGGTTTACAATAACTGACATTTAAAGAGACCTAGACCTATTCTGCATATACACCAATGTATCCTGAAAGTTTCAGCTCAATCGGATGGCGCGTTCTCGAGATTATCTCACTGAAATTTTTTGATGATATATATATATATAAATATGGAAATATGAATTTTTGGCCGAATCGATTTTAATACTAATGTTCTTCGAACATTAGTAATAAAGAAAACGGGGTTGCTTACGTTCTTTTGTCTGCCATCTCCGTTTCAGATGTATCTTCCCTGATCGGACTACGAGCACTGATCGTTCTTTCCCGATTGTTGTCGAGAAACAAAGGGATCCCTCAAATACTCACAGGATAATAACTGACGCTAGCAAATCTCTGGCCGGGTAAACCATGTGGCATCCATGCTAAATTCCAACAATTCACCTTCAAAAGGAAATCTCGTTCGCAGAGTCAGGCAGCGTGTCTGTTGCTTCATCCGATGACAACTCATCGTCCACATACACATTGAAGTCATTCGGGCATATTAAATGGTATACAAACACGCACGTGTTTCAAGGCCCGGAGAGTTCTACGCCCAAACACTCCTATAGTAAACACTTCATCTTTCGATAACTCATATAGCAGATCGGGTTTCTTAATTATATTTCGTAGTGTGTGTTAGAGGGTTTCTTCCAAAACAACTAATGAGCTTAAGGCAGGGGTGTATTTTTGCACTATGTCGAAAATTATCTCGCATGCACTACAGAGTCGCGAGAAATATTCTTAACGATGCCATTTAATCTTCCACACCGCGAAACAGGCCCGTCATATTAGCTAGTAATTTTCACTGGCACTTGCTACCTTTAGTGGCGAGAACACGTTTTTCCATCACACTAGTCGATTCACGAAAAATGCTGTCGACTATCGAATATTCGAATTTAAGAATAAAACACACTCGGCGAGATTTTCTCTGCCGTGTTCATGGACCAACCACAGGATCTCTTCCAATTTCACTGGAATTTCACAGAGTGCATACTTGACTGGTGTGACCACTTGCAGTTGGAAATCATTAATTGTTATTTACGCTGGTTGTGACAAATTTTAACATCTCTGTGATCACAAATCAATAACCTTTATGAGTAAATTATTTCCATGGATATAAGTCGGAGATGTTAAAATTTGTCACAACCAGCGTAAATAACAATTACTGATTTCCAACTGCAAGTGGTCACACCAGTCAAGTATGCACTGTGTGCTGGTGTCTGATGAGAATCAGTGCATGCTTTCGAAACCACTTTGTCAAATAAAAATTTTCAAGATAAATAAAATTTTTTTCAATTTTAATCATCCCGCAAAAACAATTCCAATTTGATTCTGCTTTCGGAGGCTTGTTCCGCAGAGCGATCGAGTTTCCTGTATTAATTTTTCTCTGCTTTGATAAGCTTTAGAGACGATATACGTTGTCTATACGATTATAGACAAGAAGGGAACCGTGATCACAAATCAATAACCTTTATGAGTAAATTATTTCCATGTATATAAGTCGGAGATGTTAAAATTTGTCACAACCATCGTAAATAACAATGAATGATTTCCAACTGCAAGTGGTCACACCAGTCAAGTATGCACTGTGTGCTGGTGTCTGATGAGAATCAGTGCATGCTTTCTAAACCACTTTGTCAAATAAAAATTTTCAAGATAAATAACAAATTTTTCAATTTAAATCATCCCGCAAAAACAATTCCAATTTGATTCTGCTTTCGGAGGCTTCTTCCGCAGAACGATCGAGTTTCCCGTATCAATTATTCTCTGCTTTGATAAACTTTAGAGACGATATACGTTGTCTATGCGATTATAGACAAGAAGGGAACCGTGATCACAAATCAATAACCTTTATGAATAAGATCTTGTTGCACTGTGAAGCTCTGTCGAGCCATCGTCAGTGCAGCATATTTTAAGTTAAGGAATCGTAGAATAATTCACCCTGCACGCCTTACCCCGCCGACTAGCTCAGTCTGGTCGTGGGCGTTTGGGGCTACGAATCCTTCGAGCTACGGCCTGCACACAAAACAAACACAACCACATTCGGTCTAAGGGAAAGGATAACGAAGGTTCCATGTGAGAATCATTACTTATCACTCTGTAAATTACTCGGACATAATTATACTACTTTTTGGTTTGATTGTAACAAATTTGTATTTTTTTCATGAAAAATGATGAATTCAAGTAACAACAAATGTTTAATAAAATATAAACAAACGAAATAAATTGATTCCCAAATGAATTATAATAATTTGTATAAAGAAATTAAATGTCGAAGCTTATATATGGTTTTGGGTGGGTTTAATTATTCACCCAATTCCGATCGGAATCGGTTTACACCGATCTTAACAAATCAAATAATGACATCATAGTTCAAAACTCATAGAAATAATAAATAAAATTAAAGAAAAATAAATGTAGAAATCAAACACATGCAAAAAAATATCAATAACATGCTACCAATACCAAAGATTTTTTTTTCTTAGCACCTAATAGCTAAATAATTCATAACTTCATTATGTATCATTTTTTACTAATGTTCGAAGAAGAACATTAGTATTAAAATCACTTTGGCCAAAAATTCATATTTCTATATATATATATATATATATATATATATATATATATATATATATATATATATATATATATATATATATATATATATATATATATAAATATATATATATATATATATATATATATATATATATATATATATATATAAATATATATAAATATATATATATATATATATATATATATATATATATATATATATATATATATATTTTGTATAAGATTATTGTATATTATATATTATATATATGTATATTTTGTATATATTGATATATATATATATATATATATATATATATATATATATATATATATATATATATATATATATATATATATATATATATATATATATATATATATATATATATATATATATATATATATATATATATATATATATATATATATATATATATGTATATATATCATCAAAAAATTTCAGTGAAAAAATCTCAGGAACGCGCCATCCGATTGAGCTGAAATTTTCAGGACACATTGGTGTATATGCAGAATAGTGCCAGGTCTCACAAAGAGTTAATAATCTTTAACCCTTTGGCGCCGGCGGCCATTTTAGTGATATTTTTAATATACCTATTATTCCGTACACAAATAAGTTTTGCAAAAATAAATTCGACGAAATAAATTTTGAACGTGTTTTACATGTGAATCGGATATTGTTTTGGAATTTTTTAACCCCATGTGTGCGCTGGGTGCCTAAAAACAGAACGGGAAAACTTGAAAATTTTTAAATTGCGATAACTTTTGACAAGGTTATTCAATCATTACGAAATTTTCAGGACATATTGGTATTGTTTAGTTGTAGATTTGTGTAGCTTTAAATGAGCGTGCTGGCAACCCTGTAGCTAGGGCAGGCACTGAAAGTGAAAACCTTCAAACCATCGTCTCTCTTGAAAAACTGCCGCTTGTTCAAAAAAAAGCTACTCATATGTAAATTTTGTGCTTTGTTTACATAACCAAAAAAAAAAATTTGATATGGTATAACGGATACGCCTGGTAACCCTTGCCCAATTTACCTATATTTTTTTAGCATCAAAAACTTCTGTTCACGGAAACTCACGATCCAATGAGCAGAATTAATTGAAATTTGCTGAATGTATTGGTCCTATATAGGACCAGGTCTGATAGAAGTGATTTTGAAATGCGGGTGATTCTGTGCCAGTGGTGCCATCTTGAAAAATCACTAAAAAAGATAACCGCTTTTAGCCCTATAAATTCTGATTGAATCGTTCGATTTCGACGAAATTCACACAGTAGCTGAACCTTATTTAATACCACGTTTGGTAGAAATTTGGTCAAAAAATTCGGTTGGAGCTGCCAGCTATGATAATTTTGGTGTCTTAAATTTGAAAAAATAAAAATTTGGAAGTGAAAACATTCAAATCATCGAATATCCTAAAAATGTCCGTTTCTTACAATAAAACCAATCTGTATACAAATCTTATGCTCTATCTACACGTTCAAAGTAAAACTTTTGAAATTTCATGTCGGACAAGAACGGTAACCCTTTCCCAGTCAACCTATATGTTTAGCATCAAAAACTGCTGTTCACGGGAACTCACGAACCAATAATCAGATACCATTGAAATTTACAGAATGCATTGGACTTAAGTAGGACCAGGTCTGATAGAAGCGATTTTGAATTGTGGGCAACTCTGTGCCAGTGGTGTCATCTTGAAAAATTACAAAGAAAAAAAATTGCTTTTTGCCCTATGAAATTTGAATAAGTTACCAGATTTTCATGAAATTGACACAGTAGCTGAACCTTACTCTAAACTCTGTTTGGTAGAAATTTGGTTGAAAAATTCGATTCGTGCTGCCAGCTATGGTAATTTTTGTGTCTTTGGATTTGAAAATTCGCTCAGGAAAATAAAACTTTTTGCACTATAACTTCCAGTGCAGTAATGAAATCAATACGAATTTCATACAATTAATTTAACCTACTATAAACATTATTCAGGGCAAATTTGGTTGAAAAGCCACGATAGGGTTGCCAGCTATTGTTGGTTTTGTGTTTGTTTGCAATATCTTTATTAAGCGGTTCTATCGTAGAATTTTCAATTGGTAATGATATTGTAGTGACAATAAACAGCAAATATTAAGCTTTCCATTATTTGAAAAAACTCGCTGCAGGTAATCCTAAATTTCTTTATACTCCTATAACTTCGAATGTAATATAACAACGTGAAGCAGATGTGATATATTTTTGGCTTTGATACTGGCAAAAGGTTGTCAACACGAGTCGGTTGTGCTACTTTTGTATCAATAAATGCTTACAGTAAGTATTCATACCGGAAACATTTACAATGAAAATAAATACCCAATGTTTCAATTCCCAAAGTTCTGCAAATTTTTCAGATCGCAGCCCCAAACACCAACTTCAGTTACAGTGCTGCAGGCACTGAGCATTTTCTTCATTGATGTTATATGAGATGCTGCTTTCGAAATTTTGTGAAATAAGCAACTGATAACGAATATAATTAACCCGTGTTTTGCTCTCATAAACGTTGAAATTCATGCCAGTGGTAATATCTGAATCCTTCCACCATATGAGTTATAATGCATTCTTGAGACCAAAGTAGAACGTGGCGTTTGAAACAGTTTGGCCGTAATAAGCAGCTCATGTGGTGGAATATGCACTCAAAACCTGCACGATTCTTCTACTGTTCTTCGAACATTAGTGTTTCTAGCGGTTCAGGTGCGCTAGAGTTTTCTATAATTACTTTCAATTTACTGTTTCCTTTTAATTTTAGTTTACTTTTTAATTATCATTAGAATATAATAGTAGTATAATGCAGAATATCCAGACTTCTTTTTTTTAGCATCCAGAATCTTTACGTTAAGAATTTTAAATCGAGGTTCAATCAATAAACATCCAAAAATTTTTTAAATCAACTTATTCATAATCATTCAGAATTTAAAAATCAGTTTTAAATCATTCCTCATGCAATATTTTAAATCCGTTAGACGGTACTTAACTAGCGCGTCGAATAGTTGACTCCAGCTCGCCACTGATTCATCGATTCACGATTCAAACAATGATTTATGACTTATTCCACTTCGTTATATTAATGCACTCCTTTTCATCTCCAATCCGGTCTAGACTTTAGTTTAATGCTTCAAATACAACTACTCGTCCGACTTATGTGAGTTCCCATATCTTCAGGAACATATTCGTCTTAATGATGTACACCCCAACTATGTTATCCCGCGATGTTTCTTTGATTCGCCTGTATCTTCACAAATTATTTAAGTTCCTTACTTCAGAAACTTCTTCGATTAATAAAAGTTCACTCAACTGTAACTTTCTTGATAAAACTAACAAAACTTTGCACTTTGCGGAACGTACGACCTTTCTCCTTGCTGGCGAACAAAAGAATCCCTCTTCTTTCGAGATATCGAAAAATTTTCTCGAAAAGTACCGAAATTTTCAAACTACCGAAATTTTTCGGCCCTTTTCCTTCTTAGATATTTTCCATACCTTTAGGGCATTACCATTTCCAGTAGTACAGTCACGGATCACAACCATCAGCTGAAAAATTAATTTTTCAGCCATATTGTGGAACGTCTTTACTGTCAGTGGTTTTATAGATGTCACCAGTCGTCAGTTACTCAGCTGTCTTTCGACTAGCAGCATCTGTGCTAATCAGACGTGTCTAATATAAAGTTTTGAATACGAAGTGTTGAAATAACTTATTAGTAAACCAGTTTTGTGTGCTGAATCGCAACGTGGTGCTCAGGAATTCTGAGCTAACGGTCCAATCCTTGAGGGAACTTTTTGAGAAAAGTGAAACCTGCTACTGGATGATTTTTCTGACTCGAGGCGTTTTCGGTGGTGAAATCAACCTGTGGATTTTTCTGGAGAGTTTGCGGATATTATCCTTCCCATCCTTTTCTCGTTTTTCCTTCAAATTAACGTTCAAAGAGAAGTACAGTACATGTGGTTCGGTTGTAACTGTAAATTTAACACTATTTTGTAAAGGTAATTGAATTTGATCACGGTTCCCTTCTTGTCTATAAATCAGCATAGACAACGTATATCATTTCTACAGCTGATCGAAGCCGAGCATATTGAAACGGGAAACTTGATCGTTTTGCGGAATCAGCCTCCGAAAGCAGAATCAAATTGGAATTATTTTTGCGGGATGATTAAAATTGAACAACTTTTTATTAACATTAAAAATTTTAATCTACATTGAAAATTCTATTTTGACAAAGTGGTTTCGAAAGTATGCACTGTTTCTCATCAGACACCAGCACACAGTGCATACTTGACTGGCGTGGCCACTTGCAGGTGGAAATCATTACATTTTTATTTATGCTAGTTGTGACAAATTTTAACATCTCCGACTTATATCCATGGATATGATTTTACTTAGTAAAGGTAATTGAATTTGATCACGGTTCCCTTCTTGTCTATAAATCAGCATAGACAACGTATATCATTTATACAGCTGATCGAAGCCGAGCATATTGAAACGGGAAACTTGATCGTTTTGCGGAATCAGCCTCCGAAAGCAGAATCAAATTGGAATTATTTTTGCGGGATGATTAAAATTGAACAACTTTTTATTAACATTAAAAATTTTAATCTACATTGAAAATTCTATTTTGACAAAGTGGTTTCGAAAGTATGCACTGTTTCTCATTAGACACCAGCACACAGTGCATACTTGACTGGCGTGACCACTTGCAGGTGGAAATCATTACATTTTTATTTATGCTAGTTGTGACAAATTTTAACATCTCCGACTTATATCCATGGATATAATTTTACTTAGTAAAGGTAATTGAATTTGATCACGGTTCCCTTCTTGTCTATAAATCAGCATAGACAACGTATATCATTTCTATCATTTATTTTTGCGGGATGATTAAAATTGAACAACTTTTTATTAACATTAAAAATTTTAATCTACATTGAAAATTCTATTTTGACAAAGTGGTTTCGAAAGTATGCACTGTTTCTCATCAGACACCAGCACACAGTGCATACTTGACTGGCGTGACCACTTGCAGGTGGAAATCATTACATTTTTATTTATGCTAGTTGTGACAAATTTTAACATCTCCGACTTATATCCATGGATATAATTTTACTTAGTAAAGGTAATTGAATTTGATCACGGTTCCCTTCTTGTCTATAAATCAGCATAGACAACGTATATCATTTCTACAGCTGATCGAAGCCGAGCATATTGAAACGGGAAACTTGATCGTTTTGCGGAATCAGCCTCCGAAAGCAGAATCAAATTGGAATTATTTTTGCGGGATGATTAAAATTGAACAACTTTTTATTAACATTAAAAATTTTAATCTACATTGAAAATTCTATTTTGACAAAGTGGTTTCGAAAGTATGCACTGTTTCTCATCAGACACCAGCACACAGTGCATACTTGACTGGCGTGGCCACTTGCAGGTGGAAATCATTACATTTTTATTTATGCTAGTTGTGACAAATTTTAACATCTCCGACTTATATCCATGGATATAATTTTACTTAGTAAAGGTAATTGAATTTGATCGCGGTTCCCTTCTTGTCTATAAATCAGCATAGACAACGTATATCATTTCTACAGCTGATCGAAGCCGAGCATATTGAAACGGGAAACTTGATCGTTTTGCGGAATCAGCCTCCGAAAGCAGAATCAAATTGGAATTATTTTTGCGGGATGATTAAAATTGAACAACTTTTTATTAACATTAAAAATTTTAATCTACATTGAAAATTCTATTTTGACAAAGTGGTTTCGAAAGTATGCACTGTTTCTCATCAGACACCAGCACACAGTGCATACTTGACTGGCGTGACCACTTGCAGGTGGAAATCATTACATTTTTATTTATGCTAGTTGTGACAAATTTTAACATCTCCGACTTATATCCATGGATATAATTTTACTTAGTAAAGGTAATTGAATTTGATCACGGTTCCCTTCTTGTCTATAAATCAGCATAGACAACGTATATCATTTCTACAGCTGATCGAAGCCGAGCATATTGAAACGGGACACTTGATCGTTTTGCGGAATCAGCCTCCGAAAGCAGAATCAAATTGGAATTATTTTTGCGGGATGATTAAAATTGAACAACTTTTTATTAACATTAAAAATTTTAATCTACATTTATAGACAAGAAGGGAACCGTGATCAAATTCAATTACCTTTACTAAGTAAAATTATATCCATGGATATAAGTCGGAGATGTTAAAATTTGTCACAACTAGCATAAATAAAAATGTAATGATTTCCACCTGCAAGTGATCACGCCAGTCAAGTATGCACTGTGTGCTGGTGTCTGATGAGAAACAGTGCATACTTTCGAAACCACTTTGTCAAAATAGAATTTTCAATGTAGATTAAAATTTTTAATGTTAATAAAAAGTTGTTCAATTTTAATCATCCCGCAAAAATAATTCCAATTTGATTCTGCTTTCGGAGGCTGATTCCACAAAACGATAAAGTTTCCCGTTTCAATATGCTCGGCTTCGATCAGCTGTAGAAATGATATACGTTGTCTATGCTGATTTATAGACAAGAAGGGAACCGTGATCAAATTCAATTACCTTTACTAAGTAAAATTATATCCATGGATATAAGTCGGAGATGTTAAAATTTGTCACAACTAGCATAAATAAAAATGTAATGATTTCCACCTGCAAGTGGTCACGCCAGTCAAGTATGCACTGTGTGCTGGTGTCTAATGAGAAACAGTGCATACTTTCGAAACCACTTTGTCAAAATAGAATTTTCAATGTAGATTAAAATTTTTAATGTTAATAAAAAGTTGTTCAATTTTAATCATCCCGCAAAAATAATTCCAACTATTTTGTAGTTCATTACATGTTGTTCCGTTATTCTTATTAATACTGTTAATTTGATTTGTAACTGTTCTTGTGTTGTGCATTTCGGAGATCAGGTGTTCGATACCAATCTGACAAAAGGAAAATAAGCACCTAAATGGATAGTGTGAACACATAACAAAACCTTACCTGGGTCTTGTCTAGGCTGGAACTTTACGGAGCGCATAGTCAGCTGAGATGCAATATATTAATAATGTGTTCAAATTAAAATTTCTCACATCCAAACAAGTAGTCTAACAAGTAATGTTAAAAATAGAATCTTGATTTTACCGGTATTTTTCATGGAAAAATTTTCCAAGTCCATTGTCATGAACAGTTGATTTCGAGTTACATTTTGAATCGGTCGTACAGTTTTGGTCATAGAGTTGAATTAATTTTTGAACTTGAATAGTTTTGAATTTGAATCTTGAAGGTTTTGAATTGTGAAGTTTGAATCTAATAAAGTATTTTGAATTGATCTAGAAACGTGGGTTTTTAATTGAATTATTATCGAATATAAAATTTGGTCCTTCGAACCGGATCGTAAGTCGTGATGTTCGGAATGTGCGATGAAATTCATAGTGGACATTGTGACCAGTGAATTGTTCTAGACTTTTGAAAGGATTAGAAAGTCCGTTTGTGGGGTGAGTCCTTGATTTCTCATGCATGCATACTTCTTTAAAAAAAGATATTTAAAGCTGAAGAATCAATTCAAATTCCGCAATTAGTTGTTGATTTAACATATGCATTAATATCATACAAACTACATAACACAAATTTTTATAAAACACGTGCATTAATATCGTACAAATTAAATAACATAATTTTTTTATAAAACACATGCACACATATATAAATGAAAGAACATAAATCTTTATAAAACACATGTATACATATCAAACAAATTATATAAAATAAAGTTATCATGAAACACAAGCATACACCTCATATATGTAGATTATATCATTTGTTCTTGAACCACGCATAGTGATAAATCAAAAAAGCGGCATTGCACGGGTTATAGTCAAAATAGTTCCAAATTGTGGAAATTTCGTAAAAAAGTGATCGGTACTGTCCATGTGCGAGGCATAACAGTACATTATACGGTCTATGAACAAAGAGCATATCAGTTCCAAATTGTGGAAAATGCTCAGAAACTTTGATCGGCATTGAGCGGGTTATAGTCAAAATAGTCCAAATTGTGGAGATTTCGTAGAAAAGTGATCGGTACTGTCCATGTGCGAGGCATAACAGTACATCGTACGGTTTATGAACAAAGAGCATATCAGTTCCAAATTGTGGAAAATGCTCAGAAAATTTGGTCGGTATTGAACAGATAATAGTCAAATTAGTTCCAAATTGTGGAGATTTCTTAGAAAGTGATCGGTACTGTGCATGCACAAGGCATAGCAGTACATTGAACAATTTATAGCCAAACAGCATATAAGATCCAAGGTGTGGAAAGCTAATAGAAATTTAATCGAAGTCATAGACGGTAGACAATGGCTGACGCTCGTAATTTAATCCTGCAACAGAAAATCGCCTTTGATCAGTTGACTAAATGGCAGGTTAATTTTCGTAAGGATTCGAAAGCTCGAAAAACTGCCATTTACTATGAAAATTTGTTGGAAAGGGTTTGTTCACTTCGTAAACGTTTTAACGAAGTCCATGAACGGATTATTGACCAAGTTGATGAAAAATTACTTGAGTTACCATATTTTGTTGAAGATTACGACAAGTTCGAAACCTTTCACTTGAACTTCCAATCAGAATTGGAAGTTGCTTTGAGAGAGGTACAAAGAAACGAAGACAAAACAGCGGCTAAGCAGCCAGTTGAAACAAAGTCAGATGAGTTAGAATTAAGGCTCCCACGTATCAATTTGCCCAAATTCATGGGAAATTACGAAGAATGGGTGTCCTTTAGAGATTTGTTTCGATCGCTTATACATGACCGGACCAACATATCGAGGGTCGAAAAGTTACATTATTTGAGATGTAGCTTAGGGGGTGAAGCTGAAAGCCTACTTCGACATCTTCCAGTCACAGACGCAAATTACGACATAGCATGGAATCTGTTGAATGAGCGGTACGACAATCAACGATTGCTGTTAAGTTCTCAATTCAAAAGGTTGTTTAGCATTAACAATGCATCTGAATCATCTTCTGCACTGAAGACATTATTAGACCGGACAGTTGAATGCGTCCAATCCATTGAAAATTTTAAAGTGGCTGATTTGTGGCAATCAGTTGTTATCTATATGACAACGCAACGACTTCCGCAAGAGACTAGGCAGCTTTGGGAACAAAGTCAGACTTTGAACGCAGAACTACCATCTTTTGAGCAACTTCGAAATTTTATTCATCAACGTTTTCGTGCTTTAGAAGCCTCGGGAGTCGATAAATCCAAGCAGTTTCATAGTCGTACTCAAACTCATAACATCCATTCAGTTCAGACACAATCTTCAGCATTTTGTGTTCATTATAAAGGTCATCATCGACTCATATATTGTGCGCAATTCAAACAATTGTCCCACGCTGGTAAATTCGACATTGTCAAGCAAAATAAATTATGTTTAAACTGTTTAGAGAAAGGCCACCTAGCAAGTAACTGTCCAAGCATTTCTAGGTGTTTGAAATGCAAAAAAACTCACCATACACTTCTGCATCGAGATACTTTGCAAAGCAACAATGTACCCAGTCCCCTAGCATCAACATCAGCGAGAGAACATGTTAATGTAAGTGCTGTCAATTTGACATCCAAGCGAGAGGTTCTTTTGGCAACGGCTTTGGTTACCATGGAAGCATCGACTGGTCCCATCACACTACGAGCCCTATTGGACCAAGGGTCACAGACGTCATTGATAACAGAAGCAGCCGCACAACAACTCAGGCTTACAAGAAGAGCCACAAACATTAACGTATCCGGGATCGGGAATTCTTACATCACAAATGTAAAAGGAGTCATGAACCTTACGATGCGTACAAGAGATCGAACCACTTTAGATTTCGAGGCTCTTATTTTGGATCGCCTAACAAATGTGATACCATCTCGCACAATAATCACTTCAGATTGGAATCAGCTCAAGAATCTACAGCTAGCAGATCCGTTCTTTGATCGTCCTGGTCATATCGATCTTCTTCTGGGTGCAGACGTAATAGGGAAAATCATCCAAGGCGAAATACGGCATTTGGCAGCTGGTCCAATAGCCCAATGCACAAAGTTGGGCTGGGTAATTTCGGGTCAAGTCAATAGTCAAGTAACTGATTATGTTCAAAGTTTTAAGATCGAAATCATCGCAGACTTAGAGCTAAACTCGCAACTTCGAAAATTTTGGGAATTTGAAGAAATTCAACCAGATCAAATACAATCACCTGAGGCAGAATTCTGTGAATCTTACTTCGTAGAGACCACAACTCGAGACACCACGGGAAGATTTATGGTTAGATTACCATTCAAGAGTCAAGAACACAGAAATTCATTGGGATGTTCGAGGATGACCGCACTCTCCAGCTTAACATCACTAGAAAGGCGGTTCCAAAAGGATGATCAGTTGAGAAAAGAATACAGCAAGTGTATTCAAGAATACTTGGACATGAATCATATGCAGTCAGTGGATCACAATGAAGAACATTTAGAAATTGCGGATCAGCGTCAGTGCGCTGCTTATTATTTGCCACATCATGCGGTCTGGAAAGAAAGCAGCACGACAAGCTGCCGAGTTGTATTCGATGCGTCCAGAAAAACCAGCTCCGGGATCTCGCTAAACGATACTTTATGGACGGGTCCGGCTGTTCAAACTGATTTGATGGCAATCTTGATGAGGTGGAGAAGGCACAAATTTGCATTCGTGGCTGACATAGCAAAGATGTACCGACAGATTCAGGTCCACCCTGACGACGCACAATATCAACGGATCCTCTGGAGAGCAGATCCATCCACGGTGATAAAAGATTACAAGCTCAACACGGTAACCTTTGGGATTACTTGCGCTCCATTTTTGGCAATCCGTACGTTAAGAAAAGTAGCAGAAGATGAACAAAAAAAATTTCCAAATGCATTCCAGTCCGTCATGAAAGAATTTTATATAGATGATCTATTATCTGGTGGAGAAGACATACAAGAAACTATCAACAAACGAAAGGAAATAGTGGAATTATTACGTTCCGGGGGATTCCCACTTCGAAAATGGATTGCCAATGACATCAGAATTTTGGAAGGATACTTGGACATGAATCATATGCAGTCAGTGGATCACAATGAAGAACATTTAGAAATTGCGGATCAGCGTCAGTGCGCTGCTTATTATAAATCAGCAATCGATATTGAAATGGAAACTTCACTCAGTCTAAACTTAGACCAAAGGTACAAATCACTGGGAATTATGTGGCATCCGCTCTCTGATCATTTCAGTTATCGAATCCAATTGGACGAATCCTTAAGGAGTTATTCGAAGCGACAGGTACTTTCAGATATAGCCAAGCTATATGACCCACTCGGCTGGTTAGCACCCATCATCATTAATGCAAAAATATTGATGCAAACGATTTGGATGCATGGACTTCAGTGGGATGAACAACTATCAAGCGACATCAATGAAACTTGGGTGGAATTTAGGACTACATTATTGGAACTTAAGAAATTGCGTATACCTCGATGGATCAACTACGTTTCAACCTCGAAATTAGAACTCCATGATTTCAGTGATGCCTCTTTGAAGGCATACGCAGCTGCTGTCTATCTGGTCGTTAAAAATGATAGTAAAAGCTATTCGCATTTAATAGCTGCAAAAACAAAGGTTGCTCCGATAAGGCCGGTTTCAATACCGCGCTTAGAGCTATGTGGTGCATTACTACTTGCGAAATTGATTGCACACACAAAAACAGCTCTAGATCTACCTAATGTTAGTACCTGGCTTTGGTCCGATTCAGAAATAGTACTAGCTTGGTTGAGAGGACATCCTGCAAGGTGGAAAGTATTTGTCGCAAATCGAACCACCGAAATTTTTAACCACATAGGAAACTCACCATGGCGTCATGTCCCATCTAAACAAAATCCTGCAGATCTAGCATCTCGAGGCATCAAAGTAGCAGATATTTTCGAAAACAAGCTATGGTGGCACGGTCCTAGTTGGTTAATCCAAGACCCAGATACTTGGTCCAATGCTCACAACCTGCCACTCGACACTAAAATAGAACTTAGACAATCAGTAGTAGTGAACACTACTAATTTGGACAATTCACAGATGGAATCTATTATAAACACGTATTCAACATTGAATAAATTGATCAGAGTTACAGCGTACTGTCGTCGTTTTCTTGCACTCTCTTCAAAACGAAGTGAATACCGAGAATATTTGACACCGGGAGAACTTCAGCAAGCGCTGAACGTATGGGTAAAGCATACTCAACAGAAAGATTTCAAGAAAGATATAGTACAATTGAACATAGTTGGAAAATTGAACAGCAAAAGCAAACTGCTGAAATTAAATCCATTCTTAGATGGCAATGGAATTTTACGCGTTGGTGGTCGTCTCTCCGAAGCAAACGTATCATATAACGCCAAGTATCCTATTATCCTTCCCAAAAGTGGCAAATTAGTCAAACTATTAATACAACAAACACACAAGGACACCTTACTTGGTCAGACGCAATTGATGCTGAATACGCTGAGAAAACGATTCTGGATCATTGATGCCCGGAACTCTATCAAGCACGAGATTCATAGGTGTGTGAAATGCTTTAAAGCAAAACCTAGGCTATCTTCGCAGCTGATGGGCAGTCTCCCAATGCCCAGAGTAACCACCTCAAGACCATTCACGCACACAGGAATCGATTATTGCGGACCTATTGAATATAGAGATAGACGCGGTCGAGGAAGCAGGCTGCAAAAAGGATACATCTCAATTTTCATTTGCTTAGCAGTGAAAGCAATCCATATCGAGTTTGTCAGCGATCTTTCAACTGCAACCTTTTTGGCAGCATTGAGAAGGTTTACCGCACGGCGAGGACTCTGCAGTCATATATATAGCGACTGCGGAACCAACTTTATTGGAGCAGATGCTGAATTAAGGCGAATTACTAAACATAACAGTCGATATGCAGCAGAAACTTTAGCGAACGAGAACATTGTGTGGCATTTTAACCCTCCAGCGTCCCCTCATTTCGGCGGTCTTTGGGAGGCAGGTGTGAAGTCAATTAAACAACACCTGCGTAGAATCCTTGGAAATGCAGCTCTCACATATGAAGAAATGTCAACGTTACTAACACGAATCGAAGCTTGCCTTAACTCACGACCTCTGTGCCCTCTATCTGATGATCCAATGGACACTGAAGTACTCACTCCCGCACATTTTCTCATCGGTGGACCACTGCTCGCACCACCAGAACAAAATTTGCTAGACCTCAAACTGAATTATTTAGATCGTTGGCAACTAGTACAACGATTAGCACAAAACTATTGGGCCAAATGGCAAACTGAATACCTGAATCGATTACAGGCGCGACCGAAATGGCTAAGTGAAAAGACTAACCCGCGCGTTGGAGATATTTGCCTCCTAAAGGACGAAAAGATTGTGCCATATAAGTGGCCGCTCGCTCGAATTGTCGAACTGCATCCCGGTAAAGTATCGGTAATGGCCAACGGCAAAATATACAGAAGACCTATAGCAAAAATTGCTTTATTACCCATATCACAATAAACAATTTAAATATCATGAACTTGAATTCAAATAATAAGCAAATAACATAAAAAATAATAACATAAACTTTGAATTCCTAACGATAGATGGTTTGATAAAATTAAGCAATATAATAGCATAATCTTTAATAATGTAAAAAATAATATTATAGAATAATCTTTAATAATAATGGACTAAACGTAACCAAGCAACAGAAGTATGCGCTGCTATATCAACCCACACCCTCTGTCCTTTAAACATCCAATTTTTTACTGTACTTCGTGTTCGAGGTGGCGAGTCGGGGCGCCACATAAAAAAACCCTTTGTCGCTGGAGGCTATGTACCTGTACGGAGGAAATGCCACAGGAAACATTAACCTCTCCTTCCTCTGAAGTTAATGCGTGCAGAAGATTGGACAACATCAGGAAGCCAATAATTGGTAACTTAATACCAATGTGAAACTTACTCACCATCTATTTACAGGAAATAATGCTGTTCCTGTCGGACCAGCGGGGGCAGTATGTTCGATACCAATCTGACAAAAGGAAAATAAGCACCTAAATGGATAGTGTGAACACATAACAAAACCTTACCTGGGTCTTGTCTAGGCTGGAACTTTACGGAGCGCATAGTCAGCTGAGATGCAATATATTAATAATGTGTTCAAATTAAAATTTCTCACATCCAAACAAGTAGTCTAACAAGTAATGTTAAAAATAGAATCTTGATTTTACCGGTATTTTTCATGGAAAAATTTTCCAAGTCCATTGTCATGAACAGTTGATTTCGAGTTACATTTTGAATCGGTCGTACAGTTTTGGTCATAGAGTTGAATTAATTTTTGAACTTGAATAGTTTTGAATTTGAATCTTGAAAGTTTTGAATTGTGAAGTTTGAATCTAATAAAGTATTTTGAATTGATCTAGAAACGTGGGTTTTTAATTGAATTATTATCGAACATCAGGAGATACATAATTTTTCTATTTTCTCTGTTTTTTTATAAATATTAGTATAATAAGTGGTTAAAATGGTCTCTGATGTGAAGCCACCTGACAAGACTACAGCAAGTGTGGTCAAGCTGAAAGAAAAGGTAGCAAGATCAACCATGATAACGAAGGGCGCATTAAAACATGTGCCTGATAATGCGATAAGCTCACCCAATCCTTCTAAAAGAAGGAATGACGATTATAATATAGGTGTATCTACTAAAACCATTAAAACATGTAATAAAGAAACTGAGGAGTCTAATATGCTAAATATGCAGCTTTTAGACAACAGGTCACAGTTAAAGAATAGCAGTGATATGACTATTAGTTCTGAACCTAACCTTGTACAGGGTAACAGAGTGATCAACAAGTATGACCTGTATGATACGAGGAAAAGCTATATGGTAGCTATTAAAAAACTTGATATTGATGGGGTTAGGCAGTTTTTCAAGCCGATACACTTCCTTCACTTGACCAAAGATTTAAATATAGGAAATATTGTTGATTCAAGTAGGGGCGGAAGCAACATTGTCAGAATTTTCTTTGAAAAGGCTGTTGTTTTATCTTCCACTTGTAATTTAAGAATAAAAACGCGAAGATAACAATTTAATCGTTTGTTTGAAATTCACTTATGCGAAACAATCCAAACGTACGAAAATTAAAAAATACAAACGAATCGAAAGTAATACGAAAAAATCGAAAGATATGCGAAAGATATGCGAATGAAATCCAAATTTTATTTAACAAAAGAGCGAGCAACTAACTGGTACTTTCTTTTATAGCGATGAAAATTTCGGTACATTTTTTTAACTGTTTACTAAACTACTATTAACTTAGTCGAAATTTCATAATAGACTACAGCATTAATATCCAACATCAGCTGACTGGAATTTCGTTAATTCCACGGGAACGGCTGGACGAGTCGTACTGACACCTGTCAGCTGGACGGATCGATCGGTAAGTAAATATTATCGTCAATTGTTGCTAATCTTATTTTATTTTCAGGTTGTTGAAGCCGTACGCAACATTCTCCCCTCCCATGAGGCGACAGTCTCATATTTCACTGTAATTAGATTATTATTACTTAATATTAACTAATAACAAAGATCATCTTCATCTTCTCTGCTTCTGGTCTGCTACTTGATATATCTCCTTGAACGATGGCACGGTTCTATGGAGCGGCATTTCCTCCTTGCGACCATGAACCATACCCGGGAACTTGAGGTTTTCAGGCGCCTTGCCTCGCCATTCTGGAACATTCATCCCGGGGGGAGGGATAGGAAGTGGATTAGGAGTGCAAACAAGGTATCACAATTCTAATTTAGGCTTATTGGCTAATGTCTATTTATTTATTTATTTATTTATTTATTGTCATAATCAACAGATACAAATCCAATTAAAGATTAGACAAAGAATAAACTTACATATAAGAAGAAAAGAGACTATAAATTGAAACTAAATAAAGTAAAATAAAACGAAATTTCATCATAATTCAAGGTAATATTTCGTAGGATAAGACGCATGCTCTTAACTTATCTTTAAAGGTGCGTAACGAAGGCGGAAGAGGACCAATATTCAAAGAATTATGCTGCCTAGGCAAGCGTAAAAGTGGAGAGTAAAAATATGTATGAGTACGAGCAAAGGGTACATTGAGAGTAAATGGAGACCTGGTAAGACGAACCGAGTCCCGAACAGAAAACTGACTGGGGATAGAAGTAATAGAACCAGTAATCATCTTGTATAGGAGACATTCGTCGAAATACACTCTGCGTGAAAGGAGGGTAGGGATTCCAAGGATTGAAAGACGCATACAATACTCACAGTAGGGAATACGGAACTTGAAGAATAGAGAACGAGTAAATTTACGTTGTACCGACTCAACAGCATCAATTAAGAAGCGGTAATGAGGACACCAAATTTGACAACAATATTCGAGGACACTACGCACGAAGGAGATGTACAGACGAACACACGAGGAAATATCAGTGAAAGGTCTGGACGCTCTTAGAATGAAGCCACATAAGCGCGAGGCCTTGGATGTCACACGCAAAATGTGGACATCAAATTTTAATTTACTGTCAAACACAACACCAAGGTCCATGAAATTATTAACCGGATTGAGGACGGAGCCAAGGATAGAATAGGAAAACGTGATGTGGGAAAATTTACAAATGAAGGACATTTGGAAACATTTAGCAACATTGAGGGTAATACAGTTGGCAAAGCACCAGTTACCCAGAGCAGACAGGTCATCTTGCAGCTTGGAGCAGTCGTCCACTGACTCAATAACGCTAAAAATTTTCAGATCGTCAGCGTACAAGAGACAAGGGGAGTTGAAGTGGGAAGGAAGATCATTTATAAAGAGGAGGAAAAGGAGAGGACCAAGAATCGACCCTTGCGGGACACCACAAGTAGGATAAAAGGGGGAAGAAGTACAAGAGTCAATCGTTACAAAACAAGCACGATCACGAAGGTATGAGGAAAACCAGCAACGCAGCTGACCCGAAATATTAAGACCATCGAGCTTAGATAGGAGGATTTCATGGTTCACGGAGTCAAAAGCCTTGGCAAAGTCTGTATATACTACATCCACTTGCTTTCGCTGGTCGAGGGCAGAAGCAACAGTGTTGGTGAATGAAAGTAAGTTGGAAACTGTTGACCTACCCTTAACGAAACCATGTTGCTCAGAAGCGAGAAGAGGTTCAATTAGGGGATAAACCCTATTGTAAACAACTCTTTCAAGAAGCTTACTGAAGCAAGATAGAAGGGATATGGGACGATAATTGGAGACACAGGATGAATTTCCGGTTTTAAGGATGGGAAAAATATTCGCAGACTTCCAGGGAGAAGGAAACGTGCAGGAAGAAATACTTAGGTTAAAGAGGACAGATAAAGGAACACACAAAGATGATGACAGTGACTTAGCAAATATGTTAGGTAAGCCGTCGGGTCCGCAACTGGTGCTACTATCTAGGTTAGCAAGCAAACCTTCGACCTCCAACGGGTTCGTTAAAGACAAACAAAAACTATTAACATACGAGGAGGGAATATTATCAGAGAAGAATGGATTAGGTTGAAAGGTGGCAGAGGAAAAGAAATGAGCAAACAGCTCTCATATTTCTTGAGGCGAGGAAGCAGACAAATCGTTTAGGTGCATCAGAGAAGGAATAGAGGGAGACTTTTTAAGAGAACGGACGTTGGACCAGAATGGTTTCTGCTGAAAGGATGATAAGGAAGCTTCAATGTAGGCATGATACGCACTCATCGCATTTTTAACCAACTTTTTAGCATACGAGCGTAAATTTTTGTATCTAAGTAAGTCAGCCTCTAAGCCGGAGCTTCGAAATCTACGACGCGCAACGCCTTTGGTTTTAAGAGCACGTATCACGTCAACAGTTAGCCAAGGTGGATCACTATTTCTTCGAACACGATAAGTGGGAGTGTGACGTAAAACAATAAAAGACAAGAAATTATAGAACGCATGAAGGCCATCATCAACATTCAGACCCTTGAAAAAGGCAAACCAGTTAACAGCATTAATAACACTGGACATGGAAAGGAAGTCAGCTTTAGAAAAATTATAACGTAACGCAGAGATATTTTTATTCTTAGGGAATGAGGTGAAGGAAAGTTCGATGGCTAGAGGTGGATGATGAGGATCAGGACTGACATAAGGCGACAGAGCAGCACATAAACGAACAGACGACAAAGGAGAGTTAGTAAGAACAAAATCAAGTATTCTGTTATTAACATTAGGAACATTATTCAACTGAGAAAAAGAGCAAAGAGAGAAAAAGGAGGATGTAGCTAAAGAAATATTACTCCTCGATAAAATTTCCGTGAAGGTTGTATCCCAGACCAAGCTGGGAATATTAAAATCACCACATAAAAGAACGAAAGAAGAGGGGAAGTAGGTGTTAAGAAACGAAGAGATCTCCGTGAAAAAGCGTTCATAGACAACAATAGGACTATTACAAGGGATATAAATCGAAGACACAAGTAATGCTGAAGATGGAGTAACGGATAAACGAACAAGGATACATTCAACAGGCGGAGAAGGCATGAAGTCGGTACAGGAGGACACACAAAGTGTATTGCGAACAGCAACTAAAACACCGCCGCCGTCAGATAAACCAATGGTGGAGCGATCACGATCTTTGCGGAAGACTGTAAAAAGTGGTAAAATTTCATTACTGAATATATCCCCTGTCAGCCAGGTTTCAGTTAAACATATTATGTCGTCAGACCCGACGGTTGAAGCAATTTTAAGCTCAAGGGTTTTGGTCCTCAATCCCCGAACGTTTTGATAATAAACTTTAAGATTAATCTTACGTTCTAAGTATGGTTTTTTTCCAACGGTTTCTGTTGAAAGTTTCCAGATGTTGTTGCTTGGTTGATTGAAGCTTGGTTGACCGGAATCCGAGGCCGACCTTTCCGAAAATTTAAAGGACGTCGACGATGTTCAAAGGTCTTGATAAGAATACCAGTGGGCCAGAAATCAATGTGACCAACAACACTATGAGCGGCAGGAAGAGTCAGTTTAAATGATCCCACAAAACGATCGTTGGGAGTTAGTTTTTTGCAAAATACGCTCGTGGAACTTCCCAGTTTACGATGAATATATTCAATAATGTCGCCTTCAGAAGTATCAGCAGAGACGCGAGATAAAAACAACTGCAGAGGAGGCGCAGTAACTCTAATGAGACCATCCGCATTAAAGTTATATTCCTCAGCAGGATTAGATGATTGCGGAGTCAAATAAGTCGAAGTACTTGGCACAGGCGAAACTGGAACCTGAGGAAGTTGAAGTGCAGGAATAACAGGCTGTGAGGGAGTATCCAGATGCTGCGGCTGCAGCTGCTGAGGAGCCTCCAGATGAATTTCTTGCGGCTGTAACTGTCCATGATGTTGAAGAGGTAAAGGCTGAAGGTGTTGCTGCTGCTGCAGCTGTTGCTGTAAACGATTACGTGTAACACGCCTATCAGGTCTAGTGTTGTGTACGAATTGAATTGTCACACTGACAAATGTCAAAATAGCTCCCACCTATCGACAACCGCGACATCTGCTCTAAGCGGACAATACGCGCACTAACTAATTAATTTTTATATTTTTGAATTCAAAAACCAGTCCATACACCGATCGATTCAGCAAAATGTATCGTATATATAGGAGAATAGAATACAGAATAAAACTCAGTCTGTCTTGGAACGCTAGCCCGATCGGCGACCAACCAGTCTGTTTGAAAGAATAAAAGTCGTTTTTGATTTATTCTTTAGCATTTGAAAGCACGTTCTAGCACTTGCTACGCGGCGACCCTTTTCGCCACGCAAGTGCAACAAACTGCTAGGAGTATCATTTGAAGCACGTTCTAGCACTTGCTACGTGGCGACCCTTTTCGCCACGCAAGTGCAACAAACTGCTACGAGTATCGTTTGAATAGAAAGAAGAATAATTCTTTCTTTAATTCCTTTTTTACAATTCACTCGGCCATAGAGAGAAAAATATTTCTCTCTGCTATTTTGGTGCGAAATCAAAAAATTTAGAATTGGAAGTAAGGACAAATAGGGACACCTCATGGCGATCCTGCCTCCTTCAAACAAGGTACAACCGAACAAAGGCGAACAACAACAAATCTACGGAGCAACATCATCAACGACACTCAAGAAGACAGAATTACCAAAGGAGGGCGGACCACAACCGAGAATTCATCCGGCCATCCTAGAAGCTCGTAAATTGGAAGCGGCAAAAACGAATATACCAAAAATCAATACAAAAAAGAAAATACGAGGCGGCAGAAAAGTAAACCTACGAAGACGGATCGCGGCGCTGAAACGCATTGCCACCGATGAAGAAAATCCTCCGCCATGGCCACTACAACAAAAAATCTACGAAAAGATTGAAGAATTAAAATTACAAATGAAAACAAAAACCATATCACATTAGATTAAGTATGAATTCAAATAAAAAAAAAATTTTTAATGAATACCTCAAAAGAAAATCTTTATAATTCAAAAACATTCAATGAGTAGTAAATGTAGTAAATGTAAGAAAAGAGCAAAAAAAAAGGTGATGAAAATTCTCTCAATTTTGACAAGTGCTACTTTGAGCGTCACAAACGACACCTATTGTCTGGTAGTGAAACGAAAAATTCAAATTTAATTTTACAAATGTTAAGAGATTTCATATGGTCTACGATAACACAAAATAAATGGAACAGAACATTAATATCCTTTCAAAAATAGTAGTCAATCTAAAAAAAACCCCAAACAGAACTTATAAGAGAGAATACATACAAGAAAAATTAGAAACGATAGAGAAAATTCAGGAAGAAGTACTTAAGACAGAAAGTAGTCAGGAGTTATTAGAAATATTACAGCAGAAATACCAAGAAGCAAAGGAGCTATTATTAGAGAAATTAGAAGAGTCAATAGAAGACAAAATGAGTAACTTTAATATTGAGCTAGCTTTAAAAGCAATACCAGTTTTTAATGGAAACCCAAAAGAACTGGAAGCATTCTTAACAATAATAAATTTACTCAATCAAAGTCTTAACGAAGACGGGAAAAACAATTTATTAAACTTTACTAAGAATGTGAAATTAGGAACAGTAGTTAAAACACAACTCATAACATTAGACATTAAAAATTATGAAGAATTAGAAAAAAGCCTCAGAAATAGATATAAAAGCAAAAAAAGTCCACAACACATTCATACCCAATTAGCACAATTAACTCAACGCGGAACAGTTGAAAAATTTGGTGAAAAATTATCAGAGCTCATTAACGAATTAAGTGAGATTCAAATTAGTAGCTTGGGTCAAAATCCGTCTCAAGCAGAGAAAAGTGCAATACAGAAGTCAAACGACTCGTATGCACTAACTATTTTCAAGAATGGGTTAAGCGAAACCCTTAAACCTACTATTTTTGCGGCACAGCCAAAAACGTTCGTAGAAGCTATTCAGATAGCAACTGAATTCGAATCAAGCAATAATGTTACAGAAAACATTATGTACGTGAATCACAGAAATAATATAAGTCGGCAACTGAATTATAATAATAGAAATAAACCGAATAATTATAACACATATAGGAATAATAATTATAGACAAAACCATATTAATAGTAACAGAAATAACAACAGAAATAACAGCAGTAATTTCAACACAAGAAATAATGTAACAAACCAGAACAGCAATTATAGAAACAACTTTAGAAATAGTTACAATCCCAGATATGAGGAAGTAAACCATAGAAATAATAACAGCAGATATCATGAAGTAAATCGAAATACATATCAGAACCCTAACACAAGTAATAGGAACAACAGAGGAACAAACAGAAACTATGAAATTAACAGACAAAACAGAATAAATATAATACAGGGAAACTCAATAGGCCCGGAGGCCAGCAGCAACGAAGAATAAAAGTTGACCCCGGGATACAGGAAGAAAAAATATACCTACTAAATACACAATTAAAAAATTACGTTACGTTATATTGTGAGAAATCAAGGAAAAATTTGAAGCTATTGATAGATACAGGAGCTGATATATCAATATGCAAAATAAGTGCAATTTCAGAGCATGAAAAAATAGAAGAAGATAAACGATGCAAATTCTCTGGCATAACAAACCAGGAGATATATTCATTAGGCACCGCTAATTTAGACTTGAACATTGGTGAAAAACACATTCATTACCCTTTCCAAATAGTAGAACCTGATTTTCCCATCCTTACAGACGGAATACTAGGAAGAGACTTCCTTGTACAAAAACTAGCAAAAATTGATTACGAAACTTATACGATAACGATTAATGTCGACAATGAAGAGTATACTATACCGATCAGTACAAATTGCGAAATACATAAATTAACGATACCCGCACGGTGCGAATACATTTGCCCAGTCGACTTTACCATCGAAGAAGACAGTGTAGTAACTAACAAAGAAATAACACCAGGAGTCTACATAGGCAGCACAATAATACCAGCAGAAGGTATTAAACATATAAAGCTACTAAACACGAACGAAGAAGACATGGTAATTCAAAGATTTAAAGTAGAAACAGAACCATTAACTAAATACAAAATAAATAAAAATAGTATTTCAGTAAATAAAAACAACGAAGGAAAGCAAAGATTTCAAGAATTATTAAAATACATTAAACTAAAACACTTGAACCCAAAAGACCAAGAATCAATATTAAAAATTATCCAAAACTATCAACATATTTTTCACCTAGAACACGATACTCTTACTGCAAATAACTTCTACAAACAAGATATACAAGTCACGGATAATACACCAACGTATATCAAGAACTATAGACTTCCCCATACACATATTGATGAAATCAATCGACAAGTAAATCAATTGCTAGATGATAACATCATCGAAAACTCTACCAGTCCATATAACTCACCACTACTTTTAACACCAAAGAAAAGTGAGTCAGGCCCAACAAAATGGAGATTAGTTGTAGATTTTAGAGCACTCAACAAAAAAATTGTTAATGACAAGTTCCCGCTCACAAGGCTAGAAGATGTTTTAGACAGGCTAGGAAGAGCAAAATACTTTTCCACCCTGGACATGACAAGTTCCTTTCACCAAATTGAGCTGACAGAGGAATCAAGACCATTAACAGCGTTTTCAACAAACAAAGGGCATTATCAGTTCAAACGATTACCTTTCGGTCTAACAATTTCATCAAACAGCTTCCAACGCATGCTAACAGTAGCCCTAAGTGGATTAGACTCAGCAGCATTCTTATATGTCGATGACATAATCGTCTTTGGTTGCAGCCTCGCCCATCACAATACCAATTTAATGAAAATATTTGATAGGCTAGAAAAGTACAACCTAAAACTGAACCCTGAAAAATGCAATTTTTTGAGAAGTGAAGTAGTGTACTTGGGACACTTAATAACAAAAGACGGAGTCCGAACAGACCCTGCAAAATTCAAAACAATTAAAAACTACCCGATACCTACAAATGCAGACGAAGTTCGAAGATTCGTCGCATTTGCTAATTATTATCGACGATTTATACCAGACTTCGCCAAAATAACAAAATGCCTAAACGATTTACTGAAAAAGAATAGAAAATTCATATGGACAGAAAAATGTCAATCAACATTCGAAGTACTGAAGTATAAACTGATGAATGCACCAATATTACAATATCCAGATTTCAATAAGCCATTTATTGTCACAACCGATGCATCAGACTATGCATTAGGTGCAGTACTCTCACAAGGCGAAATAGGACATGACTTACCCATTTCATACGCAAGTAAAACCCTAGTAAAACATGAATTAAACAAACCGATAATCGAAAAAGAACTATTGGCAATCCATTGGGCGATAAATTTCTTTAGACCCTATTTATTCGGAAATAAATTTACAGTCGTTACAGACCACAGGCCACTTATATCACTATTTACTCACAGAAACCCATCATCAAAGATGACACGCATAAGACTAGATTTATGCGATTATGATTTCGATATAATATACCGAAAAGGCAAGATGAACGTCAATGCAGATGCATTGTCACGCATCAAATTAAATTCAGACACATTAAAAGATATGATACCAAAGCAGAGAAACATTACTGAAGAAAAGAAGGTATTACCACTTACAAGAAACATGGTAAAAAATTTAGAAAACACTGAAAAAGCGCAAACAAGAAGAATAGTCAAACCAAAATATAACCCAATGGACAACGAAATCTATATATGGAACAGCGATTCCCCAGCTGATATAAAAAATTTAAAGAAATTAAAATTCGAAATGGGAAAAATTCGAAAAATTATATTTGAACATAATCAGATCCTAGTTAGATGCAGCGACAATCCATCGGAATTAGTTTCGACATTGGAGAAACTGACATCACAAGCAACTAGAAAAAATATAACGAAAATATACATTGAAGAAAAAGATGAAATATATAACTTGATCAATAAGGAAGAATTTAAAAACAAATTTAATCAACTACAGAAGAGTATTCTAACAAAGAATAAAGAACCCCTAAAAATAATAATATACAAACCACCAAAACGAATAACAGATAAAATAATACAATTTAAACTAATAAATAACTACCATACAACACCGATAGGAGGACACTTAGGCGTCAGAAAAACTTTACTAAAACTAAAGCAAAAATATATATGGAAAGACATGAATAAGATGACAAAGACATTTATTAAAAACTGTGAAACTTGTGCGAAAAATAAACAAACACAACATATAAAAGAGAAACAAACAATAACAGACACACCAAAGAACACATTCGAAACAATTGCTATAGACACAGTAGGACCATTAAGAATATCCAACGGTTATCGATACATTCTCACAATGCAATGCGAATTGTCAAAATACGTTATTGCACACCCAATTGAAACAAAAGATGCTAAAACTATCGCCAAAACACTAGTAGAACAACTAATATTAAAGCATGGTAATTTCAAAATTTTAAAATCAGATAATGGAACTGAATTCGCCAATGAGCTAATGGGAAACATTTGCAATTTATTAAAAATTCAACAAATTTTCTCAGCACCATATCATCATGAAACACTCGGCTCAGTGGAACGTAACCACAGAGTGTTAAACGAATATTTGCTTAATTTTGCTAATGATTATGAATGGGACAAATGGATACCGTATTACACTTTCGCGTACAATACGAGTCCACATATTGATACAGAATATTCTCCATACGAATTAGTATATGGCAGATTACCCCAATTGCCCGACGACATTATAGAAAAAAATGAACCGATTAACAATATAGACAATTTCGTTAATGAACTAAAAATTAGACTTAGAAATAGCATTAGTTTAGCTCAAAACATAATTGAGAAAGTGAAAAAGGAAAGGAAAAATAGATTAGATAGTAACACAAACCCAGCAACATTCAAAGTAGGAGATCTAGTTTTAGTCAGAAATATTAATAGAAAGAAGTTGCAGAACACATATCATGGACCATATGAAATAATAGAAAGAGATAATGTAAATACTTATATATTAGTAAAAGGAAAATGTAAAAAATATCACAATAACCTATTAAAATTATATACACCACTAATTTGAAAAAGTGATAAACACATTTGAACATGTACAGTATTAATGTATAACAAGAATCAAAAAACAAAAATATGCAAAACAAAATGCATATAGTTATTACAAGACTAGAATTATATTCAAACAAAAAAAAAATATATAAACATATGTATCCAAGTTACATTTAAGTAAGCAAAATCAAATAAAACAACAAAAAAAAAAAAAAAAAAAAATTTTTTTATAAGAATATATATTTAAGCAACAACATGAACTTATGAATCAGGATAATTGTAAAAAAAAAAACGGTAAAGGTGTATGGATTCAAAACAAAAAAAAAAAAATTTCCTTTACTACTGAAAAGAAAATTTTTTTTCCCCAAAGGGAGAGGGTGTTGTGTACGAATTGAATTGTCACACTGACAAATGTCAAAATAGCTCCCACCTATCGACAACCGCGACATCTACTCTAAGCGGACAATACGCGCACTAACTAATTAATTTTTATATTTTTGAATTCAAAAACCAGTCCATACACCGATCGATTCAGCAAAATGTATCGTATATATAGGAGAATAGAATACAGAATAAAACTCAGTCTGTCTTGGAACGCTAGCCCGATCGGCGACCAACCAGTCTGTTTGAAAGAATAAAAGTCGTTTTTGATTTATTCTTTAGCATTTGAAAGCACGTTCTAGCACTTGCTACGCGGCGACCCTTTTCGCCACGCAAGTGCAACAAACTGCTAGGAGTATCATTTGAAGCACGTTCTAGCACTTGCTACGCGGCGACCCTTTTCGCCACGCAAGTGCAACAAACTGCTACGAGTATCGTTTGAATAGAAAGAAGAATAATTCTTTCTTTAATTCCTTTTTTACAATTCACTCGGCCATAGAGAGAAAAATATTTCTCTCTGCTATTTTGGTGCGAAATCAAAAAATTTAGAATTGGAAGTAAGGACAAATAGGGACACCTCACTAGAGTCCGAAGAGGCAGTAGACAGAGTGTCCGCGTAGGAGGGACGCAAAGAGTTGTTTACTGAAGCCACCAAAGTCGTGAGAATGTTAGGCTGAGCTGGTACCGTAGTTAACTTTTGCTCAGCATCTTGCGACGAAGAAGTTGACGGACGCTCAGTCAAAGCAAATTTTAAGAGCTTTTCAGTCTCCTTAATGTCGTTGAGAATTCATTATGTCAGCGATTTGACTCATAAGTTCACATTTTGTATAATTCCATATTCAATGTTTAATTCCAAAAAAACAAGTTCAGTTCAATAAGATAAAAAATTTAGTTTTTCTGGGGCTTTTCTACAGGTAGTAAAGCAATTTTGGTAATGGGTCTATCGAATTCTGTGGTGGATGTACGTACTCTTACTACTCGAACTAGACCATCTTGCCCACCATATGTTTTTACGATTCGTCCCATTGGCCACTT
Organism: Nemotelus pantherinus; assembly: GCA_963978885.1. Classification (NCBI taxonomy): domain Eukaryota; kingdom Metazoa; phylum Arthropoda; class Insecta; order Diptera; family Stratiomyidae; genus Nemotelus; species Nemotelus pantherinus. Next base: position 117,031,528 of record OZ022264.1, read on the forward strand.
GTATGATGGCAGACGTTCATCCTTAACGAGTACTAGGTCATTGACTTCGATATTGGGATGGCGGCGATTCCACTTTGGTCTTTGTTGGAGTCGTGCGATATATTCAGTTGACCATCTTCTCCAAAAATCTTGGGTCAAACGTTGAGTGTATTGCCAGCGATCTAGCCGATTGAGTTGAATATCTAATAACGTATTTTCTGGAACAGCGAGTAACATATCCCCTATGAGGAAATGACCTGGCGTTAAAGCGTTCTGATCATTCGGATCATTTGTTAGCGGGCAGAGAGGTCTCGAATTTAAAAATGCTTCAATTTTAGTTAACACTGTGTTGAATTCCTCATAAGTTAATAGTGAATTTCCAACGATTCTCCTTAAATGATATTTAGTAGATTTTACACCGGCCTCCCAAAGCCCTCCGAAATGTGGTGATGACGGTGGATTGAAATGCCACGTTATACCTTCATTAGCGAATTCTTGTATCAGGCCTTCATTTTGTTTAACTATTTTCTTTAATTCTTTGTTGGCACCTACGAAATTGGTACCGCAGTCACTGTATATGTGATCAGCTAGTCCGCGTCGGCTCGTAAAACGTCGAAAGGCTGCCAAAAAAAATTGCGTTGATAAATCACCAACTAATTCCAGATGTATAGCTTTGACCGAAAGGCAAACAAAAATCGCAATATATCCTTTAGTAATTTTCGAGCCTCTTCCTTTGCATATTTTGAGATCCACTGGGCCACAATAATCGATGCCACAATGAGTGAAGGGCCGAGATGGAGATACTCTTTGCTCTGGCAAATTTCCCATAAGTTGAGTACTGGATTGTGCCTTTTGCTTATAGCATACAATGCATTTTTGCACGAAAAAACGAATAGAGTTTCTCGCATCAGTAATCCAATATTTTTGTCTAATAGCGTTTAACATTAGTTGTACTCCTCCATGAAGAGTTATCGTGTGATACTTCAACAGTATAAGAGGTAAGAGTTTGCTTCGTTTGGAGACAATAATTGGATATTTTGTATCATACGGAATGCAAGCGTTTGTAAGTCGGCCGCCAACTCGGAGTATTCCATTCGCATCTATAAACGGGCTTAATTTCAGTATACTACTTTTGCTATCTATAGGACGGTGATGTTTCAAGCAATCGATTTCTATTCTGAAATCGTTTCGTTGAGTATGCTTTATCCAAAAGTTCATAGCTGAATCAAGTTCGGTTGTGCTTAAGTGTGGTGAGCTATAGCGATTTCCTTTAGCGATTGCAATAAATCGGAAACAATATGCCGTAATACGAGTTAAACGGGATAGTGTCGAATATTTGGTCAGCCATACACCCAAAAAATCTGATTCATCTTGAGTTGTTAGTAGTGAGACAATTGACCCTTTCTTTTGTTCTATTGTACATACCGGCAAAGGTGGGCGGGCAGGCCAATTCTGATTGTGTTCCTTCAGCCAGGCAGGACCATTCCACCATAGTTTACAGTCGATAATGTGTTTAGGGAGTATACCACGTGATGCAATGTCTGCTGGGTTCTGCTCTGATGGCACATAATTCCATGGTATGTCCTTTGTGGCTTCATGTATTTGAGTGATTCGATTCGCAACAAAAGTAGTCCAGTTCGATGGGTGCTTTGATAGCCATGCTAGCACAATAGTTGAGTCTGTCCATAAAAAAATCCGTGATATGTCTAGTTGCAATAATTTTCTAACACGTTGTATGGTTTTGGCGAGTAATAGTGCTCCACAAAGTTCGAGACGTGGGGTCGAAATGACCTTTACAGGTGCTACTTTTGTTTTAGCAAATATTAATGAACAATTAGTTTGGTCTTGCCTACGACAAACGATATAAACGGCTGCTGCATATGCCTTCTGAGAAGCATCGCTAAACCCGTGCAATTCAATACTGTCATTTAGTTCATTTTTAAGCCATCTAGGTATTCTTAAAGTATGAAGTGTTTTTAGATCCGATTTCAAACTATGCCATCGTGTTGCAATATCGATAGGGATTCGTTCATCCCATGCTATACCATCTAACCATAGTGATTGCATCAATGTCTTTGCTAATATAGTTACTGGTGATATCCATCCTAATGGGTCAAACAATCGTGTGATATCCGACAATATTTTTCGCTTTGTATAAATGACGTCCTCCATATTAATGTTGATTTTATATGCAAATTCATCCTCTGTTGGGAACCAAATAATACCGAGGGTCTTAAGACCATTATCACAGTTCATGTCTAAGCTGGGGTGTGTTTCACAATCTTCTACAGGAATGCCACGTAAAATTTGTTCATTATTTGCAGCCCATTTGCGTAACTTAAATCCTGCTGAAAATAATAATGTGTTTACTTCATTTCTTTTTGCTAACGCCTGATCTATGTCGGTTCCTCCTGATAAAATGTCATCCACATAGATATCATTGAAAATTATTTGATGTGCCATTTTGAACGACGATTGCGAATCTTCTGCAAGTTTCCGAAGGGTTCGGATAGCCAAAAACGGAGCACACGTGACTCCGAATGTGACAGTGTCGAAACAATAGTCTCGAATTGGCTCATTAGGGCTGTTACGCCATACAATGCGTTGAAGGTTGGCGTCTTCGTGGTGAATTCTTATTTGTCTATACATTTTTTCTATGTCTGCCACAAATACAAATTTCAAACATCTCCATTTTAACAAGATTTCATCAAGACTGGTTTGAAGTGCCGGGCCAGAGTAAAGTACATCGTTTAAAGATATTCCAGAGCTCGTTTTTCTGGAAGCATCAAAGACAACACGAGCCTTTGTACTTGTGCTTTCTTTGTACACAACGTGGTGGGGAAGGTAATTCGCTTTGCATTCCTTTGTGCCATTTGCATTTACTTTAATGTCTTCATTACAATCTGTTTCATGCATATGGTTTAAGTCTGCATATTCTTGGATGCACTTGGAGTATTCATTATATAAGTCTGGATTCTTCGAAAATTTACGTTCTAGTGATATCAGACTGGCAACTGCCGTGTTTCTTGAAAAGCCCAATATGTTTCGATTAGTTCCTTCTTTGAATGGAAGGCGAGTAACGTACCTCCCATCAGCATTACGGTGAGTGTTTTGAACGTAAAACTCTTCACAAATTCGTTCTTCGGCTGTTTGCTCCCGGATTACTTCAATTTCTTCTAACTCCCAAAATTTCCTTAATTGCGCATTTACTTCATTATGTTGGATTAATTCTATTTTATAACTGTGGAGATTCAACTCTGGTTGGGTATTGATGCCCCCGGAAACTATCCATCCTAAACTCGTTTTTTGCACAATTGGACCCATTGGTAGTCGGTGAATGTCGCCTGCTATTATTTCTGCATACACATCAGCCCCAAATAATAAATCAATTCTCCCAGGTTTATCAAAATTTGGATCAGCTAAATCGAAATTTTGAAGTTGAGCTTTCAAGTCCGAAGTTACATTCCATGTCGGTAACGAATTAGTTAATTGATTTAAAATATATGCATCGACATTTAGATATTGTTGGTTGCGTAATGTCACCTTCAAATTCACAAGTCCCTTAGTTGGAGTATTGTATGCCTTCCCAATACCACTCACAATAGTGTTTGTTCGCTTTCTCTGCAAGTTAAGTTGTTTAATTGCATTTTCGCTAATGAATGACGCTTGCGATCCCTGATCTAATAATGCTCTCAAACCCGTGCAGCCACTTAATGTTTGTACGTTAACTAAAGCTGTAGCTAGGAGTACCCTTTTCGATGTAACGGCGCTCAATGTTTGCATATGCAATTCGTTTTGATTGGAATTGGTTGCCGGCACATGTACAGACTCGAGTTCTGTTGCGTTAACGTTGAGGGAATTAGTTGGAATTGAATTTGAGTTCCTATGCAATAATGTGTGGTGCGCCCTTTGACATTTTACGCATCTATTGCTACTGGGACATCGTGCTAGCATATGTCCTTTCGTCAAACAATTGATACATAGTTTATTACGTTTGATTATGTCGAACTTGGAATCATGGCTCATTTGGCTAAAAGTGGCACATTGTCGAATATGATGCTCAGCTTTGCAAACAACACAAGGTTGAACTACTTGACTCGTATGCATTTGCACATTGTGTGCTTGGTAAGTATTTGGGTTTCTTGATATTTTAATACGCTCGATTCCTGCAGCCTCTAAAGCTCTAAATCTGCGCTGCATGAATTCAGACAAGTCGGTTAATGAAGGAAGAATAGTTCTTTGAACGTGTTCTTGCTCCCAGAGCTGCCTTGTGGCAGGAGGCAACCTTTGTGTTACGACAAACACCAACATCGCATGCCAGAGATTTTCGACCCCCATGTTCTCGATCGCTTGTACACACTCCATAGTTGTGTCAAGAAGAGTTTTTATAGAAGAAGATGACTCAGTGGCGTTTGACAGCGAAAATAACCTTTTAAATTGAGTATTCAGCAAAATGTTGACATTGTCGTATCTGTTGTTTAAGATTTGCCAAGCTATGTCATAATTTGCTTCGGTTACTGCGTATTGGCGTAGCAGTCCCTCAGCTTCCCCCGATAAACTACATTTCAAGTAGTGCAACTTTTGCACTTTTGAAAGATTCGCCCGTTTGTGAATAAGCGATGTGAACAAGTCCCGAAATGACAACCATTGGTCGTAGTTCCCATAGAATTTTGGTATAGAAATGCGAGGTAACTTGATATCCTCCAAGTTTGATTCTAGGCCTTGCAATCCGACGTCCATTGACTTCCGTTCCTCATCCAGTGTTGCTTTCACTGCATCTGGTTTTTCTGCCGCCCGTTTATCGTTATTCGATGCATTGACTTCTAGTTGCTCTGCTGCCCGCTGCTTATCCAATACTTCCTTCAACTGGTCATCTACCTCAGCCACGAATTCTAACTGCTGCTCATCAAACTGCATGATGATTTCACTCGCGAAATAATCTATATTCAACTCTGCCTCATCACCCGTTAACAATGCTAAAATTCTCTTATGGTTTTCTTCGAAGTCAGTATGTAAATTTTGTAACCGTTCTCTAACCCTTTCACAATACGACAACGTTTTACGACTTGTTGAAGTCTTTTTGAAATTAGACCGAAGTCTATTCAATTGCTGTAAAGACAGCTTTTGTTGCACAATTAAATTCTCCATTCTGGATACTATTAGAAACAGCCAAATTAGGCTGAAGTTTCTCAAATTTCTATGGAGATTTCAATTCGAAATACTATGACGATTTATAAACGAAGTCACAACACTTGAATGTGGCTTCTCAATTCAAAATATCCAAGCAACACGAAGTTGATTCAAAAGCGAATTAGTTATTATAAGAATCAATGAACTACGATTTCAGTGTCAATTTTCAGTGTCAACTAATTCACTCAAGCCCGAATGTATTAAACCAGACTTTGTAATTCAAATGGTCTGGTTTTGCCCAATAGAATATATTTGTAGGTATGTATATCAAATGTTTTAATAAATATCATATAGCAATTGGTAAGGAGGAAAATCTAGGGATTTTTATAGTAAAAGGATATACAGAAAGGAATAGGACTTACCCCGGCTTACTGCATACAATTTTCACAAATCTAAAATCTTCACCACCCGGTTATAACCGAATCGCGCCACGAATTAAATTGTCTTTGTTAACACACCACTTGCACTGATTTACTTTGTCCTTTTACTTTTCCACAAAACTTTTTATTTTTCAACTTACGAGTATCACACTATCCGGTTCGAAGGACCAAAATGTTTTATCTTCCACTTGTAATTTAAGAATAAAAACGCGAAGATAACAATTTAATCGTTTATTTGAAATTCACTTATGCGAAACAATCCAAACGTACGAAAATTAAAAAATACAAACGAATCGAAAGTAATACGAAAAAATCGAAAGATGTGCGAAAGATATGCGAATGAAATCCAAATTTTATTTAACAAAAGAGAGCGAGCAACTAACTGGTACTTTCTTTTATAGCGATGAAAATTTCGGTACATTTTTTAACTGTTTACTAAACTACTATTAACTTAGTCGAAATTTCATAATAGACTACAGCATTAATATCCAACATCAGCTGACTGGAATTTCGTTAATTCCACGGGAACGGCTGGACGAGTCGTACTGACACCTGTCAGCTGGACGGATCGATCAGTAAGTAAATATTATCGTCAATTGTTGCTAATCTTATTTTATTTTCAGGTTGTTGAAGCCGTACGCAACAGCTGTTGACGCCAACAATTTCTTAGAAAGTGATATATTGAACAAAATAGATTGTATAGGTTTTATTCCGAACAATATGCTTTTTAGGTATGGTGCGGCCAAAGGTATTCCTAAAGACATACCTGAGTCGGATATATTGGAGAATGGGATCCCATGTAACGCTATGGGTTTTCCACTAGTAAACTGTAAAATTGTTGCGGCGCAGAGAATTTTAGTGAGAGATCGGAACAATAGTGATAATTTGATACCTTCTGAAACGGTTAAGATAACCTTCAAAAGTGAAGAAGTGCCTGATATCATCAAACTAAAATATGTCAAGATTAAAGTTAATCATTTCATTTTCAGACCGAGATTCTGCAGAAAATGTGGTAGATTTGGTCACATGGAAAAATTCTGCCGAGCGAGGGAGGCAAGGTGTTTAAGATGTGGTGATCATGATTGCAAAGGTCAATGTGAGGGCACAAAATGTATTCTATGTAACAGTAGTGAACACAATTTTGAGAGTCGTGCTTGCCCGGCAAGGTTAAAAGAAGAACTTACGATGGAATTAGCATCAATCAAGAATATTTCGTCCTTTGAGGCCAGAAAGCTAGTTCCCTTAAACAACACTAATAGTTTTGCCCTGCTTGAGGAGTTCGATCTTAACAACGATTTTCCGAACTTACCGAATCAAACTAATGGGAAGAATACTAGAAATTATAATAAAAAGGCTAATAGGGCTTTAACTAAAAGCAAATATGCTGCAGTGGTTAAGGCTACTACTGCAACTTCAAATAGTAATGATAGAATAAATAAGAAATCAAATGAGGCTCCTGGGAAAAGCTCGTCTGTCTCAATTCTAGAAAATCCAAAATATTTCAGAACGTCCGATTTCGATAAATTCATCTGTGAAATTTCTAAAGAGGGATTACTTAATAAGATCCCCATCAACAATAATGAATTAGTAGAGTTGATCAGCAAAATCTTTGTGACTGTGAATTCATATATAATCAACAACAGTATTACAGAAACTAATAATATAGATATAACTAGCCCCAATCTTAAATGAGAATTCTCCAACACAATATCCAAGGTCTCATGGAAAACAGATACACATTAGAAGGCGTTGTACAGCATAACAATATAGACGTGGAGTGTATTTCAGAAACGCTCACTAATGCAGATTTTCGTAATGAAAACTTAATTCCAGGCTATAAAACCATTGTTAAAAATAGACTAAATATGTCTGGTGGGGGTGTAGCTATTTTAGTCAATAAATTAATTGACTTTTTGCAAATAAAAATCAATACTAGGTTGGAGGTCATAGCTATTAAAATAATGAATTTGATTTTCCATATATTGTCCCCCTGACTTAGATAATCTATTTTTCCAGACTGAAGTTGAGAAGCAGTTCAATGACTACCAAAGTAATTCCATGATAATTTGGTGCGGGGACTTTAATGCCAGATCCAAAAAATGGGGGGACGCAAAAAACAACAGAAAGGGAAACATTCTTAAACTTATCTCCAGCGCGGCTAACATCAAATGTATTAATAATGGTTCCCATACATATTTTCATAAAACTAGAAATGGCTTCAAAGGATCATCTGTTCCCGACTTAACTTTTATAAATTCCCCGTCGAGAAAATTCAAATGGTATACTAATGCTAATGATATTAGCAGTAGTGGTCATCTTCCAATCTTTTTCGCTTTTAAAATGAAAAGACGGTGCAATCAGCTTTTGAAAATTAATGCTTCAAAGCTTAAGGCGCAAATTGCGAAACATGCTTTTCCTGATAATTTAGAGGGTATAACTGTGGAAATGAAAAGATTACATAATCAATGCTCAGGTAAAAGTCACACTAAGAACTTTACTCCTAAGATCTGGTGGAAGAAGTCGATTAGGGACAAATGGAATTTAAAAAAGGGTCTTTGGAAGGTGTTTAGTGTTGTAAGATCTCCTAGGTTCTTTGATTTACTGTGTGCTGCTAAGGAGGATTTAATAAAACAAATAAGAGAAGAAAAACGTTTGGCCTGGAATAATTTATTACTTAAAGTTGCAACTAAAGGTAATGAAATTGATTTTTGGAAACTAATAAATGCAATGTTAATAACTCAATAGCGCGCTCCACTTTTTGGGTTCAGGCTAATAATGGTCCCTTTCTCAATCTGATTAAAAATAAGTGTATCCCAAGCACCTGGTCTATAGCAAATCTTTCCGTTCCAAGTAACCCCCTTATATTCACATTTGAAGAATTTGAAACAGTGCTCAAAGCTCATAAAAGGAAATCGGCTCCCGGTCCGGATAACATCTCATATGACGATATCAAAAAGATGAATGTAGGGAGTAGACTAAATTGTGTGAAAGCCATCAATTCCCTAGTAAACAACAGATGTAGCATTAAAGATTTTCTGAAAATTAAAATAGTCCCTATAATTAAACCCAATAAGGATCCCGATATTTTAAACAGCTATAGACCTATCTCTCTCATTAATGTTTTTATTAAGGTAATTAATAATATGATCAAAAATAGACTGGTTTTCGACTATAATATTAACTCTAAAATACCTAAAAATTCCTATGCCTACTTAAAAAATAAATCTGTAAATATGTGTCTGAATCATTTAGATGTCATCATAAAGGAAGCCATGATACGTAAAGAGAAAATTATGATGGCCATTCTAGATCTAGAAAATGCGTATGAAGGCATTAACATTGAAAATCTCTTTGGTATTCTATCCACTCTTGTCCCGGATAATATAGCACATTGGATTATGACATTTCTTTCTAATAGATCTATTTGGATAGGTGACGATTTCCAAATGATCAATAATGGTCTACCTCAAGGAGATGTGCTAAGCCCTTTGCTTTTCAATCTCTGCACGATGTCTTTCCATAACTTAGTTCCTCCGAGGGCTACTATACTTCAGTATGCAGATGATTTTCTCATTATTGCTACAAGTAATGATATTACCTCGTGTAGTTCCCTCCTACAAGCCAGTGTGGACAACTTTGCTGAGAACTGCCGCAATCTCAAACTGAAAGTTAACCCTTTGAAATGTAAAATTGTTTGCCTAAATAGTAAGAGCAATGTGCTTCCATGTATTTCTTTTAATTATGTTCTTATCTCTTGGTCTTCTGGGGTCAAATATCTGGGTAAAATCTTCACGAATAGTAACACCATCAAACAAGACCTGGAGGAAACATTAGAAAAAACGAAAAAAAATACTAACCTGCTTAAAATGTTTACTGGAAGGAAAAGTGGCCTTGACCCCCACAAAAGTATGATCTTATATAACGCTCTAGTTAGACCTAAACTTGAAAGCCAGATCTCCTCTAATTTAAACGCACCAAACTACTTCTTCAAGAAAATAGACTCTATGAAAACAACTGTCATCAAGAGATGCCTGGGTCTAACGGCACAAACTCCTACAAGTATATCCTTCACAATGGCAAATGAGCTATCCACCTATTACAGGACTCTTAGGGCTACGACAAAGGAGCTCTTCTCCGTTGCAAAACTTAATCCCAGCTTAATTCAGAGAGCCCTATATGCTCCCGCCTCGAACTATGGTATAATCCTGGCTAATTTTAGCATCGCAGGGCACCTTTTGAATCCTGTAAGTGTGTCGCCGAGTAATGTTAGAATATTATGCAAACATGCAGGTGTCTTTGGTTCTCTAACGAGAGATCATCCGGATGCAGTTTTTAAATACAAATTTGATGATTTGATCAAGATGGGGAAAGATAAGGGTTTCCATATCATAGCTGCAGATGGTGCCAAATCACAGCTGGGGGCTGGATGTGCGGCTGTTCTTGAATCAAGTTTAGAAAAACACCTCTTCACACTTCCTCCCACTACATCGATCACAAGCTCTGAACTTGCAGCCATTTATGGAGCATTGGATGTGGGAATTAAAAAAGGATGGCGTAAAATCCTTATTCTGTCAGACTGTAATGTAGCCTGTGGCTTGCTGAACAATCACTCCTCATCTAACCAGATTATTGCTATGATATGGTCCTTATTAGTTGAGAATCCTGAAATCCAGGCCAAAATAGTTTGGATGCCGAGTCACAAAAATATCCCCCTAACGAAGATCACTGATTCACCAGCGAAAGATAAAAGACAAAAGATTAGGGGGCTAGATAGATGTCCATGGATAGAAGCGGGTCTTGTTTTCAAAGATAACATGTGGTTCAAAAGGGTTAAAATCAAAGGCAAAATTATTAAGATCATCAATAGACTTTTTACCAAATAGGCATATAATAGGCAAAGACTTTTCAAACTGAAGGTTGCTAACGATCCTGTGTGTACTCTTTGTGGTCAGCCTGACACCATAGATCATGGCATCTTTGAGTGTAGCACCCTAAACCGCTTGGAGAAGGAGTTATTTAGTAGATTTAACAATTCATTTAACCTACTTACTAACATGAAAGTCGCTTACCTGGTTGATCTTGCTAATATAGATATTAGTAATAATAGTAATATAGATATTTAATAAAATAGATGTTATTATTCGTTAGTTACATAATCGACTCACTCTTTTTTGAGTACCTAAGTTATGTCTATATTATAAGTTAGAATATAGTGTGTGTTAATGTGTCGCTTGGCCTATTAATGTGCACACTCTCAGTTATATTGTAAATTCTAGAGTAAATCGAATTGTTTAATATCACTTCCTAAGAACTGAAGTCCTAAATTTCAATATCCATTCTTCCTAATCTCCCCAATATCCTTCCAATTTTCCTGCTGAAGTTAAGAAGAAGACGTAGGAGTAGAAGAGCTGAAGGAGCTGAACCACAGAGCTGAACGAGCTTTAGGGGATGACTATCACATCAAGAAGAAGAAAACACTAAAGCCGTCAAGGTCTTGAGTATAAAGATATGGATAAATTGTCAAGGCTTTGAGGCCGTTGAATCAAGGCATAGAGTTATTGTCAACAATACAAGAATCACCGATTTGCTTCAACGTGTGTCTACGTCGAGCCCGATGAATTAATTGTTTGGAAACTGAACTAATCGAACCCGATGGCCAATACCTATGTGGACAAGGCCAACCCTGGTTCCTTGTAGGAGTGAACCAAATAGTGAAAAAAAAGCTCAGCTGTCAGCATCGTAAAATTCTGTAGGTGCATCTCGTTGTGCTTTAAGTTTTGTATGGTATCGTCCATCTTTTCGGCATACGTGGAATCCAAAACTCCAATAGTGAAGTCACCACATTGCCTACTATGTTGAAGGGGGCCCATCGTTCTTTGCCCCGGTGTAGCTCTTGCATTGCCTCGGTGAATAGGATAGCAGTTGATTGACAGAAGTGACCATTCACCAGTTTTCCACAAAGGCTATCGAGATTCCTGATGTCCTGCTCTATCGTGTAAGTTTCCCTCCAATAGTTGGTCATATTGTAGTAGACGATATGAGTCCAATGATTTACCACTAAATGAGCGTAGCCAATTTTCTCGAAACATAGGCCCGGCTTGTGATCGAAGGGCGTAATAGTGATCAGTGATTGCACCGGAGAAGTTGGAACTAAGCAGCACATGAGTACTAAGCACAGTGCGTTAGTGCCCATCAATCGTCTTCGTTTGGGTTTTGAGGAAGCCTTGGTCTGTCGGGGAGATGGCTGTGATTTTGCATCACTAGACAGGCCTTCGTCAGGATCATATTGCTCTTGTGATGTTGAAATGTCAGAGTCAATACTTGGATTTGCTGATTCAATTGACGGGTTCCCTTCGTTTGTGGACTGGTCTTCACTGATGGGTTCCTCGCTTGCGATTTCAACAGGCAGTGGAGCTATCCTGTGAATGGGGCGTTTGAAAATGCGACTGCCGGTCTTGACGATGGCAACATGAACCAACCCGTTTCTTCCCTTGATGGTTTCGATAATTCGACCGAGGGGCTATTGAAGAGGAGCGAGGTTCTCCTCTTTTAATATGACCAAGGTGCTAGGTGTAACGTTCTGGCAGACCTCCTTCCATCGGTGCCTTTGCTGAAGTTCACTTAGATAGACATTAGGAAGGGAGGGAAGAATTCCATGTAAGAATCATTATTGAAAAATCCGTTTCTACTCGCGCATTTAAATGTTGATTACAATTAATTCACTAACAAAAAGTAATTACTAAATTTGTCAGACAATCAAAGGAATTCTTTGTGTGTTTATTTTATTTGTTTATTTCGAATTTTATTGATTCAAATGGTAAGAGTTGTTTATTTTATTTTGCTTTTTATTTTAACGAAATTTAGTGGGTGAGTGTGGTACCCAAACCCGGCCGGGATCGGTTTACATTTAGGATACAGATTTTCAACCGGAATAACTGTAAAACTATTGTTATATTTAAATAAATATATAAATAAAATTTTAAATAAATATATGCATATTATTTATTTTTATTTTTATTTTGTTATTTTATATAAGATTATGTACCTTGTTTGGTGAATTAATAAAATAAAATAAAAATTATTATTAAAATGAATAGAAATGGTAAACTGAATAAATAATTATCTACCATTTCACGCACACCAAACAATTTGTTGAAAGAATAAGTTTAAGAATTAAATACGACTTAGCTGCACCGCCGCAATAAATAATCCAAAAACTCCTCCGTCAAAATTGTTCCTTTAATTTTATTTTTCCAAAACGACTAGCCAATATTGGTTGCATTCATTCGATTGACGGATAAATGAATTGCAATACAAAACATGCACAACCATCAAGACATTCGCTCGCACAATGGTTTATGGAACTTTCACCAAGTTTTAGTAGTTTATTGACGTTTCCCCCGCATAATCTAATCATCAGTTCGTTTCTTTTATGATTTGGAAAGATGCAGATTCTACGTTCATCAGAAATGGTCGCGCTCTGAGTTCAACCTCCACACAATCGCCGTTTCTCGTTTTCTTCACAATTCGTAATCTTTTTATTACTTCACAATTCGTGATATTCTTTTACTTCACAATTCTTTATCTTCTTATTGCTTCCCAATTCGTAATATTCTTTTTACTTCACAATTCGTGATATTTTTTTACTTCACAATTCGTGGTGTTCTTTTACTTCACAATTCGTTATATTATTCCCAATTTTTTTTTCCCAAAAAAAGAACGCACCGTTGTTTTTCTCTTCTCGTTACTTGTTTTTTTTTCAAATGCTTCCGCAATTTTTCTCACTCCAGCGTAACTACCCATCGACCTTTCGTCACCAGTGACTCTCAACTCTCTATCTCCATGTAATTTTTCATTCCCGCTGGATACCGGTTATTGACGGTTACCGACATCCACTAGTCATCAGCTGCCAAATCGAAAGTTGTTCATCAAAAGCATCCAGCACTCATATCCCACTGCAGTCAATAGGTCTGTTCCCGTACTACGATTAATTGCAATTAATTGCAATGAAGCGTACTAAAACGGAGTACAAAAAACGGCTTCATTGCAATTAATTGCAATTAATTGTAGTACGGGAACAGACCTAATGACGAGCAAGCAATTAAGCGGGGCTATCAATCCAAAGTTAATAATTCCTATAATTTTTTTTGTTAATAATTTTTTTTTGCTTGATTTTCGCTGACTATTAAATAATGCATGTGCGGACACCAGTGACTCGCAACAATGTGCCCCCATGAAGTTGGTGGCGTTGTCGCAATACAAATGGCGGCAATTCCCTCGTATCCTGATAAAGCGTATAAGTGCTGCTATGAAAGCGTCTGTGGTCAAAACTCCTACAACCTCTAGGTGGACCGCCTTCGTTGAAATACAGACGAATATCGATACATAGGTCAGTTTTGGTCCCTTTCGTCTTATCTTGAAGTGGGTCTTGAAAGGACCGCAGAAGTCAACACTTGCGTTCAGGAAAAGTCAGGCAGGTTGCACTCTCCTGGCTGGTAGATTTCCCATCAATTGCGACAAGTGTTTTGGCTTTGCTCGCTGATATAATACGCACCCAAGGACAATCGAACGTTCAGTATTCTTACCCTTTATTGGCCAAAACCGTTGGCGCGTAGTCGCCAACAGTCCTTGTGGCCCGACATGAGCGTGGCTGCAATGTATGTCCGTCATCAACATCTTGCATACGAGAAGATTGTATGGTATGAGCATGGGTTGTGTTGCATCGTAAGGTAATTGGGATTCTTCCAAACGACCGCCAACCCTAATGATCTCCTTCTCGTCCAGGAATGGCGCAAGTGTGGCCACGTTACTTTGTGCCGGTACTGATCCCTTCTCTTTAAGCACCGCCAATTCTTCATCAAAATACTGAGCTTGGGTTACCTTCATTATTATTTTAGTGGCTGAGTTTAGTTGCGTGGCTGTTAAGTGTTTGGAAGCTACTTGCGGTGGGTTTTTGCCTTGAACCGGAGCAAGAGCGCAGTTATCCGTGTCAGCCACTGAAAGGAATTTCGTGATTGATGCGCTCCCAGAGATTATCGTCTATTGAGCTGACTAAGACTGACTTTAACGGTCGCATCTTTAGTGTGGTTTCAAACTTTTGTGGTTGGTATGGCCATGGTCTTTCTGGTCCATGCAGGAAGAAGGGGCCGTAGAACCAAGTTGGGTGCTCTTTCAATTTTCGAGGTGACACTCCTCGTGACACCAGATCAGCTGCATTGTGAGCTGTGAGCACATGGCGCCATTGCATTTCCGATGTTTTCTCTAGAATAGCTGCTACGCGATTTGCCACATAAGTGTAGAAAGATGAGGACTGGGAATGCAGCCAAGCCAAGACAATTTCCGAGTCAACCCAGAAGGTGCAGGGGATGTCACTCCATCGTAGATTCTTTTGCACCTTAGATGCTAGCTCGGCTGCAAGATGAGCCACAGTTCGTGCAACCTTTGATTTCGCGCTCAGCAAGCGAATGGTGATCGTATGATCTGGTTTTTCGGCCCGAACATACACTGCAGCGCCGTAAGTTCTCTCTGAAGCGTCGCTGAACACATGCATTTATAAAGTATGGGGTGTTTGATGGACAAAGAAGTTTCTGGGAAATTGTTGTATCTGTGGGTTGTTTTAAGTAAAGAAAACAAGATTTGGTTACACAATAACTTCACTTTTATTCACACAAATTGACGAGCGCGTTCATTGCGTCGCCCTACTTCTATCACTGTTCGCACAATACTGATCTCAATCACATAATTCTTTCTTTTTGTCTTTGAACATAACACTCCCCCTTGTAATAAACAATAATCGTAATTCAATTTTCTCTTTACGTAACGTATAGGCAGAGTTAAAGCATCTCTATTTCTTAGTTTTCTGGGACTATGTTGACAATTTAAATTTGTAACTTTTGGTTTTTTTTTTCTTTGTCGGTTTAACACAAATTTGTTCATTTGGATCAATAAAGTAATCGAAATCATCTTCTAAATGTTGCATTCTAGTCTTTTCGTCTGCTTTGGCTACTTGATTCAAATGTCGTTTCCAAACACGACCATCGTCTAATTTAATGAGATAATGTAATAAACCAATTCTTTTTTCTATTGTGCCAAATTCCCATTTTCGTGCACCGATGTAATTTCTCGCAATAACTCTCGCTACTCGCTCGAAATTTTTTACATTTTCATTATTGTGCTTCATTATTTTCTTTTATTAAATTCAAACGACAACGAATTTGTCTATTAAACATCAGTTCTGCTGGTGCGTTGCCTGTTTTTGTATGTGGCATAATTTTGTAACGTTCTACTAAAATTTTTAATGCATTTTCAATTGAATTAGTCTCGTTATACAATTTTTTTATTCCTAACTTCAAAATTTGAACGAATCGTTCAGCTTGGCCATTTGTTGACGGGTTATATGGAGCCGTAAGTTTTAATTTAATTCCATATTTTTCTAAAAAATTTCTAAATTCAGCAGACGTGAAAGTGCTTCCATTATCCGACACCATGATTCTGGGCAAACTGAACGTTCCAAAAATTTCTCGACATTTTTCAATAATTGTACAATCTGTAATATTTTTACAATATGAATTTTTGACCATTTGGTATATGCGTCTACCATCACAAAAAAACATTTTCCGTAAAAAGGACCAGCAAAATCGACGTGTACTCTTTCGAAAGGCGTATCTGTTGGTTCCCAAATATGCTTACTTTCTTGTACAGGATTATTTTTATTTATATTGCACTCAAAACAGTTTTTAGCTAATTTTTCGATATCACCTTGCATATTTGGCCATCTTAACCACTCAAAAATGACCTACGTTCAATTCCTGTAATATTCTATTTCTTAAATTTTCCGGAATTACCACTTGATGTCCTCGCATCAACATATCATTTTCTAAGCAAAAATCATTTATATTGCAATTTCAAACATCTTTGGAGCTAAATTTCTTGCCGTACATTAAAATTTGTATTATTTTAGTTACTTTTGCATCGTTTTTATTTTCTTCAATAATTTCTTTGGCTGTAACTGGTAACTCATTCAACATATCATTGTAATATACCTCAATTCTATCGATACTTTCCTCATTTTCTATGATAGGCAGTCTAGATAAACAATCAGCATTACTATTATCGTCTGATTGCTTGTACTTTATTTCAAAATTATATGCCTGTAAGAAAATGGCATAATGTTGCATACGCATTGCACTAAAAACCGGTAGTGGTTTATTTTTCGAAAAAATTTGTTCTAAAGCACGGTGATCAGAGTTTAATATAAATTTTGCACCATATAAATATTGGTGGAACTTTTTAATAGCAAACACTATAGCGAAAGCTTCCTTATCGATCTGGGAATATTTCGCTTCAGTTTTTGAAAATGCATGTGAGACAAATTTGATTGGTCTCTCCGTTCCATCATTCAATTTGTGTGATAACACTGCCCCGCAACCGTAAGGGCTTGCATCACTTGCAACATTTTGCATCATAAAAAATTAAACACTTTTCGCTTTGAAATTCTTTTTTAATTTTTAAGAAAGTATTTTCGCATTCTTCAGACCACACGAATTTTTTTTTATCATTTTGTAATAAATCATACAACGGTTTCATCAATGTGCTTGCGTTTCGAATAAAACGGTTATAATAATTGATGAACCCAATAAATGCGCGTACTTCTGATTGATTTTTCGGTCTTGGCATATTTTCTATTGCCGCAATTTTCTCATCCATTTTATGTAATCCGGGGCATGAATCACGAGATTTCGATAGGCGATATCGCCTATCGTCAAATAAAAACGATAGCGATTATCGACTTGAGAATGTCGGCATCACAACCTAAACGATATGGTGTATCGAAATTATCCTTTGGAATTATAACTCCATGGTAGATTTTCTTGACATTTGACAGCATCTGATGTATGATAATGACATTTGAAAATTCAAATAGTGAGTTGCTAACGCGCGAAAAGTCTGTCGGTAATTCAATTCATAATGAAAATCAATAGAGCCATTCATCCTTTTTGATTCTTCATCTGAAGATGATAAATTTTCCATGTTTCGCCATGAATTTGCTCATTATTATGAACCGAGTAGTGTTTGTTATTTTTATATTCGTTGTGTTTTCGCTGAAAATACATTTTATTTGAGACAAAATTTTATAAAATAATCATAATACTTACCTTTTCAAAACAATACCCGGAATCGTTTCGACCACTCTTTACCATTCGTCTTTAAACACAAAACTGCGTAATGGACTGCCATCATTGGTATATTCGCGAACCTGAATTTATTATAATATATTAAAATGGATTCGAATGGAAATGGAGTCGTTTTTGTACTCTTGCTGCAAGCCAAATTTTACCACAAAAAGAAACCAACTGCAAAAATCTGTTGCTGCTGCAGTACGCGAACAGACCCCATGTCACAAGCCGAAGATGGATATCGATGACATATCGATAGTCGCTTGACTATCGCCAGAGATTTCGATAGTCGCTGTCGTTTTTTAATTTTCGTGATTTCAAATCTCGAAAATTTTGACAGACGATATCGTCTATCGTCGGTTGTGATTCATGCCCTGATCTATCTATCCTGAATCCGCAATATGTAATTTCCGTCTCCAGAAACTTACATTTGTCAACATTTATTTTGATATTATACTTGTTTAGTATTTCAAAAACCTTATCTGGGGTTTCAAGTAAGGCTTTTCTATCTGTACCACCTATTATCATGTCATCAATGAGAATTTTTAATTTTGGAATGCTTGCGAAAATGCTTTCCATTGTTCTTTTCCATATGCCTACTGCAGATGCAACACCGCACCACAGACCTTTGCATTTGTACAACCCTCTATGGGTATTTAGTACCAATAACTTTGCACTTTCTTCAGTTAATTCTAATTGTAAGTAGGCTTGTCTCAAATCCAACTTACAGAATACCGTACTACCTGCAAGATCCGAAAATAGTTCATCTACCGTTGGTAGGTGATAGTCATCAATAATCAATTGTGGATTAACGGTTATACTGAAATCTCCACAAACGCGCACCGAATGTTTTTTTTTTAAATTGGAACTACTGTAGTAGCGTATTCTGAAGTTTCAATTTTTTCAATTATATTTTCTTTTTCCAAAAAATCTAATTCCTTATTCAATAAAGGCAACAATTTAAAAGGGACTGTACGTGCCCTGGCAAAAACTGGCTTGGTATCTTTTTTTTAAAACCAAATTAGCTTGCAAATTTTCAATTTACTCAAATCATCTTTAGTAATTTTATCGTATTTTTCTAGTAATTCTCGAATATTTTCATCAAAATTTTGTACAGACTCTACTTCTTTTATTTCTGCCAAACCTAAAAATACATCTTCATCATTCACTCCAAGTAAGGGGCGAATCCATTCACTGCCCAATAGCGGTTTTCTTCCAATAACAGTTAGATATATATTTAATTTTTACTCTTTACTTTTGTATGAAACATTTACCGTAATACAACCTAAAACGCTTAATATTTTTTTACAATATGTAATCAATCTTACATCTGTCTTCAAAACTCTTGTACCTTTGAAGTATATTCGTGTCTCTTCTTTCCACATGAGGGTGACTGCAGCTCCGCTATCAACTTCGAATTCTATCATGGCTGTATTTGCTTGAACGGTGACGTAGAATTTTTCTCGAAATTCGGGAAGTTCTACCTGTAACAGCTCTTCTACTTCGTGTGCTGAACTATTTTTATTTTTAAAGCAAACTTTACTTAGATGACCTTGCTTTCCGCATGTATTACATTTTATATTTCGTGGCAAGGTACAAACCGGGGCCAAGTGTTTGGTATTACCACACAGGTAACAACAAAAATCACCTTTTTTCCCACGCTTCTGAGAATCAACAAGTGTTTGGTATTACCACACCGGTAACAACAAAAATCACCTTTTTTCCACGCTTCTGAGAACCCGATCCTTGTCTGTCCCGTTGAAATCCGGGAGCCTTCTTATTTGCGTAATTTTGTTTTTTCTTGTATTCTGTATTTGCTGAAAGATTTCCTTTCTTAACACCTACGACATGTACAGAATGTTTATTATTATTATTCTTGTCATTCAAATCCGTATTTTCCTTTTGTGACAATTCCATCGAAGAAGCTATCTGTACGGCTTTATCCAAGGTCAAGTCTTTTGTTTCTAGCAGCCTTTGTTTTACTCGACTGCTTGCTATTCCGTAAATAAATTGATTACGAAGAGCCGTTTTCAAACAAACTCAAAAATTGCATGACTGACTCATCTTCTTTAAACTTGTAACAAAATCTTGAATATTTTCACCTGGTTGTTGTTTTCGACCGTTGAATTTAAAATTTTCTGCAATTTCAATAACTTCTGGCTCGAATAATTCCTTCAGTTTCTCGGTTACGTCATTGTATTTCTGTTTGTAAACATCTGCATCGTCCATGAAATCGCACAACGTCGAAAAATTCTTTGTTCCAATGTAGTGTAATAAATACGGCAGTCGTTCTTCTCCCTCTATTTTCGAAATCAAAAATTATCCTTCTAATTGCTGTAGCCAACCCTTCCATTTGAACTTATCTACTTGAAAAAATTCCTTGTCTGCACTCATGTCTTCAGGGTACAAAAACTTTTTGGTTTATATTAGACGCCACTGTTTACACCACCCGTTTTTCTAAACGGTCACTCGAAATAATGTTCACTTTGTGTATTTGTACGTATGTACAGTTTATATGTTTTTTGTACGCATGTACAAAAAGGTTTTGTGTACACTATGTTACACCGTATATGCCGTATATACTTGTACTGTATTCGTGTGTTTGAATGTGTACTGTGTATTCGACAACGCGTTCACTAGCGAACGCTTATACTTTATGCACTGACACATGCGGAAACTAAAGGTGTGTATCTTCACCACGTACTTCACTGTCTTAACTCTGTCTCTTTTCCGCGCACACAAAACTTGTTTTTCGGTATGACCGGCACAACTTTTTCTTTTGCATTTTTTCTATATTTTTTTTTGCGATTATGCACCATCCTCGTGCATTTTTTCTAATTTTTTTTTGCGATTATGCACCATCCTCGTCGCCAACTGTTGTATCTGTGGGTTCTTTTAAGTAAAGAAAACCAGATTTTGTTACACAATAACTTCACTTTTATTCACACAAATTGACGAGCGCGTTCATTGCGTCACCCTACTTCTATCACTGTTCGCACAATACTGATCTTAATCACATAATTCTCTCTTTTTGTCTTTGAACTTAACAGCAATTTTATGTCGACTAAAGCTCCCGGCTCTCCCGGAATCTTGTCCATTGAGATTGGATCTCGAGTGGTACTGTTGCATCCCAGTCGAGCTTGAGGATCTATAGATTCTTGAGAATAATCTTTGCTCGGATGATAACGGGAGCTCATCTCGGACTTTTGCTAGTCCTAGTTGCGAGGCTAGTTTATTGGCTATGAAGTTGAGCTGCTAGCCACAGTCTAACACGGCACGACACCTTTGTAACTTTCCATCTGCATTGCAACACGCTATGCGAAGTATTTAAGGTTATATCCGCTGCCCATGTGGTGGCACTCTTCACCACCTCGTTGTCTGAAGAGGAGCGTTGGTTAACGATGCCCGATGTTTGAGTTGTGCTCTGCGGAGTAATGCTGGATTGCCTCTCTTGCGATTGTTGATTTGTAATCCACCGGCCTGAAGTAGTCGGATAAAGTAACGTGTGGTGTTTCCTTGAGCACTTCTTGCAGCTACTGGCTGGACAATTGCTGACAAGGCTGTTGTAACTGGCAATTGTAACACAGGTTTTTGTCTCGTATTATCTGCGCTCGGATCTTAACGCTCTGAGATGAAAATGTACTGCATCGGTGTATCCATTGTGATTGGTTGCAAACCGATCACACTTCAGTTCCAGGGGTTGGGACAAGTGAGGATGGTTTGCCCGTTCTTGAGGAGGCAATGGATGGCGGTCAGCTCCCTGCAGCCTAGAAATCGCATTTCCAGGAACTTGAGGAAGCTCTGCATTGTGTCTATTTCTCGTGACCTCTCCAGCTTTTGTTCGTAGAGCAGCAACGTATTCCTGCTCAGTTTGTTCAGTAACAAATGCAAAAGTAGAGAGTCCCACGAGATTATGGAAATCCCCATGTGTTTGAGTCCAAGAAGGCACTCGTTAGTGACGTCGTAAATTTGATTGCCGATATGGATTCGCTGTGCAAAGCTGGCTGCAAGAATAGCTTTTTCAATAAGCTGTTGACCAGCAGACGTTGGTTGCCGTACCGATCATTCAGAATGGTCTACGCATCGTTGTAATTTCCGTCGGAGATTCGCAGATGCTGGATCAGTCGTTTATCTTCACCAAATAGATGGACGAGCAAATAATACATCCGTTGTGAAAAACTGATAGGTTGACAATAGACCAGCTGCTTGTAGAGCTCTTGAAGTGTGTCCACTGATGGTAATCCCCGTCGAAGATGGGCAGCGTTAGCTTGGGCAACTTTATTAGCTCAGCAGCTATGCGCGACGTCTGGAGTTGGTGACCCAACCGGTGGAGATAAGACGACGACTTCTGCTGCTAATTTCTGAAGCAGTCCAGTAGCTCAACCTGCATTTGATTGAACTCGTCAGCGCTATGGACCATGGCTTCGACTTCGTCTGATGCAGCGCTGTCCCGAATGTCACTGTCGTTTTTGGAGAGCTGCTGGTGGTAACCCTCTATCAGCTGCAACGTAAGCTGATAGCATGATTCTAGATGCTGCTGTGACGACTTATCATGAACATCTCGTAGAGCGAAGCGTCTGTCGTCGAATCGATTTGATGACTGCTGCATCGGTCTTCACATCATCAGTGTCCGTGACCCTGAACCTTTCAGGGCGAACTGGTGAAGTCTTGCGAACGCGAGGTGGGCCGAGTGTAGAATAATAAGAGTGAGAAATTGAATATTGTTCATAGAATTCCATTGTGTTTTGAATCCCCCAGGGCTATTTCTATTATTTAGGTTTTTGATAAGTTTCCAAAAATCATTTTCCTTCCTACTCATGGCTGATTTAACGAGCTTATCATTCCAGGATTTGTTCTTTTCTTCTCTGACTACTTGAATCCATTGTTGTTTGGCTTTACATAAATCATTGAATACTTGTGGCGTTCTCTTGACTAGAAACCATCTTGTCAAACCTTTTTTGAGATTCCAGGCATTTTGAAGGGTCTCATTCCACCAGCTCTTAAGTTTAGGATTGATTCTATTGATTTCAATTGTAGAGTTTTCTCGGATGGGCTCCATAATGGAAATTATTGCATTAATGTCACGAGGGAATGAGTAATCCGAAATTTTGGCTTTTAATTTTTTTGAATTTATTTTGGAAACAGAATCTGGTTTAACTTTGGACTTGAAAGAAAAGATGATTGGTAGATGGCCACTATTGCTAATGTCATTTACATAGGTTGCCCATTTCATTTTTTTTAAGATAAAGTTTGAAAAAGCTAGACAAATGAAACGATGAATACAGTGCATGAATGAAAATTAAACTAAATGACAGCTCAATTTTTGATAAAAATAAAAATCTATAAAATTAAAACTACCAATTATTAAAATAAAAGAAAGTAAAATCAAAATTAATCTAACTTCATAAGAAATAGCATATATATATATATATATATATATATATATATATATATATATATATATATATATATATATATAATATAATAATAATATATATATATATATATATATATATATATATATATATATATATATATATATATATATATATATATATATATATATATATATATATATATATATATATATATATATATATATATATATATATATATATATATATATATATATATATATATATATATATATATATATATATATATATATATATATATATATATATATATATATATATATATATATATATATATATATATATATATATATATATATATATATATATATATATATATATATATATATATATATATATATATATATATATATATATATATATATATATATATATATATATATATATATATATATATATATATATATATATATATATATATATATATATATATATATATATATATATATATATATATATATATATATATATATATATATATATATATATATATATATATATATATATATATATATATATATATATATGTATGTATGTACCCAGCAAAAAATTTTTATAAGTCATATAAGGCTAATGAAAACACACAAGTCTACGTGGAGCATGTGAAATAACTTTGTCATGTGACAATCTAATATTCATTTCATATTCCACAGGGGACTCTCCTGTGGACTTGTATGAAACATAATTTTCTTTAAATAAATTATTAATTATTTTTTTAGCATCTTGGGGTAGTTTGGGATCTATGTCAATCTCAAATTCGGTGGTACCAAAAATTCCTTCAAAATCAAGGTTATATATATACAGTGACGGCTCGTCAGGGGCGGCAAGGTCGGCCCGGCCGTACCAAAATAATTGACTAATGACACCCCAAAATAATAAAAATAAATAATTAATATTAAGTAGTTAACTACTAAACATTGATTTCTCTCATCTCAGAAGAATCTTTAATTCGTCATCAGCCGCGTCTACAAGCCCGGATTCAAATAGTAAATAGATCGAAATAGTCGAGTCTAAATGGGTAAACAGCCCGTTGCGTTTCGTCTGCTTTGATTTCAATGCTGCTTCAATTTTGATTCGAATACGCGCAATGAACAATTTATCCAGCATATACATTTTTCATACGACCTGCATACGACGGCCAGTCTTCAAAATCTACACTCAACATTCATACGCTCAACGTATACGCTCAATCATATGTATGTACATACGACTGCAATGCATCAACCATCGAAACGGCCGGCGGCCGTATCATATCCAGCAAGTACAAGCGAGAATCGAAGGCACGGCCGAACCTGCGGCCCATAGTAAACTGGCCGAGTCTGACTACAGTCTAAGCAACTCAAAGCTTCTCAGGCAGCCTGCATTCTGTGCTTCATTTCAATACTAGCTTTTTAGTTAGGTGTTATGTATCAAATTTCGTACTGATATACAGACCGGGTAAAGCAAAAATGGCAAAAATTGCCAGCGGCCAGCCGCAAACTGCTTAAGCTCTGTTTAAAAGCAACAGGCATCGTACATGCTCCGTTATAGTACGCTAAAGTCAGTGTTAGGATGCTTTATGTTTCTCAAGAGATGTAAAATAGCATTGTATGAAGAATGCCTAGTGTTTGGTAGGGTAATAAGACGATGGTAGTAGTAAAATAGAAAAAAAATATGCTTTTTGAATTGGTTTTGTGTTTTGATTAGGAGACTGTGGCTATTATAGAATTGATTTGTCAGTGCGAAAACAGTTTTTCGAAAATGTGTTTTATTGAAGAGATGGTAATGGAAAAGCTGAAATAATGCAGGTAAAAAGATGCTACCGTAAATCATCTTTTTATAGACGAATTAATTCATAAGGAATATAATTTAATGAAAAAATATGAGAAACTTAATCGAAAGGAAAACTTGATAAATTCGTGCGTAGTATTTTATGATTAATGTTCGTGGTATATTCGTGTAGTCCGTAATGAACAATATTTGGTGTACGCTTTAATTTTGAAACCTAATCATCGATTTAGCTCGACAGGGAAAAATAATTTAAAGTTTCAATTGCAAGTTTCTTTTTAACTTAAAATGCATAAAAGTTTGCATAAGGAATAATATGCGATTGTCATTCATAGCAGTGTAACGAAAATTAATTGAAGATAAATGATAATTTTTGTGCTGAAATAATCGATGATATCGCTGTAATTCAAATAAAAGATTGAATATACAAAGTAGTATTGCTTTGTATATACTTTTGGGAAAAAAATCAACTTTGATTTGTTGTTTTCTTTTTGAAAAGTACTTGACACTTTTAATTCCTATGAGACGATGTAAGTAGTTAACAAAAATGTAATCTTATAAAATATAGCTTCCCTTTTGGCCGACCCAAATTTTTATGTTACGAGCCGTCACATATATATATATATATATATATATATATATATATATATATATATATATATATATATATATATATATATATATATATATATATACATATATATATATATATATATATATATATATATATATATATATATATATATATATATATTTATATATATATATATATATATATATATATATATATATATATATTTATATATATATATATATATATATATATATATATATATATATATATATATATATATATATATATATATATATATATATATATATATATATATATATATATATATATATGTATGTATGTACCCAGCAAAAAATTTTTATAAGTCATATAAGGCTAAGGTATCAATAAGGAATCTATACCCAACAAAAAAAAATACAACTTATAATTGCCTTATTACGAAACTTATATAAGCCTTACTAAATTATAGTAATGGGTAAAGAATAAGTGATTGATCTGTCTCTGATGCGCATTCATATTTTCCGTGAAACGTACTGGTTGCAGTCGCCTTTAATCGATGCGCAGAGAAAGTGTTTATTTACAAAAGTATCGTTTGTTGTATCTGTTGTGCGTTGATTGCATCGCGAGTGTTATTAGTGCGTAATAAATATTGAAGCTGGTAAGTTAAAATATATTTTTATGCATTAGATGCTTCACAGAGGCATGATATTCCTGGTATTTTGAAAGTACAGGATCGTGTGTTGAAAAATATAATCAATGTCATCGTTGAATGAACATTATGAACGGCTTTGTGCATTAAAAAATTTTTTATAAAACTCTAAAATTGCTTTGAAGCTTGTGCTTATTGTTAGAATTAAATTTTTCAAATTAAAGGAAAGCAAAAAGGAAGTTAATGTATTTTATATACTGATTTGCACGTGACGATCAAACTTAACGGAACATGAGCATAAAAATTGAACCATTTTACATTTTGTCGTAAAAATTCTATTCATGATGCAAACGAATTTTTAAAATGAAGATCTTTTCTGCTCATTCGCAGCATAAATAGCATTTCTACGGCAAAATGTGGAGAATGTAAAATGAATCAATTTTTGTAGCTTTATGATTATGCTCATGTTCTTTTAAGTTTGATGGTCTCCTCGCTTAAACTCTTATGCTATATTTCGAAAGAATTTTGCTTGTGAAGGTGGTATAATACACCGCAATTAATTACAACGTTTTAACTTCATTTTATAATTTTACCATTAAGTGAGAAAGACGAAGTCAACTTATTGCCTAAAAAATACCTTTTGACGCACGTATTGGCGAAATATTATATGTGAAAAACAGGTACCAATGATAATATTCAAATATAAGCTCTTATCTAAAGTTTTGTTTCCAGGTATTTGAAACTATAATAAGCGTTACATTGCTGCGCCACTTTGTGAATTTAGAAATTAGTATAAGGGAAAATATTTTTCACAATGTCTTCTCAATATATGGTATGGGCTATTCTAAACGTCACTACAAAAGGCTTTTTCGACAATCAGAAGAAATAATTTTGAAGGCAAATAGTCAAAATAAAGAAGTTAATGCAATAAAAGCAAATAAATATGGTTTTTTAAACATACAACATTCTTCAGAAGCGGTTAATTCAGAGAATAGCTTTGAAGAGTACGAAGCGGACGTGAAAATTGGGATAAAGAAAGGAAAAAACCGTCTTGATCAGCGCCGTCATGTTTCCAAAAACAAAAAACATAATATAAATAATTAAATAAAAAAATTAATATAAAAATATATAAATAATTTTACTTTCAAACAAACCGAATATCATAAGTGTTTAATGTTTTTTTCTTTTGTTAACTTTTTGATAAATGAAGTTGAAATATTTATACCATTTTTGAATTAATAAAGCGTTTGTTTAATATTTGAAGAGCAATTCTGTTATTATATCGATGTCTTTGAATAAAAAGAACAATATCTACCATTTAATTATTAAG
Organism: Nemotelus pantherinus; assembly: GCA_963978885.1. NCBI lineage: Eukaryota > Metazoa > Arthropoda > Insecta > Diptera > Stratiomyidae > Nemotelus > Nemotelus pantherinus. Next base: position 117,059,008 of record OZ022264.1, read on the forward strand.
ATGTGTAAATGATTCGTAAACATTTTTAAATTATTTCATTTATTCTTATTGTCGAAGAATTTGATTTTATTGACTTGCTAATGCTTCTAAAGAGATGCTTCTAAAAGAATAGCTACATGGTTTATTAATGCTTTTAATAGAATAAATACATGATTTTAAAACGGGGGAACAAAATTTACAATGTTGAAATTGGCACACATTAAATACAATCCATTATATAATGTTTATTATAATCCTTATTTTAATGTTGACAATAAGCTGAATATCAGGGGAGTGTACTGTAAACCTTATGCCCAATGACATCGCCTGTGCTTTGCTCAGGAATAATATAAGGTATGTTACTTTGAACTTTGAATTCCTTAGCAAAAAGCAACGCATATGACTAAGGAATATTTATCATTACATTAATCCTTATATAACCCATATATTTTTTGCTGGGTATATATATATATATATATATATATATATATATATATATATATATATATATATATATATATATATGTATGTATATATATATATATATATATATATATATATATATATATATATATATATATATATATATATATATATATGTATGTATGTATATATATATATATATATATATATATATATATATATATATATATATATATATATATATATATATATATATATATATATATATATATATATATATATATATATATATATAGATATAGATATATATATATATATATATATATATATATATATATATATATATATATATATATATATAGATATATATATATATATATATATATATATATATATATATATATATATATATATATATATAGATATAGATATATATATATATATATATATATATATATATATATATATACATATATATATATATATATATATATATATATATATATATATATATATATATATATATATATATATATATATATATATATAAATATATATATATATATATATATATATATATATATATATATATATATATATATATATTTACGGAACAGCCTTGCCGCCACCACGCACACACATATCTACAAACATTTCGTATGCAATGCTGCATTCGATGGTCAAATGCATTGCATGGCCATCCGAAAACAGGCTATGTATATGCGGGATGATTAAAATTGAAAATTTTTTATTTGTATTGAAAATTTTATTTGACAAAGTGGTTTCGAAAGCATGCACTGATTCTCATCAGACACCAGCACACAGTGCATACTTGACTGGTGTGACCACTTGCAGTTGGAAATCATTAATTGTTATTTACGCTGGTTGTGACAAATTTTAACATCTCCGACTTATATCCATGGAAATAATTTACTCATAAAGATGATTGATTTGTGATCACGGTACCCTTCTTGTCTATAAATCAGCATAGACAACGTATATCGTGTCTCTAAAGCTTATCAAAGCAGAAAATAATTGATACGGGAAACTCGATCGTTTTGCGGAATAAGCCTCCGAAAGCAGAATCAAATAGGAATTGTTTTCGCGGGATGATCAAAATTGAAAAATTTTTTATTTATATTGAAAATTTTATTTGACAAAGTGGTTTCGAATGCATGCACTGATTCTCATCAGACACCAGCACACAGTGCATACTTGACTGGTGTGACCACTTGCAGTTGGAAATCAGTAATTGTTATTTACGCTGGCTGTGACAAATTTTAACATCTCCGACTTATATCCATGGAAATAATTTACTCATAAAGGTTATTGATTTGTGATCACGGTTCTCTTCTTGTCTATAAATCAGCATAGACAACGTATTTTGTGTCTCTAAAGCTTATCAAAGCAGAGAATAATTGATACGGGAAACTTGAACGATGTTAAAATTAACGATAATCCACACACATTTATTCCAGTTATTTACATTTATTCCAGTGAATTATTTTTTTGGAAATTACGAGTTTTCAATTAAAATGTTTTTTGTTCACTAAATTTTGTTCACTAAATTTTTGTTCACTGTCGATTTCTCTATCGCGTTTCGCGTTATTGCTTTAGTTCCTAAGAACACTTCATGCACTGCCGTCGTGGAAAGACTGACTCGAAAAAACTCCCATCATACCGCTAATCCCAAAAAGCCGTTGTCGCCATCAGCTCCGTTGCATCACTTTTTCTTGCTCTCAGCTGCATGCAGCGCTGATCGGTCGGGAGCATTGACCTACAGCGCATTCGATTTCGATGCAGTCATACAGCTGTCAAGAGCCGACCATTACCACGTGATGCATGTACATGCTCAGCTCCAACCACCGTACGCCGCACCAAAAGCGAATGCACTGCATCGGATAGATGTAAGAGCGAAATCGATATGATTTTCGCAACGGAAAAAAAAAGTTGACGATCAACTGGATGTTGTGTGCGTGCAACAACGTTCGCGAACTTCTTCATGAACTTTCTGCAGCAATATTGCCTTCTCGGTTCCGTCATCCTGCTCGACTCTCTTTCCTTGTGCTTCTGGGCCTTGGGGACTCCCAGGGTGAATGATCATTTCCCTCCCGAAATTCAAAAAGTACGGGGTGACTTTCATATTTTCATGCGTTGAGGTTCTTAGGGCACAGCTAATCTTTGACAGTTCTTTGTCCCATTCTCGATGGTTCTCGGACGTATAAGTTCGAAGGAGGCGCTTGACGTTGGGGTTCACGCGTTCTGCCGGATTCGCTTGGGGATGGTACAGTGCGGTAAACCTTAATTCAATTCCGTGGGTCTCTGCGATCCGTGTGAGCTCTTTAGAACGAAACTTTACTCCGTTGTCACACACAATGACCCGTGGCACTCCAAACAGAAATATAACGTGCTCCTCGAGCAACCGACATACTGCGGCCCCTGTTGCCTTCCGCAAGGGAAACAGTAGTGGCATCTTGGTGGCATAGTCCACCACTGTCAGGATGTAGGCATGACCACGCGGAGATCGTGGTAGAGGTCCCACTTCATCCACGCAGATCATTTCCCATGGAGGAATCGCCTCTTCACTCCTCGACGCCATCTGCCCCATAGGCGACTTCCGCTCCACTTTGACCGCTTGGCAGAATTTGCAGCTCCGGACATACTTCCCCACATCCACTACCATCTTTGGCCAATAGAAGTGTTGTGTCAGTCGATCTAAGGTCTTCTTTATCCCCATGTGTCCAGCAGTGGGTCTGTCATGGCACCGAACCAAAAGCCCTGTTCTCTCGGATGCGGTAACTACCCTCTTCCACCTGTCGGCATTCTGGAGCTCGGGATACCGGCCCTCCACCTGCTTCCATAGCACATCTCCAACAACTTTCCATTTCGGATATTGGTCGGGGTTCCCTCGTACCTTCTCCCTCATGTTCCCATACCACTTATCCTTCTCTGGGTTAGTGGAAACGTAGTCCACGTTAACAACAGCCCGTGAGCTCGCCCGTCTGGAACCAGATGGTCCTACCCCTTTCGATGTACCACTTCGAAATCGAACTGCTGGAGACAAACTGCTCATCTCGCCAATCTTCCGGTTGGATCTTTCAACTTATGTAGCCAAACCAGAGAATGGTGATCGGTAATCACTACAAATCGGATGCCTTCAATATTCGGACGGAGTTTCTCAATAGACCACAACACCCCTAAGCACTCCTGTTCAGTGGTCGAATACTGCCTTTCGAGTTTGGATAGTGACCGACTTAGTTAGCCCACTACCTTCTCCCCTGTTGGATGCGCCTGGCTTAAGACCGCCCTGACCCCCACGTCAGATGCGTCCGTCTGAACTTTGAACGGGAGTTCGAAATCGGGACATGCCAAAATTGGTGCGGTAGTCAATTTCGTTCGACAATCAACAAACTTCCTGCCTTTCTTCAGAACGTCATTAAGAGGTGCCACCAACGTCGCATGGTTAGGTATAAATTTCCGGTACCAGGATACCATACCCAGATATTGCCTGACCTGCTTGACCGAAGTTGGTCGCGGGAAGTCACTCACCGCTTGCACCTTTTCTGGGTCCACGTGGAGGCCCTTGCGTCCACCTGATACCCTAGGTACCGAAGCTCAGCCCGGCAGAAATGGCACATATCTTTCGACACCCGTAGATCCACCTCCCTCAGACGACAGAAAACCTCGCGCAGAATCTCGATATGTTGCTCGAATGTTTGAGTTACTACAATAATGTCGTCGAGGTAAGTGAAAACATATGGCTCTAGTGCTGGACCCAACACCGTGTCAATCAGGCGTTGCCATGTCGCACCCGAGCAGTGTAGACCAAATGGCATTCTCAGAAAGTGAAAAAGACCTCTTCGTGGCACGGTGAACGCAGTATATTGCCGTGATTCTTCCGCCATTGGTACCTGTCAGTACGCTGACTTGACGTCTAACGTTGACAGGTATTTCGCATTCCGCAATTTATCCAAGGTCGTCGAAATATAAGGCAGAGGGTAGGCATATTTTCCTGATACCGCGTTTACTTTCCTGAAATCTACGCAAAACCGGTACGACCCGTCCTTCTTGCGCACCAGCACAATCGGCGACGACCACGAGCTTGACGATGGCTCGACCACTCCCATCCTCAACATCTCGTCCAACTCAACGTTGATTTGTTTCTGCACCGCTGGGGAGACAGGATAGTACCTCTGCTTAATTGGACTAGCTGTTGTATTAATGGTATGCCTGACGTACTTCGCTCAATCCAGACCGTCACCCATTAATCTGAACTGCTCCTCCAACAAACTTTGCAGGATTCCTGACTCATGTTCTGATAAGCGGGACTGACTCCGCAGCGCTTTCCTTGGCACCTCTACAGCCGATGCAATTGAATCCACTGCTGTCCCTGCATGTCCAGGACAACCCCAAAACGCTGCCAAAAGTCAATTCCGAGGAACACTTCTTGCGGGATGGATGGTGTGACCAACGTCTCTAAATCATGCACCCTACCGTTCAAGGTGAACGTTAGCTGTCCTGATTCCTTTTCACCAGTGCAAAGTCCACCATTGGCTGGCTATCTTCCTGCTGCGGCCTTGTCGTAGTGCCTACCTGACCGCCTAGTGGGCACGACGCTCGTTTCCCGAAGAGCTGAGATTAAGTCGAGGTCCTGACCCTTGCCCCTGGCTTCGATTCCGACCATTTGGACAGGCGGACCTCATAACACCTCGACGACCACATCCAAAACAGCGACGAGGCTCCGGACAGTCCCTCGACATATGTCCTTCCTTCCTGCAGTTGCAGCACTGAACCCTACTCGATTCTGCCAATGCTGAAATTCGTTCCACGCTTCCGGAGCTAACATATGCGAGGTCTGGTTCGAGACAGCGCCTTGACCGTCTGTTAGGGGGCACGAACGCCACCACCGATGCCCTTGTGGCATCCAGAGTCCGGCTCTTCTTTACTAGCTCCACGACAGATGTCATTGGAGTCAAGCACAGCTGCTGTTGGTAAAACGGTGCTATGTTTCTCCGCAGCAGGCGTAGTTTTTCTTCTTCTGAGCAGCTCATTTCTAAACGGTTGAAAAAGCGTTCCATAATAACCACGTAGACCCCTATCGATTCGCTTTCACACTGAGTCCCCCTCCGAATTTCTTCCCATAGACGGTCCTCATAATCGGATGGCAAAAACTCCGCATTCAACTCCCTCACCAACTCGTCCCAGCAACTGACCAAGTCCCGGTTTGCTCGGACCCAAATTAGCGCTCGCGAGTCGGAGAGGTCTACTGCTGCTCTAAACAGTTGAGGTTTAGTGAGTCTTCTTGCCATTCGCAACTCTTCTACGTGCTCTGGGAAAGCATTCACTGATCCTGACGAGTCACCGCTAAATTTTAATCCCCATTTGGCTACTTCTGCCGGACTTCCATACTTGGCGGGATTGTGGCGCGGCTGTGTCTTGAATCGCGTTAGGCTGATCCACCTCATCATCACTGGGCCCCTCGACCTTCTCTACTAGAGCACCCATCGTTAAAATGAGCCTATTGCGCAAGTTCTTCGCTCCTTCCTTCTGCTCTCTCGATACAGCCTGCATATTGATTTTAACTCTCACCTTAACATGTTCTGAAGCTGTCTGATCGGCCGATACTCTCGCCACTAGCTCCTCGATCTCCGCCGCCTTCGCCGATAGCTCCGCGAAATCAGTATCAAAATCAAAGGGATAGTCTGTCTCGATGTATGACGTATCCAGGGCCGTTTCCGCTTTTAAAGTCGCCCGCAGGGTCTTTCTCATGTTATCCACGGTGTCAGCTGGAAACTCTCTAATAGCGAGCTCGTAGACGAGCTCGTCTTTGGACAATATATCTACTAAAATCTTCATCGTAAACTGCACTGACCTGGATGTCTACAGTGAATCTAGAGTAGGAATCGTAGCACGCCTAAGTGATAAGCTATGAGATTTCTAGCGCAACTTTCTACGCTTTCAATTCAAAAGTGCTCCTACGGAAGTTAACGTGCCAACGATCGAAGGAAGAAAAAAACGAGCACTAAACCACCGGAAGTACCCAGACACAACGTACCTCTACCCCGATGAGTACTTTTAGCACAATACCACCCTTGAAAGACCAGACAAATGTCCTTAGCCTCTTCACCAACAAATCCCCGTAGCTACACTCAATCACTCCAAACTTTGTCTGTTTTCTCTATTGGTTAGATTCTATCACACACGCTAAATTCGATATATTTCTTTATATTTCTTCACTTACCCTCGCTCCAATTCAAATTTATTCCACACTACAAATACCGCATTCACTTTTTCCAGAACTCAATTATGTATGGAGCTAAAATCAATTTTCAGTATGATATTCGATAAAATTCCCTTTTACGCCAATGAATTCTATTACAAACGTAGTTTCCAGAAGATATTTTGCGGAAAAGATTTTTCTTTGTTGCAAGTTATCGGATCACACATTCAGTTTTCCTATTCCTACTGGTATTCCCACTATTTGGGACTGGGTATATTTAATGTTTCCCTATCAAGCAGGAACACCCGAACACTATCAGCTCGGTTAAACTCGGCCACTGGCAACCTAAACCGCGATCAGCGAGCTGAAACAAAACCTGCCGAACTCTCGAACTTCTGCTCCAGGAATCGGTACACTAACACACTCATATAAATTTTCTTATTTATCCATTCTCTTCCATGCACTGTAACACCAGAATTCAAATTGTTTTGTGGGAATTGAAACTGTTTAATATTTGTTTTTTTTTTTAAAGAATTCCAGTTATTTATGAAAGTCTATACGTAATATTTATAAATCAAATCTGAAAACTTCAATTCAGCTATCCAAAAACTTTCCTTTCCTACTCAAGAAAATTTACTTTCAGTCCCACAAGTGCGGAAC
>OZ022264.1:117071289-117086289 GCA_963978885.1 Nemotelus pantherinus
GACGAGTACCAAATAAGATCATTAGATATAAGAAACGAAAATATTGACGAACAATTAAAGAGCATTGACGAAAATTGTTGCGATGCTGGAACTAAAAACAATTATTAAACACCAAGAAAAGATGTAAATAAAATATCACACCTCAGCAGGCCGCGACGTCGCAACGGGTGACAGTTGTAAAGCAACTGTCAGGCGAGCCATTCCATTGTTATGTGTTCCATAATATGGCCGAAGGATAGATTTACCAGCTGAGTGTGGTGTTCCGGGACTGTACAATGGAATTGGTGATGCCCTATTGGTGTGTAAAATGTGTCATACGGGAAGTTGGGAAAAGAACCGCTTTTGCGGTTCATGAAAAAAAAATTTCTCGAAGGAGAACAAAGGTTGGCCTCTCTGATTGTAACCGTCGAGGTGAAAAGTCGTAAAAATTTTTGAACTAAATAAAGGGGAATTTATACCAATATGTAGCAGTTGTAAAGTTGAATTATAAGAACTGTAAAAACAATTTGAGTTTGGGGTCAATATTTAAAAACTATTGCGGTGAAAATGGCAAGTGCACCATTCAGGAGTTGACTCCCAAGAATCATTTGGCATGCAGCAAAGCAGTTGGCAAAGAAGATCCCTGGTAACCTATAAGCGTTTTGGGTCGAGACGGAGTGGGTAATTCTTATTAAAGGAAGATCGAAGGCTGGAAAGCGAATATTCCCAGCAACTGTAGTATCGGTTCACAGATAAGTAGCGGAAGGTTTAAAAAGAAAAAAAAATAACGAAAGAAAACAATTCCAAATGACCAAAGCTAGTAATTAGCCGGTAAAGATTTGCGGTATAAACAGAACTTAAGAATTAAATATATTTTTGATAAAGTATGATATTGTAGTTTAGACTAACGAAACACTACTTTATTCTTATACTTAATTTCTACTACTAACAATTTAATTCAAAATAATTCGAAAAGGTTCGCTTGCTTTCTCCTCTCGCGATAGTAGTGGTGCAACTAGTGTTAGTGCGCCACACAGCTCCCCTTCTAATAGCGGAGTCGTTTAGGAAAATGAACTCTCCGACCAGACCGGGTTGATCTTTCCGGTTGTTGCATATTTTTTGTTTTCGCATCAGATTTTCCCGTTTCGTCGTTGGATAATAAGTAGGCCGGTTTCAGGCGATCAATACTAACAGTATTTGGTTTACCATCGATATTGACTTTGAAAACTTTTTCGCCGCTTCGTATGACGTTGTACGGGCCCTTGTAAGGTGCTTGAAGTGGCGTTTTGTGAGCGTCGTCTCGAATGAAAACATGTTTAGCATCTTTTAGATTGGGGTGTACGAAGATTTTGGGTCTACCATGATAGGTTGGCTCTCGTGGTCTGATGTCACTCATTATGCGTTTGAAATTCTTTAAGAATTCACTGTCGACGGGACTGCTGCGTGGTTCTTCGAAGAATTGGCCAGGCAAGCTTAGCGATTTTCCATAAGTAAGTTCGGCTGGCGAAGCTCCAATGTCGTCCTTGATAGCTGCTCGTAAGCCTAGGAGTACTAAAGGGAGCTCATCAATCCAGTTGCTTGTAAATTTCGCTTTTAATGCAGTTTTAAACGAGCGATGCCATCTTTCAATCATCCCGTTGGCCTGTGGATGGAATGACGTGGTTCTCAAATGCCGTATTCCTAGCGTGTTATTGAGTTGGTTGAAAAGTTGGCTTTCGAATTGTTTGCCTCGGTCGGTCGAAATACGAAGTGGAACGCCAAAGCGTGAAATCCATCCAGAAATGAGGGCTTTAGCTACAGTTTCAGCTGCAATATTTGTCAACGGAACAACTTCGGGCCACCGTGTGCTTCGGTCGATCATCGTGAGTAAATACGAGTACCCTCTCGATTCAGGTAGAGGTCCAACGATGTCTATATTGATGTGGTCAAATCGATTGCAATTTGTTTCGTAGGGTGTAACTGATGCTCGTGAATGCCGTTGAATTTTTGTTTTCTGGCAGGCGATGCAACGTTGTACAAACTGTTTACAAGATTTCCTTAAATTTGGCCAAATGAAACGTTCTTGAACTAATTTAGTTGTAGCACGGATACCGGGATGGCTTAGGGAGTGTAGTTTCTCTAACACTCTGAAACGAAATTCATTAGGAATATAAGGTCGAATTCGTGTACCTGAAACATCGCAGATTATTGTTGAGTTGCTGTTTGGAATTATAACTGATTTAAGTAATAATGACGTCTTCTTGCCGGTTCCAGATAACATCTCTTTCAATTGATTGTCGGTTCTTTGTGCCTCAGCAATTTTGTGAAAATCAATCACGTTTGTAGCTACTAGCTCGATTCGGGAGAGTATGTCAGCAACCAAGTTCTGCTTACCAGGTAAATGGACAATCTTGGTCGTAAACTGGCTGATGTAATGCAACTGCTCGATGCGTCGTGGAAGCTCTTTATGTGGTTTCTTGGTGAACGAATGTGACAATGGTTTATGGTCACAATATACTTCAAAATTTCTTCCTTCAAGTATATACTCGAAATGTTGTATTGTGCGGTATATTGCCAGTAGCTCTCGATCATACGTAGGATATTTTACTTCATTTGGTTCAAGTTTTTTTGAAAAAAATCCTAAGGGTTTTAGTTGTCCACCTTGGATTTGATGAACAACCCCTCCAATGGCGGTTGCGCTTGCATCTGTTGCTACAATTAGTTTAGCATTCGCCATTGGATGAACTAACATTGCTGCATTCGATAGTGCTTGCTTGTATTCATCAAATGCTTTGGACGAGTCTTCGCTCCATTCTATTTTCTTCTTATCATTTTTTTTATTCCCTTGAATAAGTACTTGTAGTCGTCTCTGTATCTCTGCCGCTTTCGGTATAAAACGGCGATAAAAATTAATCATTGCTAGGAACTTGCGTAGTTCCGACACTATTTTTGGTATTGGAAATCGATAAATCGCGTTAATCTTTTCGGGTAACGGTTTTATTCCTTCTGGGCAAACCAAATGTCCTAAAAAATGTATTTCTTTCTTCGCGAATTCACACTTTTCAGGGTTTATTTTGAGTCCGTATTCATTAAGTCTTTTGAAAACCGTTCGTATATGGAAAATATGTTCATCAAGGTTTGCCGATGCAATAAAGATATCGTCGATGTATGGGAATACAAAATCAAGTCCACGAAGAACTTCATCGATCAGTCTTTGAAACGTCTGTGCCGCATTTCACAAACCAAAAGTCATATAAAGAAATTCATACAGTCCGAACGGAGTAATAATAGCGGTCTTATGAATGTCTTTTTCTTCCATAGGGATTTGGTGGAAGGCTTTTCGTAGATCGATTTTCGTAAAAAAATTCTTCCCGTATAAATTGTTTTGGAAATCGCGTAGGTGTGGTACTGGATACTTGTCCACAATCGTTTTCGCATTTAAAAACCGGTAATCTCCGCATACGCGCCATTCACCGTTTGCTTTTCTTACCATATGCAGAGGCGATGCAAAGTTACTTTTTGATGGCCGACAAATCCCTAATCTTAAGAGCTCATTAAACTCGGCTTTTGCCGCAACCAGCTTATCTGGGGCCAAACGACGCACACGAGCTGTCACTGGTGGACCGAATGTTTGTAAATGATGCGTAACACTCGCCTTTTCTTTTAGTTTCGATGACGGCCTATCGCTCAAAAGCTCCTCAAAACCATCAAAAAGAAAAGCATATTTATTATCGATACTAAAACATGATACCTTGGGCATTTCGATTGTTCGAAGTGTTCCTTTTGACGTAAGACCAGTATTACGGTCAATTAATTGCTTTCCTCTGATGTCCACTACCAAACCGTATTCGTGTAAAAAATCCGCTCCTATAATTGATGCTGTGACGTCTGCTACGGTAAACCGCCACGTGAAGTTGCGTCGAAGGTTCAAACTTATTTCTAACAGCTTGGTTCCATACGTACGAATTCGAGATCCATTTGCTGCATAATAGCGTACGCACACATCATCGTCGTCGTTGCTCCCGTCTATATTGGCCTTGTATCGCATTGCTTGTGTAGGTGTAAGTATTGAGTGATCAGCACCCGAATCTATCAAAAATTCTCTCCCGCATCGCTTATCATAAATGAACAGACGTTTTGTTGAATCACCACTGAGTGTCGCCGTCTGTTCCGACACTCGATTTATTGATTTTTTGCTGTTGTATAGTTACATGGCTCGCGACAGTGTCGAGCTTTGTCATCGAATTTGTAGTGGTACCAACAGAGTTCATGTTCATTTTTTTTATCATTTTTCAAACTAATACTCTTGCTCCTCGAGTTACTTCGACTTCGATTTTTCGGCGTGTCATCACGACGAGAAACATGCTTACTTCTTTCTAGAGCAATAATACGGTCTGAAAGATTTTTGATCGCGCTTGCAATTTTTTCGAGCCCTGCTGATATGCCGTTCTCCTCGTCTTCAATGGATGAAACGCAAAACCTGTCAGACACTTCCCACATTTTGTCAGCCATTTTCGCAAGATTATCTAGGCTATCCTTAGAGGCTGATAAAACAGCACGTGATGATGATGGCAATCGTTGAATCCATAGTGTTTTAATAAGTTCGTCAGAAACAGATTCGTCTGCCAACGATTTCATGTGGTGCAAATATTGTGATGGCTTTTGATCACCGATTTCAGTATTTGAAATTAACTTCCGAAACTTCTCGGTTGCACTTTCTGCGTAAATGCTGATCAAGGCAGATTTCAATTTCTCATAGTGACCTTCCATAAATGGAGATTTGATTATATCTTTCACTTGAGATGCCGTTGTACAATTCAAAATCGACACCACATGCACAAATCTGGTTTTTTCATTAGTAATTTTGCGAGCCGCAAACTGCGATTCGATAACTGTGAACCACAAATCCGGATCGTTCTCGTAAAATGCTTGCATTTTTACTTCTGTCACTGGGAAAAAATGGGCATCTGATTGCTGGTTTTGTATGTTCGATGGTCCATCTTGCTGCTGACGAATTTGGCTCAATGAGGATTGGAGCTCTTCAATTTGATTTCGAAGCTCTTCCATGTTATCGTTGCACACGTCGTCTTCACCACTTTTAAACGCAGATGATAATGGAATTTCGATCCGACCGTCTGGTGTATATTTTACACTCATTCGAATGCTACTTTTCTCGGGGTCACCACTTGTAGTTTAGACTAACGAAACACTACTTTATTCTTATACTTAATTTCTACTACTAACAATTTAATTCAAAATAATTCGAAAAGGTTCGCTTGCTTTCTCCTCTCGCGATAGTAGTGGTGCAACTAGTGTTAGTGCGCCACAATATGATATATTTTCCATTTCTAAATTGGAATTCAGTAGACGGGATGTATTCACCTAACTTGTTAAGCATCTAGTACCAATTCTGTGCTAATGTAATATCATTTTCACACCTCATAACTGAATATCACTATTAAGTTTCATTAAATTTGGGTAGAGCCGATAGCTTATGAAAAAAAAAAAATAATACCGAAAATCATGAAAATCATTTGTCACGATGCATGTAAACCAAATCCGGCCGGAGTTAGGTAAAGATTTAATTGCGAATGTACGTTCTAATATATTTAAAAGATCCTTTCTAATTGAAACTGAATTGCAATATAATTTTTCAAAGATACCGTTTATTTGTCTCTAGTAATTGGGTTTTGTTTGTATGGAAAATCTTTGGAATCATTAATAAATATGTATAATCTGGAGTAGTTTAAAATTTTAAAATGGTGATTCATTTCCTGTTTCGTCAGATTCCTGTGGAAATTTGTGTGTGTGTGTGTGTAATGTCGTTTCAGGACAGACTTAAAGTGTCGATATAGCGTGCGTAAGACGAGAAGAGTATCAGCCCGAAACTCACGACCAAAAAAAAAAGAAAAAGAAAAAATTCATGCTGCCCTGGCGACTGCTCGATAGCAGAAGCTAGAGTGCAACAATTGGCGCCCAAGCAAATTGGCTATACGGTTTTGAGCTTGATGATATTTCACTTTACAGTTTTGCTCTTCGGCTGAGGTGGCAAATGTTCAATCAGAGCATTATGTTACCTCAGTCATATATTTTTTTTTCTTTCTTTCTGTGGCTGTAGCTGGCATTAAAAATCAATAAGTGTGAAATCGTATCATTTCCATCGTATCGAGCGGTCGTCAGTGTGGCATTGACGCCCGGCTCATGCTATTGTCCTTGTTTTATGTGTGTGACAGAGTGTGTTTCGTTATTTATTATCCAAATTTTTGCGGTTGTAAGATCACCCTCAGCATAGTCAACGATAATATCTTCTATTAAGTAGAATAGCTCTCGTGAAAGAGATAATTTGAATTTTTCGTAACTTTGGGAAGACATTTGTTGAGATGCCCGCTGGTCTAGTTCGGTGTTTGTCCACCAATATATATGGTGTTGTTCATTTACAAGAACTGGCTCGAACAGGACTCGAACACATGAGCAGAGGGACATCTCAAGACAACCGCAAGAGATTTGTAATTCCTTAAATTTCCCAGTCCCATTTTATCATTTTATGTAATATTTCAGTCCTTTTCCTTTCCCTTATTTTAATCCTTTGCTGATGAGACGGGGGAAGAATCATCATTTTAATTATGGTTGATACATTTGGAATCTTGAATTTTCTGACTTTTCATTCATACAATTATATTAAGTGTCATTCATATATATTTCATTTTAAATATTCTGCAAATTTATCAATATTTCACTGCATCGGAACTTAGGAGCGAATGGTATAACTTTCTGATTGCAACATATTAATCTGCCATTCATAAACGTAACAAATTTAAGAATTACAGAGAAAAACTATTATTTTTGTTACGTGAATACTGTTGATGGTCGTTGGTTTTGTCCTGTGGAAATCCAAATCATTAGTTTCAGAAATTGAATTTCAAAAGAAGTTTTTACCTTTTCTTTTTTTTTCTCGCGTTCCTGTCCAGACGAAGGACTCCATATTTTATTTATGCGGGAAAATCCTTCTTGTTTTAGTGGATTTTAATAGAAAAACATCAACTTCGTGATTGATCATTGCATATATACTAGTTGTTTGCAATATTCATACCGGCTTCTTTTCTTCTTTCTCCTGCAATTGGATAATTTCAGTACACGTACTATTTTTATTTATATTTTTTTAATAACAACTCATTGTTAGCGAGTAGTTAAATTTAAAGTGAATTTTATTTAGTTAATTTTAGTTATAGTTACTGAGTTACAGTTTGAATTTAAGGATTTACTTCAATTTGAAATTTGAAGTAGCAGATTTATTAGTTGTGTGTTACAATGCGTCGACGTTCTAGTAGCTGGGATCCTAGCTACACACCTTTTCATCGTCAACTGGAGAGGCTGAGTATATCGCCAGTCAAGCGCAAGAATGTGCAGAATCTCTCCACTCCTGCTTCACATACTACTATACGTCCAGCAGATATTTCACGGATAGAAGAGACTAGTCCACCAATGCCTGAACTAACACTTCAAGAACCAGCGTCTCATGATCAGCCACGCGTCTCCTTTAAGCTACAAGCAGAAACATTAAGTAAGACCAGTTGTCGATTACCATTATCCAAATGGAATTTAAGTTTTGATGGATCTGCTGACGGTTTGGGAGTAAAACAGTTTTTATTTAGAGTACTCTCGTTAGCCATTGACTATAATATTGGATCTGCAGCCTTAGCGACAGATTTTCACCTACTCCTGAAGGGCTCGGCAGCCGATTAGTACTGGCGGTTTCGGGAAATAAATTATCCGCTTTTATGGGATCATTTGCAGGATGAATTTGTAAAAAGATTTGGTTCCTACCGAACAGACGTGGATGTGCGGCGAACAATGGATGCACGCGTGCAGGGGCCTCGAGAGAGATTCCAGGATTATTATGACGCCTTAGAAAATCTATCGTTGCAATTGACAGTGCCACTATTGGAAACGGACTTCCAATGTATCATATATCGCAACATGTCCCCTCCGTTGAGAGCTCACTTGGCAGGGGTGGAGTTTGGAATTGTTAGAGACTTGGTCCGGCGTCGCTGTTTGATAGAGTCAGAGTGGCAAATGTTAGGCATGGAAAACGCTCATCGAGGTAAATTAGTTAACGAAATTGGAGTTCCAGAGGAGGATTTAAGAGACGATTATTTACAATTGAACAATTTATCTGGCTATGGAGCAGCTCGAAACACTTCTTTTTACTCATCTCCTTCTTATTCATGTGATACTCCTAATTATCCAAACACTATGGCAGTAAATAGTATTCAACAGACAAATCAGTTATTATCTCGCGCAGATCGAGTTCATAGAGATCATAGAAAATATAAAGTCTGCTGAAATTGTAAGGACCTTGGGCACTCTTTTGCAGACTGTCCCACACCCGTTCGAGGTATTTTTGCTTCGGTTGTGGAAAGGCTGGTGTGTTAAAGCCGCGATGTCCCCAATGTCAGTCGGGAAACGATCATCGGAACACGAATTTTGCGGGGAGAATGCGTGTTCCCTCAGTCAGTCGCCCTTCCAGACCAGAAATGATCGAGGTGGCTACCAACGTCGATCCCGAATTACGCCGGCAACATTAAATTATCATCATCAACTAATTAAGGACAGCACTGGAGTTCGTGTGCAACGTAGGAGACGTTTTGATCGTGCATGGAGGTACTTTGTCCTACGACGCTCCCTTCGACAAGCTTGTGTGGAAACTATCATATCTATGCCTGGTGACAATCGACCTTTTGCAACTATTTTTATCAAAGGGCGAAAGTTGACTGGTTTCCTGGATAGCGGAGCTAGTATCAGCAACTGAGGGGCCGGCAGTTTGGAATTGGTGGAAGAGCTTGGTTTGCACCTGCACAAAATGCAAACTAATGTTCATACCGCATCCGGTGATAAGGCGTCGGTACTCGGTTATGCAAGTACTTTGGTGAGATTCAAGGATAAAACCAGGCCAGTAAAATTTCTTATATGTCCCACCTTGACTAACCCAATTTATTTGGGGATCGATTTTTGGGACACCTTCAGCATCTCTCCTCAATGCTCCGCTATTAATTTACCAATGCAGGATTCTTGCTTCCATCAATTATCTTCCGATGAGAGGCATGAGTTAGAGTTGGTTATACAAAAGTTCCCTTCTTTTAATAAATTAGGTTTAGGCGGAACCGATCTGGTGTCACATTTTCTAGACACAGGTGATGCTCGACCAGTTAAACAGAGACACTATTCAGTTTCACCGGTCGTGCAGAAACTTATGTATGACGAACTCGATCGCATGTTATCGTTGGGGGCTATCGAGGAAAGTAAGAGTTCTTGGAGCTCACCAGTCACTATTGTCAGAAAGCCGGGTAAAGTACGTATGCGTCTGGACGCGAGACGACTAAACGAGCTAACGGTCAAAGATGCCTATCCCTTGCCACTGATCGAAGGCTTATTGGGACGCTTTCTGGCAAATTCCGTTGGATGTGAAATCTCGTGAGAAAACCGCATTCACAGTACCAGGGCGACCCCTCTATCAATTCACTGTCATGCCATTTGGACTTTGTAATGCACCCCAAACGATGTGCCGTTTGATGCATAAGGTCATCCCACACGGGTTGCATGATCAGGTATTTGTTTATTTGGACGATTTGCTGATCACAAGTCCAAAATTTGATGAACACCTCAAATTGCTGACAATAGTGGCAGAGTTATTGCAACAAGCGAGGCTAACCATCAATGTTGAGAAAAGCAAATTCGTCCAAAAAGAAATTCGGTACCTGGGTTATGTAATCAGTGATGGAGTCCTAAAGACAGATCCTGAAAAGGTATCAGGCATCATTGCATATCCAAAGCCTATAACGGTAAAAGACGTGAGGAGGTTTATGGGTATGGCTGGATGGTACAGACGTTTCATCCCGAATTTCGTATCTATTACTTCATCATTGACGGATTTGTTGAAGGGCAAAAAGAAATTCGTGTGGACAGAGGCGGCCAATAGAGCTTTCGAAGAACCAAAAAAACTTTTAGTGTCTGCACCCGTGCTGGCTAATCCTGATTTTTCCCGTCATTTCTTCATTCAGTGCGATGCAAGTGCCACCAGCATCGGCAGCGTACTTTTTCAAAAAGATGATGAAGGTGGAAAGCATCCAATTGCATTTATGTCCGCAAAGCTAAATGCGGCACAACGCAACTACAGCGTCACAGAGTTAGAGTGCTTAGCTGCGGTGCAAAGCATCAAACGTTTTCGGGCATACGTCGAGGGATTGCCCTTCACCGTTATCACCGACCATGCAAGTTTAAAATGGTTGATGGCGCAAAGGGACTTGTCGGGAAGATTAGCGCGGTGGAGTTTAAAATTACAAGGTTTTAATTTCAACATAGAGCATCGAGCAGGCACTCAAAATATCGTACCAGACGCCTTATCACGAGCACGTGACTCCAATGTCGATTTCAGTTTTGCGGTGATCTGCCTTCCCGAGCACCACGAGCGGCTGGGTGATATTCCAAAGCAGGCCTTCCAGGATCCTGATTATATAAATTTAGTTTGACAGTTCCAACAACATCCAGACCAATTTGAAAATCTGTTCGTGACGGACGGAATTTTGTATATTCATCAAGGACCCTCGGGAGGTCTCGATTTGGACATTCCCAGCACAAAGATATGGGTACCAGAGGGATACCGACAGACGCTGTTAACTCGCAGCCATGATAGCCCTATGGGGTCGCATTGTGGTATTCGGAAAACGTTGGAAGTATTAAAAAGATATTTTTACTGGCCCCGGCTTCGTCAGGACGTGACAAATTATATCAACAAATGTCAAACCTGTAAGCAAATTAAATCACCGAATGCTACAATGAGACCACCCATGGGTGCCGCTAGAGCTACCGACCGGCCTTTGCAGCGTCTGTTTGTGGACTTTATGGGCCCATATCCCCGGTCAAAAATTGGAAACACTCAGTTCTTGGTGGTGCTTGATCACTTTACAAAGTTTGTATGGCTCAAGGCGTTACCTAAGGCTACAGCGGAACTGGTTGTAAAATATCTGAAGGAAAACATCTTTCTTACCTTTGGTGTACCCGAAACCCTTCACACAGACAACGGTGTCCAATTTACCTCCAGGGTTTTTTCGGAGTTTCTGGCGAAACATGGATTAAAACATTGTCTCACACCCTAATATTCACCTCAGGCTAACGCTTCCGAAAGAATCAATCGATACATTCTCGCTGCAATTCGGGCCTACATAGGAGACAACCATCGGAATTGGGATGCTAACCTTTCAGAGTCGTGTGCTGCATTTCGCAATGTGGTACATGAATCTACAGGATTCTCACCTCATTTTCTGATGTTCGGCTATCAACCTATACATCAAGGTTCCGAATATGCCTTACTAAAATCTTTACAAGCTTTTGAGGATGGGGAGATTTAACTAGTTCCAAATTGTGAACGTTTGCGATTGGCCCATAGCCACGTTAAGTCGAAATTGGCTGACGCGTACGCTAAAGGAGCGCAGCGGTACAATTTGCGTAGTCGCCAGAAGGACTTCTCTCCAGGACAGGAAGTGTGGGTGCGAAATCACCTACTTAGCTGTGCTGCTGACCGATTCGCTGCCAAACTTGCCCCGAAGTTTTTTAAGGCAGCGATAAAGCGGAAGGTGGGACAAGTATCGTATGAGGTTGAGGATGCTAAAGGCAAGATCTTGGGCGTTTTCCATGCCAAAGATTTGAAGGTGTAGTGAATGATATATAAAATTGTCTGATGAAGAAAACAACGGTTATAGGTTGGTAGATTTCTTGTAGCCCCGCTTTGAGACCTCTCAGGGTCGGAGTCGTCCCCACGATTGTTGCGATGATGAAAAAAAAACAATTATTAAACACCAAGAAAAGATGTAAATAAAATATCACACCTCAGCAGGCCGCGACGTCGCAACGGGTGACAGTTGTAAAGCAACTGTCAGGCGAGCCATTCCATTGTTATGTGTTCCACAATATGGCCGAAGGATAGATTTACCAGCTGAGTGTGGTGTTCCGTGACTGTACAATGGAATTGATGATGCCCTATTGGTGTGTAAAATGTATCATACGGGAAGTTGGGAAAAGAACCGCTTTTGCGGTTCATGGAAAAAAATTTTCTCGAAGGAGAACAAAGGTTGGTCTTTCTGATTGGAACCGTCGAGTTGAAAAGTCGTAAAAATTTTTGAACTAAATAAAGGGGAATTTATACCATTATGTAGCAGTTGTAAAGTTGAATTATAAGAACTGTAAAAACAATTTGAGTTTAGTGTTAATATTAAAAAACCATTTTTGTTTTTTTTTTCTATGATGATGCCAAGGCTCAGGGGATGCCCTATTATGCTACAGCACAGCCTTGGCGGAAGGAAATTTAAGGAAGGGAAGAAAGGAAGGGTTGGGTTCGCAGAAGATAGCGGTGCACGCTTCGCTTGAACAATTGTGGCTCATAGTTGGCGGGGAAAACAGTAGATGCGACCAGACGCCTTTGCTTCCTTTCTGGCTTGCAAGGACCTTCTGTTTAATATTTTGGTCAAACTGGAATTGCGGTGAAAATGGCAAGTGCACCATTCAGGAGTTGACTCCCAAGAATCATTTGGCATGCAGCAAAGCAGTTGGCAAAGAAGATCCCTGGTAACCTATGAGCGTTTTGGGTCGAGACAGAGTGGGAAATTCTTATTAAAGGAAGATCGAAGGCTGGAAAGCGAATATTCCCAGCAACTGTAGTATCGGTTCACAGATAAGTAGCGGAAGGTTTAAAAAGAAAAAACTCTAGCGCACCTGAACCGCTAGAAACACTAATGTTCGAAGAACAGTAGAAGAATCGTGCTGGTTTTGAGTGCATATTCCACCACATGTGCTGCTTATTACGGCCGAACTGTTTCAAATGCCACGTTTTACTTTCGTCTTAAGAATGCATTATAACTCATATGGTGGATGGTTTCAGATATTACCACTGGCATGAATTTCAACGTTTATGAGAGCAAAACACGGGTTAATTATATTCGTTATCAGTTGCTTATTTCACATAATTTTGAAAGCAGCATCTCATATAACATCAATGAAGAAAATGCTCAGTGCCTGCAGCACTGTAACTGAAGTTGGTGTTTGGGGCTGCGATCCGAAAAATTTGCAGAACTTTGCGAATTGTAACATCGGTTATTTATTTTCATTGTAAATGTTTCCGGTATGTATACTAACTGTAAGCATTTATTGATACAAAAGTAGCACAACCGACTCGTGCTGGCAACCTTTCGCCAGTATCAAAGCCAAGAACATATCAAATCTGCTTCACGTTGTTTAATTACATTCGAAGTTATAGGAGTATAAAGAAATTTAGGGTTACCTGCAGCGAGTTTTTTCGAATGATCGAAAGCTTAATATTTGCTGTGAAAATTCTACGATAAAACCGCTTAATAAAGATATTGCAAACAAACACAAAACCAACAATAGCTGGCAACCCTATCGTGGCTTTTCAACCAAATTTGGCCTGAATAATGTTTATGACAGGTTTCATTAATTGTATGAAATTCGTATTGATTTCATGACTGCACTGGAAGTTATAGTGCAAAAAGCTTTATTTTCCTGAGCGAATTTTCAAAATTAAAGACACAAAAATTACCATAGCTGGCAGCACCAATCAAATTTTTCAACCAAATTTCCACCAAACAGAGATTAGAGTTAGGTTTAGCTACTGTGCCAATTTCATGAAAATCTGGTTACTTATTCACATTTCATAGGGCAAAAAGCAGTTTTTTTCTTTGTAATTTTTCAAGATGGCACCACTGGCACAGAGTTGCCTACAATTCAAAATCGCTTCTATTAAATCTGGTCTTACTTAAGTCCAATGCATTCTGTAAATTTTAGCTGTATCTGATTATTGGTTCGTGAGTTTCCGTGAACAGAAGTTTTTGATGCTAAAAATATAGATTAACTGGGAGAGGGTTACCGTTCTTGTCCGACATGAAATTTCCAAAGTTTTATTTTGAACGTGTAGATAAAACATAAGATTTATATACAGATTGGTTTTATTGTAAGAAACGGACATTTTTTTGAATATTCGATGGTTTGAATGTTTTTACTTCCAAATTTTTTTTTTTCAAAATGAAGACACCAAAATTACCATAGCTGACAACTCCAACCGAATTTTTCAACCAAATTTCTACCAAACGTGGTTTAAAATAAGGTCCAGCAATTGTGTGAGTTTCGTCAAAATCGAATGATTCAATCAGAATTTATAGGGCTAAAAACAGTTATCTTTTTTAGTGGTTTTTCAAGATGGCACCACTGGCACAGAATCGCCCGCATTTCAAAATCACTTCTATCAGACCTGGTCCTATTTAAGGCCAATACATTCTGTGAATTTCAAATAATTCTGCTCATCGGATCGTGAGTTTCCGTGAACATAAGTTTTTGATGCTAAAAATATAGGTAAATTGGGCAAGGGTTACCAGGCGTGCCCGTTATACCATATCTTTTTTTTTTTTGGTTATGTAAACAAAGCACAAGATTTACATATGAATGGCTTTTTTTAGAAGAAACGGCATTTTTTCAAGAGAGACGATGATTTGGAGGTTTTCACTTTCAGTGCCTGCCCTAGCTACAGGGTTGCCAGCACGCTCATTAAAAGCTTTACAAATCTACAACTAAATAATACCAATATGTTCTGAAAATTTCGTAATGATTGAATAGCTCTGTCAAAAGTTATCGAAATTTAAAAATTTTCAAATTTTCCCGTCCTCTTTTTAGGCACCCAGCGCACACATGGGGTTAAAAAATTCCAAAGCATTATCCGATTCATATGTAAATCACGTTAGAAATTTATTTTGTTAACTTTATTTTTGCGAAAATCATTTGTGCACGAAATAATAGGTATATTAAAAATATCACTTAAATGGCCGCCGGCGCCAAAAGGTTAACAAAAACTGACATTTAAAGAGACCTGGACCTATTCTGCATATACACCAATGTATCCTGAAAGTTTCAGCTCAATCGGATGGCGCGTTCCCGAGATTATCTCACTGAAATATATATATATATATATAAATATATATATAT
>OZ022264.1:117087802-117102802 GCA_963978885.1 Nemotelus pantherinus
GATCTATGTTGATTTCGTCATGCTTCAAGGCGTGGATATGCAGATCGAAACATATTGTGAAGCTCCTGTTTCGTGGCACAAATCATCAGCAACATTCAGAATACGATAGTCCCTGTTACGATGCAGCAGCCGTGCATGAAGCAGTTATCCACTTATGCAGATTTGCCAATCTGATCACTGATCCAAATGCTGTCTTCTTCCGGCGACCTACAACGCACAAAAATTCCGCACCAAGAATCGAGACTTTTTACGGAATCAATACCAACACTTACCTGATTTTTAGTACTACCGAGCGTCGAGTCGGCGGAACAACCAGGTCGGGGGAACTTTGGCCCTTCCTCGCCCGCGGAGGCGCTTCAGGAACCCGAACCGAAACGTAAACACAACATTGCGAGCGAATTGTCAGTGGCCGTCTTGACAATTCCAACTGTCATTGCAGCTGTTGGAGCACAGCTGACGCAAACAAGTTACACATCAGCTGTTTGCCATAATGGCATAATGCCCTAGTTGAAGTGCTAAAAGAGGGGTTTGGGTCTGAGGTGGCACGTGTGACTGGGGCATCGACCCGAAACTGGAGGTGCTGTTGAAAAGCGGTACCGAAGAAGCGGCGCGAGTGAAAATGAGCGGGATTTTGATCATTCGAAAAGTGACTGGCAAGGAGAGTGGAATTTGGCTGATCGAAATTATTTGAATATTCACCAGGTACATTTTGTGGCAAAAAATAATATTGGAATTTGGAATTGATTCAAAAAGTGACTGGCAAGGAGAGTGGAATTTGGCTGATCGAAATTATTTGAATTTTCACCAAGTACATTTTGTGGCAAAAAAGAATATTGGAATTTGGAATTAATTCGAAAAGTGACTGGCAAGGAGAGTGGAATTTGGCTGATCGAAATTATTTGAATAATCACCAGGTACGTTTTGTGGCAAAAAAGAATATTGGAATTTGGAATTAATTCGAAAAGTACATTTTGTGGCAAGAAGAATATTGAAGTATATTGTGGCGAATTGAAATTGAACTCATAAGTGGCCGACGAAGCGAGTAAATTTGGATTTTCGAACTTTTTCAAAATAAGCGGCGACTGGCGAATTGAGTATATCGTGGCAGATTGAAATAAAATTGAATTCATAAGTGGCTGACGAAGCGAGTAGATTTGGTTATTCGAACTATTTCAAAATAAGCGGCGACTGGCGAATTGAGTGAATCGGGCTGATAATTGGCGTGGAAGCAGAACGGACTTTTTGGTTTTGATTTAAGGTTAGTGAAGGTTTGAAAATTTATTTAATTGTCTTGCTATTTATACATACATAGAAACTGGTAGTATTTAAGTGAAATTTATATGAATTTCTTTTGTAAGTACTGAGTGGTGGTCTATCCGACGTCTCGGTCTCGACGTCCGGTCCGGGCTCGACGTCCGGTAATATAGTTATACGTGAAGAAATTCGCCGCCGGGTGAATGGACGGCTAAGGAATAAAATTATTGCGTGTAGTAAAGCTTGGTCGTACTGCCTTGTCGGCATTAGAGATTTAGACATATCGTGCATTGGCGTAGTGTAGAAAATTTGTTTCGGATTAGAGCTCGAAGTTGTGAAATAAATTAGATTACGTTGATTTGAAATGTGTATTATGAATCAAAGGTGTGGGAGGCTTATTGAAGATTAAAGCGGAAAGGAAAAAAAACAACAAAAGTTATTATCAAATGTTAGTAGCCCGCCCGTGGGTGGAATGACCTTGCATGATCAGTGAATGAACCGGGAATTGTGCTACATAGTGGTCGTATTGGCGCGTTGGCAGTAGAGGTTTAGATCCCGCGCGTATTATCCTAGAGTAGAGAAATTTGGGTCGGCGATCAGTCGTAAAATTTAGGAAATAAAGTAGAATCCGTTAAGTTGGAAGTTCGTGCTGGGAGTCGTAGGCGTTTAATGCTGATTAAAGTGGCAGAATAGGTACCTACGAATACCTAGGCAAGCTGGTTGTGGTAAAGCTTGGTTGGTACTGTAGATTTCCGTGGGGAGTAAAAGCGGAGCGGAAGAGCGTCGTGTTGGGAAGTCGGCAGGGGTGTCCTCGGGGAATTAACATTGACCCTGGGAGCGGGGTGTAATTGAGGGCACCACCTTAGTTGAAATCCGGTGAGCTGAGTCTTGCTCGCGGCTCTTGAGGCTCGAATTCGGGGTGAGTAAGTGGCGCCCACGACCCGTCTTCGACGAGTTAGTCCGGAACCCAAAAGGAGCCTCAGCTAGGGACATCCTCCCTAGGCCGGGAGGGTAACAAGTGGCACCCAACGTGGGGCCATAATTAGCACGCGGAAGGACCAAAATTTTGCGATATACGATTTCGGAAATCGTGTGAAACGTAACAAGTGTTAGTGTCAGTGAAATTAGATCGGAACCGAGGATTTAGACTCAGAAGCGAGGATCAACCCCGGAAACGAGTGGTTTTCAAGTGGGAGCGGTTCCAGAGACGACCAGTAGGAGGTCAGGGTGATCGTTTTACATACGGATACCTGGGAAATAGAAGCGAAAATAATCTTATATGAAGTTTTGCAAATATTGTATCATAATAGAAAGAAATAAAATATAGCGGTTAGCATCAAAATATAGTACTTGGTGTTTCTTTAAGCCTGTATATTAGTATTATTATTTGATATAAAGGGCTGAAATCTCATACAGGATGTCAAACCACGCCAAGATCCTGATCGACAGGCTAAACAAGGACGAGTTAGCCTATGAACTGGAGGTTAGGGGCCAGCAGACTAGAACGGTGGAGACCATGCGGAAGACACTTCGGGTTGCGCTGAGGGCGGAAGCGTCGATGGATACTGCTTTGGTGTCTGTGCGGGACTACATTTACTCCCTTGAAGAGGATATGACGGCCGTGAAGGAAAAATTGGTGGAAATACAGGCACTGATAGCGGGATTTTGTGGGAAACCACAAACCTCAGAATTCCTGAAAATCAAAGCGAAGATAGAGTTCGGCATGCGGCGACTGGGGAATGCACAGCATGAAGGTGGGATCATGAGTGACGAAGCCAACAAATTACGAGTGCATTTGATCATGGCTATGGGGGAACTTTTGGTAAAAGCGGAAGGAGAAGATGGTGAATTGGAAGGGGAATCGGAACCAGACAATGGAAGTATTGGCGACCGCGATGGGCAGAACCAGGGTGACGAGCCTGCGAGGGAAGCCGTCAGGAACAGAGAGCTAATCCAGGATGGAGATGGACCGAGGAACCCTTTTTATTTTCCACCCCTAGAGTGACGGTTGGGGCGACGAAGTGTCAGGTTTTGGCTAAATGGGGACTTCGCTATAATGGATATTCTGGGTCCTTGAGTGCCTTTCTGGAGAGAGCCGAAGAGTTGCGGGAAGCCAGGGGAGTGTCAACAAGGCAGTTATTCCAGTCAGCAGTCGAGTTATTTGAGGGGAAAGCGCTGATTTGGTATCAAGCAAATCGGATGCGCGTCAACTTTTGGCAAGAGTTGGTCGCGAAGATGCGCGCCGAGTTCCTGCCTCCAGACTACGACGACCGGCTTCTCATGGAAATAGGGAGACGCACTCAAGGGCCGGATGAAACAATTGGCGTATACGTGTCAGCAATAGAGGGGTTGTTCCGACGCCGTGCCACCCCCTGCACAGAGGAAGAAAAATTGAAGATTCTTCGCAAGAACATAACCCCGTTCTACCAAACCCAATTGGCGCTGACACCCGTGAAGACCATTGCAGACCTAGTCAAAGTTGGACGCTCGTTGGAGGCAACACGGGTCGCGGTGGAAGCATATATGCCACCCCCTACGCGGAAATCCCAACGGCTCCTGGAACTGGATCTGGCTTACGTGGGAGTTAATCCTGGAAGAAACCTTGCCTCCTTATAGAGAGAAGAAATACGCTGTTGGAACTGCCAAGGCGTCGGGCATACGACCAGAACTTGTGCAGAGCCTCAGAGGTGCTTTGGTTGTGGCCGAGTGGGGGTGAGGAAGGCAACCTGCCCTAATTGTCGAGGAGCGCAAAATCCAGGGCAAAATTTCAGGGGTCATTCTGATATAAACCAGGGTAGAGTCAATTCCCAGGGTAGGGCCGGTAGAGTAGGACCAGTAACCTCAACACGCCAACAGTCGGGAAACGAGCGGTGTGTTCAGTAGGCGGCAGCCTGAGCACTTAACCGGTAGAAGACAAAGCCGCCATGGGCGCACAGGTTAGTTACCTACTAAACAGGAAGCAAGGGGATAATAGGCCATATATTGAGATAGAAATTTTAGGTCACAAGTTCATTGGGCCTGTGAACTCAGGGGCTTCCCATTCGGTGATAGGTGGAGATGGATGGCGGGTTTTGGAACAACTGGGAGTGGAGCTGTTGAAATCCGAACGACAGTCCATCAGAATGGCGAATAACCAGGGGTGCACAATCGCGGGAGCAGTGGCCATACCGGTGAAGCTGGAGGGAAAGAGGGATTAGTTTAGAGTGCTCGTGGTCCCAGAACTCCCACATCCTTTAATACTCGGGGTAGATTTTTTGCGACAGTTTGGACTGGTTATGACTCTGAGGAAAGAGCACTGGGAGTTCGTCGGAACGTTAGAGGGAGGAGGGACAGAACAGCTGAAACCGAGAAGCCACTTGATCGAGAAGGAAGAAAGAATTCTCAGTCAGTTGGTGCAGAAGGAGTTTGAGGACATGGGGGAGGGTATTGGCTGTACCGACAGAGTTGAACATGTCATCCGGACTTCGGCACCACCGATAAAACAGCGATATTACCCTGTTTCGCCTGCGGTTCAGCAACATGTTGAGTCAGAGCTGAACGAAATGCTAGCCCAAGGTATAGTCGAGCCATCATCTAGTCCCTGGGCTTCGCCCATAATCCTAGTCAAGAAGAAAGATGGCAAGTATCGTTTTTGCGTAGACTACCGCAAACTGAATGCAGTCACGGAGTATGATACCTTTCCATTGCCATATGTGTCGGCTACGCTGGATAAATTACGGGATGCAAAGTACCTGTCATCGCTTGATGTCCGTTAAGTCCGCGTACTGGCAGGTGCCTATGGCAGAACAATCCCGGAAATACACAGCCTTGACTGTACCACATCGTGGTTTCGGGCTTCAGAATGCACCGGCGACATGGCAACGTCTGATAGACCAAGTTCTAGGTCCAGATTTGGAACCGTATGTATTCACATATCTTGACGATAATATAGTGGTAACGCAAGACTTTGGGAAACATGTGGAAATTTCGAAGGAGGTATTTAGTCGCTCAAAGGAAGCCGGCCTTAAAGTCCCCAAGGAGAAGTGCGAATTCTGCCGCCGACAACTAAAGTACTTGGGCTACGTCGTGGATGAGAAAGGCCTGAATGTGGATCCTGACAAGGTGAGGTGTGTGATGGAGATCCCTGCACCTACCAATGTGAAGGGAGTACGCCAGTTTATGGGAATGGTCTCGTGGTACAGGAGGTTTATTCCCGACTTTGCCACGATGCCGGCACCACTGACGAACCTGCTCAAGAAAAATCAGAAGTGCGAGTGGACCCAAGACTGCGAGACGGCTTTTACACAGGCAAAGGTGAATTTGTCAACAGCACCCATCCTCACTTGCCCGGATTACAATCTGCCTTTCGTGATCCAGACATACGCATCAGATTTAGGCCTGGGGGCGGTGTTGTCGCAGAAGAATGCCGATGGAGAGAGGGTAATATGTTACCTGAGTCGTTCCCTGTCGAAAGCGGGAAGACGGTATTCGACTACAGAGAAGGAGTGTCTGGCGGTAATTTGATCAGTGGAGAAATTGCGGCCATAGGTGGAAGGAGCCAAGTTTTCGGTAATCACGGACCATTACTCCTTCGTGTGATTGAATAATCTTAAAGATCCGATGGGACATCTGGCCAGGTGGGCGGTGCGACTTCAGCAATACCGGTTCGAAATTATCCACTGGAAGGGAAAGGAGCATCTAGTGCCTGATGCACTGTCTCGACTGTTGCCAAAGAATCAAGTCGCAGCGGTAGAACCACAAAGGGATCGTTGGTATATAGGAATAAAGGAGAAAATAGCCAAGGCCCCAGTGAAGTACGCGGATTGGAGAATAGCGAATGGACAGATATGGAAACATCTGCCAGGACGTTATCCGGAATTGGAGGGAGCAGAGGCGTGGAAGAGGGTAGTAACTAAAACGGAGAGAAAAGAAATTCTACAGAGGTGTCATGACGACCCCACGGCTGGACACATGGGGATTAGTCGCACGCTAGGTAGGGTAGGGGCCAGATATTATTGGCCGAAGATGTCGACGGATGTGGCGGTCTATGTCCGTAGATGCCAAACCTGTCAAGCTAATAAGGTGGAGAGGAAATCTCCAGCGGGACTCATGTCCTCTCGACAAGGGGAACCACAGCAGCCTTGGGAGATGGTTTGCGTGGATTTGGTGGGGCCTTTCCCACGTTCTAGTCACGGGCATACGTTTATTCTGACCGTCCTAGATTATGTCTCCAAATTTACCTTTTTGTTTCCTTTACAACAGCCAACGCCTTCTGCGGTAACTAAAGTCTTGGAGGATCAAGTATTTTTACTATTTGGGGCACCTAAGTGGTTAGTATGTGACAATGGTGTTCAGTTCCAGGGTAAGCAACTGCAACAAATGGTCACCAACTATGGGACCCAAATCAAGTATACCGCGCTTTATCACCCACAAGCATATCCAGCCGAACGAAGGAATCAAGACATAAAGCGGATGCTACGATCTTAGGTTGCGGAGAACCATCGGGCATGGGACCGGAATCTGGCAAAGATCGCATGCGCGCTCAGTACTTACAAACATGAAGTGACGCAAATCACTCCATATTTCTGTAACTTCGGTCGGGAGATGGTGACATTCCACGAGGATAGTGAACGTCCAGAGGGTGGACCGGTCACCTTGGAGCCTGTAGACAGGGCTGAAGAGCTCGCTAGGGTGCGCACTGACGTATTGCAGCGTATGCGACAAGCGGCTCGAAACAGTGGCCAAAGGTATAATCTACGGAAGCGGGACGTGAGCTATGAAGAGGGAGCTTCAGTATGGAGGAAAAACTACACACTATCCGACGCGACGAAATACTATTCCGCGAAATTGGCACCAGAGTATACCGGACCGTATCGGGTGGTCAAGCGAATGTCAGGCTGGACTAATGCCTTATGTGATAAAGATGGAAAGGACGCGGGAACATGGCACGTCAAGGATATGAAGCCTTATATCGATTAGGAAAGCGTGACGAAACCGCATTAACGTACGCGAGTAGAGGGACAAACCGGAGAAATTATACCGCAAGATATTATCATACCGTTTATAAGAATGAGTAGGGAGCGGGACACTTATATGCAAGGTTAATTATACCCGGGACAAAATTTCAAAGACATAAAAACCAACATAAAATCCAAACGCATTTTCTTCCTTGCGATAGTAACCTTTACACTTCGTCCCGGCCGTATACTTGCTAATCCCTTAGCAGTGTTTCGGGTTTCGGTATGGGTTTCCTTATTTCTTTGTTTTATATATATATATATATATATATATATATATATATATATATATATATATATATATATATATATATATATATATATATATATATATATATATATATATATATATATATATATATATATATATATATATATATATATATATATATATATATATATATATATATATATATATATATATATATATATAGATATATATATATATATATAGATATATATATATATATATATATATATATATATATATATATATATATATATATATATATATATATATATAGATATATATATATATATATAGATATATATATATATATATATATATATATATATATATATATATATATATATATATATATATATATATATATAGATATATATATATATATATATATATATATATATATATATATATATTTATATATCTAGATATATATATATATATATAGATATATATATATATATATATATATATATATATATATATATATATATATATCATCAAAAAATTTCAGTGAGATAATCTCAGGAACGCACCATCCGATTGAGCTGAAACTTTCAGGATACATTGATGTGTATGCAGAATAGGTCCAGGTCTCACTAAATGTCAATTATCCTTAAACCTTTGGCGCCGGCGGCCATTTTAGTGATATTTTTAATATACCTATTATTCCGTACACAAATAATTTTTGCAAAAATAAAGTTGACGAAATAAATTTTGAACATGTTTAACATGTAAATCGGATAATGTTTTGGAATTTTTTAACCCCATGTGTGCGCTGAGTGCCTAATAAGAGAATGGGAAAATTTGAAAATTTTTAAATTGCGATAACTTTTGACAGAGCTATTCAATCATTATGAAATTTTCAGGACATATTGGTATTGTTTAGTTGTAGATTTGTGTAGTGCTAGCAACCCTGTAGCTAGGGCAGGCAATCAAAGTGAAAACCTTCAAATCATCGTCTCTCTTGAAAACATGCGCTTCTTCAAAAAAAAGCCACTCATATGTAAATCTTGTGCTTTGTTTACATAGACAAAAAATAAAATTTGATATGGTATAACGGGCACGCCTGGTAACCCTTGCCCAATTTACCTATATTTTTAGCATCAAAAACTTCTGTTCACGGGAACTCACGAACCAATAATCAGATACAACTGAAATTTACAGAATGCATTGGACTTAAGTAGGACCAGGTTTGATAGAAGCGATTTTGAATTGTGGGTAACTCTGTGCCAGTGGTGCCATCTTGAAAAACTACAAAGAAAAAAAACTGCTTTTTGCCCTATGAAATGTGAATAAGTTACCAGATTTTGACACAGTAGCTGAACCTTACTCTAATCTCTGTTTGGTAGAAATTTGGTTGAAAAATTCGATTCGTGCTGCCAGCTATGGTAATTTTTGTGTCTTTCGTTTTGAAAATTCGCTCAGGAAAATAAAACTTTTTGCCCTATAACTTCCAGTGCAGTCATGAAATCAATACGAATTTCATACAATTAATGAAACCTATCATAAAAATTATTCAGGCCAAATTTGGTTGAAAAGCCACTATAGGGATGCCAGCTATTATTGGTTTTGTGTTTAATTGCAATATCTTTATTAAGCGGTTTTATCGTAGAATTTTCAAATGATAATGATATTGTAGTGACAATAAACAGCAAATATTAAGTTTTCGATTATTTGAAAAAACTCGCTGCAGGTAACCCTAAATTTCTTTATACTCCTATAACTTCGAATGTAATATAACAACGTGAAGCAGATGTGATATGTTCTCGGCTTTGATATTGGCAGAACGCTACCAGCACGAGTCGGTTGTGCTACTTCTGTATCAATAAATGCTAACAGTTAGTATTCATACCGGAAACATTAACAATGAAAATAAATAACCAATGTTTCAATTCCCAAAGTTCTGCAATTTTTTCGGATCGCAGCCCCAAACACCAACTTCAGTTCAGCTGCAAGCACTGAGCATTTTCTTCATTGATGTTATATGAGATGCTGCTTTCAAAATTATGTGAAATAAGCAACTGATAACGAATATAATTAACCCGTGTTTTGCTCTCATAAACGTTGAAATTCATGCCAGTGGTAATATCTGAAACCTTCCACCATATGAGCTATAATGCATTCTTGAGACCAAAGTAAATCGTGGCGTTTGAAACAGTTTGGCCGTAATAAGCAGCTCATGTGGTGGAATATGCACTCAAAACCTGCACGATTCTTCTACTGTTCTTCGAACATTCGTGTTTCTAGCGGTTCAGGTGCGCTAGAGTTTTTTTTTATTCACTCACTTTGCAAACAGTTTTAATTTAATCACCACTCTTCAGATTTGGTGATAGTCACTACCAAATGATAAACTCACTTTTCACTTTTTCCACTTATCTATAGATGAAGTGGTTACCGACTGCGCCGCGTTTGTAAGTGTTTAATGTAATACTTAAAAAAATTATAACACCGTGAGTTTTTCCGAACTTAACTTTATTGCATTCAATTAGTGACTGACTAACTAAAATACATTTCTTTCGCTTATCCACTACCTGACCTAGATCATAAATTATTAACGATCACTGTTTGCTGAAACAAGTGATCAGCATAAAAATATTTTGTAATGAAAAATAATGCACTTTCGATCAATGCAATTGAATTGTGCAATTGCATTGCAATTTCCATTATTCAGAACAGATGATCAGCATAAAAATATTTCGATTGGATGTGCAATTGCAATGTTGTGAAATATTAATTTGGAATTAGGTTATTGAAGAATTTTTACCTTTGAGTTCATTGTATCTTTATGCTGACCAATCTATACTGATTGGGATTGATGAATCTGGTATTGGTAATGGAAACGGTGGTGACAATAGCGTC
Source organism: Nemotelus pantherinus (assembly GCA_963978885.1). NCBI lineage: Eukaryota > Metazoa > Arthropoda > Insecta > Diptera > Stratiomyidae > Nemotelus > Nemotelus pantherinus. The sequence goes on from OZ022264.1 coordinate 117,098,159, forward strand.
GACATGTTCGTAAATGCTGCATCTTAATTCCGATAATTGATTTTTCGCGCCAACAAAGTTAGTTGCATTATCGCAATATAAATGGAGGCAATGTCCTCTTCGTCCCATGAATCTTTTCAAGGCAGCAAAAAAGGATTCTGTGCTTAAATCGCTGACAAGTTCGAGGTGTATAGCTTTCGTCGCGAAGCAGCAGAAGACAGCCAGATATGATTTTTGAGGACGCTTTCCACGTATTTTAAAGTGGGTCCACTATGGTCCAGCCAAATCAACCCCGGAATTAACGAAAGGTCTTGCTGGTTGGACTCTCTGTGCAGGCAGCTCTCCCATTAACTGTGTGAGAAGCTTTGGCTTAGCTCTGGTACACCTTATACACTTTTGCACCACTGATCTAGCTGCAGTTTTGCCCTTGATAGGCCAGAACTTCTGTCGGGCGATAGTTAATAAGGCTTGAGGTTCGGCATGTAGATGTTGTTGATGGATATCTTCCAGAATTAATTTCGTTATGGGATGATCATATGGCAATATGATAGGGTGTTTTGTATCATAGGGTAGATTTGAATGCTCCAAGCGGCCACCAACACGTATCAGTCCAAATTTGTCCAAAAAGGGATGTAGACTGCTTAGTGATTCACTGCTGTTTAATTGCTTCGTTGTTTTAAGCCAATGCAGAGAGTCGTGATATTCCTCTCGTTGTGCTTCTTTTATGACGACATATAGAGCTTCCTCTAGCTCCTTGGCGGACAGTTGCAAGGTACAGCAAGCTATCTTCTCCATCCTTCGGGCATTTTTAATAAATCGCAAGGTGTATGCCATTATGCGTTGTAAACGTTTCAACGAGTTGCGATGATCTATATCACTGAAACACTGGGTGTTGGTCTGAACGGCTGTCAAAATTGCCCTTGGACATCTTTTTTCCAAGTCAATGGTTTCCATGCGATGTGGTTTGGGCCAACTGTCCTCAGATCCATGTAGAAATACTGGCCCGTAGAACCATAGAGAGCAGTTTTTCAAGGCTTCCGGAGCTAGGCCTCGGGATACAATATCCGCCGGATTGTGCTCGGATCTGACGTGTCTCCATTTTGACGGTAGTGATAGCTGCTGGATTTTGGTTACCCTGTTGGCCACAAAAGTATGCAATGACGCCGCTTCCGCATGTACCCAATTCAAAACGATCTCTGAGTCTGTCCAGAAAAAACACAATCTATCAGGTAAACTTACGGCATGCTTGAGGCGGTGAGCAAATTCAGCAGCTAATTTGGCAGCGCAGAGCTCTAACCTTGGAATTGTGATAGTTTTCAAAGGTGCTACTTTGGACTTAGCGCATAGGATATGTACAGTTTGTGTGCCGTCAGCAAATATATGCGACGGCTGCATACGCCTTTTCAGATGCGCCAGCAAACACATGTAGCTGCGTGCTTCTGGGTATTTTACCACCTGTGACATGGCGAGGGATAGTAGTTTTATTTAATTCGCCAAGATTCTTTCGAAATTTGAGCCATTCGGAATGTAGTTGAGCAGGAAGAGCGGCATCCCAAGTAATTTTAAGGTTCCAGAGTCTCTGTAGGAATATTTTTGCGAGTACTGTAACTGTACTCATTAATCCTAGTGGATCGAATAAGTGTGAAATGTCTGATAACGCTGTTCTCTTGGTTACCTTTTCAGAATCATTACATACACTTCTAATCTTGAATCGGTCAGTTAGAGGGGTCCAGATTAAGCCGAGGGTCTTGACTTACCCTTCATTGGCTAGGTCTAATATAAATGCCTGATCTTCATTTGGTACGTGCTGTAGTAGCATTTTGTGGTTCGCGCACCGTTTACGCAGCTTAAATCCAGCGGAACTCAGGATAGCTCAGAGTTGCTCTTGTTTTTCGTTGGCATCGCATAGATTATCGGCGCCGGACATGACATCATCCATGTAAAAGTCATATTTCAGTGCTGCAGCGCCAGAGGGAAATCGATGCATTGACTGATCTGCAAGTTCTTGCAAGCATCGTGTTGCCAAGTAGGGAGCCGATGTGGTGCCGTCGGCTACGGTATTCAGATTGTAATGCTTAATCTCTTCACTGGGATGGTTTCTCCATAGAATTAACTGACATTTTCTATCAGCCTCCGCTACCATTATCTGCCTATACATTTTCTCTATATCGGCTGTGAATACGTATCGGGGTATCCGAAACCTTAAGAGAATTGTGAAGAGGTTGTCCTGATAATGATACAAAATAAAGAACAATAATAAACAAAATCAAAGTGAAAAGGTACAAATTAAAAATAAGAAAAAATAGAGAAAAAAAAACAAAAGGAAAAAAGACTAGATTGAATTAGTAGTAAGCAAACTGCCGGATTGATAAAAATTCATAAAATATTTCAGCACCGATGAGAAGATCCACCTGTCCTGGCTGATCAAAGGTGAGATCAGCCAGTTGTAAAATACGTGGGATGGCCTGTCTTGTCGCAGGTCCCAAACAATATGCAGGTTGTGCTGATATTATTTGCGGTAGTTGCATCTATTTGTGCCGTGAAATTTGACACTTTGGAATGAAGCCTTAGGCTCACTCTATTTCGAGCTTGTTGGCAATTACCGCCTATCCCTCTAATATTAAGGCCAATGTGTTCTTTTTGCAAGCCCAGTTTGCTGACGGCGACTTCGGTTATAATGTTCATTTGTGAACCACTGTTTAACACGGCTCTTAGATCCACTAATACTCCTTTATGGTTGCGAGCCTTTATAATGGCAGTACTTAGCAATACCATGGCTCCTCCCGTGGACCATTCTGTCGATAACGTGGCTAGACTAACATTACCTCTTGAGGGTTCGATCGATAGTGTGGATGGAGCTGTCACTTGCTGCAATCTTCTAGCGCTAGCGTGTGAGTCTTTCGCGATTGCCGTTAGATGATCCAAGTGTAGCAACGTATTGTGCCTTTTCTCACATTTGAAGCATTTGCGAGACATGCATTGCGACGCTCGATGCCCATCACGCAAGCAATTAATACATAGACTTAACTGTTTAACCTTGTTTATTCGGTCTGATTTCGATAACTGTTTGAACTGTCTGCGCAAGCTGATATTTTATGAGCTCCTTTACAATTTGCTATTATTAACTGATCGCTTTTCTGCGCCTACAGTTTGCAAAGCCTGAAATATACGCTCGAGGAATTCTAGAAAGGCGTCTATGCCCTGAAGCTCACGTGGTGCCTTCAAAGACTGTTCATAAAGATTATGACTGGCTTTGTCCATTTTCCTTATGAGGAGATGAAGGATCATTGGGTCCTAATTTGCTATGTCGATCTCCAGATTGTTAAGCCCCAGCAAGCATTCCGTTGTCACGTCATGCATTTTTTTAATGGCACTGGCAGATTCCTCGACTATCGTGGGCTGAGATACTAATTTGTCCAGAAGAGCAGAGACCATTAATCGCGTATTATTATAGCGGTTGTAGAACATATCCCATCCCGTACTGTAGTTTTCATCTGATATGGGCATATGTCGAATAAGCCGTTCCGCCTCACCCGTAAGGCTTGTCTTGAGATACCACATTTTCTGCGCGTTACCTATTTGCTGCTTGTGAACTATTTGTTTAAACAAGTCGTGAAATGATTTTCACATAGAGTAATCTCCATCAAACATAGGTACGGTGATTTGTGGCAGTTTTATTGGCTGCTGCGAAAGGACAGAGGAAGTTGCGATTGTATTATGCTTTTCGGCACCCTTTGCCAACAATACAAGAACATCTTGTATGCGTTCCTCAATCTTGCTAAATTCGTCGTCAGCATAAATGCGGCTTCTGATTCGGTCTGTGGCTCTGTAGTGCCACTTTTGGAAGCGTACTGTAGCTGTAACATTGCTTCCTTTGCCTTCAAGTACTGGTGCTCTACTGCTCTGAAGTATTTGTTGACGAAATATGGGTGATCTGAGTGAGTAATTTCAAACTCCTTTAACTCATGATCGGTTTTGGCAAACGCCTTCCATAATTCCGTTAGTTGCTTCAGCCGTGAATCGAGATAGTCGGCTGTTTTCCGAGCCAGGGAATCCTTCTTATAATTGGACAAAACTCTTCCCTAATTCCTTTCCCGTTTCATCTTGATGTTGTACAAGATCTTCGAAAATGGCCATGGTATCAGTCTGTGTTATGGCCCAGACTACGCTCCTACGTTGAAAAGAGATGAACGGTGGAAAAACCCCTACTTAGTCCGTGCTATGGCCCAGACTAACGCTCTCCAACCTATTTTTCCTTTCTTTTAATGAGAAAAGCGGATACAGTCAGATACTGCAAAGGGATCTTTGGGTAAGGGGAAATATTATTCACCGTCAACTGGTCCAAATGAGATACAAAAGGAAAACACCGAACGAATTCTTCTAAAATTCTGATCTATACGAAACACGTGATAGATCACGTCGGGGTCACAAAAATGTTTATACAGCGCGCAGATTCTTTTACTTGCCCGAAGGTAGCCCGTAGGTAGCCCGCAGGTAGCCGAATACAATATCCGTCTACTTAAAAATATTGGCCGAATACAAAATCCGTCCAAGTATTATTTTTGCACTTCGGTACAATACCGATGCACAAGCTCTAAATGAAATACAACTGATCTAGTTAGAATCCCAAGAAAAAGAGTGTTTATTCGTTATAATCAATATCTT
>OZ022264.1:117107802-117140302 GCA_963978885.1 Nemotelus pantherinus
GATTTTGTGGTTGAGATGTCCTTAGCACAACTTAGAACCAGACCGAAGTCCAGAACCAAGAGTGCTAAGGTCCAAAAGTGGGAATGGCTAGTGCCATTCAAGAGGCAAAACAAAAAAAAAAGAATTGCCCCGAGAGCAGAGTGCCCTAGAAATGGCCGTGAAGGCCCCTCGTCCGCATTAGCGGAGCACCCTTTAACCAACCCCGACGGATGCTGGGGTGCCGCTTTGCTAGCTCGCTGCGGCTGGGGTGGGTACATGAAATAATGGGGATGGTTTGCTCTTTAAGAAACTTGATGCTACCTAATATTCATCCGTCATGAATACGTAGCCGCAAACTGATATGTAAACATATCTAGGGACAAAAAGGGGACATAGTTCCGTAAAGGAAACCACCCATGGCTCTGCAACATGGGCTGACTAAGCAGACCCAGTGCTCGTGACAATGCACGGAGCCAGAAAATTGAAAATCTAAAAAGGAAAAATGTAGGAAAAGGCTACCTCTCTTTTCAGAGGAAACCGGGTGAGGCAGACAGCCCCGGGCCCCCAATGGTATTGGAGCCCTGACCCCGATGGTCCAATCCGACTGTCCCAAAATGCTGACTGCTCGTCGAAATGAGCTAGCGAAAATTCCGTTAGGAATTTGCTTGTTGCTCGAATGCAATTATAAGGTCGCAGGGGACTTGCGTTACCTTGTTATTGCTTCAAATTGAAATACGTTCAATTTGAAAAAATGTAGCGATTTCGAGCAAGTACAGTGTGCGTCGAAATTAAGTGCCCAGTAATTTCGCTGGAAATTGCTGGATGCTACAACACAGATCTTTCCACAAGGGCAAGTGCGTGGAAAGAGCTGAAGGATGGATGTAATATGTGAAAGACAATGACGTGAACAGGTGGTCATGTCGTATACTATCCAATCCTTTATACATAACGCGTGAACAAGTGAGCGAATTAAAGGGGAAAATGTAATTAAAGAAAATATCGTGAACACGTATATTGATTTAATGATGAAAGTATCTTTGGTAGAGGAAATGGTGAACCAGGTGAACATCTCTAGATACTTTCTAATTGAGGCAGGAGTGACACCTGAAATAGGCGCAGATGGACAATCTCCAAATAAAATTTGGAAACTGATCGTGAACTTGTGATCTCAGTGGGTATATCACTTAGTGATGTCTTTCGCGTGAAAGACGCCCACTGATCCTCCATTTTGATCGACCAGCTGGTGACAAGCACCGCCGATCTTCTTAATTACCTTACTAGGTAGGAACTTCCGGTTCAGCTTTGCATTGTAGTGCGCGGCTGCGTCACTTTGCCGGAAGTTGCGCCTGTAGACCACTTCGCCAGGCTGGTATGTTACCAACCTGGAACGAAGGTTATAGGCCTTTGTATTTCGAGACTGGGCCTTGGTGGTGAGGTCGCGGATGGCCTGACGTAGGAGTGCCAGGTGGTCAGGAGGTGGCAGAGTAGTTTCGGGGTCATCCAAAAGATGGAGTTGCCGCATTAGGTCGTAAGTGCGGCCATGGGTGACCATTGGTTGTCCGAAGACTGCCTGATAGGGTGAAGTCCCTATAGTCGCGTGAGGGGCTGAACGCAATGCGCTGGTGATTTCTGAAAGTTTGGCGTCCCACTCTTTTTGAGCAGGATCTACATAAGACCGGATTGCTGCCAGTATGGATCTGTTAAGACGTTCCGAGGCGTTAGATTGAGGGAAATATACGGCGGTGAAGGTGTGTCCGATACCGAATTCCTGTAAAAAGGTTTTGCATAAAGAAGACCGAAATTGCCCACCGTTGTCCGATACGATGGTTTCTGGAACTCCAACAAGATGGAGTATCCTCTTCCTTAATATGTCCACTACTGCCTTCGCAGTGAATTTTCGAAGCGGCTCGATAAATGGGAACCGCGAGAGATGGTCTAGGATGACGAGGGCTCCTATGTTACCAGACTTGGACCTAGGGTAGGGGCCTATAATGTCGATATACAAGCATTGGAATATGCGCTCGGGTACGGACTGAAGCGTCATTGGTGGTCGAAGGGTGTGTGAAGGAGCTTTGGTGGTTTTACATGTGAGGCATGATCCCACATATTCATTAACTTGGGCGGCCATCCGTGGCCAGTAAAACCATTGCCGTAATCGGCCGAGGGTTTTGTCCACGCCACCATGTGCGCTCAAGGGTGGATCATGTGCTCCCTTCACTAGTTCTGCCGTCATTTCTGACGGCACCCACAACTTCCACGCCAACTGGTCTTGAAGTCCGTTTCCGGTCGCATATTCGGTTCGCATGTATACGAACCCGTCTACTACTTTTAGGTCCGGCAGTTGGTGTTGTTCTGCCTGGACTTTTGTCGCTAGCTCCATATAAGAAGCACTTTTGAAATGCGGCGAAGTCAAATCTAGCTCCATTGGAGTCTCCTCGCATTCTGCCGGCGTCAACGCCTCGGCAGAGAACATGCGCGACAAGGAGTCTGGTACTACGTTTTGGCTTCCCTTTCGGTGTGTGATGGTGAAGTTAAACCCTTGAAGTTTAAGAGCCCACCGGGCTAAGCGACCATTTAGATCCGGTTGGTGCATTAGCCATTTAAGGAAAGCATGGTCGGTCACAATTTCGAATTCATGACCTTCCACGTAAGGACGGAACTTCTTGATTGCCAACACCGCTGCCAGACATTCTTGCTCAGTGACGGTGTAATTTCGCTGAGCGGGACTCAATTTGTGGGACATATAGGCAACGGGGGCTTCGTCTCGTTCTTCCGTCCGTTGCACTAGCACGGTACCTACTCCATGTTGACGTGCGTCACATTGGATGGAGAAGGGCTTGTTGAAGTCGGGGCTGTACAACACTGGAGCCGAAGCAAGGCTCACTTTCAATTGCTTGAAAGCATTTAGCCTCTCGTCGGTCCACACAAATTGAGTCCTCTTCGAAAGCATGTCTGTCAGTGGTGTTGACAAAGACGATATCCCCTGACGAAGCGTCGATACCAGCAGCAGATTCCCAGAAATCTCCGCAGCTGCTTCGTGGTCGTTGGAAAAGGGAAATCCATAATGGATCTCACCTTGTCAGGGTCTGTCCGGATCGTCCCATTATCAACAATGTGGCCAAGATATTTTACCTCGCACAAGAGGAACTTGCTCTTCTCCACATTGATGGTAAGGCCAGCTTGTCGCAGATGGAATGCGACCTGGTGCAGTACCTTCAGGTGTTCGTCGAAGGCCTCGGTTATCACCAACAAGTCATCCAAGTATACGAACACTTGGTGCTTTAGATGCGGGGGGATCACTTTGTCCATAAGTCGCGACCTCGTTTGGGGCGCATTGCACAAGCCAAACGGCATCACGACGAAGTGATACAGGGGTCGCCCGGGCACAGTTGAGCTGGTAACGCCAATGCCGAAAGCTAGAATAGAATGCTCTCATCCTCAGCGTTGAGCGCTTGGGTTTGGAACGATCATGTTTCGGTCGTGCAATTTCAGAATTAAAGATTCGGTCTCGGACCGCCGTATATTTATGCCATCTTAGGTGGTATGGCAGCAAAGCCAAAGGTGTAGGAGACTCTACCTGTAAGTGTGGCATCGATAAAGTGTTGGGTTCCCCACACGTCTGGATTCTAGTATCATTGGTGGCTGGGCCAAAGGATTTTGGTGACAAATCACCGGTCCTGTCTACCTGCTGGAGCGTAGGGGCGACTGTTTGCTCTGGGGGAGGCGTGAGATCTTGTTCCGCGCTCCCTGCGGTAAGTTTTTTGCTTGGCAGTTAGCACAATTTCGCTTGTACGTATCTGCCTTTCCGCAGCCACAACAAAAGATGGTTCTGGCCTCCATGCAATCATCAAAACGGTGTCCCACTTTCCTACAATTCCAGCATGTAGGCAGGACCGCGACTGCTTCCACTCCATGCTCTTCAGGTGTGTCCTCGAACTGGTCCAGCGGGTCTTCTTCACGCAATTCTTCCGCGTCATTTCTCCAGTGTGAGGATCGGCGTCGACCTCCGAGGCCATTTCGAAGTTCTCCGCACGGATGACGGCCTGACGGAGCAGGCGGACGGAAGGAAGATGAATTTGAAGCAGACCATGACGAATATCTGGCAGTAAATTGCGCCTAAGCATGTCAGCCAAGTCAGCGTCTGCAATGGGGCGCTGTAGGCGATCAACTAACTTGTATATTTCCGCACTGAAATCGTCAAAAGTTTCATGGGATCGCTGTTTCCTCCCTCTGATTTGCTCCATCAGGTCGGCATCCGTGAAGCGACCCCCGAAATGATCGCTCAGGGTCGCCTCCAGGTCTCTCCAACTGAAGCCTCGTCTCGTTTGATGGAACCTCCAGAACCAATCAGCGACTGGTCCAATCAACAGAAAGTGAATGTGCTGGCATAGAATATTGAAATTTCCGCCCAGTGTATTCCTTGTGAGAGCCGCACCCCTGTAAATAAAGACTTCAACTGGCATAGAAGATTCGCGACCCGAGAGCTTTAGGCCCCACCCACCAATAATACTAGCTACCTTATCGTGGTGAAACTGTACATTGTTGCCACGAGGGGTGCGAGGTGAATAGGAACGCTGAACGGGTACGAACGATTGCACGCGAGGGTTTAGTCTCGGCGACTCTACATTCCCAGTCTGAGACGGAAGGTTCAATTCGGCCATGCGCTCCAGCATCGCGCGCATGACACTCTGCAGATCTGTAATTTGTTGCTGCAGTCCGCCTAATTCTCGGTGCACTATGGAGCGCACTCCGGCGGCTTCTGAGGGTACGTCAGATATTGGGGATACTTTCGATGACGGGCCAGGTGGCTGAACTAAACCTTCCGCCCCCGACTCGGCTTGCAGATCGAAGTCCCTTATTTCCAATTCTTCGGATGGCATGCCTCGGGTTTTTACTCCCGGCCGTTGCGACTTAAGGTAGAACTATAATGCAATTAAGTGAACTTTAAGTAACTTAAGTGACAGTACGGTTGCATAGAAAACAAGCGGCATACCCATAATGTACTTATCTGCCGTTTCGTTAAGTTTGGTTCAATTCGGGCCACTTAAGTGGCGTACGACTGGGACCGTACATCAATTAAGTAAATTTGACAGGAGGTATGTGTAACGACTACGACCAATAGAAGGCACGTAAAATATTTGAATATGTTTTCGTGGATCGCTTGCTATTTTTGCAGAAGGTAGAAGTAATGATCGTTCGTATGCGGTATTGTAGAAGCAATAATAGCTATGTGAAATATTTGAATATTTTAGGTCTGTTCGCGTACTTTCAGTCACTGAATTTTACTGAATTTTCCTGAATCATGCGGTGGGGGAAATTCATGAAAAGTACGAAAACGCTCTCATTGCATTTCCTGAAAATTGACAAACAAAAGTGTCAGTTGTCGGTATTCGGGAGAACAATAGTGATTATAAAGTCATCCTTAGCGGTGATAAATTATCGCCACCAAAATATTCGTCCTTCATAATAACATTACGCCAAAAACCATTTGACGGTTTTCAGTATTTTTCAGTAGCTCAGACCCAACTGAAATTTACTGAAAGAGGGGAATTTTTCAGTTTTCAGTAAAACGGAGTACAAAAACGGCTTCATTGCAATTAATTGCAATTAATCGTAGTACGCGAACAGACCTTTTATTTGCAAAGGTTATTTAATTGTGACCATGGTTCCCTTCTTGTCTATAAATCAGCATCGACAACGTATATCGTCTCTAAAGCTTATCAAAGCAGAGAATATTGATACGGGAAACTCGGTCGTTTTGCGGAATAAGCCTCCGAAGGCGAATCAAATTGGAATTGTTTTTGCGGGATAATTAAAATTGAAATATTTTTTTTTTTATTTACATTTAAAGTTTTTATTTCACAAAGTGGTTTCGAAAGTATGCACTGATTCTCATCAGACACCAGCACACAATGCATATTTGACTGATGTGACCACTTGCAGTTGGAACTCATTAACTTTTATTTACGCTCGATTCGGCTTCAGAGGCTTATTCCGCGAAACGATCGAGTTTCCCGTATCAATATTCTCTGCTTTGATAAGCTTTACAGACGATATACGTTGTCTATGCTGATTTATTGACAAGAAGGGAACCATGATCACAATTAAATAAACTTCACAAGTAAACTATGTCGATGGATATACATAAATCGGAGATGTTAAAATTTGTCACAACTAGCGTAAATAAAAATTAATGATTTCCAACTGCAAGTGGTCACTTCAGTCAAGTATGCACTGTGTGCTGTTGTCTAATGAGAATCAGTGCATACTTTTGAAACCACTTTGTCAAATAAAAATTTTCAATGTAAATTAAATTTTTTTTTTCAATTTTCATCATCCCGCAAAAACAATTCCAATTAGACCTTTTATTGTTAAGCAGTTCATTGACAGATTACAATATAGGAAGTAGTAATTAGATGTCTGGAGTATGATCCTGGGCGACATTGTAAAAAGAATAACAGGTATCTAAAATATTTTTTCGTCGATCATTTAAATGCTATTTTTACAGGAGGTAGGAATAATGAGTATCAAACATAATTTCAAAGAGAAAACGCGTTGAACAACATACCAAATAATAATTGAACGTACATACGAAATAATAAATTATATAGTATTTTATTTACTTGTATCTTTAAATTACATACTTTTAAAAAAAAGTACATAAACTACTTAAAATGCCATCGCACAGCTTTTTTCATTCAAAGAATAACCACACACCATGCTTCAGCTGTCCACTATTGAATTTTAATCTTCAGCAGCAAAGACCTTGTTGATGAAATATATTCCGGTCGCATACCAATATTGCTCAAAAAACATTTCTCTCGTACACATATTTGAATGTAAGTACAAATCAAGAGCCCTGCTCCAAGCCCATCTTTATAGATCTAATAATCTACAGCAAAGTGCTGAGTTTCAGCTCAGCAACAATTTTCTACGATTTCTTGCAACATAGCTATCAAGCTATGAAGACAACTATATTTCACTTGCAGCAAAATCCTATTCAAATATGTTGCACAAATGCAATATGCAAATTCAAATTCATATTCGCCACTCTGGCGGTAGCTTATGAAGCTTCACTTAATTCTATTATGGGCAAATTAACCGATCGTCTTAAATTGAGTGAATTTTCGTTCAGTTTCAGCGCTCACTTAAGTTCACTTAATTGCATTATAGTTCTACCTTTAGGCCGAGCCCCTCGGGGCATAGATGCTGCAGCAGTGGGGGCCTGTCTGGCTCCTAAGGGGAGACTCAGTGGTCCACGGCACAGCGGGCAATCCGTATGATTTCTGAGCCATTGCTCCCGGCACGTCTCGTGGAAAGTGTGTCCACATTTTGTGGTATACGTGACCTGGGCTGTAGCGATTGACTGCTGGCATATGGAGCACTGAGCCTCCACTGTGGTGCCAGACAGGTCCTCACTACTGTGTCTTAGTGGCATGTTTAAATTTGACCAATTCCCGAAAATTCAAATGTTAAGTGCACGATAACATGACTAATGAAATCAATACGCTTATAACCTAAAGTTGGTTCGCTGATAATTCAGGCAGCAACCAAGTGCACAACAATGTGCGTCTAACTCTTTTGAATAAAGCTTAACCTAAGCCAAAGTGGCTAAGAGCAATGCTTACAATCTAGTAGGCCAAAGTGCCAAAATTCGAAAAAACGATAAGTGCACACCTAGAGGTGTGTCTAACTATTCAAAAATAGAAAATTGGAATACACTTCAATTTGGGCAAAATCTCAAAGCTTCTATTGTTGCCAAAGAGGTTTAAAGTAAATGATTTAAATTAGCAAAATCGATTTAAAGAAAATTTACGAAAAATCTATAATAGTGGGCCTTCTTATTGAACGAAACCCGGTCCATCCTTCCCGCTTTTCAGGTCCGCTGGCTGGCTGGCTTTCTCTGATCAAGAGCAAAGATGTGGAAATTTTTAGATAATGAATTTAATTTAGATGTGAGAAATTGTTTAAAGGTGAAAAGGTGTTTGTGAAAAGGTGTTTGTGAAAAGGTGGTTAATTATGAAAATTCGTTTACGTAAGAAAAAATGTATATATGAAATTTGTACGTGATACTGAAGTTAATTAATTTGGGTCGTTTCCCAAATGAGAATCGCCCAGTATGGGGGACTGTGCCACCCACCCGAAATTCCTTGAAAAGAGAGGAGCAAAGGATCAAAACAACTATGTTGTTGCTTGACTCAGATTCAGCAAATGGTTCAAGTCTGGCCAAGCTGCAGGGACTTGTAGGCGGCACCACGCCAACCCCACGTAATCCACCACAGCTTGAACCAGACCCGAGCCAAAAGCCGAAGCTGGGTCAGGACAACAAGGATATAAAGTTTGGGTCAGCTTCCCAACATAAAGTAGGGCTGGGGCCCTTCGGATGACCGGGACAGGAATGGCGGTAAACCACCACAACCTGTTATGCGCGGCCAACCTCCAGGTTGCACCCAGAGCCAAAAAGCTCAATGGACAACACAACGAGAAGCTGCCCAAGAGGTAAACTAGAAGGAATGATTTTAAAAGGATAGGAGGGGAAGGATGTTTGCGGGTAGAAGGGAAAGAGCGAGCAATGCATGTCTTGTTTCAAGGGGTTTTGTTCTCTCGAACGACGATAAGTGGAACCGCAAGGGAGGCGATTCGAAGACATGCCAGTGAGAATGGAAATGAAAGGATTTAAAGGCGTCAAGTGTTGAGGGGAGTATGAGTCGAAACTCATAACTGTTTTCTCACTGTTGTGAGTTGCCCAAAAACAAGTTTTCGGCTGGGGTGGGTTCATGAAATAATGGGGATGGTTTGCTCTCTAAGAAACGGGATGCTACCTAATATTCAGCCGTCATGAATACGTAGCCGCAAACTGATATGTAAACATATCTAGGGACAAAAAGGAGGCATGGTTCCGTAAAGGAAACCACCCATGGCTCTGCAACATGGGCTGACTAAGCAGACTCAGTGCTCGTGACAACGCACGGAGCCAGAAAATTGAAAATCTAAAAAGGAAAAATGTGGGAAAAGGCTACCTCTCTTTTCAGAGGAAACCGGGTGAGGCAGACAGCCCCGGGCCCCCGATGGTATTGGAGCCCTGACCCCGATGGTCTGGGGTCCTCCACCCTCTTATACTGGCCATAAATTTAAAAATTCAAAAAGCTAAAAATCTAAATCCAAACGGAAGCTAACTATGTTTGGCCAGTATCCCTCCCTTGAAAGAAGAGCTGAAAAATCACGAAAGAAAGCACTGTCTATTCATAGGCCAGCCAGGCCATGCGTGGACTCTGAAATACGAGAAAGAACTTCTCGGGCTTTCGCCCAATAAGAAGGCCAGATGGTTTCCTTCAACTAAACATTATGATTTATTCATCAAGAAAATAAACTACTTGCAAATCCCATATTGTGCTGACCGTGTAATGTTCAAACTAGATCAATGTGGCATGACTTCCACGAGAAACGAAATAACACATTAGTAAATACAATGAAAATTAAACATGAGTTCCCGAACATAAGTAGATGGTCAATGCATATATTTAAACTTCGATGTGTCAGGGCCCCCACACACACACTCAAGTTAACCAGATTGTTAATATATATATATATATATATATATATATATATATATATATATATATATATATATATATATATATATATATATATATATATATATATATATTTATATATATATATATATATATATATATATATATATATATATATATATATATATATATATATATATATATATATATATTTGTTTTGTTTATTATTCAGGCTGCGAAATATGTAAAGAACATTTTTCCCGGAACTTATTTTGATTGTATTCACTTTACAAGTAAATCTAGCATCAATTAAATAATAATTTAAATTCAGCGTAGATTATCGGTATTTTAATATCGTACAAGTTTTCTTATGTTTCCACGTGGTTTCATGTTTCTACAAAACTATTAAGCTTTCGCACCTATTAGGCTATTCGCGAGATGATTTTACTCTTTATTGATCATAAATTTCATGAATACACTAGCGCAAAATTCTTTTAAGAACTTCTATAGCATCTTTTTATCGAAAATTCTTCGCGATAATTAAATAATTCACAAGTAATTAATTGGAAAAGAAATTAAACTGAGCACATATTCTATGATTTTGGGCCCAATAATTCTAGGTGTCTTTACTATACTAATATTAGATAAGATATTGTTCTGTTTTAGGCAATTCAAGTTATTGACAAATTTCATGAGTACTCGTGCAATATGTATGGTATGTATATAGTAGGAACATATATAATTCCAAAACTTATACTAAAGTAACTGTAGTTTACTAACCAGTTAGAGCACTTAGGCGTTTCTAATTGTATACATTCATGATATATAGTATATAGTGTTTAAGACATTATCAGCATTTCATCCGATGAAATTTTTAAGTGAAGCTGAGCTGCTCTCAGGAAGGATGCATCTTCACGAATAATTTATGTGCACTCTCCACGAATAAAGAAAAATAAAATCATAGCATCTTCGCGTTGAATAAAAGAATCTTGATACTCTTATGCATCAATTGAACGTTACTAACGTTGGTTTATCAAACGATTATCAAACGATCAAAGATTCTATTTATGTGTTTTTTTTCTTTTGATTATATGATTCAAGACAACCGCACAAACTTATCAAATGACTCGAATTCACTTTGTATTAGTCGGTTGAAACCAATTGATAGGTTCTCGTTTTATTGTCTAGTCCGTGTGCGCTAAATAAACAGTTTTGATCTACTTGGATTCCATATCGAACAAAAGGAATATGCTATAATTTGAGGTATGATTGTAATCATGACCATTACGACGCATCCCACATAATTACATCGCTATCATACGGATGAGGTCATCATGTGACATGGTGGACACATCTTTCGAGCACCCAATGTTCTGCGTCAACATTCTCGCCGTGCACTTGCCAGCAGCATATTGAAACGCTGGCTTTTAAACTCGTTCATATCTATTAGACAATTTAATTTATTACTAAGCGGATTTTCTTCTTCCTTATTTTGGACTTGCGACACTCGAATATTTCCCCAACGGGGGTTATACGGTATGCAGAACTGGATCATCGCAACGGATAATGTTGTATCATCACTTTCAAGATTGGAATCTTTATGATGGAGATAAGTTGGGTTTTCCTTATTTCCTGTCGCCGTTTCAACGTACTCCTCACGAAACTGGTCACGATCGTAGAAGCTGGGCGCGCAAGTTGAAACGGAACAAACTTGCGCAGCTGGCGACAACTTTTGCTTCGGTTAGTTCCAAGCAAGCCAGATACGAATGGCTATGGATTTGCCATTATGGATTCGTGGTTGGGATCTGCACCGACGGTACTTGAACAATTAAGTCAGTGCTTGCGATTCGACACGAAATACACAACACCAACCACTGTCTGTTATGTACAAAAAAACATCACTCGCACCCCACGAGGGACAACCGACAAGCCCGTATGATCTCCGTGCGATAATTGTTATCGACGAAACTAGTTCCAGGTAGGTCTTCTTCGTACGCACCAATTACACGTGCCACTGTCATGGTCGAATCATCTATTATCCACGGACGAACAAACTATTGTGCTCGCCATATTTTAGATCACATTCAACATCATCGCATTGAATCAACACATCTTGGCATTGGAGACACGAACTTGCACAGTACATATACTGGCTCGAGCACTTGAACTCATTTCCGTCGATTTATCTTGCTGCTTAATTGTAGTCAAGTGCAGAAGGAAACCCAGTTCTTACGTGGCGACCGACTGTAATTATTGCACCAGCCAAAACGAATTGGGTATTTAACTGTTGTTTAGCACCAACAATTTCGGAGGAAAATCTTCAATCATGCTCACGTACTTTTAACAGATACAGCACACCGATATGAATATTTTTCTATGTTCAATAATTCCAAACTTTAACCACAAATGCACGGTATTTATTAACCGATCACCGAAAAGTGCGAAAAGTCTCTGTGACCCAACCGCCAAGACAAAATTGCAGTCCCGTTTCCGATATTTTTTTTTTCTCTTTGGCCACCCGCCACGACTTTCGATCGACCGTCTGGCCTCGGCCACGAATTCAATCCGACTGTCCCGAAATGCTGACTGCTCGTCGAAATGAGCTAGCAAAAATTCCGTTAGGAATTTCTAATGCAATAATAAGGTCGCAGTGGACTTGCGGTACCTTGTTATTGCTTCAAATTGAAATACGTTCAATTTGAAAAAAATGTAGCGATTTCGAGCACGTACAGTGTGCGTCGACATTAAGTGCCCAGTAATTTCGCTGGAAATTACTGGATGCTACAGTGTCAATCAGAATCGTGCACAGCTGCTCATACGTCACTTGCTGATGTCTCAATATTCGCCGTAGATGATATTTCAGCGATTTCACGGCCGCTTCCCATATTCCATCTTGATGTGGAGGGGCTGGTGTAATAAACACTCAGTACCTTGCACGCTCAATTGTTTTAGCACTTCTGCACTCTGTCATGTCTTTATCGCGCTCTTCAATTGCTTGTCTGCAGCCAAAAATGTCTTGCCATTATCACTCCATATTTTTGCTCATCGACCTCTTCTTCCCACAAATCGTCGGAAGCATGCCACAAACGCATCCGCTTCTAAGCTCGTAACCACATCCAAATGCACCGCTCTCGTCGATAAGCACACAAAAACAGCAACATAGCTCTTGGTTTCAATTTGACACCCTGCTCTGCCCTGTCTCGCTATCGTCATAGTTGGACCCGCTAAGTCCACGCCCGCATGTAGAAATGGCCTTGCTGGCCGCACGCGCTCTTCAGGAAGATCGCCCATCAATTGCTCGCCCATTCGCACATCTAATCTATTACGCGTTAGGTCAATGGATACACCAGCGAGACAGCTTAGTGCATTGACTTTGTAAATATTAGTAGATAGAATTAGTGTGATAAGAAAAAAATATAGTAGGAAAATAGAAGAATAGGTAGCTTAAGTAACGCTCCTTTCGACGATGCAGCCGCACGCCAGCAAGCCCCGAAGATTACAACCAAAACACTAATACATGACCGCAATCATCGTGACTCGGAAGCGTACCAGCCACGAGAGGAGCAATTTACCCAAACGACCCTTACTTGAGAATCACCTTCCATATCTGACGTCGAAGGGTGGAGGATGCCCGATTTGGGACATTTCGGAATCCGCTGAGGGATTAACGTGAACCTTTTTCGTCGTGTTCACCTTTCCGGCCACCAACAAACGATTGTAATGATCAGAGCAGCAATGACCACGCAACCAACGAATATCCTTGATGATACAATTCGACATATTCCCTTGCATTTGCTTTTCGGTTCTAGACTCTCGGACGAAAGGTACCCTCCATCGAACTGTCTTACGTATCCTGCATTTGTATGTATATTATCGCGCGATTCGTGAAAACCCAACAAACTCAACCGATTATTTGGCATTACCGTGCGACGACTAAACCTCATTTGCGAGTAGTTCTGGATGTTCTAATCAATCTGCAATTAATCGATTATAAGCTAAGACAGATCAACTTTACTTTGATTTGAATGTCGAATTTATGTAAACACACACTAAACACTCAGACGAAACGTCAAACCACGACGACGATCGGCGACAAGGACGCCGCCAAGCG
This sequence comes from Nemotelus pantherinus, assembly GCA_963978885.1. Taxonomy (NCBI): domain Eukaryota; kingdom Metazoa; phylum Arthropoda; class Insecta; order Diptera; family Stratiomyidae; genus Nemotelus; species Nemotelus pantherinus. Next base: position 117,121,426 of record OZ022264.1, read on the forward strand.
GCTGGAAGCGTCGATATTTCCAGCCGGTTGGAAGGAATCGGAAGGCTGCGTTCGGACCGCCGAGTGCGAAAATTCTATTCAAAAGCTTTTCGTCCGATGCACCCAAGTGCAACAGTGCATTGCCCCCGAATACAGAATATATGGTAGAAAGAAGAAGGGAAAACGGTTCCCAGGAATTCCGCTAAAGCGGGAAACTGATGGTCCACCGAGGCTAAGTGGATATGGAAAGCAAGGAGTGGGTCTCTTTTGGTACCCAGCAGTCGAAGACGTAAGTCGAGGAAAATCAAAAGCGACGAAGTTTTGGGTGAAATTATTAACGACTTCTTTCCTTTCACGATGACCACGGATTGCGATTGGCGCGAGGCAACGAAGAAACGGCAGCGTTGATTTCTCAAATTCGATTCTTTGATGAGGACGGAATAATTATCTGCGCATCGAAAATTGGCGAGCGGGCGGTCGGAGCGTCGATTTCCCGAATCGAATCCTTAATGAGGACGAAGTATCTATCTGCGCATCGAAAATTGGCGAGCTGGCGGTCTGAAAGGCGGGGTGCGACATCAGATTAGGCGACGGCAGATAATCATCATCTCGACGGAAATTCGAGGACGACGTACTAATTGGGGAAAGCCCCGGGAGGAGTCGCGATATTAGCTAAGGTACGTTAAGTTCTCTGGTTTAGTTGGTAGATTGTAGTTGGGCTAGAGGCCGCAAGAAGAGTTATTTGACGATAGGTAGATTAGGGCTGTTAGCGACAAGCTGTGTATCGTTAGGAATCGGCGCCGATGTTGGTAGTATGAAGAAGAATAATTTGTAAGAAGTGAATTTGTTTCCAGAAATAAAGTGTGTAAATTTGTTGTAATCGCCGCTGTATCTATTCGTGATAGATTTCATATATTGATGTAAATATCTGATTTACATATACATTTTATTGGATTTACATATAGAATGTGGAAACTACATATATAAATTCGGATGGTTGAAAATTATCCGGGTTGTACCTGCGAGAGGAAATAGAAAAATAGTAGAAAGTGTGAGTGGAAGTGCTTGAGGTGTGTGTTGGTTGTGGGGATCTTAAAAGCGGTGAACAAATAGTTTCTCATTGATTAGGCGGACGCGAGAGAAAATCGCAAGCGCCTAATGGTGATAAGCTGGTCGGTGAAAATAGTGGAAAGTTACGATGAAAATTTACTTATAGAGTATAAGTATATATATAAATACATATATATATATATATATATATATATATATATATATATATATATATATATATATATATATATATATATATATATATATATATATATATATATATACATATATTTACATTGTTGGCTTTATATATATAGTTGGTTATTTATAAAGGTTAATAAGGTAGTGAAGAGAGAATATAGTTCTTAGGTGGGAGCAGATCAATTTGTGGTGTCAATATGTCTGGTGTTGGGGCCGTGAGGAAAATTTCGGTGGACCGGCTCAGTAAAGACGAGCTGACCTATGAACTCGCCATTCGAGGTCTGGTGGCAGACACCGTGGAGTCGATGAGAAAACAGTTGAGGGGGGCGTTGAGAAGCGAGGCTAGTCTGGGGGAATCGTTCGCATTGGATAAATATCCCTTCACATTTGCCGAGGATAAAGAGGCACTGGGTGCAAAACTAGCAGAGATTGGAGTGCTAATAGACTCGTTTGTTGGGGACTTTAACTCTGGGGAATTTCTCAAGCTAAAAGAAAAGATCTGCTATGCGCTACGAAGACTAGGGTACATGCGGGGAGTAACTGCGGAGGACCTAGAGTTCCTGAGGAAGACCAAGGGCGAGCTTCTAATAGCAATGGGGGATTTACTATACAAGGCTGGTGGGGAATTGACAGAGGAGACGGACGAGGATTGTTCTCTGAATACTCCGAGCTCACCAGTTCCGAGTACGCCGACTTTTCAGTCGAAGCCAGTAGAGCTGCACAAATGGGGGGTACGATTCAATGGAGAATCTCCGAACTCGGTAAGTGCGTTTCTGGAACGGGTGGAGGAGCTTCGGGAGGCTAAAGGGTTATCGAAGGCTCAACTCTTTAAGTCTGCGGTGGACCTTTTTGAAGGTAAGGCCTTGATTTGGTTCCGTGCGAATCGAGCGATCTGCCGGAGTTGGGAGGAATTGGTGAAGGAGCTGCGAGAGGAATTCCTCCCCGCGGACTATGATGACCGCCTACTGGAGGAGATAAGACGTAGGACTCAAGGTAACGGGGAGTCTATAGGCGTGTACGTGGCCGTGATGGAGGGACTATTTCGTCGTCTCAGCAAGCCACTAGGTGATGGGGAAAACATTGCGCCATTCTACCAAACGTAATTAGCCCTGATAAAGACTGAGTCGGTTGGAGAATTGGTAAGTTTGGGACGATCGCTCGAGGCAACGAAGACCTCCGTGGAATCCTTTGCTCCTCCGCCTCCAAGAAGGACGCCTAGGCTGTTGGAACCGGATCTCGCGTACCTGGAGACGGTTGATGTAGCCGCAGCAGCAGTACCAGATGCACGTCAGAATTTTATCTGCTGGAACTGTCGTCGACCAGGCCATACGTCTCGGGATTGTCACGATCCTAGAAAGTGTTTTGGATGCGGCAGAGTAGGGACAGTCAGGGCGGAATGTCCAAATTGTCGGAGCGGGGAAAGAAGGAATGCGGGCGTGACAAGTAATCCTCCAGCAAGTCGATCGAGTCAGCAACCGGGAAACGGAAGTTGTGCCCAGTAGGCGGTCACCTGGGCACAAAGGGGAATATAGTAAGAGCCGCGACGACCACACAATTAGACTTTCTGGTAGCAAAGAGGACCGGAGACAACCGTCCACACTTAGAGGTGGATATATTTGGGCGGAAGTTTATGGGCCTTCTGGACTCAAGCGCTACTCACACGGTAGTAGGTGGAGAAGGGTGGAAAATACTCGAGGGGCTAGGAGTAGAGCTACTGAGTTCCAACCAGAAAAGCATCAGATTGGCTAACAGTCAGGGTTGCGCCATCGTGGGCATGGTCACTATTCCAGTGAAACTGGAAAACAAAACAGAATGGTTGGAAGTGTTGGTGGTTCCGTCGCTCCCGCACGCTCTCATACTAGGAGCAGATTTCATTAGGCAATTCGGGGTGGTTCTAGCACTGAGCGAGGAAAGTTGGAGTTTTCTGGATGCATTGGAAGGGGAGGCAGGAGAACAATTAAAGTCGCGAAGTCGTTTGACGGAGGTGGAGGAAGCCGCACTCAGCCTTTTGTTAGAAGAGGAGTTTCATCGCATGGGGGAAGGTATCGGATGCACCACCCTTGTGGAACACGTCATTAAGACTAACTCCGTACCGATTAAGCAAAGGTATTATCCTGTGTCACCGGCGGTACAAAAGCACATCGATCGAGAGCTGAACGAGATGCTGGAACAAGGGATAATTGAGCCATCATCGAGCCCCTGGGCGTCACCGATATTGCTGGTAAAGAAAAAGGATGATACGTACCGCTTTTGCGTAGACTACAGGAAATTGAATCAGGTTACCGAGAATGACGCGTACCCGTTGCCATATGTGTCGGCGACGTTGGATAAACTTTGTGACGCCAAATACCTGTCATCACTGGATGTGAAGTCTGCCTACTGGCAAGTTCCTATGGCGGAACAATCACGTAAGCTCACTGCATTCACGGTACCGCATCGCGGTTTATTTCAATTCCGGCGTATGCCTTTCGGATTGCAAAACGCACCCGCGACTTGGCAGCGCTTAATTGACCAGGTCCTTGGCCCAGATCTCGAACCCTATGTGTTTACCTACTTGGACGACATAATAGTGGTGACACAAGAGTTCAGCAAGCATCTGGAAATCTTGAGAGTGGTTTTTGGCCGTCTCAGACAAGCCGGTTTGAGAGTTTCTCGCGACAAGTGTGAATTTTGTCGCTGCCGCCTTAAGTACCTCGGGTATGTCGTTGACGAGAAAGGTTTGAATGTAGACCCGGACAAGGTGAAGTCCTTATTGGAGATCCCTTCGCCTAGGAATGTGAAGGGGGTGAGGCAGTTCCTAGGGATGGTCTCGACGTATAGGAGATTTATACCTGACTTTGCTACGATGACGGCACCATTGACAAACCTACTCAAAAAGAACCAAAAGTTTGCATGGACCCAGGACTGCGAAGCAGCGTTTACACAGGCGAAGGTGAAATTGTCCACGGCACCAATACTAACCTGTCCGGATTATGATCTACCATTCTACGTTCAAACGGATGCGTCAGACTTTGGCTTGGGAGCGGTGCTCACACAAAGGCACGCCGACGGGGAAAAGGTGGTATGTTACTTGAGCCGATCCTTGTCGAAAGCAGAAAAGAAGTACTCAGCCACGGAGAAAGAATGCCTCGCAGTGCTGTGGGCGGTAGAGAAGCTGCGACCATATATAGAGGGAGCTAAATTCACCGTCATCACGGATCATTACTCCTTGGTCTGGCTGAGCAATTTAAAAGACCCGACAGGACGATTGGCCAGGTGGGCAATCAGGTTACAACAGTTTCCCTTCGAAATTGAACACCGAAGAGGTAAGGAACATCTCGTACCCGATGCTGTTTCGCGAATGTTGCCCAGGGAAGAACTCGCAATATTAGAGACCCCTGGAGACCGTTGGTACGACAACATGAAGAAGAAGGTGGAAGAGACCCCCGAGCGCTATGCGGATTGGCGGGTGAAGGATGACCAACTGTGGAAACATGTGCCCGGGCGTTATCCTGCACTGGAGGGAAAGGAGTCGTGGAAGAGGGTCGTGTCCAAGGAAGGTAGAGCGGAAATCCTCCAACGATGTCATGATGACCCTACGGCGGGCCATATGGGAGTTAGCCGCACGATAAGTCGCGTGGCGACTAATTATTATTGGCCTAAGATGCCAGCGGACGTGAATGCTTACGTTAAGAAATGTAGGATCTGCCAGGCCAATAAGGTTGCGAGAAAGGCACCGGCAGGGTTCATGGTTTCACGGAGTGGGTCGCCTAAGCACCCATGGGAAATGGTCTGTGTCGACTTGGTAGGACCTTTCCCACGATCGAAGAATGGCTATACTCAAATCCTCACCGTGGTGGATTATGTGAGTAAGTTCACGCTCTTATTTCCCTTGCGACAGGCAACAGCGACGGCTGTTTGTCGTGTATTGGAGGAACAGGTGTATCTGCTTTTGGGGGCACCTATCGGGTGACAACTAAAAATCTGCACTGAGTAAAATATGTCATAGTAAGAAAAGTAGTGTTTATATCTTTTTCAAATTTTTAATACTTAATATCTATCATATAAACAAAAAACTAACATTAATGAATTTGGTCAAAAGGACCGTTATCCGCAACACGGCGTAACTTTGGAAAAATCCCTTCGCAGGCCTTCTGGACGCTATTTACATCGTAATTTCTAATACATTTGCGAATCCTATTTACTAGTTGCTTCACTGTTTTTGCTTTCCAGTTATTCCGATATACTTGCGAACTAAGATTTCCAAAAAAATCTTCAATCGGTCTACACTGGGGCAAGTTTGTTGGGTTTCGCTCTTTTGAAACAAATGGTATATTTTTAGACTGGAGGTACTCAATTGTGTTTTTGGCATAATGTGACGAAGCTTTATCAGGCCAGAAGACATAATTGCCATCAGAATGATTTGCTTTAAGAAATGGAATCAGAATTCGCTGCAAACACTGTTTTTGATAGACTTCTTGATTGATGGCGAGTCCACTTGGTTTGAACCAAGGCTTCGATATGCCCTTCTCAGAAATCGCTATATACAGCATAACTTTCGGTTCAAATTTTTGCTTGAACTTATATTTTACATATGGGGGAGTTGTAGACGGGTCAGATGTGTAAAATATATTATTTCCTGGCATTTAGCTTCGACTTAACCCAAAATAGCTTTCGTCGTCCAAAACAAGAGATTTTCTGCGAAAATTTCTACACATCCAACGACACTGAGATTTTATTGTCACGATTTCACTTATTGTGTATTTGGGTGCCCTTTGTTTATGCTTGCAAGTAATTTCACATCTTTTCAAAGCTTTCGAGATGCATTGCTGTGAACAGTTGAAATTTCTTGCTGCGTCTCGTTGACTGATGTTATCTTTGTCGTTAAAAAGTCTTTTAAGCTTTCGAATGTTCTTAGTGTCCATAACTGTTGGCCTCCGGCCACTATAAACTTTTCTTTTTACAGTTAATCGCTGTAAAACACTATAGATTGTTCGTTTAGGTACATTTTCCAACACAAAATGGTCCACAGTAAACTTTTTACCATAATCCGAATTACTTTCGTAAAAGCGTACAATGCGCTCGCGCAACCGTTCTTGTTCCGACGCCATTTCGATATTATAATACTGCGAGTAATGGCATTTTGCTTTTAAACTGTGTTGCCAGAGCTAGTAAAAATAATTTGATGCATCCATTGAGCCAAAATACGTATTTTTAGACTATGTTCCTAACTTTCAACTTCAGTGCAGATTTTTAGTTGTCACCCGTTAAATGACTAGTGTGCGATAATGGGGTCCAGTTTCGGGGAACTTTGATGCGCCGGCTGGCGGAAAGTTATGGAACCGAAATCAAGCACACAGCATTATACCATCCGCAAGCCAACCCGGCTGAGAGGAGGAATCAGGACCTAAAGCGGATGTTGCGTTCTTACGTGACCGAGAACCATCGCGATTGGGATCGGAATCTCGCAAAGATAGCCTGCGCACTTCGGACCTACAAGCATGAGGTGACTAAGGTCACACCCTATTTTTTTAATTTCGGACGAGAGATGGTGACGTTCCACGAGGCGAAGGAGCCTCCAGAGGTTGACCAAATTATCCCAGGACCGGAAGTCAGGGCTGACCAACTCTCCAAGTTACGAGGGGATGTGGTGGAACGAATGAAACGCGCGGCTCGTCATAGTGAGCAGGGGTACAATTTGAGAAAACGGAACGTGGTGTTCGAAATAGGAGATTCGGTTTGGCGGAAAAATTATTCCATTTCAGACGCAACCCGGTTTTACTCCGCAAAGCTCGCACCGGAATATCTTGGTCCGTTTTGGATAAAATCTCTGGTATCAGGGTGGACTTATCTCTTGGTGGATGGTGAGGGCAAGGAAGCGGGAGTTTGGCACGTGAAAGATTTGAAAAAGTATATCGATTAGGTGGATTAGAATATAGGATGAACGTGTGATTCTTAGACATAGGGGAGGCAGATCAGACAGTATGGCTGAGAAGAAGTTAGAAATATAAATTAATCATAGTAACACTAGGTCACGAAGATTATTAGAACATAATACGGTGGTGGGCTGAAGTATTATGGAGGAATATTCTCAGAACTCAGATTAGGAAGATTAGAATGTAATTAAGTAGGTGGTGGCGGGTACGATAAGTCGAAGCGATTGGTGGTGGGTAGTTTTAGCATAATGAAAAAAAAAAAAATATATAGTATTTAGAGGTAGGGTTAGTAAAATAGCAAAAGTATTACCTAGGCAGCAGTGTTGGTGGTAAGTGGATCCCTCCATAGACGGAGTTGTTGTTGTTTTTTTTTTCTCTTCCTTCTATTCTTTTTTCTTTCTCCTTAACTCATCTCACGATTAGGTCCTTGCTATCGCTTTGGCATTCCACGGCCGATTCATGCGGGTCAATAATTGAGATGCTAAAATGTTAACCAGGGAGTTAGTACAGGAAATGGCATGAGTGTGAGTGATAACATGTTGTAATAGATTATACTAAACAAAATTGGGGATTCCGATCGCAGGTAGAAGGTGGAGTTACTTCATTATTAACATTCCCAAAATTTATTATTATATTATTATTATTAAAAAAAAAAAAAAAAAAAAACGCGTAACCGGACTTTAACGTGGATTGGCGCGACGGGGCGTCCGGGAATCGGGAAGTAGTCGCGGTAATATTAAAGAGAATTCCTACGAAATTCTTTGGGGAAGGGGGTGATATTACGCGTTAGGTCAATGGATACACCAGCGAGACGGCTTAGTGCATTGACTTTGTAAATATTAGTAGAGAGAATTAGTGTGATAAGAAAAAAATATAATAGGAAAATAGAAGAATAGGTAGCTTAAGTAACGCTCCTTTCGACGATGCAGCGGCTTGCTGTGCCAGCAAGCCCCGAAGATTACAACCAAAACACTAATACATGACCGCAATCATCGTGACTCGGAAGCGTACCAGCCACGAGAGGAGCAATTTACCCAAACGACCCTTACCTGAGAATCACCTTCCATATCTGACGTCGAAGGGTGGAGGATGCCCGATTTGGGACATTTCGGAATCCGCTGAGGGATTAACGTGAACCTTTTTCGTCGTGTTCACCTTTCCGGCCACCAACAAACGATTGTAATGATCAGAGCAGCAATGACCACGCAACCAACGAATATCCTTGATGATACAATTCGACATATTCCCTTGCATTTGCTTTTCGGTCCTAGACTCTCGGACGAAAGGTACCCTCCATCGAACTGTCTTACGTATCCTGCATTTGTATGTATATTATCGCGCGATTCGTGAAAACCCAACAAACTCAACCGATTATTTGGCATTACCGTGCGACGACTAAACCTCATTTGCGAGTAGTTCTGGATGTTCTAATCAATCTGCAATTAATCGATTATAAGCTAAGACAGATCAACTTTACTTTGATTTGAATGTCGAATTTATGTAACACTAAACACTCAGACGAAACGTCAAACCACGACGACGATCGGCGACAAGGACGCCGCCAAGCGGCTGGAAGCGTCGATATTTCCAGCCGACTGGAAGGAATCGGAAGGCTGCGTTCGGACCGCCGAGTGCGAAAATTCTATTCAAAAGCTTTTCGTCCGATGCACCCAAGTGCAACAGTGCATTGCCCCCGAATACAGAATGTATGGTAGAAAGAAGAAGGGAAAACGGTTCCCAGGAATTCCGCTAAAGCGGGAAACTGATGGTCCACAGAGGCTAAGTGGATATGGAAAGCGAGGAGTGGGTCTCTTTTGGTAACCAGCAGTCGAAGACGTAAGTCGAGGAAAATCAAAAGCGACGAAGTTTTGGGTGAAATTATTAACGACTTCTTTCCTTTCACGTTGACCACGGATTGCGATTGGCGCGAGGCAACGAAGAAACGGCAGCGTTGATTTCTCAAATTCGATTCTTTGATGAGGACGGAATAATTATCTGCGCATCGAAAATTGGCGAGCGGGCGGTCGGAGCGTCGATTTCCCGAATCGAATCCTTAATGAGGACGAAGTATCTATCTGCGCATCGAAAATTGGCGAGCTGGCGGTCTGAAAGGCGGGGTGCGACATCAGATTAGGCGACGGCAGATAATCATCATCTCGACGGAAATTCGAGGACGACGTACTAATTGGGGAAAGCCCCGGGAGGAGTCGCGATATTAGCTAAGGTACGTTAAGTTCTCTTGTTTAGTTGGTAGATTGTAGTTGGGCTAGAGGCCGCAAGAAGAGTTATTTGACGATAGGTAGATTAGGGCTGTTAGCGACAAGCTGTGTATCGTTAGGAATCGGCGCCGCAGTTGGTAGTATGAAGAAGAATAATTTGTAAGAAGTGAATTTGTTTCCAGAAATAAAGTGTGTAAATTTGTTGTAATCGCCGCTGTATCTATTCGTGATAGATTTCGTGAAAGTGTTGCCCGCCCGAATTCTCGTTTCGCGGAGTCGGTCGATCCTTCCCCTCACGCGCAGTAAGCGATCATCGCTTGGAAATGGCTTTAACGCTGCTATTTTGCTCTTGCTCGGGAAGGTTTGTCTCTTTGCTCTTACGTAGTCTAGCTCAGCACGATAATAGTCGCTTTGCACTTGTTGCACCCAAGAATTTCGCGCCTCTATCTTTTCTTCGCTCGTTGGCAGCACGTCTCGCCTATATTCATGCTCTTTTTTGCGTATATTGCGTATATATCGTAATAAGTATGCTGTTATATTAATGACTTTGCACATGTTACTTGCACTTTCTAGTATCGACGTCCCTCCTACATTTATTTGCACTATTAAACAGCTCTGCATATTCTTTGCACTCGCTCATAACTAGCCCTATATTTGCACTGCTCAGTAGCGATGTCGGCCATTCAGTTTCTGCTCTACCAAGCCATTCCGGCCCTTTTAACCATAGCTCATTGTTTACTAGCTCACTTGGCTTCGCTCCTCTGCTCAACAGATCAGCTGGATTGTCAGATAATCTTATACGCGCCCATGCTCCTAGCTCAGTATTGCTTTGTATCGTTGCCACTCTATTCGCTACATACTGTTTCAGCACATTTGATGATTTCTTCATCCAGCGTAGCACCACCATCGAATCGCAGCATAGGAAGTATTTATGATATTCGCACTTTAGCTCTTGTCGCACTTTGCTCATAATTTTGCTCAATAGCTCTGCTGCATTCAGCTCAAGTCGTGGTATTGTCGTCATTTTAATTGGCGCCACTCGTGATTTTGATATTTTTAGCGCTGTCAAAGTTTTCTCTATTCGAATATAAATCGCACCACCATAAGCCTTTGTAGATGCGTCGGCAAACCCATATAACTGCATTTTATGGCCCGTTCTGGTTCTGAGCCATCGTGGGAATTGAATTTTTTCCAATATCGGTTGCGCATCTCGAAGCTGTAGCCATTCTTTTCGTATATCATCTGGCAGTTCTTCATCCCATCCTAATTTCTGTTTCCATATAGTTTGGATTAGGATCTTCGCACGCACTATTACTGGCCCCAACAAGCCATTCGGGTCATACAATTTTGCCACCTGGCTTAGGACGTGTCTCTTTGTAATTATCGTTGTTTCTTCGCTCTTGCACACTCGAAATACTAGCACATCTCGCTCCATAATCCATCTCAGCCCAAGCACTTTCGTCTCCATGTCATCACATAGCTCAGTCGATTCTTCGCTCATCTTGCTCTTTATTTGCACCATTCGCTCTCCGCCCATATCTCACTCCGCACTTTTCTTGCTCATGCTCTGCACTATTCGCTCCTTGCTCATTTCATGCTCTGCTCTTTCATTGTTCATGCTCTGTACTAAACGCTCACTGTTTGACGCCCACTTCGCTAGCTCAAATCCTGCACCACGTAGCACACTGTCAATGCCCTTGCTCAAAATAATTGCCGCTTGCTCACTATTTGCACCAGTCAGACAATCATCCATGTAAAAATCGTTTAATATCGCTCTCGTAGCTGTTGGATGCTCTCTTTCACTGTCCTTCGCACATTGCACCATTGCTCTCACTGCACTATGAGTTGATGAAGCCATGTCATAAGTTATGACTTTTAACCAATATTCGCACAGAGGCTCATTTTGACTTTCTCTCCAGAATATTCTTGGGCAATCCCATGGCTGGGGATTGACTTTTACTTGCCGAAACATCATTTTTATATCGGCGCTCACTGCTACTTTATGTCTTCTGAATCTCATTAGCACATCGGCTGCATCACGCTGCAGTTTTTCTCCAACCATCTGTACGTCATTGAATGATATGTCGATGTCAGTTTTGCATGATGCACCAAAGACCACTCTAAATTTTTTGGTCACACAGTGGTGTGGAATATAATATGTCATCGCTCCTTGCACTGGCTCTCTATTCGCTCTTTGCATGTGGCCCAACTGCTCATATTTGCACATAAATTTTTTTTATTCGTTGCAATTTTCGCTCTAGCACCATAAATCTTCTCAACGGTATATACCTTGAGTCCCCAATAGTTTTATGCTCCGACTTGATTGGTATCGTAGCCATATATCGCCCATGCTCATCGCGCTGATGCGTTCTCATAAATAGCTCTTCTACTTGCTCCTCTTCTCTAGTTCTTTTTCTCTTAATTTGCACTTCTTCCTGCTCCCAAAATTTTCTGACAAGCTCATCTAAATTCTGCTGCCGCGTAATTGCACACATTTTAGCTCCTACGAAGCCCTTGCTCGGCACTGCTCCCCTCTATATGTATCCAAGCACCGTCTGTTGTAGCACTGCACCGTTTGGCTCACGTATGATCTTAGCCCTTATCATTTTCGCCCATACATCTGCACCTAACAATATCTCTATCTCACCTGGCACAATATCGCTTGAATCAGCCATTGGCATATCAATTTTGTTTTCGTTCACTGCATATTCGAGATTTTGCGATGGCGTTATAATTAGCCATCCTTCTTGCGCCACTTGTTGGCTACATCTTTATTCTTCGCACGCCTCGAAACATGGCTTTATTGCTGCCGTTATTTTTCGCTTTAGCACCGCACGTTCGCTCGTAACCGCATGTATTTCGACTCTATCATTTCTTTTCGCCCATTTGCTCGCTATCATGTTAATCTATGATCCCGAATCACACAATGCTCTAATTGGCCCGATCTCTCTATTGTCTGTATTTAAACGCACCATTGCTGTCGCTAGCACCGAAACGCACATCGCACCATTTGTCGCTTTTTCATTGGCCTCGTACAAACTATATTGATTTTTTCTCGTGCTTTATGTCATTTCTCTGTCTGCTCATTTTTTCCGCAAATTTCGCACTGAGCTCTTTCAGTCTATTGCTTTTACGCGCCACTTCAACTTTCGCACTCGCTGGCACATAGTCTCGCACTTTCTGCCCCGATTGCTTTTTCATCATTCGATGCACATTACAATACTTGCTCCTATTCTTGATTTGATCATTCTTCCGCACGCTCCTTCTCATCTCGCCCCTATTCTTACGCTCCGCTCCAGCGTTATTCTTTCGCACCTTCAAACGCACTTTGTTTTTCGCACCGCCCCAGCACTGTTTTCGCACCGCACTCCCTTCGCTCTTTACATTGCCCTCGTTCCATTTTCGCGCTACATGTCCTTTGCTCCGCCCATTGCTCTTGCAGCGTCTTCGCACTCTACGCACTTTATCTATGGTAAATTCGCTCCGCCAGATTCTTCGCATTTCACTGTCTTTTGCTCCTAGCACACTTCGCACTTTATTTCTGTCTTTAATTTTATTTCGCACTACGTGCCCATTGTTTTTCACCATCAGCACCGCACCGCTCTTTCTTCGCCCGTATCTCAGCACTTTCCGCGCACTATTGTTCCTGTACCGCACATTGATTTCACATTTTCTTTTTTTGTCGATAGTCTTTGCACTGCACTTTTAGTTATTTCGCGCTTGGCCCTGCACTTTGCCCACCAAATTGCTTTCACCTTACCATATCACTTCGCTGCGCTCGCACCGGACATATCACACTGTTATACATGCGCCCTGGACAGTTTAAGCATGGCCCTCCATAGCACCGATCCACACTGTGCCCTTGCTTCAGACAATGGAAGCACAGCCCATTATCCACCACAAACACTCGCCTTTCATCCATTGCCAGCGCCAAAAATCGGGAGCACCTGTACAACGGATGGTCACTCATGCACATTTTGCACCTCTGTTCTATCGCTCTCGCACTTGTCGTCGGTCTTGCTGTTTCATAAGCTCTACTTGCTCCTTGCTCCTTGCTCTTTGCACGACGTCTTATGACGCCAACGCTCTTGCTCTTCGCTCCAAAAATTCGCACAATTCCTGCACCGTCCTGCACCCTCTGCGCGCAATAGCTCCCACTGCTGCGCTGACGATGTGTCCAGCCGTTCTACCATCATATAAATTACGATGGGATCCCACTCTTGCACATTTGCTCCTAGCACCTGCAGCTGCCGCAACGATTCATTTACCGTGTCAACGATGGTTCTCAGCCCCGTATACATCGCCGTGCCAATTCTTGGCATCATAAACAGTGCCTTTAGATGAGCCCTTTTGACCAGGTATTCGTCATCATATACCTCAGCGAGTCTCCGGCATGCCCCTTCATAGTTTGCTTCGTTTAACTGCCAATCGCCCAGCACCCTTTTTGCCTCGCCCTTCACTGCTGCCAGTAAATATTGCAGTTTAAACACTGGTTTTATCTCTGCATTTTCATGCACCGCTGCCATTCCTTAAACTCCCCTGCGTACGTGCCCCACGTATTCACTGGCTGTGCACTTTCTTCCACTATCGCTCGCAATGTAGCACTTGCTGCTCCTTGCTCCTCAGGCTCCTCTCTCTCAATGCATGTCATTAGCGCCGGCTTTGCTTCCACGTAGCACATCTTGCACCGCTCGTACAGTTCATTTTCGCTTGACACATCACGCCCCGTTTCCGCCCGAGCGCATGATGCGCCTTCTCGAACTTTACCCACGCGCACTCCAACGTTTGCAAACGCACCCGCACGCTCGTAATCGTTGCCAATCTGGCTTCCTCACTCACCGCGAACGCCCACGCTCTTTCTATGCTCGCGACAGACGTGTTCCTTTCAATTTCCGACAGTTTCTCTAAATTCTTCGTTTCGATTTCAAACTATTCGTTTTACTTCACTAAACTTTCACTTCGCCTTTAAGTCTTCTCTACCAGCTTACCTATTCGACAATGACCTAAATTCCTTTGCTCATGTGTTTTGTAGGGCTTCCTTTAAACATGTTCCTTATACATGCAAACATTAATATTTCCATGCAACTACATTACCTTTACATGCACTACTTATCCAGGCCTGGATTTACATACCATAAACATGCACCTGCTTATCCTAATCAATCACTTGTATTTCGCTATGCCCTATGCTCTTCCTGCACCTTCTCACCTAGCCCATTACATGCTCACATTTGTATATTTCGCCCATGCACACATTGACCTAGCTCATACATGCATCGCCCTAGCTCATAATATTCATCCATCATCAATAATCGCATTCTTCACTCCATTTGATCTATACTATCAATGCCCATGATTGCTCTTCTAAACTTTAGTCTTGCGCGCGCGCATTTCGTTCTGTTTATTAACGTCCGTCGCCACAGCCAATATTCGCGCTGTCGCATTAATTCGCCTGAGCTCGCTCATACGCCCGACCATGCTCAACCATCGCTCAACCATCGTATCGCCTATCTAACTGCACATGTACTTGCTCACGCTCTACATAAATATCTCGCCTTGCAATAATACCATACGATCCTGCACATTGGATCTCGCGCCATTTGCTCATGCTCTACCTTCATTCAACATCGCACCGTCGCACCAATACCATCTGATCCTGCACATTGGATCTCGCGCCATTTGCTCATGCTCTCTTATGCATCATACACGTCGCTCATTGCACGCCGATCGGGCTCATCGTCGCTTCTTCTGTTCTTTCCATGCCTCAGCCACGGCACACACATTCATTAGCCTAGTCAGACACGTGAATTTCTCGCTTGGCTGATTCGAAGCCGTTCGCCTCTTCAGCCAGCATATATGAGTTCATGGAACTTGTGCGCTCGTCGAGATTCTTCACTAGTAGCTCTCGCGCACACATTAGCTCATTCGCTCATGCTCTATACTCACGACGTTTTCTTTGTATGGCAACGGCGCATTCAATTTGCCCTCGCACTTGTGTCTCACACGTCGCTCGCACACATTGCACCCGGCCATCTTCATTGCTTGTTCTTTTCGTCGCGCACGTCCATGCTCATTGAATCTCTTGCCGGTTTCATAATTTACGCCTGTATTTGCGCGACAGTAATAATGATTTTGGGCACGAATTTTCTTGTTTCTATTCTGGGCATTTGTTTGTCGGCAGGGCTACATTGGGTTTGGCGTGGGCATACATATCATTGCCATGTATCACTGTATGTTCCGGCGTTTTTTATTTACATGCATATACAATTGTACTCACCGCTTTGATTTTTATTGGCGTCGCAACTGTACGTTGCCTCTTGTTGCCATGTTTCATTGTCTTAATTTGCACTAGATTCGCACTTTTAACATTTGCACTAATTCGCACTTGTCTTTGCTCGCGCATTCCTAACCGCACCAACGCACATCACTGGGCCATTTTGCTTTTTCGAGAATTTATTTTAGTTTTTAGGGACGCTTCTCCAAGGCGCGGATCCGGCTAGACGGACCAAAATGTATATTATCGCCGAAGGTGGCACATTCGTGCGCACTCGGCTTGAAGGAAATAAAACACTCTGTTTTGAGTCAGAGCTGCTTTGCCCTGGCTGAATGCCTTTTTTCGACTCTGCAGAATCTGTGTTCTTGAATCTGCGTCGAGTTTAATTCTTATTGCTTGCCAAAGTACATAAACTTGGACAAGGCCTTATGTTGCCACTCGTTCGAAAGAAGAATTTGGCTCCACAGGGATGAAGTTTTGAGTTCCGTCAAACTGCATTCGACTGGGGATGGAATATCCTTCAAGAGAGTAACTTCACAGGTGCTGATATTGGCTTCCTTATGATACAATGGGTGAGATTGTTGGCACTTGTGAATGGTTGGTTCGATTTGGTTGCATGTCGCATATTTTTCCTCTGTGAGTGGATAGTACAAATCACGGTGTTGACTGACGATCAGGTATCGGGAGCCGGGAAGTATTGCCATCAGTCGGTTATGCCTTGCTACTGGTATACTCCGTTTTTTGGGCTGATCCTTTGAGGAAGTGGGTTGTGGTTCTTCTTGGATAAATGTGCGCCTTTTAGACTCAGTCATTTTCGCCTCTGGTATGGTTTCCACACGGAGTATCCTCGTCAAGTGGCAATGGAGGAAGACGATAAATGGCTCGCTTTACGACACTTGAAGAAGTCTTCACGTCGGCGACTCGAACATGACCATCATCACTCTTATGGACCTTAATAATCCGTCCGAGTGGCCATTTTGCTACCGGAGTGATGTCTTCCTTGATGAGTACAACCAAACCGGGCCGAGCATCCTGACTATTTGGTTGGAGGCTCTCCGATGAGGAAGTGTCCTGGCGTCAACGCTGCGAGATCGTTGGAATCTGATGGCAATGGGGTCATCGGCCTTGAATTTAGAATGGCTTCAACTTCCACCACCGGCGTGTGTAGGTCTTCATAGGTTAAGCTGGCTGCTGAAGCTCGCCTTCGTAGTAAGTACTTGGACAGACTTGACTGCCGCCTTCCACGATCCACCAAAATGAGGCGCACGTGGTGGTTTGAAATGGAAGTCGATTCTCCGGGCACTGCACATTGCTGTTATATCTGCTTGTCCCTTTTCGGAGTATACAGAGTTTGATAACTCTTTTAGCTGATTATTGGCTCCCACAAAATTGGTTGCATTGTCGCAATACAAATTTCTACAATGACCACATCTCCCAATAAATCGTTTCAGACAGCCGAGAAACGCTTCAGTGCTGAGATCACTCACCAGCTCCAGGTGTACTGCCTTTGTGGCAAAGCAGCAAAATATTGCGATGTAGCCCTTTTGGGGTCGTGTTCCTCTACCACGGTAATGGACCATTAATGGACCACAGAAATCGACTCCTGAATTCAGGAACGGTCGTGCAGGCTGTACAAGCGCTGCTGGTAGGTTTCCCATAATTTGGGACATCAGTTGTGGGTTGACACGAGTGCATCGTATGCATCGTTGAACAATAGATCGAGCCAAAGTTTTGCCTTTTATTGGCCAGAACCTTTGTCTTGTTAGGTTCAGTAGTGCCTCTGGTGCAACATGACAGTTGTCTTGGTGAATGTCAGTCATAGCAGCTTGGTCAATGGATGGTTGTAGGGTAGTAATATCGGATGTTTAGCGCTCGGTCCAGCTCTTGACTTGCTAACGACATTCTCATCTTTCTTTTGGGGTCAAACCGTTTAGTGATGCAATCGATGAACCTTAACACATAGGCTGTGATTCGCTGCAGCCCTTTGAATGAGTTGCCATGTTCAATACCGCCAATGAAGTGATTTGATGGCTTTGTTGTGGTAACCATGGCTGTCTTTTTCCTTTCCAACTCACATGACGATTTCTTTGCATACTCGGGCGGCCATAGCGATTTGGACCCATGTAAAAAGGGTGGTCCGTATAACCAAATATTACACACACAGACAATTCTGCTGGTGCAACACCTCGTGAAAGAATATCAGCTGGGTTGCTTTTTGAGTCAACATGTCGCCATTGACTAGGTATCGAAACCGATTGAATTGCTGATACTCTATTTGCGACGAACGTGTTGTACGAAGAAGCTGTCGAGTTAATCCAAGCGAGAACAATTTCTGAGTCACTCCAGAAAAAATGAAGCACATCTTTCATGTGCAGCGCAGTCTTAACTCGTTGAGCCAGTTCAGCTCCGAGTTTAGCAGCACAGAGTTCCAAGCGTGGAATAGTTATATTTCGAATTGGAGCAACTCGAGATTTAGCGCATAAAAGCTGTACGATAATTCTACCGTCGTTTAGGGTGGCTCGAGTGTACACTGCAGCTCCATACGCCTTTTCTGAAGCGTCACAGAAGATGTGTAGCTGAGTTTGTTTGGGGATTTATTTTGCAAAAGCATGTCTGGGAAAGTATGCCTTCTGCAATGATTGCAAACTCTTGCGGAAATCGTTCCACCTGGTGAAGATTCGTTCCGGCAAGGCTGCATTGCAATCCAACTCCAAACGCCATATATCTTGCAGAAATAGTTTCGCATAATTCCCAGTGGATCGAACATTCTAGCGATGTCAGATGCTACCGTTCTTTTCGTTATCTTGGTATCTTTTGGATTCAGATTAATGCGTATTTGGAAATCATCCACTTTAGGGAGCCAAGTTAAGCCGAGCGTTTTAATGAAGTCTTCAGTGTGACTGTTAAAATCTAGTTGCACCTCTTTGTCGTCAGGTGCAATGTTGTGTAAAAGGCGAGGATGGCTGCCACACCATTTGCGAAGCTTCATCCCGGCACTTCTTAGCATTTCCATCAGTTCAGCCTGTGTTTGAACTGCTTCTGCTAAATTATTGGACCCGGTCAAATGTCATCCACCTACAGGTCTAGTTGTAGGACATTGGCGCCTAGTGGATACCGCTGAATTTCGTCTTGGGCGAGTCTTTGGACGCATTTGGTTGCCAAATATGGAGCGTACGTTGTTCCATATGTAACGGTGTTCAACTGGTAGTACCGTAGTGGCTGGTTTGACGCAGTTCTCC
>OZ022264.1:117144879-117179879 GCA_963978885.1 Nemotelus pantherinus
GTTGAATTTTACTTCGAAGATTTTTATTATACTTTGTTTCTTTTGGATTTCCTACCGGCCTCAGTAAGTATCTTATAGGACTATTATAGGCTCGTCCTCCAAAAGAATACAAAGGATTAACAAAATATAGCGACGATCAAAAGCAGCCCCACGTTGGGCGCCAGTTAATAAAAGATCACGATTTTTGCTTTAAAAAATACAATTTAGGGCTGCTGCCCGATCTTTATTGAATCAAGTCTAATTACAAACTGAAACTGAACTTAATCTAATAATGAGAAAAGTAACTTTTGGATTCCAGGAAAACTGCAAACGTTTTAATTCGCACGATACCTGCAGACGCGTGGTCAGCATTTTCGTTTTTCATGTTATCTGAGATAACTTATATATATATATATATATATATATATATATATATATATATATATATATATATATATATATATATATATATATATATATGCATATATATATATATATATATATATATATATATATATATATATATATATATATATATATATATATATATATATATATATATATATATATATATATATATATATATATATATATATATATTGAATAAAACAACTGGTTTGTTGTCCGAAAATGAATTGAAATGTTTATTGTTGTGTTCCTTAATTTATAGCAAAATTTTGCTTACATAGTTGCTTAAATTCTACTTACTTAAATTTACTCACTTATTCTAATTCCCACGAAAAATGCATAATTTACATTTCTGTGGGAAAAGACATCGCAGTGTCTGTAATGTCTAATGGTGTCAGTATGACACGAGATTGACCATGAGACTTGCATGGTTGACCGTGAAACGCACATGGTTGACCATGAGACGATAGGGTGTAATATCACAGCAGATGTGTGAGCATGAGCGTGTGACTTTTGATAACATGATGAATTAGAATAGCATAATACAGGCACTCATGGTGTCATGTTCGAAAGTGCATGGAAAATGTTCTATGAATATGCTTGAGTGTAATATGTCTAGGCATGCATTGTAATGATAGAGTAAAATGATATTCATACAATGTATGATTAATGTGGCTTTTAACACTCCCGCGCCTTGAACTCTCATAGAGATTCAATGTCAGGTGCTCCCTTGAGCTTAAAATTGGATCGTCTCGGAGCGGGCTGTGGTGGTTTGTTCCTTCGTTTTATTAATGACCTTGCTAGATAAGCTAATATGATGATTATTGCCAGAACTAGAGCAACAGAACTTATTATAGAATGCTGAATGTTTTGGTTTCTGTCAGGGGGAAACCTTTCTTGTGCTTTTAGCTCGTGTAGCGATTTATTAAGCATGTTTATATCATCCAGATTTTGCCTAGTTACTAGGTTCTGCTTTGCTTGAATAAATTGACTACTACGAAGTCTTTGTTCTGCACTGTTTATGTCTATTGTGGCTGAAGCGGCAAAAGAAATGTTTGACAAACTTGACTGGTGAGTATATCCTGAAATAAGCATGGAATTTTGTTTAATAATGCAATTCGAGGTGAATCTTATTAGGCCTGCTCCCCTTAAAATGTGCTGATGTGTTTGAGAATTACATACAATAATTATAGTAGTGTCGCTATCAAACTGGTACAGCCATGTGCTAGGATTATGTAGCGATAGCCACGGTGTTGGTGACTTTACTGGTTCGAGCGTGCAAGAAGGAGGTAAAATTCCTGGCTGATTGATGATACCAAGCTCACACGTTGAAGGTCCAATTGTTCTGTGATACATTTTGTGATTTTTGTCACATATATAATTTCTGCTGTGAGTTTTTATGCAGGCTTGTAGTTCGGTTTCAGTAAGTGGGAAATAATAGTCCCGATGAAGGTCAACGGAAAGCAAGGCCGAAGTAACACTTATCTTTACGATTGTGTGTTTGATGGGGATTGACATAGGCACTATGTTGAAGATTTGGAGTTTTTCCTTACTTAGAAGTGGTAGATGAATGTTAAATAGCGCGTATTCCGAAGTAACTCGTGCGCTGACTGTCATGAGGTTATACAATTGTAGGAGATCTGTGTGATGACTTCCACCAGGGATTACCAGCGTCGAGTCAACGTTTTCTCTTATGATGGCTAGTTCTGAACGTAGCTGAGAGGGTGAAAGTACCAACGGGCTTATTCTCTTATTATGGCAGTCGGTGAGCACGTGCATGATGTCTGATTGAACTTCTTGATAGTTTGTTAGCATGAGAGCAAAGTGTAAAGACATCATGTTGAACAATTGGGTTATTTCCTGCTCGCTCACAATTTTGTTCGTGGCTTTGATTGCCTCTCTAAATGAAGTCAAGCTGCTATTTACAAGGGAGAATTGAACCTCAGAGCGGATACGATCATGTTTAATAATATTTAACGTTGAATCTATCAGAGACGTTTGACTCTTGAGTAGGTGAAGTAAGTGGTTTTCGTTTTCCCTCACTTGATTTATGGTTGCGGTCATATGATCAGCATAATTTTGATCAAGTATCCCAAATAGTTTATTGTAGATCGTGCCAACGAAGTCAAACGGGGAACGGCGGTGTCGTCTGGTGTACCCATTTCTGTCACACAGAATTTCGTTGTTAATACGTATTGATGTCAACCGTTTTTCAAACTGCTGAAGAATTGGATTACAGAGATTGATTTTGTAAGTTGGTATACTCCTGTTACATAGTTCTTTTATTTCATCTAGTTGAGATGAAAATATATTCATTTCATCCCAGTAATTGGAAAGATTATAATATATCATCATGGTCCATTTGTCAGCAGCAACAGACATCTGCCCTATTTCTTCGAAGTAGAGCAAAGGCCGAGTGTTCCAGGGAATTATTTCAATATTATTGCTTTGGTTGATGGCAGCGGTAGGAGGGCAGAAGGTAATGCATATAACTAATAAGGTGTGGAGCATAATATTCCCTGCACAAACGCTTCGAGGGCGTTTTGGACGTGTTTGCTCTATATTTTGTAGTCTTTCTATATTTTTTAATCTCTCTTCAAAGCCTCGGCTATACTCTTGCGCTTCCGTGCACGGCTTAAATGGAATAGTATTCCATATTGGACTTATTGGAAGAAAACGACTTCTCTTTCGTTTCTTTGGGTTTGGAGCCGATAAATTTCCTTCACCAAATGTCCTTGGTATGCTGAGCTTTGGAAGAGTGGATACGTTAGGGACCTTTGACGGTTCTTTAATTGTATTTAAAGTTTCTGCATTGAGGCTGGTGAACGGTAGACTGCAAATGAGGGATGGGTGATTGGCCAGTAAAACGGCGCTTTGGTTCACTTCAGTCTCATCTGGCTTGGTGATGAGATCTGTGGCAGTTGAGGTCTCTGAGTGAATAGGTAATGGAGCCAGATTATGGATTGCTTGGTCAGAAATACCCCTTTCAGTTTTTACCTTTAATACCCTTATCATTCCGTCTCGACCCATTTGTGTGCTGATAATCCTACCTAGACGCCATTTCAAGGGTGAAATTGAGTCATCTTTTAAGAGTACAAGATGACCAGGTGTTAATCCAACAGTAGGTTTTTTCCATTTGTTTCTTTGCTGCAACTCATGCAGAAACTCCATACTCCATCTTTTCCAAAACTCAACTTGCTTCTGTGCTACCATTTCCCATCGTTGAGCGAGGGTGAGTTTAATTGATTCCTTTGCAAAGGGGTTTGGTAGAGCTGTTAATGGTTCGCCAATCAGAAAATGTGCTGGGGTTAGAGCCTGGAAATCGTTCGGGTCACTGGAGAGAGCTGTAAGCGGACGGGAATTCAAAATTGCCTCAATTTCGGCGATGAGCGTATTCAACTCTTCGAAAGTGAGGGAAGTGCTGTCAATGGTGCGCTTCAGATGGTGTTTGGCTGATTTGACCGCAGCCTCCCAAAGGCCACCAAAGTGGGGAGTTTTGGGAGGAATAAAACACCATTCTATAAGCTGATCCGCACAGTGCTGCACTACTTCACTTTGGAAGTCTGTTGTGAATAGCAGATTATGAATCTCTTCCAATTCATTCTTAGCTCCTACAAAGTTTGTAGCATTGTCACAGTGGATTTTTAATGGTTTTCCGCGCCTGGCAATGAAGCGTTTTAGGGCCCCGATAAAAGCGTCCTTGGTCAGGTCAGAGGCTAATTCTAAGTGAACTGCCTTGGTTGTGAAACAGACAAATACGCATATATATGACTTCGTGGGCCTTTTTCCTCTTATTTTGTAATGAATGTGTATAGGTCCACAATAATCGATACCCACATTCATAAAAGGACGTGCAGGCTGTATTCGTGATGATGGCAGATTCCCCATCATTTGGTTCATTATTCTAGGCCGAAAGCGTGCACATCGAACACATTTGTGGACAATCGACCTTGCCAGCTTTCTCCCGTTTAGTGGCCAAAAACGTTGCCGTGCGGCGGCAAGAAGAGCTTGAGAACCAGCATGGAGGTTTGTTAAGTGTAATTCAGTCATCAACAACAATACGTATTCATCCTTTTCGGGAAGAACGAATTGATGCTTCGTATCGTAGGAAAGGTTTGCTTCGTTTAGTCTACCGCCAACACGAATTAAACCTCGGTCATCCAGGAATGCCCCTAATGACGCTAGTTTGCTCTTAGAAGATACAGGACGTTGCTTCGCTAAGTCCTTTATCTCATCTGAAAAGTGCTTTCTTTGGATAATCTTTAGCAAAAAGAATAGTGCTTCTTGGATTTCAGTGGGACTTTGAACTTCGCCTCGGAAGCGTTGTTCTTTTGGTAACCGCCAACTAGCGACTCGTTTTACAAAACTTAGTATGTGTAGAAGTGTTTTGAATGAATTGCGATGGTTTATACTAGCTAGGATGCTAGGCGTTGTAGTGGTCGTGGAGAGGGATGTTGGCAACTCACTGAGGTCGTTTATCGTCATCATTCTCTCCCCTTTATAGTTTGGCCATCTGTCAGGTTGAAGTTGTAAGAAGTGAGGACCGTTGAACCACATATCTGCATTAAGCAGTTGTGATGCACATAGGCCTCTCGAAATAAGGTCCGCGGGGTTTTGCTTAGATGGCACATGCAACCAGTGATTTTTAGTTGTATGCTGTTGAATGTACGATACTCGATTTGCGATAAACTTGCTTTGAGCAGAAGTTTCCGCTCTTATCCACGAAAGTGCTATAGTCGAGTCACTCCAAAGATAAACTGAGTCGGCAGATGGATTGATAATGGTTGAAACTCGTCGCACTAGCTTAGCCAAGAGATATGCAGCGGAGAGTTCAAGACGGGGTAGAGTAGTTTCCTTGATAGGTGCTACCTTGGATTTTGCACAGTATAATCTGACAAGAGGTTGACCAATTTGGTTAACGCTCCGTAGATAGATGGCAGCTCCGTAGGCCTTTTCGCTGGCATCCGAAAACCCATGAATTTGAATTGAATTCGCACCCTCTGCTTCAAGAGCATGACGTGGAATGCACAATTCTTTTATGTTTTTTAAGTCTTGCCGGAAAATTGTCCACTCACTGTGGAGACTTTGGGGTAATGCTTCATCCCACTCTAGTCCTAGTTTCCATAATCGTTGCATAAATAATTTACCTTGAGTTACGACGGGATTTATAAGTCCCAGAGGATCGTAAATTCGGGCTACATCTGCCAAGATAGTCCTTTTGGTAAAACGCTTTGTGGGAGGTAAATTCGTTTTTATGGAGAATTGATCGGTACTGGGGCACCACACTAACCCTAGTGTTTTGACTTGCGTATTATTTGTGTCGCCAATATCAATCATAACTTCTATGTCCTCATTAGAGATTGTTTCTAAGAGCCTAACATGGTTCGCACTCCATTTTCTTAATTGAAATCCTCCCCCGCGCAGGAGACTAATAAGCTCTTGCTGAGTTTGATATGCCTCTTCTAGGTTATTGCATCCCGTTATTAGATCGTCGACGTAGAAGTCCCGTTTTAGAATTTGAGATCCACGAGGAAACCTTTTCCCGTCGTCTTCGGCCAACCGTTGAAGACATTTGGTAGCCAAATATGGAGCTGAAGATATGCCATATGTGACAGTTCGAAGACGGAAATGTTTTAGCTGTTCGTTAGCTGAGTCACGCCATATTATAAGTTGGAAATCTCTATCTCTATCGTCGATCAAGATTTGCCTATACATCTTGCATATGTCAGCTACAAACACGTAACGATGGAGTCTAAAACGTAGTAAAATGACGAATAGTTCGTCTTGTATAGTTGGACCGATCATAAGTATGTCATTAAGCGATAGATTCGTCGATGTCTTGCATGACCCGTCGAATACAACTCTTAGCTTAGTGCTTGTGCTTTCTGGTTTTAACACACAGTGGTGTGGTAGGAAATAATTGGTGTTTGGTATATCGTCAATTGCTTCCATGTGATTTAATCTGATTAGCTCATGTATGAAATCAACATATTGCTTCTTTAGCTCAGGGCTCTTATCTAGATGTTTTTCGAGGCTGAGAAACCTTTTTTCTGCTATATCTTGGGACCTACCCAGTAAATATGGTGGTTTTGAAAATGGAAGCCGTACGATGAAGCGCCCATTTTCAGTTCTTTTTGTGTTTAAAGTGAAATGATGTTCACATATTTGTTCCTTATCAGTCATTGCCTTTTTTTCTGAGTCATAGTGTTCAAGCTCCCAAAATTTTTGAAGCTGTAAGTCCGAAGGGGTGCAGGCTACCCCAGCAAATTGTGCCGTTTTGGAGCTTTGCTTATGGGCTGTCCCAAGAACAATCCACCCTAATAGAGTGTTTTGTAGAGTTGGCAAGTTTTGAGCTAGTTTAATTTGTCCAACTGACATTAATTTGGCGTAAAGGTCAGCGCCCAGCAAAATATCTATTTTTCTCGGATTGTTAAACTCAGGATCAGCCAATTTGATGTTACTTGGAATTGGCCAGCCTTCAACATTTAAAAAAATGCTTGGCTGCTCAGTCGTTATTTGAGGCAAAATAAATGACTCGATTCGAGACTCGAATTGATTAAGTTTTGATTTAACAATAATATTAATTCGGCCTCTGGCTTGTAATTTGAACTCCCCTATCCCATTGATGTCTATCTTTTTCCGTACAGTGGCAAACCCTAGTCTGTTGACCATGCCATCGGAAATGAAATTTAGTTGAGATCCCGAGTCCAACAGAGCTCTACATGTTACATTATTACCTAAACAGTTTTCCACGTTGACAATAGCAGTTGCTAGGAACGTGTAAGCAGGTAATAACTTGGTGCGATCAGCCGCTGTATGAACCGTGTTCTTAGGATCGATTTTTTTGAAGATTGGGTGGATTTTGCTGTTTTTTCTTGGGTTTCAAGATGTAGCAGAGTGTTATGACGCTTATTGCATTTGAGGCAGTTTCGTGACAGACATGATGAGGTTTTGTGATTGGGTTTTAAACAATTTATGCAAAGCTGGTACTGTTTTGCCGACTTTATCCTTGCTGATGGTGATAGTTTCAAGAATGAAGGGCAAAATTTGAGACCGTGTGATTGGTTTTTACATAATGGACACGAAGATGGATGGTTGGTCGATAGAAATGTACTAGTCTTTTTTAACTCCTTATCCCTTTGATTTGTCTTTTCTCTCTTTTCTCCAAGGTTTTCAAGAAGTTGAAACCTGGATTCTATGAAGTTTAGAAAAACTGTTAACGTTGGGATTTCCTTCGGAGTATCTAAACTCTCTTCGAAAAGTCGATGTGTTTCGCGGTCAACTTTTCGTAGTAGCAGCTGCAGTAACAGTGGGTCCCAAGACTTTATATCAACACCTTGGGTTTGAATGCCAAGGGTAGATTCAATGACTACGTCATGTAGCCGTTTAAGGCCGCCGGGATGTTCACTAGTCATGCTATTTATTGAAAGCATGTTGTTTATGAGCGCCGAAATTATTAGTCGTTTATTTGCATATCTTCTTTGCAGTATGTCCCAAGCCGTTCCATAATTAGTATCAGAGATATTTAAATGCTGTATGAGCCGGCTGGGTTCACCATGAAGATTTGATTTTAAATAGAACATCTTTTGAGCATCAGACATATGCTGCTGATGGATAAGATTTAAGAACAAGTCACTAAATTGTTGCCAATTTGAATAATCTCCCGTAAATGTGGGGATCGAAACTTTGGGGAGTCTAACCGATGAGGGTAACATAGATCTTTGTCCAGAGCTGGATGCTGACTCTTGGGGAGAGGAAAGGTTACTCAGCTCCAATAACTTAATGCACATGTCATTGTATTGGGACTCTAGTTGCGCGTATTTGTTGGCATCGTATTGTGCTGAAGCTCCTTCAGCAAGAATCTCATAGTGAGTGTTGGTTATTGATTGCCAACTGTTACACACATTAGAGGAATGATGAATATAAAATGCCTTTGATTGCGGGTTTTGTAATGCCGTTCTTAGAGCTTGAAGAGAACAATGAAGTGAATCCACCATTGCGTCTTGTGCTCTTATTTTTTTGTGTATATCACCTTTTGTTGAAACTTGGGAAGAATCTGTTGTTGTTGATTCCATTTCTAAAGTTCTGATGCGATTGTCTAGCTCGGCTTTGAAATCACTATAAAGATCTTTTACTTCTTTGTGGAAATTCTCTTCGAAGTAAGGATGAGACGGATTTTCGTCTTCGAATTCGCAAAGCTCCAAGTGCTGAGCTTGAAATTCACTCCAATCTTGATCTAATAATTCAAGTTGGGTCGTGAGATAACGTAGACTTTTTCTCGAGTTAGGGGTCTTGAAGAAGTTTTCTTGCCTTTTTTCAATGGCTTTACCTAACCTGGACTGTAGCTTTGCTAGCTTATCCATTCTACCTTATTCTTTACAGTGAAACCAGTATAACTAACTGGTGGCTTTAAAGGGAGTGTTTTAATAAATCGGAGTCTAGCAATTTGCTCCGACCTAAGTTGATGAAGGTCTTTGTGCTTATTCTAGTGTACTTACTACTAATTCAAATATGTCTAAATATAGTGGTACTTGCGGAAGCGTTACTTTAATCGATGAGATTCGCTGTTGCCTTCCTGGTGCTGATCCTCAGCGTCGGAGGAAGGCGCAGTTGCTGGTGCTGATCCTCGTCGTGGTGAGACGCAGATATAGTCGATGGCAACCTTCCTGGTGCTGATCCTCAGCGTCGTAGGAAGGCGCAGATCCAATCGCTGGCAACCTTCCTGGTGCTGATCCTCAGCGTCGTAGGAGGGCGCAGTTGCTGGTGCTGATCCTCGTCGTAGGAATGCGCAGATCCAATCGCTGGCAACCTTCCTGGTGCTGATCCTCAGCGTCGTAGGAAGGCGCAGTTGCTGGTGCTGATCCTCGTCGTAGGAATGCGCAGATCCAATCGCTGGCAACCTTCCTGGTGCTGATCCTCAGCGTCGTAGGAAGGCGCAGTTGCTGGTGCTGATCCTCGTCTTGGGAAGACGCAGTTGTAGTCGATGGCAACCTTCCTGGTGCTGATCCTCAGCGTCGTAGGAAGGCGCAGTTGCTGGTGCTAATCCTCGTCGTAGGAAGGCGCAGATCCAATCGCTGGCAACCTTCCTGGTGCTGATCCTCAGCGTCGTAGGAAGGCGCAGATCCAATCGCTGGCAACCTTCCTGGTGCTGATCCTCAGCGTCGTAGGAAGGCGCAGTTGCTGGTGCTGATCCTCGTCGTAGGAATGCGCAGATCCAATCGCTGGCAACCTTCCTGGTGCTGATCCTCAGCGTCGTAGGAAGGCGCAGTTGCTGGTGCTGATCCTCGTCGTAGGAATGCGCAGATCCAATCGCTGGCAACCTTCCTGGTGCTGATCCTCAGCGTCGTAGGAAGGCGCAGATCCAATCGCTGGCAACCTTCCTGGTGCTGATCCTCAGCGTCGTAGGAAGGCGCAGTTGCTGTTGCTGATCCTCGTCGTAGGATGACGCAGTTGTAGTCGATGGCAACCTTCCTGGTGCTGATCCTCAGCGTCGTAGGAAGGCGCAGATCCAGTGGCTTTTAACACTCCCGCGCCCTGCACAAACGCTTCGAGGGCGTTTATAATATATATTATTTCATTATAATACGCTTCGAGGGCGTTTATATTTTATTTTCTTTTTCATATAAGATCAAGACTCCCTTGACTTAGCGTAGCGGCGACAGGCTCGCCAAAGCCAAGTCTTAGCAGGGTCAATTAAAGAAGAAAAGAAGACTGTACTATTTTCGCATAGCCGCGACAGGTTTGCCAAAGCGAAAACTAATACTAGTCTAAATCTCTTTTCTGGTTCAAAGAGCTAAATTGTAGCCAGTTACCAGCGTCCAGTGTCCACGACATTAGCGACACATTACATGGCGATCCTTTAACCGAACGTTCCTGTGAATCATGATCTTGAATTAACGATCATGCGAACGAAATATTTTTGAATGGTAAACCTTAAAAACCGAGCAACTAACAACTTCATATAAACCATTACACGACGATATTGCTGCTGACGTGACTCACGGTCCTGCATTTTTGGAGTCAATCATTTTAAGAGCCTTGGAATCCGACTACATTTTTCAATTCAACAATGACAATATTAGCATATTTTTTTGGAAATTTTGAGTGACGCAGATTTCAATTAAAAACTTACAAAACCTTCAAATCAAGCAATATCACGATGGAATCAATATTGAAAGTATGAATAATTACGAATACGAAAAACACCCATCGACAGACAGCAGATCGGAGAATTCACAAACGAAATACATCATGAAACACAACCAGCGACTCATCCGACAACAATAGACAACCACGAACCAGAGACATCAAAATTGAATACGATACGTAAAACACGCACCAGCAGACAAGATCGTTTAAGTAGAGAAATTTCATCATTGAAACGAATCCCCCACTATGGGAGCTACAGCATCGTATGTACAACGAATAAAAGAATTAAAAACACTAATGAAGAAAAAATATTAATTTTAAAATAAAAACAAGATTTTTAAATGAATTTATTAACAATTTAAATGAACAAAAACAATGAATTACACTTTAATAACAAAAAAAAAAATTAACAAATAATTTTTCTACTTCAAGAAAGAACATGCCACTCAACAATAGAAAACAGTAATGAAAGTAAGAGAATAGCAAAACAACTTGTTAATATCTGTCTATTTTGACATTTGCACTTTATTGCATTTGGCGTCACAAACAACATCTATGATCTAGTAGTGGAGCTAAGAATTCAAATTTTAATTTAAATAAATATTATTGTTAGAAAAATGTTATATGGTCAATGATAATTTTTTCTAAATGGAATGGATCTACTTACAAAAATAATAGTCAAAAAAAGAATTCAAATTTGTTCGATTAATTAAACAAAATTAAAGAAAAGTAAATTCAAAATAATCCGAACGATTTGCAGTGAATCAAATATTGTGGAATCACAAAAAAAATGTACATGGTCCGTGGTATGACAAACAAGTACGAATGGAAGTAAAATAGATTTTTTTTCCTAAAAAAGTACCAGTAGAGTAGTTTTTGAAAAATTTCGCTGAAAGCGTTTTCGAAAATTTAACAGTTGACAAGATGAGTAATTTTGATGTTGAGCTTGCATTAGAATGCATACCAGTTTTCAATGGTAGTGCAAAACAATTAGATTCGTTTTTAACCATATTAGGATTGATCAACGAAAACCTCAATAAAGACGGGAAAGAGGATTTATTAAAGTTTACGAAAAATGTCAAATTAGGGTCTAGCGTAAAGACTCAACTTTTGAGTACAAAAATATGCAGCTATGAGAAAAATGAGAAAAAGTGTTAAGAGGTAGATTCAAGAATAGAAAAAGCCCACAACAAATCCATACACAATTAGCCCATTTATATCAAACTGGAACAGTTGAAAAATACAGTGAGAAGATATTGCAGCTCATTAGCGAATTGAGCGAAATTCAAATTTATGACTTAGAACAAAGTCCATATGCAGCAGAGAAAGTAGCGATACAGAAATCAAATGATTCTTATGCGCTTACTATTTTCAAAAACGGTTTAGCCGAAACACTTAAACCTACAATTTTTGCGGCACAACCGAAAACACTTATAGAAGCGATTCAAATCGCAACAGACTTAGAATCAAGCTATAATACTACCGAAAATGTAATGTACATAATTAAAAGTTACAATAGTAATCGGCAATTAAAATACAGTTATAGATACAGACCAGACAATACAGAAAATTTATATAATAGACACACGAATGATAACATTACTAATGGTTATAGAAATACGAGAAAAAACTATGAAAACAAGGATATGATTAACAAAAATAATTCTAGAAGTTATTATAATAATCTAAAAAGCGCTAACACAAATACTATAAACCGGAGAAATAGAAATACTAAGAAAGAAATTGCGCCTGAAACTTACATAGAACATTCAATAATACAAGAAAAAAGCATCAAACACATCGAAGTACTAAACGCAAATAAAATAGATGCATTAATTGATAATATTAATAGAAAAACTGAGCCATTACACAAATAC
The DNA here is from genome assembly GCA_963978885.1 of Nemotelus pantherinus. Lineage (NCBI taxonomy): Eukaryota > Metazoa > Arthropoda > Insecta > Diptera > Stratiomyidae > Nemotelus > Nemotelus pantherinus. The sequence goes on from OZ022264.1 coordinate 117,157,293, forward strand.
CAATCAGTCGAGGTCGATAAACAAATAGTCAAAAATGCAATAGAAAGCATTGAAATGGATCAATTGAGTTCAGAAACACTGACAAATATTAAACCAACACAGAAAAACGTTACTAATGACCACAAAGTATTAACATGTAGAAGACAAATAGTCAAAAACCAAAATAATACCGGGCAATACAAAAATACAAGAAAATCTGAAACAGTGCATAATCTAACCCACAATAAAAAACCTAAAAAAGCTGATTTATGTAACAGCGATTCAACAATTAATATTGAAAGATCGATAAAACCAAAGCCGAAGCCTAAAGGAGCTTTTCTTTGCAACAGCAAAGCGGTAAAAAATTTGATGAAATCAAAATTTAACATAAAGAATTTTCCAAGAGCATTAATAGAAAATAATAAAATTACAGTTAGATGCAGTGATAATCCATCGAAATTAGTTTTGGCATTGGAGAAGCTGACATCACAAACAACTGAGAAGAAAATAGGAAAAAATTGCAGAAGTAAAAGATATAAAATGCCCAATAAATTGAATATGAAGAAATTTATAAATACGAGTATGTCCAATCAAATGCGTCATGTCATACAAATACAGAATAGGGAACCCCTGAAGATAGTTATACACAAAACCCCACAAAGAATAATTGAAAGTTTAATAAAATTTAATTATACTAACGAACTACAAATTAGATTAATAAACAGTATCAGTTCAGTCCGTGATAGAATTCAAAAAGTAATAGATAGGAAGAGAATCAAATTAGATTGTAAAATTAACTAATTGAATTTAAAAAAATTAAAAAAAGTTTTGGTTAGAAACATTTGCAACAAAAAAAAACACCACAGACCATACGAAATTAAATTCAGAGATGGCGTAAATTCAGATACCCTAATAAACAACAAATGTAAAAGATATCACAATAATTTGTTAAAATTATACAAGCCACAAACAAGAAACATAATGTAATAAAGTATTAACATACAAATAAATATTTCCACAAATACAAAAAAAAAAATAGAATCAAACAATATGTACACTATAAGTTAAAATTAAGTCAAAGTAAAACTACAGAAAACATCAAGAAAAGAAATATACATATGAAATTGCGAATTAAATAGAATTGAGTCAGAACAAAATTAAGATTAGCATCAAATCAAATGAAATGGTAATGTGCGAATATAAAAATTAAAATTGAAAAATTTTCTTTTCATACAAAAGAAAATCTTTTTTCCCAAAGAGAGAGGGTGTTGTGTACACTAAAACCCCACTGACGTTTCGACACTTGTCGAAATGTAACATATACACACATAGCGACTAGAGCGCCCTAATTGCACGCGGTGGTAAATCCTCTGAACTATATTAAATTATTCTTGATTCGCGCAGATTTTTGAAAAACAATAACTGTACTTTTATTGTTATAAAAGCTCGGAATAGTTAACAATAAAGAACATTCTGTACTGGTAAGCCAAACAACAAGCGGCGACCAGATTAATAAAACAATAGTTTTATTTCCTTTTTCATACAAGATCAAGACTCCCTTGACTTAGCGTAGCGACGACAGGCTCGCCAAAGCCAAGTCTTAGCAGGGTCAATTAAAGAAGAAAAGAAGACTGTACTATTTTCGCATAGCGGCGACAGGTTTGCCAAAGCGAAAACTAATAGTAGTCTAAATCTCTTTTCTGGTTCAAAGAGCTAAATTGTAGCCAGTTACCAGCGTCCAGTGTTCACGACATTAGCGACACATTACAGTAGTTTCCATTCATGCTGAATTCTTTCCACATTATACGTTTTAGAGTTGGATTGAAGCACTCAACAATCGATGCTTTCAAAGCACTAAATTTTATATAGTGGTTAATTTCACATCTTTTCATAAGATAATGAAGTGTTTTATTGAAAAACTCTGTTCCATCATCCGTTTGCAGGTTTCTGGGGACACGTTTTTGCTCGAGAATTGTTTCCATTGCGTCATTCTATTGGCGCTTTTATTTTTGGCTGGTAATGCCCAAGCGTACTTGGAAAAAGCGTCAATTATTGTGAGAAAAAAAAGCAAAAAAGCGTCAATTATTGTGAGATGAAATTTTTAGGCTAGATTCAGTGATGAGTATGCACTCATATCAACCAAAATTTTTACGAGCTGGTGTGTGTGACTCGTTAACAAATTGTCTTCCGCTCATAGCGATGAAACGTATAAATATAAGCCGTTTACTTGTTTTATGTTAAAAATTAATGAGAAAAATGGTGCAATTTATTCTTCCATTTACAATGATGGTTGCCGGTCCGTCGGTCGAAAATAGCAAGGAGCTTGTGAGAATATATAAAGAAAATCCTCAGGTGCCGCACAGCTATTTATTAATCGACCTAACTTAGAATACAAATGTTATATTACGGTTCCCTACTGATATATTTAGCAAAAACTTTGGAACCTTCTATTGCTCAAAGGATGGTTTAAAACAAGAGACTGGTGTCACGAATCAAGCGATTAAAGGACAACAAGCATATGTTATACGTGCTTCTACATGCTCGACCGGGTTCGAGAAATGCTATACTTAAGAATGCCGACAAAGAGGTAATTAAAACACTATGCGAAATCACATTGAATACGTTGAATGGAAACCACAGACCTCATGGAAAGATATACAACCGTCTCTGTAAATATAAAAAGTGTATGCGCAAGCTGGTAGATGCTAAGTGGTCAGTTCCGCGACAACGTAAATTTTAATTCAACAAGGTGGATTTTTACCCATACTGCTGGGCAGTGTACTTTCAGGTGTGATTGGTTCACTTATTGAGAAATGTGTATAGGAACAGTAATCTTAATTAAATGCTACTTCTGTCTCCTGAAGTATATGCAAATTTGAAAGACACTATTTATAGTTCTAATAACCAGAGCTTGTTCGATAAGGCAATGAATAAAATATTGAAAAGTGAACAATTCAGCGATAAAGACAAATGGTATCATTATCGAAACCAACTTATAAAATGTTAAAACACACGGCGTAGAAGCAAAGGATTTCTTGAAAGAAACATTCAATTTCCTTCATCGAGCGAGCATGTACGCAAGCAACAGAAACGCTTGCGAGACAACACGACAACAACTAAGAGATGAGAAACCTACGCAAACTACACCTGTACGAAACGAAAAATTCTTTGATTCAATAGGAGAAATCACACCTCTAAGAAGTGTACTATCGTCTATCGGCAAGTGGAATAACAAAAAGTGTAAAACCACCATCGAAATTAAGGAAAACTTCAAGTGACACAGATTATAGGATAATAACAGGCGATGATGGAATAACACAATACACAAAACCTGCTGATATGAGTCTTGATGAAGTAGAAGACGTTCTAGATGAGATAGACAATCTTGATTATGAGGGTTCTAACGTCTTCAAAATGGAGAAAGAAGGTGAAGAAGATTCTGAAAGTATCGCGGACGTGTAAATCCAGGAACTTCCTAGGCACTCAATATTAAGACCCTCTCGGTTGGATCTTAATCAATACACGACTGATCACCCCGTCATAAAGCATCCTGTTCGACAGAGTGAGTGAGTAAAAGCAAAAACTACGCAGTTTAAGTGTACCCGATTTCTTTTGGGAAAGAATTTAAAAATGCCTGTAACAGCAACAGATGATGAATTCTACGTATGCCTTTTAAGTAACAGTTCATTGGATATTTACCCTTAAAACACATTATCCTCTTTTGAGAACATACTTCCTGCCTCTTGCAATTTTGGTAGCGGTTGGTGTGTTGGAATGACGAAGATAATGTTCCAAAACGAAAAATAGGAGAGCCTGTGTCAACCACCAGTGTTTCTAAGCGTTCCAAACGCAGTGTCGAAGAAGAAAAAACTAATATGAGGAAAAGAAGCCGAGGTGCCGTCGAAGTGGAACTTCCTAAGCTCGAATCTTCAGATATAATTGTAAAAGTATTGTCATTAAAAAAACATAATGTTTGCTTTAGGTTGAGTGCTGGTGATTTACGTAAACTATGCTATGAGAAAAATGATGTTAACTTTTGAACATTTCTAAAACCATTTTTCACCGCAATCAGGCCTGATAACTACAACTATTACTTGACAGAAATTAAGGAGTTAGTTTACAAACGTATCGAAAATGATCGAGATAGAAAAATTATCCCTGAAAACAGGAGAGTTTTGCATATACATATATCAAGGTGAGATACCTGCTGAGAAAGTTTATTTGAAATTATAGAGCAAATTTGACTCATTTCGAGACTTTTTTGATTACATAATTGGTCAGATTCCGCGGGTAAAGAGTAAACATTCCGAACCATTACGAATGGTTGATGACTATTTTTATCCTGCACATGGCTTAAAACGAGGAAGGGATAAAGAAGCTGGGGTTAAACTTACCTCTTACGTTCAATTTAAAAGATTATGATGTGTTAACATCACGGATTTTGTAGAACTCTTACTAAGCGGAATAGAGTTTGCAGATGAAGATTTACAAAAGAGAACTGGCTCTTTCGGTGTCACAGTATTCTAGCTACGAAAACAATTATTTAATCGCATCAGGTTGTTACTGTATTCCGTCGCAATGACTCGCAAGAGACCCCTGGAAACCTGCCTGCATCCAAGGGGGGTAATTTCGGGGCGCTCACTCACCGGAGATGGGGTGGTTCGGGCGCCACTCGCTTCGAACCCCGAAATCACCGCGGAAACGTCACTCTGAAGTGAGAAGTCGGCGACGTTGTTAACTTCAACCTCCGCGACCGGTATTTGAAAATTTTCCCGGTTTCAAGCGATAGTATCTGAGATATGTAGCGAAATGTGTGGTTGTGAATAGTCTTAACACAACTTAGAACCAGACCGAAGTCCAGAACCAAGAGTGCTAAGGTCAGAAAGTGGAATGGCTAATGCCATTCAATGCCTACCTACCAATGACAAATGCCATTCAAGAGGCAAAACAAAAAAAAAAGAATTGCCCCGAGAGCAGGGTGCCCTAGAAATGGCCGTGAAGGCCCCTCGTCCGCATTAGCGGAGCACCCTTTAACCAACCCTGACGGATGCTGGTTTGCCGCTTTGCTAGCTCGCTGCGGCTGGGGTGGGTTCATGAAAAATGGGGATGGTTGGCTCTCTAGAAAACGGGATGCTACTTAATATTCATCCGTCATGAATTCGTAGCCGCAAACTGGTATATAAAATACCCAGGGACAAAAAGGGGGCATAGTTCCGTAAAGGAAACCACCCATGGCTCTGCAACATGGGCTGACTACGTAGACCCAGTGCTCGCGACAAAGCACGGAGCCAGAAAATTGAAAAATCTAAACGGGAAAACAGGAAAACGCGCTACCTCTCTTTTCAGAGGAACCCGGGCGAGGCAGACAGCCCCGGGCCCCCGATGTTAGTGGAGCCCTGACCCCGATGGTCTGGGGTCCTTCACCCTCTGATACTGGCCATAAAAATTCCAAAAATTCAGAAATCTAACAAAAACCACTGAAACTACTCTATATATGGCCAGCATCCCTCCCTTGTAAGAAATGCTGAGAATTCTTAAAAAGATCACAAAAACCACTGGGCCCTATTCTGAGAGTCATCTCACGTGAGATCTCACGTCACTTGGAAAGTCACGTCACTTACGAATCGGTATTCTGAGAGTCACGTGACATGACTCTAGGTGAGGTGACTATGAATTTGTGTTTGAATGGCAACGATTGAGCGTTTGAAATTTATCATGTCATTGAAATTTATCATCGCTCGAAATTCACCACGTCCATAGCACACTGGCATCGACCGTTTCTTGTCCGATCACCGAAGTTAAGCTGTGTTGGGCTTGGTCAATACTTAGATGGGGGACGGCTTGCACATCGTTGGCGCGCACAAACTTTTCATACCTTTATATCACAAGTTCGGCTTACTTTGGAGGAAGTGGAATTATTAAAAAAATAAAGGTCAAATAGAAAGTAAGGAAAATCGAACGCAAACAGGAAATTTCCAGGGATAAGCAAATGATTTGGGAAATAAAAAAGAGGACGATGTTTACAAGTGTACCAGGTATACTTAAACTTGCTATACAAAATTATAAACATAGTGATTAGTAAGAAGTATTGGTGAATATTAGAAGTGGTTTTTATGTGTTCGCTGTGCTGTTTCAGGCTTTGTGGATGACTTTTCATCAGTCCAATAAGGCATTCGAATTGTCGCTTGTCTTTCCAATTAGAAAATAGATCAATAATTGATATCCTTCACATTTTATCCGTCAGGAATAAGCTGTGCATCTGTTTTTCTCCATTGTTAAAATTTTCGCTCGAAAGAATGACGAGATAATGGAGACTTGTAAAAATTTAACTTCACGAGTATCTCAGTGCAACCCTTTATTTTTTAAAACTGGTACTTTACAGGTCAATTTCCGATCGATTTTCTTATTGGAAACACATTTGCACAATTCAATTTTCAAATTCAAACATTAAATGTCTCTTTTTAGCTCGAAAAAATGAGCTGCACATAATAAATTGGCGTGAAATGATTGTAGACATGTATCAATGCCATCTGCATTTTCAAAGCCACAGAAACAAAAACAACCAATCGAACATAAAACTCTCCAAAAATTGACACAAAGCTACAAAATAACAAACATACGAGCCAAAAATTTATTAGAAAACGGATAATGGCTATGGCGAACACGTAGTTGAGTTTAACCGCATTATCTTCAAAATAAGATTTGTTTACTTTTTTTATGGTTCACGATGCAAACTTCGTGAAAATCCTTCTTTTTATTCAAAATATCAATTTACATCATTTCTGACCACAGTCACTTGATATTATCAAGTGACTGAAAATGTTAATTTACGTGACGCTCGTCACTTCACGTGACTCTCAGAATAGCCAACAGATCGAAAACGTCACTTGAGGTGAAATAACAACACCTCACGTGACTCTCAGAATACGAAATCATGAGCGTCACCTCATTCGTCATGTGAGGTGACTCTCAGAATAGGGCCCACTACTTAATCATTTGTAGGCCAGCCAGGCCATGCGCGGACCCTGAAAAAGAAGAAGAACTTCTCAGGCTTTCGCCCAATAAGAAGACCGGCAATTTCGAATTCACGAATCCATTAGTTTATTGATATAAAAAAAAGGAAATTCCAACTAAAGCAAAAGCTAAACATCTGTCGATTTCTTTACCAAATGACTAAATCAAAAATACTGTAACATTAATTCGAGTGATTTCGCAAACTTTCGACAGTAAGAATGGTTTCTTTTTATTTCTTTCTTTTTTTTTTAGATATATAAAATCAATTCAAGTTTAATGCACATACCTAGAAACATCATTTTCATGTCACCATACTGACATATTTAAGCAAAATAAACTAGCCAAGTGCCAAATAGTGTAATACTAATTTTGATATAGGTACGTATAATTAAATTAAGTGTAACACGGACTCTTCATGCGCCAACAAAGAATAAAAAAACTTCCATATTAATTTCTAATGTTTGAATTGTAAGTGATTTCTACTTCCATAAACCAGTTTTCACTGCAAGTTTGTCTACCTAAGGTGATGTCGACATATGAAACCTCAAGATACAGTGTATATCCAAAATCAACATCATATTAATTTCAAAATGACCTACCGGTCAGGAAAATAAATAGTAAGGCAATTGGGAAGAACCCTTAAATGTTAATTTTTACTGTGGGAAGGGGTTACTGATCAGTAATTTCTTCCAGCTGCGTTTAATATTCATCATGTTTCTCGCAAAAATAGTCGAATTTATTCGATCTTAACCTACTAGTTTAAATATACCATTTAATTTCCATCGTTCCGCCCTACATTTTGGTATGTCGACTAGTGCTTATGCCAAATGCGCATTTCATAATATATTATTTCAATAAATGTCTGTTTTGTTTTCTTTTTCATTCCATTACTAGTAGTTTGCTTGCAACATAAATTACGATTCTAAACTGTAGCTATTCGAAGAGACAACGAAAGAACGAAATTACACTCTTTCCTTTGTATGAGGAACTGGGATATATATAGTAAAATCATATATCATATATATGCATATATATAGTAAAATCATATATCATATATATGCAGATATATAGTAAAATAATTTATCATATGTAATCATATATCATAAAAAATTTTATGCTGCTAATTCCGTTGATTCTACACCGTCAGTTTCAACTTCTTTCGCCTCGTCCAATTTGGCCTTCTTTTCGGGAGAAAGTTCTTCGCAGCTTCGCTTACTTCGCCAACTTTCCTCTTCACAGCTTCTGCGGGAGCGTTCTTCTGATATTTTTCTGCTTTTCATAATGATCACCAGGTGCTTCTTTTATTTCAAGGGCACGACAGTGCGCGCTGAAATAAGCCTTGCAGAAATTTCGGAAAGGAAATTTCTGCATGTTACAGATACTTTCCCCACTTTCGGATTCTATGAAAAACTGTTTCCGGAATTTAAACCAAAACTCTCAATTACACTTTATAACACTCTTACTGATATTTAATGATCCACTTCTGCGTTAAAATATATGCACTCATCGATCTGTTCTAAACTCCTGAATATCTTAAATCCTACTTAGCCTAAGTGGGCACACTACCTTAATTTTGCTGCAACTCGTCCGCTGTCCAAGTGTTCTCGATAATCGTACCACATTAAGATGTATTATCCGTGCTCCCGAATACCAACAATCCTCCAATTCGCTTTTTCTTTATTCTGATCCCTCGCTGAGTCTCCGATACATGGAACAACAAAGACAAAAAATTTCGATTCAGGATACTGATTACTCGGCACGTCTGTTAACTCACCGTCTAGCGCCAAAAAGAGACCCTTTTTCGTGGATCCAGCTCGCAGGAAAATTTTTGGCGGAAGCGGGATTCTTAAACTCCGTTGGGCGTATTCACCTGGGGTCAGTTTCATTCGCCTGAAAGTTGAGTTATCTTTTCAACATACGACCCACATTTTGGACAACTCAAACTCACCACTGTTTCATCTGGCCGCTGACAATTCTCTGACGTTTCTCAACGTCTATCTACCAATTTGGCTTTCGACAGAAAATTTAATTCGTTTGGTGTGGCGATATGAGATTTACGAAACTTAATATGCGCTGTTCGGTGCGAAGTTATCATCCGCGAAACAATCTCTCGTTGGCAACCGACGCCATAAGTAGAACGCGATGTGCTAAATGTGAGACAATCGGGTCCAAATCTCCTCAACAACACAGGTGAGTGAAACGCGCCCATATCACCAAAAGCCGAGGTGCAATGCTAGTGATAAGGTGGATAATATGGAGAATGTCCGTGTCAAACATCTAATTGCATGTCGATCGTCTACTCGACGCAATTCTGGATCGCATTCCGGGAGCCCGAGAATTTCGCCACTGGTTTATTTCAGTATTTTATCGCCGTCCGGACTATACGTCTGTCGCGGACCCAGCCCATATCTGTCGCGGCTGTTGCAAACCATTTATAAGTAGGTTAGATGTTGGCATAGGTTAGGGATATCGATCCCCGATGCCAGAAGTGCGCGTCGCTCCGCCATGCGTTCGTCTGCGATGCAGGCTCTGGTCTTTGCCTTCAACTGGCGCATCCATTTCAAGTATTTGTCGGATGAGTATCGTTTTGGATCGTTCATGGCTATCGCGTTCGAATAGGTTGTGATCTTCCACTGTTTGTGACGTCTTTAGTCAATTGTTGAGGTTTTTCGTCGCGGCTGATGCCTGGTATTTCCTTCGGAATCTCGTAGCGCTCTATCTTAAAACTAGACTACCCTATCGATATGCTACTTATAAGAAATTAAAAATTATAATTTTAGTAAATTGACCCTTGTTTTCTTTAGATCGCTTTGTTTTGATCTATTTAGATTCATTTTAACTTTGAGAGCTGTGATTCGGGGACCATCTCCATCGTGCTCCCTTCTGGAGAACGGTGGAGGATTGTTTTTTTTTTTTTGTTAATTTTTATGGAAAATCCGAGAACCGTAACAAAGTGTTGCTGCAAAAGAACCCGGCACCGATATATTACCTGATGATTGGATTAAAACTGTTTCAGACATGATTCTAACCATTCCGTATAAAAAGCCGTTCCATCAGGCTTAATTACCACGAATACCACACCGAATAACGAATACCACACCGGTACCGATTGAAGTGACTAAAACTGAAAATATAGCCGGCTTACTCATTGACGCATTTTTAAAGACACCTGTTGATAAACATGATTCAGAGTTGATTGACGCCTCAATAAAATAATCTTTCGATAAGTCAATACTTCTTGACAGTCTAAGTCGATTGGAAAAAAGTTTCCATGAACTTGATACAAGAATCCGTCGAGAAGCACCATTCAAAACCATAGAAGATTGCAGAAAAACTGATTTAATTCACGTTTACACAGACATAATCAAACCTATAATATTAGCTGATAAATTGGTGTGAAATCTTCGCACAATTCCTTTGCAAGATTGCAACAGTATTTTCGATTCAAACATGTAGAGTACTGTGCTGTGGGAAAAACTTTTTTCGAAAGCATTTCTATTAAAGTCACAGATCAACTAGGTGAACCAGTAGAATTTGGACCAAGTTTTACTCGCACATATATAATGCTTCACTTTAAGTGTCGATAGGAAAGACTATAAATATTCACATACACTGAAGTAAGCGGTATAGTGTCAATAATCAATACCGATGTTAACGACATGAACTCGCACTACACACGATATTATCTAATCCAGAGTAGTGGAAATTTATCGGATAATGGTGACCTCTATCGAGCACCAATTATCTACTAGCGCGGTAGATTAAACGGCAGTTTTTTTTCAGTGGTCTATTACGTTATCTGAAAACCTTTGGTCACGTCATGTGTAGGCTATTATACAGGAGGCTGGGAATAAACCTCTTAAAGATCTCAAGAGAACACGGACAAACTGCCGCACAGGAATTAGCTCAGGAAGACATAAACAAGTTTTTTGATACGATGGGTGGTGCAGGTAATCGAATGGCTATAAAAGAGCTAACCCGTTCACAACAATTCAATTCAAGTCTTCTTCTAAACGAAGTAAGTCTTTCTATTCAAGTCTTCTTCTAAGCGACGATGAAAAAAAACCGTAAAAAGAGCATCACACAAAAATATCATAAGCGTGAACAGTTAACAAAAAGTAATCACGAAACGTATCTTGGACTTTTTTGATAAGTAATTAACATGTTCTCCTACAAAGAATGCAGGAAATCTGAATTGAACATTTTCCCCATATCACCGATTCAAAGTAACATTTTAAAAATCAAAGAAATTAAAACTGGCGAGGAATTTATGTGTGTCTGTAAAGAGGTTCAACACTTCTTATGCACTTATTTATTTACCTAAACACTGGCTGGAGATAACTACAGTACCATGACCCATTGTCTAGTAAATACCGAATATTTTTCAAAAGGGCACTTTACCTCCTTTAAAAACTGCTTTGCGGGCTTTATTTGTGTATATGAAGCAGATCGTTTACAAATATCATACATCAACAGTTAGTACTACAGATCATACTTGTATGTCTGGAAACCTTGAACTAAAGCTTCTGGATGAGGATATTATAAAAACCCTAGTAAAGTTTTCAATTATTTTCGTACATGGAGACCCAAGAAAGGAATTCCTTCAAAGCTATGTCATTAGCGAATCCAATCCCGGGATCCCGGCCAAATTCTGGTCCCGAAAATCCCGGGATTGATGATTTCTAATCCCGGGATTTTCGGGATCAGAAATTGGCTGGGATTTCGGGGCCGGGAGTCAAGCATTATCGGCAATCAAGTTACAGCAAGACTCGAAAAGTGCAAATAAAATCCATATTTATGAAAAAACAATTAGCTCACATCAAAATGCGTAAAGAATAGAGCAAAATAAACCGATGTAACAGTTAACAAGAGAATACAAAGGGGTTTGTAAATAAATAAGTATGGACTGTTTCACATTTAGTGCATTCGTTACATTGAATGATTTGAGGAAATTAATACTAGCGAATGCATACACAGATTTACCAAAATCCTTAACATCAATCAAAAAAAGGTTATTGGCTATGCAAGCAGGATAAAGAAAATAATAAAAAATTAGATATAACAGGCTAGTATCTCAGGTGAACGGTTCAGTTTGATGTTTGATGAATGGACCTTGACTGCAAATAGGCGCTATATAAATATAAACATCTACTTAGTAAATTCTTACTGGAGCTTGGTGGGAGTAAGAATATCAATGACAGCTGGAAACTACCTAGATATGAGTTTAATGTTTCTCTAGGAAAAGACATTGTTACCATCGTAACTGATGGGTCAAACGAAATGCGAAAAGTTGGCAGACTAGTTGGTACAGAGCAACATATTTGTTTGGCGCATAGCATCCACTCGGCAGTTTGCGATGTTCGCTATAATATGAGGTCCATTCCAGATTAAAGTGATTTCCCAATAGTCTGAACGACGACCACGAAGATTTGGATGGTCCTGAATCAGCTAACTACGTTGAAACCGGTCGCCTGCAAGACACGCTAGATCAGACGAAGTACATCAGCGCATGCATAAAGAAAGTTCGTTAGGTAGTTTTATATTTTAAAAAAGCTCCAACGAAAAATAATAACGATCTTTAAAACTATGTCGGATCCGAGCAAGGCATTTAACTGTCTCCTTTAAATGGATTGTAAAACAAGATGAAATAGTCTCTTGACAATGCTAGAATAGTTTCCCATTTTGAAAAATAGTATACATTAATAGGCCTGCAATATTCAGAGCAATTAGAAGCAACACAGTTTGATTCGATTCAGAAAATTATTGAAGTTTTACTCCCTGTAAAATTGGCTGTGACGGCCTTTAGTCGCAGACTTGCAAATTTATGCACTGCTAATACTTCATCAAGATTTGTATTTAGGCTGTTAGGAGAAAAACGGTATATTCTTCTGAATGCTATGAAAATTGCAACATTGGACCGAATAAAAGAGCGTCAGTGTACCGAGCTATCTGGTATGCTAAGCTATCTCCAGAATCCACATTCTATCAGCGAAAATTTACCAAGTGAAATAAAATATCTATTTTTGAAACCAACGCAAATATTAAAAAACTCTAGCGCACCTGAACCGCTAGAAACACTAATGTTCGAAGAACAGTAGAAGAATCGTGCAGGTTTTGAGTGCATATTCCACCTCATGAGCTGCTTATTACGGCCAAACTGTTTCAAATGCCACGTTTTACTTTGGTCTCAAGAATGCATTATAACTCATATGGTAGAAGGTTTCAGATATTACCACTGGCATGGGTTTCAAAGTTTATGAAAGAAAAACACTTGTTAATTAGTTATATTTGTTATCATTTGCTTATTTCACCAAACTTTGAAAGCAGCATCTCATATAACATCAATGAAGAAAATGCTCAGTGCCTGCAGCACTGTAACTGAAGTTGGTGTCTGGGGCTGCGCTGCGAAAAATTTGCAGAACTTAGGGAATTGAAACATCGGTTATTTATTTTCATTGTAAATGTTTCCGGTATGAATACTAACTGTAAGCATTTATTAAGGCGACATAGCACCTTCAAATTGAAAAAAAAATGTTATTTTCAAAGGCTTGTTTTTAATTGAATAAAAAGACATATCTTAATGAAACTTTTTACACATACTTGATATGTCTTAGACTACATAAACAAAATTGTTAAAAATGTTTTGTGGCCCCCTGTCGCCTGTTACAATTTTTTGGAAAATACACCAAAAAAACCTGGCGTGCATGATAACTGCCCTCAGGAAAGTCTGAAAAAAAAAACAAAAACGGGGTTTTGACCAACATTAAAGCGGCCTTAAAATGAACTAAAAAAAAAAAGGTTGAAAAATAACAAAATGGCGGCGTTTTTTCGAAAATCGAGTTTTTTTTCCCCCAAAAATCGGCTATAACTAAAAAAGTTTAATGCCGATTTTTTCATCCGAGGTTCATTCTGAGCATTAACATGTGCAGATTAACGTGTGCGTGTGTGATAAACATATATATATATATATATATATATATATATATATATTTATATATATATATATATATATATATATATATATATATATATATATATATATATATCATCAAAAAATTTCAGTGAAAAAATCTCAGGAACGCGCCATCCAATTGAACTGAAATTTTCAGGACACTTTGATGTATATGCAGAATAGTGCCAGGTCTCAAAAAAATCTTTAACCCTTTGGCGCCGGCGGCCATTTTAGTGATATTTTTAATATACCTATTATTCCGTACACAAATAATTTGTGCAAAAATACACTTGACGAAATAAGTTTCGAACTTGTTCTACATGTGAATCGGATAATGTTTTGGAATTTTTTAACCCCATGTGTGCGCTGGGTGCCTAAAAAGAGAACGGAAAAATTGAAAATTTTTAAATTGCGATAACTTTTGACAGGGCTATTCAATCATTACGAAATTTTCAGGACATATTAACATTATTTAGTTGTAAATTTATGTAGCTTTTAATGAGCGTGCTGGTAATCCTGAAGCTAGGGCAGGCACTGAAAGTGAAAACCTCCAAATTATCGTCTCTCTTGAAAAAATGCCGCTTCTTCAAAAAAAAGCCACTCATATGTAAATTTCGTGCTTTTTTTACATAGACCAAAAAAAAAATTTGATATGGTATAACGGGCACGCCTGGTAACCCTTGCCCAATTTACCTATATTTTTAGCATCAAAAACTTCTGTTCACGGAAACTCACGATCCAATGAGCAGAATTAATGGAAACTTGCAGCTGTATTGGTCTCAAATAGGACCAGGTCTGATAGAAGTGATTTTGAAATGCGGGCGATTCTGTGCCAGTGGTGCCATCTTGAAAAATCACTAAAAAAGATAACTGCTTTTAGCCCTATAAATTCTGATTGAATCGTTCGATTTTGACGAAATTCACACAATAGCTGGACCTTATTTTAAACCACGTTTGGTAGAAGTTTGGTTGAAAAATTCGGTTGGAGCTGCCAGCTATGATAATTTTGGTGTCTTAGATTTGAAAAAATAAAAATTTGGAAGTGAAAACATTCAATACATCGAATATCCTAAAAATGTCCGTTTCTTACAATAAAACCAATCTGTATACAAATCTTATGCTTTATCTACACGTTCAAAGTAAAACTTTGGAAATTTCATGTCGGACAAGAACGGTAACCCTTTCCCAGGTAACCTATATTTTTAGCATCAAAAACTTCTGTTCACGGGAATTCACGAACTAATAATCAAATTCGTTTGAAATTTACATTATGCAGTGGACTTAATTAGAACCAGGTCTGATAGAAGCGATTTTGAATTGTGGGCAACTTTGTGCCAGCGGTGCCATCTTGAAAAATTACAAAGAAAAAAAACTGCTTTTTGCCTATGAAATGTGAATTAGTAACCAGATTTTTATGAAATTGACACAGTAGCCTGCATCTTACTCTAAACTCTGTTTGATAGAAATTTGGTTGAAAAATTCGATTGGTGCTGCCAGCTATGGTAACTTTTGTGTCTTTGGTTTTGAAAATTCTCTCAGGAAAATAAAACTTTTTGCCCTATAACTTCCAGTGCAGTCATGAAATCAATACGAATTTTACACAATTAATGGAACCTATTATAAGCATTATTCAGGCCAAATTTGGTTAAAAAGCCACGATAGGGTTGCCAGGTATTGTTGGTTTTGTGTTTGCAATATCTTTATTAAGCAGTTTTATCGTAGAATTTTCAATTGGTAATGATATTGTAGTGACAATAAACAGCAAATATTAAGCTTTCGATTATTTGAAAAAACTCGCTGCAGGTAACCCTACATTTCTTAATACTCCTATAACTTCGAATGTAATATAACAACGTGAAGCAGATGTGATATATTATTGGCTTTGATACTGGCGAAAGGTTGCCAGCACGAGTCGGTTGTGCTACTTTTGTATTAAGGCAACGTAGCACCTCCAAATTTTTAAAAAATCGATTTTTGTTTTTTGATTGAATATGTTAGAATGAAGGTTTTAAAACATGATTTTAATAATATAAAATTGAAATTCTAAAACAAAAAAATTTTATGAGCATATATAGCGAAGCGCCCCAAGATCATTTTTTCTATGATTTTCGTTCACTTCGCTATATCGCTACATCGACTTAAGCCAATGTGTAGACAAAGATAAATGAGTCATCTCCTTTAAAAGAAGCAAAAATATGCTAGCCTTGGCAAAAAAAAATAGCTGTAAAAGATGTTTCTAAAAAAAAGTGTAGAATCTCCAAAAAAGGTCCGAAAAAAGTTCACCTGACACTAAAATTAATGAAAAATTTAGCCACGCATTATGGCCTAACAATACGACGAAATCCTGATTCAGTTGAAAATATGCGCAAGGAAATTTGGGCAGCATATTACCACAAAATTTCAACTGATGAGAACCCTCAACACTGTTATTGTCCTGTTGGAGAAACGACTTGGTGTAACTGGCGCAAGGCGGAGGCAGCGGGTGATAATGCATTAAACAATTTCAAGCATCCTCCACCTTTAGATGATGAGGTACAAGAAATTTTAAAGCCTATTTATGATGACTTATCATCAGAAGATTTATTAAAGCGTTGCTTGGGCAATTTTGCGCAGAATAATAACGAAAGCTATAACTCTTGTGTTTGGAATTTGGCCCCCAAACATACTTTTTGTGGGAAAAACGTACTAAATATGGCTGCAAATATTTCTGTATGTACATTTAGTGAAGGATTTATGGCTATCTTGAAAAAATATATATATAAAAAAATATAAATATATATATATATATATATATATATATATATATATATATATATATATATATATATATATATTTATATATATATATATATATATATATATTGTAGCGAATATGAAGATGGTGATGGCCTTAGCACAACTTAGAACCAGACCGAAGTCCAGAACCAAGAGTGCTAAGGTCTAAAAGTGGAATGGCTAATGCCATTCAAGAGGCAAAACAAAAAAAAAAAAGAATTGCCCCGAGAGCAGGGTGCCCTAGAAATGGCCGTGAAGGCCCCTCGTCCGCATTAGCGGAGCACCCTTTAACCAACCCCGACGGATGCTGGGGTGCCGCTTTGCTAGCTCGCTGCGGCTGGGGTGGGTTCTTTAAACAAATGGGGATGGTTGGCTCTCAAGAAAACGGGATGCTCCGTATATTCATCCGTCATGAATTGTAGCCGCAAACTGATATGTAAACATATCCAGGGACCAAAAGGGGGCATAGCTCCGTAAAGGAAACCACCCAGGCTCTGCAACATGGGCTGACTAAGCAGACCCAGTGCTCGTGACAACGCACGGAGCCAGAAAATTGAAAAATCTAAAAAAGGGAAAAACGGGAAACGCGCTACCTCTCTTTTCTAAGGAACCCGGGTGAGGCAGACAGCCCCGGGCCCCCGATGTTAGTGGAGCCCTGATCCCGATGGTCTGGGGTTCTCCACCTTCTGATACTGGCCGTCATTTCAAAAATTCAACAATTCAAAAATCTAATCCAAAAACCATAAACTATTTGTATCAGTGGCCAGTATCCCTCCCTTATAAGATGCTGTAAATACCGGTAAAAATTCACGAACAAACTACATTATTATTTGTAGGCCAGCCAGGCCAAGCGCAGACCCTGAAAAAGAAGAGAACTTCTCGGGTTTTCGCCCAATAAGAAGGCCAATTGTTCAAGTTAATACAAATTCATTATTATTTAATAAAGATCTCAAGGTCTTAGAAGAAAAAAAACTATTCGCTCTCAATACTTAATGATTTTCCATAGATCTGTACAAAAATATTCAATTAAATTCCAAATAACAGAAGGCTCACCGATCTACTACTACTAAATCTACTTCAAGGAAAATCCACTAATAACCAATGGACCACTGGGTCTTAATTATGTTTGAATGGAAATGGTATTTTCTGCTTCGATCCATTGCTCAAGTGTTTTTATATAGGTATAAATAAATTAGCAAGAAAATTTAACACCGGTCGTTGTATTTTCCACTCACAACAGTAAATCGAAGAAGAAATTACGAACAAAGATTCCTTGAGAACAACAAAAATTATGGATAAGTTCTCGAGTAAATATCGATATAATTACGTATACACTTAAATATATGATCATTGAAAAAGGTATGACTGGAGCTATCTCTAGTTTGAATCAATTGTAAATTAGCTATGTAGTAGCCGAAGTAATAGTTTAATTAATTTTTCCGTACTTATAAAAATAGAAGCTGTTTCTATACACACTGTAAAGCATAAATCGTTCAACCTTGATTGAGACAATTATTGTTGTATTTGAAACTAAGTAATTTAAACGGCGAATTTATACCTTTTACTACTGTTGGATATTTTTACTTGGTGCGACATTTATTTATATGCATCCACGGATAATAAAATCCATTATATAAAGAAAGATACGACAGTAGTTGTTAAACTAAGCTAAAGCTTACTAAAGTAAATAAATCGTTAAAAAATGAGCTACGTTATATAATCTAGGCTAGAAATTAATACAATAAGAATAACAAGGTAAAATAATACAAGTTAAATATATAAAGAAAGAAAAATATATAAAGAAAAAAAGAAGAAAAATGACAAAATAAAGTAGAAATAACCAAGTTGAAAGTTAAAAATTGAAAATTGAAAATTGAAAAGGGGACGCAAATACCACAACGCTAGCTAGAAATGAACATTACCACATTTTTTAATTCGAGCAAATTAGTGTTGAAAAGATCTAAATGCTCCCATAATGCATTGCCCAAACGTTTCAACCTCTCCAATGGAGAAAACTGACCATGATTGGTTTTATAAGTATGTAGCATAAATAAAACGTTAGACCTCGTCATTCTCTGAGGAACTCTAAATGGTAATTCCTGTAAGATGTTGGGAGCATCCAGCTTGTTATTTAAGATTTTGTATAAGAATATGGCCTCATGGTAGGTTCTACGAACCTCAAGAGAGCTCATATTAAGCACTGACATGACATAAGCGTAATCAAAATCGCAACCGTTTATTCTAAGTTTGAAGCCAATGTACCGAAGGAATTTATTTTGGATTCTTTCCAGTGTCCTACAATGAGACTGGTAATAGGGGTTCCATACAATCGAAGAGAATTCCAATTTACTGCGAACTAGAGAAAAGTAAAGTGATTTTAAAGCGAGTATATTATGAAAACGACGGGAGTTACGTATCAAAAAACCTAACATTCTACGTGCTTGAGCAGCTATTTCATTGACATGCTCGCTAAACGATAAATTAGCATCAAATCTCACTCCGAGGTCATTAACAGAAAAATAGGACTGAAGGGGCGTGCTGTTAATGGTATATGTGAACTGGTAATCGATTCTGTTGCGTTTAAAAACAATATAATGGCACTTGTTTATATTCAATTCCAGACTGTTATTCAAACAGTAATAATAAAAACTATTCAGATTGAACTGAAGGGTTAACAAATCAGAACTGGATGAAATGCTTTTGAAAATTTTGCAGTCATCAGCAAACAATAGAAATTCCACATTGTTGAATACTAAACTTATATCATTTATAAATAATAAAAATAAGAGCGGACCTAGATGAGAGCCTTGGGGGACTCCCGAGGATTGGAAAAATCTGTTCGAAAAATTATTGTCAATTTTCACTACAAGCGATCTACCGCTCACATAGTCACACAACCAATTGAGCAAAGGACCATGGAAACCAAAATTCAAAAGTTTCCTAAATAATAGCTCATGATTGATTTTATCAAAAGCTTTGGTAAAATCGGTGTAAATCGAGTGCACCTGATGTGAGGACGCAAAGGAGTTGAAAATATAGCTCTGATAAGTAACAAGATTTGTGTTGACAGATTTCCCACTACAAAAGCCATGTTGATTAGGTATAATTAAAGGTCTTAAAATCGACGTTAAGTGATCAGTGACAAGGCTCTCAAATATTTTTGGAATTGTGGACAGCAGGCAAATAGGACGATAATTAGAAACCTCAGATTTATCGCCAGACTTAAAAATTGGAATCACATAACTACATTTCCATATTGAAGGAAATATACCAACTGATAGTGATTTATTGAACAGATGTAAGAGAGGTAAAGCCAAACTACTTGCGCATTTTTTTAAAAACATTGGAGGTATGCCGTCAGGCCCAGCGCTTTTACTAACATCTAAAGCCAAAAGCTTTTTCATTAACAAATCGAGACCAATTGTATAATCGAAAAGGTTAATAGGTGAGTTGAAATAAGGTGGAATATAGTTATTAGCAGTCGTCGAATAAACACCGGAAAAATGCTTAGCAAACAAGTTAGCTATTTCTGTTTTTGAAGAAGATTGAATACTATCCAGGTGCATATTAACCGGAAGAGCTGCATCTGACTTACAGGATTTAACATAATTCCAAAAATGTTTAGTATTTTGTGGTATCTGAGACTCAATTTTATAAATATAAACTTCATAATCAGCCCTCGACTTGGTTTTACATAATTTCCTAAGATTAGAGAATATATTATAGTCACTTAAGGTACCAGATATTTTATAGTTAGTGTGAGCAATCTTTTTATCACGAATGAGTTTCCTTAGATCCGAAGAAAACCAGTGAGGAAAGTGGCTGTTAGTATTGGAAACTGTAGGTACGTATCTCGTAATAATTTCATTTAATTTCGAATGAAAAAGATCAACGGCCTCATAGATTTGCAAATCATCCAGCACTTCCCAATTAACAAACATAATCTCTTCATTGATAACATCGTAATTGGCACCTTTGAAATTGTAAAAAGTATCAGCATGGCTTTCATTCTTATTATAATTATTAATCGATTTCACATACAAATCAAGTGCTGGATGATGTGGATCCAAGGGCACTAAAGGTGCATTATTGTTTATGACTCTTAAACTATTGCAGTCAACCAGATTAGAAAACACTAAGTCTAAAATCCTGTCGTTGCAGTTGGTGATATTATTATGTTGAATCAAGTTCAGGTAATCAAATGATTCAATTATGGCAGTGCTCTTATCAGAATCAGAAACACTTGACCATACATCAGGACCCCAAGTAACGTTCGGAAGATTATAATCACCAACAATAACAAGGTGGGCAGCAGGGTGCATGCAAACATGATGTGAAACATTCTCCGTGTGTTTCGTGTAACTTGCAGCTGTAGTGTCAGGAGAAAGATAGACTGTCGATAAAATCAGCTGATGAGACTCCCGGCGTAAAAGTACGAAGAGTTCTTCGACATCGTTATGAATTGAAGCAAGCTTCTCAGATTTATATGTGTTTTTAATCGCTATAATGACACCGCCGCCTTTAGTTTTCAGTGAGGAATGTTTATTTCTATCATAGCGATAAACTGTATATTGTTTAAAGCCTAGTTCAGAAGTGAAGTGTGCCGGCGACAGCCAAGTTTCAGTTAGAATGACCGCATCGTAGTTCGCGGTAGCCAGATTCACACGCAATTCATTAAGCTTTGTGGAAAGTCCCCGAACGTTTTGGTAATAAATGTTTATAGATTGTGCACAGAGTTTTTTGAATTAATAATTTTCGGCACCGCATTTACATATTTGATAGTGGCACCAGGGTCCGTTTTCTTGACTTCAATAAGTTGAGATCTAAGGCAGTTCAAGTATTTGCGCTGCTGAACAGTCAAGTCAGAAGATATGCTTACTTTTTTTGATGACAAGATACTTCTGACTTCAGGCAGCTTCTTGTTACGACAAACACTCCGTGCAGTTGCCTGGTCCGGCGTAACAACCTTCACTGGCCTTACGTGTTGAGCTCTCGGTTTTCCGATCCGAAATATTCTTACATCGGAAGAAGACACAGCCAGGGCAGACGGTCGCAGGGTGAGGTTAAGTAAATCTACAACCTCGACAATATCACCAGCACTATCCGACTCTGGAATACCATGAACAATAACGTTCGACGCTCGCTTTTTTCGATCCTCCTGTTCCGCAATCACCTCCTCCATCCTAATTGGGCTATCCAGTATACCCTTTAGTCTATCAATTTCTTCTTTCAAGAATTTAACTTCATTTTTTAATGAAGTGATTACATTGAACATAATCAAAATTAAACTAAAAATTAAACTCTCTAAAAATTACATTAAACATAATCAAAAGTTTTTTCGAACTTGGTTTATAAATATTTTCTCTACCATCTACGTTTTCAAAATTTGACCGCATCTGTCATGCCTAAAAATTTACAGTTTTGTATAAATGTACATATTTTTTTTTTTCAATCTAGGCTTGGATGCGTAATTATGCTTCAAACCTTTTATTTTGAATTCTCTTTTTTTTTTCTTTGCAAATAGAATTTATTCTTTTTATATTTTTTTATCAGTTATTCTGTCCGATGTTTATTTTTCCAGTCTTAGTAACTGTGGCTGTTTTTGTGGAGTTTGCGGTTATTGTTGTCCGTAATATGTGTTTCGATCTTTTGACGGTTTCGTATTGTCAAACATGTATCTATTCATAATTCATGTTTAATTTAAATAATTTTTAAAGCTAAAAATTTTAATTCTACCTTCCATTTCGGTCAGGTATTACACCCAAAAATACTAAAATATCCGCTAACACATTTATGTCTCTTTAAATTTTCAGTGCCCTTTTTCTTTCCTCATCGTGCATTTTACTTATGGTAGATATACTGATTTG
>OZ022264.1:117184879-117354879 GCA_963978885.1 Nemotelus pantherinus
GTCCACATCGATCCAAGTGCTGCGTCACTTTTTATACGGGGTCAAAGGTCACCATAAGGTCAAAGGTCACCATAAGGTCACCATGGTAAGAAGATCAAGGATACCATTTTATGGAAGGGGGAGCACACTTTTCGGAGCACACAATTCCACCGACCCTGGAGTCTGGTAGATAAGTTTGTTTACATGTCTCTTTCATGCGCCTCTTAAACATAGAAAAACAAACTCACAAACATTCCAAGTCGTAATCAAAATAGGATAACATAAACATGCCTTTGAGAAAGAGGATGCTGTTAGTAACAAATGTTTAAATCAATATATCTCAAAAACGGTTATGGTTACAAGAAAAAGTTTTAGGATCTTTTTTGTTAGAAATTTTCTATGATGAAAATTTGTCATACATAGTTTTTCTGAAGACGTGAGCGTTACTGAGATATTTAGAAAAGGTCACCTTTGGTGACCTTTGACCCTGTATAAAAAGTAACGCAGCACTCGGATCGATGGGGACTTTTGACATTTTGTTCAACATGCCAGTACCAAGGTTCACACCAAAAATTCAGCTTTCCCCTAATTTTTCCGAAGTTTCGCCTTATTTATGTCGGATTTCACTGGACTATATTGCGAAAACAGATCCAGCTAATAAAAATGGAACGCATTCCTAGAAATCGACCTATCGAGTACTTTGACTCTTTCGGTAAATATCCTACTAATATGTACTTCAAAAGATTCCTTCGGCTCAATGGTAAAGTTTTTGTAAATAATAAGCAAAGGTTACAGAGTGCGTTTTCAACCACATGCGGACAGTATTGCTGTGTTTTTTTTTATTTTCGCTGCTGTGGCAGAAGCTTCAAAAAATTTCTGAACCGGTTCACCTCTACGGGTTATAATTTCAATGATGTTGAAATAATTGATTTATTCCGGAAAATTTATTTGAAGACCTCTTTGCAAAATGGTGGGGAGTGCCTCAGTCAGACTTGCAGACAGGGGGTCGAAGATATAAAAGCGGTGTTATCAAACCATCGAATTTAATAGAATGTCGTCAGTTGCTGAAAAGTCAGCTAATAAGCAAACACAAACCTCAAAGCGAGCCGGCCGCGTCATTCAGAAGAAGAAAAAAATTGTGAAATCATCCCAAATCGAATCTTCTAGCAACTTTAAGAACATCATATCTGCAAGGAGACGAAGTCAAGAGTAAAAGCGATATAAAAATCACAAGTTCCGTGCAATGAAGACGACTTGTTGAATTACACTCTCTACCTGGATAGATGATATAATCGTAGGGTCGTACTCGGATTTGACCCGCAGACATTTCAGGCGAAGGCAATCTTCCACTACCATGGATGGTTCCCCCTGGCGATTGACTGCAGCCAATGGATTTTACTCTACAATCAGCTCAACCATTTGAAGACTTCAGCAGGCGATGAATATCCAGAGAATCAAATGGGTCTTTTAAAACGGTTGTAGGAAATTGTTTTCATATGGGTTTGTTTTTCACTATTCCAGGTCAGCTCCCCTCATCCATACCGAAGTATGGATAAGAGACCGACAAGGCATAGCGAAGGGTGTGATGGCGAACCATCAAGGAGGCAAAAAAAACATTTAAATGCCCCTGGAGCAGGGTGCCCTAGAATTGGACGTAAAGGCCCCTAGTCCGCTTTTAGCGGAGCACCTTTTTATCCGACCCCGACGGATGCTGATGTGCCGCTTTGCTAGCTCTACGCGGCTGCGGTGGGTAATGACAAAAATGGGGTGGATAAGCTCAAAGAAAGAAAAGACTGCTACTTGCATTTTATTCGTCATACAAAGTAGTAACCGCAAAGTGCAAATATCAAAAGGGAATAAAGGCGTGTGTTCGTAAAGAACCGGCCATACAAAACTCTCATTCATGAGCTGAAACCAGACTCAGCCGAGACGTGTCAACACACGTAAGGGAACCTGAAAATCGTTACGTTAAATTACGGGCTTGAGCGGACCCGAGGTAAGGCACGTAGCCTCAGGCAACTGATATTATTACGGCCATCACCCCTGATAGAGGTGGGGTAACGCCACCCACTGAACTCGACATAAGAAATATAGTCGAATTTCCACACCTATAAAAAAACTTTGGTCAGCCAGACCGTTACGCAATCATAATCGAAAAAACTCTCACGGGGTCGAGGCCGAATAACAAGACCATTGGGTTGAATGTTAATATGACATTTTTTATTAAACGCTTGGTATTTCTTTTTTAGATTTATCTCAAACTTTGCAGTAAAAATCCTTAATATTTAGGTATAGTTCTATTGTTAGCTTAAAGGCCTCGTACATTGATTATTTACTATTCTTATCTCGTATTTATTACGACTTCTTGTTCTTCGCTCGAATATTTCTATGTATTTATTGGGTTGAGTCATAAATACTTGCCGATGCAGGTAGAGGGCAATTGAAATTTCTCTGAATTCCTTATTAATTGTAGTGGGGTGATCGTTTTGCTTTAAAATGACAGGTATGGGCTAGTCATTTTTAATTTAGAAGTTTAACAGTGCGCACATAAATTTTTGTGAAAAATACAGGTGTTAAAAATGGAAAATTTGAGTGTGCATTTTAGACATATTATGTTGTGGGAGTTTAAACTTAGAAACAACTGTAGCATTTGCCATTTCGAATTTCTTCTAAATTCACGGCAAACGACTTCTGATACGTAATGTATCAGAAGTCCTCTACAAAATGACCTCTAACGGCATCTTGTTTTCGAGAAATCGAAACACAAGCGATGTCGTGTTAAAATTTCATTTTTCACAAATGAATTTACCGTATTAACGGTAAATTGTTTGTGCAAAATTTCGAGACCGGCACTGGGCTGAGTGCTGGCAGCGATAACCTCTGCACAGTCTTTGTCAGGTCGTTGTGGCGACAACAGTCGGTAGGGGGAACGTGAGCGTGGCGGTTGGCCAAGGCGAGCTATCGCCGTCGTAGAACCGTGGTACGGCACGAAGGAATCCTTTGTTCGAATTCAAAGTGAATTGAAGTTTCAATAACACGTCGGTGGAGAGTGTGCAAATGTTTAGCGTGGCATTTGAAGTAGATTGCGCACATGGCTGCTTGCCAATAATTTTGATCGGAGTTGAGTGACGATCCTGATAGTGAACGAGATTGAAAGTTCGCGAATCGTCTGTTAGTGACGGCAACGCATTTTTGGGCAATCGCATGTGCACTATACGGTCGGATTACAATCGTGGCCACGGCAGGAGGGCTGAATGCTCGTCGACGGAAGTTATGTTCGCGTGGAAATACCGTAGATGTTTTCGGCGAGTGGTGATTGTGTGGCGGCGAAAACGACCTGTTGTACAAATATCTGTTTAAAAGAAATACCAAAATACCGGATACTAAGTTGAAGACAGAGACGTGCAGTGTTTCGGAACCTGAGAAAATGTATGTCAGTAGACAGAATTCATAGTTTTGCTAATTTGGTCATAATTGTGATATGATGACAGCGGGATTCACATGCAACCCAACGTTGTGAAGTGTGACACGTGTTCCCTGTACGTGGAGAATCCATAGTGGAATAGTGCATTGAGGGCATTTGGCTGTGTTGAGGCGTGGCTTGTGCGAAACCCAAACTGGCGTGCTAGTATTCGGAACATACGTGCAGTAGTTTGTAATAAACCAGTTCATCTTGGGGTGCGTAACTCCTCACAATATCTTACGGTGTTTTTACCGATCTAATTACGAGTTGCATTCTCAACAAGTTGCATTCTCAACAAGTGCATTGGAGTTGATTAGACTAAAATGTGTGACAGGTTAATTAACTACTGGTCAAAATT
Source organism: Nemotelus pantherinus (assembly GCA_963978885.1). Classification (NCBI taxonomy): domain Eukaryota; kingdom Metazoa; phylum Arthropoda; class Insecta; order Diptera; family Stratiomyidae; genus Nemotelus; species Nemotelus pantherinus. The sequence continues at coordinate 117,188,680 of OZ022264.1, forward strand.
TGATTCGGCACTTCGAATCGGAAAGTGATTGGTTGAACTGAGCCTCGATGTGATCTAGTTCGGAAGCAGAATATGTATTTGTTGCTAACTAGTGATGTTGATGTCATTTACTTTTGTTGTTGAAAACCGAATGGATTCACTAAAAAGATTCCAAGTCGAAGTGTCGGATGCTCAGTAGAATTGCCGCCTTGGATTTCATATTCACTGACCCTGCAAAAACTGCTATTTTATGTGACCTGGGCTATTATAACAAGTTTTGTTGAAGTGGAACGTATGACGTTCATAAGAGATGGACATTGCAAACGGTGGAATTCCAAGCGCCGAAATGGGTAGTCTTTTCGTGCGAATCAGCATTTCCCCAGCAACATGTGGCGATGGGTTTCGTTGGCCTCAAGACCGTCTGTCATTCATCGCTGGGTGGTTGATAGTTCCAGGTAATTTTATAAGAACCAGGCTTGTGACGGCGGAGTCAGCTCAAGAAGCATATTGAGGAGAACGTTGGAACAGCGACGGGAACCAAGGTTAGTAGACAAACGGTTCTAGGTGGCTCCCAAAATATTAGTAGGATCCGGGAGATTTGGACACTTGGGCTCCGATCTCACGAGGGGCTGACTGGCTTCCCGAATCATTAGAATCCTTAGTCACGAAGGAATTCCCGCTGGCGAATGATCTAAAACTCAGATATCGAACTCATCAACGTTATAACGAAGGAATTAACTGTAGGTCCGATGACGAATTAGTAACGGTGTGTTCTGCACCGAGGTCTGGATATCCTAACGACAACGTAACATCGATTTTACGCTCAGATAATACCTCAACTAAAGGTAATGGGAAAATATTCAATGCAGCGCCTGATGCCGAACGGGTTATACCATCCCCCTGTTTCCTATGACTGATATGCCAAGGATATAAATCGTAGTGCCTATAATTGGTACACCAATGAAGTAGAACATTTATTTAGATCAATTTACTAATCTCGTTATGCCTAATTTGTAACTATCTTATAAGTAAGTCATTAGAATGAAACTATGTAGTCTTATGGCGACCAACAATTTGAAAAATTTTGTGTATTTTATGACTATTTGCAAACACACACCCGCATATTGAATAAGTTTATTACTTACAAGTAACTAGTAGAAAGAATGCGGCATTAAAGAAAACTAAAATGTCCTAAGATTAGTAACGGTTGTGAATATTCGGATTGTTGGATAGTAAGAAGGAACAATTTGAAATTGAATATCTGATATCCGATCTGTCGGAAACTTGAACTCATCATAGATGATATAAATTAATTTAAGTAGTTTTTGAGTTTTTTATGTACAAATGTAAGTGAAATATCTTAATTTTAAATTTGAATCTATCGAGATAGTTGAAATGAAAGATCCAAGACCCGAATTTTGGCATTAACAATAATTGAGATCGGGGGCTCCAGGCTAGACTATTAACTAGATCAGAAAAATCGACTTGAAAAATACAACCACGCTCCGTTGTGCGTTATTATTCACATGAATGCCAAGCAAATTGACCCGGAGCTATTTAATTTCTGTTGTTTTTTTTTTTTGCGAGAAGGGCATCGGAAGCACCTCATTCCCTGTGTGAATTTCTTAATTTCATTCCTCGTTAATTTGTAAATTCATTTAGAGATACTTACGCAGAAGTTGTGACATGTCAATCTTTTGTAGTCAGTTGTATGATAGTGTAACTTTTCTAATGAACGTAGCGAAAACCCTGCAAAATGTGCTTTAGAAGTCAGTTGGGAACCCCTGCGATTTACATCAAAGCTGTTTAACGCTAGTGAGTTATAATTATGAGGAATATATGTGCCGTATTAAGCAGGGTTGTTCTTTTTCCTTTGAGACAGGTGTAATCGATGCGTAAAACTAACATTTAATTACTGAGCATTTAATATTGATATTGATGAAAACAAAAATATTATTAGTCCGACAAATATTTTGAATTGTTTACGTACATAGCATCATAGCTGCCTTAATAGTCACTAAATGGTATGATGACATATATTTTTTTTGTAGTTATTTTTGAATAATAATGGATTTATAAAGTTAACCCAGTTTGGCCGTCTTATTGGGCGAAAGCCCGAGAAGTTCTTTTCTCTTTTCAGGGTCCGCGCTTGGCCTGGCTGGCCTCAAAATGACTAAATAGTTTTGTGATTTTCCGGTATTTTTCAGCATTTTCTTCCAAGGGAGGGATACTGGCCAGACAGTTTAGTTCAGTTTGTTTCCGGTTTAGTTAGATTTTTGAATTGTTGGAATTTTGATATATGGCCAGTATCAGAGGGTGGAGGACCCCAGACCATCGGGGTCAGGGCTCCACTACCATCGGGGGCCCGGGGCTGTCTGCCTCACCCGGGTTCCTTAGAAAAGAGAGGTAGCGCGTTTCCCGTTTTTCCCTTTTTTAGATTTTTCAATTTTCCGGCTCCGTGCGTTGTCACGAGCACTGGGTCTGCTTAGTCAGCCCATGTTGCAGAGCCTGGGTGGTTTCCTTTACGGAGCTATGCCCCCTTTTGGTCCCTGGGTATTTTACATACCAGTTTGCGGCTACAATTCATGACGGATGAATATACGTAGCATCCCGTTTTCTTGAGAGCCAACCATCCCCATTTATTTAAAGAACCCACCCCAGCCGCAGCGAGCTAGCAAAGCGGCACCCCAGCATCCGTCGGGGTTGGTTAAAGGGTGCTCCGCTGATGCGGACGAGGGGCCTTCACGGCCATTTCTAGGGCACCCTGCTCTCGGGGCAATTCTTTTTTTTTGTTTTGCCTCTTGAATGGCAGTAGCCATTCCACTTTCTGACCTTAGCACTCTTGGTTCTGGACTTCGGTCTGGTTCTAGGTTGTGCTAAGGCCATCCCATCTTAATAAATCGCTACAAATCGGGGCTGTCTGCCTCACCCGGGTTCCTTAGAAAAGAGAGGTAGCGCGTTTCCCGTTTTTCCCTTTTTTAGATTTTTCAATTTTCCGGCTCCGTGCGTTGTCACGAGCACTGGGTCTGCTTAGTCAGCCCATGTTGCAGAGCCTGGGTGGTTTCCTTTACGGAGCTATGCCCCCTTTTGTTCCCTGGGTATTTTACATACCAGTTTGCGGCTACAATTCATGACGGATGAATATACGTAGCATCCCGTTTTCTTGAGAGCCAACCATCCCCATTTGTTTAAAGAACCCACCCCAGCCGCAGCGAGCTAGCAAAGCGGCACCCCAGCATCCGTCGGGGTTGGTTAAAGGGTGCTCCGCTAATGCGGACGAGGGGCCTTCACGGCCATTTCTAGGGCACCCTGCTCTCGGGGCAATTCTTTTTTTTTTTGTTTTGCCTCTTGAATGGCATTAGCCATTCCACTTTTGGACCTTAGCACTCTTGGTTCTGGACTTCGGTCTGGTTCTAGGGTGTGCTAAGGCCACTCCCATCTTTCTATTCGCTACAAATGGCGCCCAACGTGGGGCCCGAAACTTGTTTTGGCCAACCCACACCAAAGTGAGAAAATACTTATGAGTTTCGACTCATACTCCCCTTAAGACTGTACGTCTTCAATCCTTATAATTTCCATTCTCACTCGCAGGTCTTAGAATCGCCTCCTTTGCGATTCAATTCATTTCGTTCGAGAGAACAAAACCCTTTTATTAAGACCTGCATTGCTCGCTCTTCCCTACTAGCCGCAAACATCCTTCCCAGTCCTATCCGGTTAAAATCATTCCTAGTTAGCTTACCTTTTGGGCAGCTTCCTGTTGTGTTGTTTTTTTATGAGTTTTTTGACTCTGGGTGCAACCTGGAGGTTGGCCGCGGATAACAGGTTGTGGTGGTTTACCGCCGCTCCTGTCCCTGTCAACCGAAGGGCCCCTGCCCCACTTTATGTTGGGAAGCTGTCCCAACTTTTTGAAATCCTTGTTGTCTTGACCCAGCTTCGGCTTTTGGCTTGGGTTTGGTTCAGGCTGTAGTGGATTACGTGGGGTTGGCGTGGCGCCGCCTACACGTCCCTGCAGCTTGGCCAAACTTGAACCATTTGCTGAGGCTGAGTCAAGCAACAACATAGTTGTTTTTGGTCCCTTGCTCCTCTCTTTTTGAGGAATTTCGGGTGGGAGAAACAGTCCCACATACTGGGCGGTACCCTTCCGGAACCGACCCAATGTAATTTTCACATTAGTACAATTTTTCAATCGTAAATATTTTTCACACTAAACATTCACATCCTTCAATCATTTTTCACATTGTTCCACACTTTAATCTTGTTCACAATTTCACCTTTCAATTTCTTGCGTCTTGTTCAAGCCAGCCAGCCAGCCAGCGGACCTGAAATGGAGATGAATGGATCGGGTTTCGCTTAATAAGAGGGCCGATCTTTTGAAATTACATTTTTAAAATCTAACTTCGAAAATTTAAAACTTTTGAAAATTTAAATCTTTTTTCGAACTTATATTTTTCATTCAATAGTAGCCAGTTGGCTTTGCTAATTGATTACCAATCTTGAAAGTTAGTCACACCACCGGGTGTACACACACTTGTATAGATTTTGAATTTTTGGCATTTTTGCCCTATTAGCTGTGAAAGCTTAAAAGAGTTAGTCACACCACAGGTGTGCACATACATAAATATATATATATATATATATATATATATATATATATATATATATATATATATATATATATATATATATATATATATATATATATATATATATATATATATTATATATATTTCCTTTTCACTTATATATATATTTTATATATATTTTTGAATTTGGCACTTTGGCCTATTAGCTGTTAAGATTTATCTCTTTGAAAGAGTTAGTCACACTCTGTTGTGCACTGGGTTGCTATTTGAATTTGCAGCAACTCCACTTAGTTATAAGCGTATTAACTCGTTAGTCACGTTAACGTGCAAAACCTAATTTGAATTTTCACTTTTCTTAGAAATCTTTTTCATAAACTGACAATGCCACTGCGTCACAGTAGTGAGGATCTGTCTGGCACCACAGTGGAGGCTCAGTGCTCCATATGCCAGCAGTCATTCGCTGCTGCCCAGGACACGTATACCACAAAATGTGGACACACTTTTCATGAAACGTGCCTGGAGCAATGGCTCAGAAACCGTACTGATTGCCCGCTGTGCCGTGGACCACTGAGTCTCCCCTTAGGAGCCAGACAGGCCCCCACTGCTGCAGCATCTATGCCACGAGGGGCTCGGCCTAAAACACAACGGCCGGGAGTAAAAACACGAGGCATGCGATCAGAGGATGTGGAAATTAGGGACTTCGATCTACAGGCCGAGTCGGGGGCGGAAGGTTTAGTTCAGCCACCTGGCCCGTCATCGAAAGCGTCCCCAATATCAGATGTGACGTCAGAAGCCGCAGGAGCGCGCTCTATAGTGCCCCAAGATTTAAGCGGACTTCAGCAACAAATTAATGATTTGCAAAACGGCATGCGTGTGATGCTGGAGCGCATGGCCCAATTAAGCCTTCCGTCCCGGACTGGGAATGTGGAGTCGCCAAGACTTAACCCTCGCGCGCAATCATTTGTACCAGTGCCGCGATCCTACTCACCTCGCACCCCTCGTGGCAATAATGTCCAGTTCCACCACGATAAGGTGGCTAGCATCATTGGTGGGTTGGGCCTAAAATTCTCGGGTCGTGAATCTACTGTGCCAGTAGAAGTTTTTATTAACAGGGTAGCAGCTCTCACCAGAAATACCTTGGGCGGAAATTTTAACATTCTATGCCAGCATATGCACCTGCTTTTGATTGGACCTGCCGCTGATTGGACCTGCCGCTGATTGGTTCTGGAGGTTCTATAATACAAGACGAGACTTCAGTTGGAGAGATTTGGAGTCGGCCCTGAGCGATCATTTCGCTGATCGCTTCACGGATGCCGACCTGATGGAGCAGATACGAGGAAGGAAACAGCGACCCCATGAAACATTCGACGATTTCAGTGCGGACATCTACAAGATTGTCGACCGGCTACAGCGCCCTATTGCCGACGCGGACTTAGCTGACATTCTTAGACGCAATTTATTGCCAGAAATCCATCGTGGTCTGCTACAAATACACCTTCCCTCAGTTCGTCTGCTCCGTCAGGCCGTCATCCGTGCGGAGAACTTTGAAATGGAGCTTGGAGGTCGACGCCGATCCTCACACTGGAGGAACGCCACAGAAGAACTACGTGAAGAATACCCGCTGGAGCAATATGAGGATTCCCCTGAAGAACACGGAGTGGAAGCAGTCACGGTCCTGCCTACTTGCTGGAACTGTAAGCAAGTGGGACACCGTTTCGACGATTGTTTGGAGCCCAGAACAATATTCTGTTATGGCTGCGGAAAGGCAGACACATACAAACCGAATTGTGTGAACTGTCAGACAAAAAACTTACCGCAGGGAGCGCGGAACAAGATCTCACGCCTCCCCCAGAGCAAGCAATCTCCACCCCGTTCCAGCAGGTAGACAGGACTGATGATTTGTCACGAAACTCCTTGGGCCCAACCACCAATGATGATAGTATCCAGCCGAGTGGGGACTCCACTACCTTATCGATCCCACACTTACAGGCAGAGCCTCCTACACCTTTGGCTTTTCTGCCATATCACTTAAGATGGCGGAAATATACGGCGGTCCGAAACCGAATTTTTAACTCTGAAATTGACACCATTAGACAACCTCCTAATACACCTAAACGCTCAACGTTGAGAATTAGGCGTTTTTACGCTCAGTTCCGTCGTTGGCGTTATCAATTGGATTGTGCAACTCTGTTGAACGTGCCTCCAGGTGACGTTCGACCTTACGCGCAGGTTCTGTTGTTCGGCCAACTCACATCGGGTTTGATCGACACGGGAGCCAACGTGAGCGTGATGGCGGCTGATCTAGCCCGCTCATTCCTCGAGAGGAACGCTTTTCCCTGGAAAAGAGCTTCTCTCGGGTTGAAAACAGCGGACGGCACACAACATCAAGCCGTAGGCCGAGTATCAGCCGACATTACGTTCCGGGGGCTCACCAAGACGTTGACGTTGTGGATAATACCCACTCTCAGTCAGAATCTCTATCTGGGAGTGGACTTCGTCCGTCTTTTCGCCCTGGCCACAGACCTGTTTGCGCCACCACCACAGGCCGACACCACCAACAGCCTCGACGCACTCGACGATTGCGCCCACCCTCTCACACAGGAGCAGCATCGCAGACTTCGGGCTGCGATTGCTTGCTTTCCTTCATTTGCTGTTGAGGGCTTGGGAAAGACTACGCTCATCCGTCATGAAATCGACACTGGTGACCAGAAACCCATAAAACAGAGACATTTCTCTGTGTCACCAGCTGTCGAAAAGCTCCTATATCAGGAAATTGATCGGATGTTAGCGTTGGGCGTAATCGAAGAGTCGAAGAGTGCATGGTCTTCACCGGTAACGTTGGTGGTAAAGCCCTCGAAGGTGCGCTTATGCCTGGATGCCCGGAAGGTTAATTCGGTCACAGTGAAGGATGCCTACCCTTTGCCGCTGATCGATGGTATTCTCAGCAGACTCCCTAAGGCAAATTTCATCTCCAGCCTTGATCTGAAGGATGCTTTTTGGCAAATACCTTTAGAGGAAAAGTCGAAAGAGAAGACAGCCTTCACTGTGCCCGGTCGACCCCTTTACCATTTTGTCGTGATGCCGTTTGGGTTATGTAATGCACCCCAAACGATGTCGCGACTGATGGATAAGGTTATTCCGCCCCAACTCAAGCACCAGGTATTCGTGTACCTCGACGACCTGTTGGTGATAACCGATGAGTTTGACGCGCACCTTCAGGTACTTCATCAGGTCGCCTTCCATTTGAGGCAAGCTGGCCTCACCATCAATGTGGAAAAGAGTAAGTTCCTCTTGCGAGACGTCAAGTACCTTGGCCACATTGTTGGTGGGGGCACTATCCAGACTGATCCTGACAAGGTGAAATCTATCATGGATTTCCCACTTCCCTCTACCACGAAGCAACTCCGAAGATTTCTAGGAATCTGCGGTTGGTATCGGCGCTTCGTCAGAGAATATGCGTCATTGTCAACACCACTGACAGACATGCTTTCTAAGCGGAGTCAGTTTGTGTGGACCGATGAGAGGCTAAATGCTTTCAAGCAATTGAAACACAGCCTTGCTTCAGCCCCAGTGCTGCACAGCCCAGACTTCAACAAGCCCTTCTCCATCCAATGTGACGCAAGTCAACATGGAGTCGGTGCCGTGCTGGTGCAACGCACAGAAGACGGAGCTGAAGCCCCCATCGCCTATATGTCCCACAAACTGAATCCCGCTCAGCGAAATTACACCGTCACTGAGCAAGAATGTCTGGCAGCGGTGTTGGCAATCAAGAAGTTCCGTGCCTACGTGGAAGGTCACGAATTTGAAATCGTGACCAACCATGCTTCCCTAAAATGGCTAATGAACCAACCAGACCTTAATGGGCGATTAGCCCGGTGGGCCTTGAAACTTCAAGGTTTCAACTTCAAGATTGTCCACCGAAAGGGAAGCCAAAACGTAGTGCCGGACTCCTAGTCGCGCATGTTTTCTGCCGAGGCGTTGATGCCGGCAGAAGGCGAGGAGACTCCAATGGAGCTAGACTTAGAGTCGCCGCATTTCCAAAGTGCTTCTTATAGGGAGCTAGCGGCAAAAGTCCAGGCAGAACAACATCAGCTGCCGGACCTAAAAGTTGTAGACGGGTTCGTGTACAAGCGGACCGAGTATGCGACCGGAAACGGACTTCAAGACCAGTTGGCCTGGAAGTTGTGGGTGCCGTCAGAAATGACGGCAGAATTAGTGAAGGGAGCTCATGACCCACCCTTGAGTGCGCATGGTGGCGTGGCCAAAACCCTCGGGCGATTACGTCAATGGTTTTATTGGCCACGAATGGCCGCTCAAGTGCGTGAATATGTGGGATCATGCCTCACATGCAAAACCACCAAAGCCCCTTCACACACCCTTCGTCCACCAATGACGCTGCAGTCCGTTCCCGAGCGCATATTCCAGCGCTTGTACATCGACATTATCGGCCCCTACCCTAGGTCCAAGTCTGGCAACATTGGAGCGCTCATCGTCTTAGACCATCTTTCGCGTTTCCCCTTCGTTGAGCCGCTTCGTAAATTCACTGCGAAAGCAGTCATTGACATTCTGAGGAAAAGGGTATTTCACCTTGTTGGAGTCCCGGAGAGTGTCGTAACTGATAATGGTGTACAATTTCGGTCGTCTATCTTTCAAACCTTTCTACAGGAATTCGGTGTCGGACATACCTTCACCGCCGTATATTCCCCTCAATCTAACGCCTCGGAACGTCTAAACCGATCCATACTGGCAGCAATTCGTTCCTGCATTGACCCTGCTCAAAAAGAGTGGGACGGCAAAATCTCGGACATAACTTGCGCATTGCGCTCAGCACCTCACGCGACGATAGGGACTTCGCCCTATCAGGCAGTCTTCGGGCAACCAATGGTCACCCATGGCCGCATTTACCATCTGTTGCGGCAACTGCATCTTCTGGATGACCCCGATACGACTCTGCCACCTCCTGACCACCTGGCAATCCTACGCCAGTCCATCCGCGATCTCACTACCCAGGCCCAGTCTCGAAATGCAAAGGCCTATAACCTTCGTTCCAGGTTGGTTTCATACCAGCCTGGCGAAGTGGTCTACAGGCGCAACTTCCGGCAAAGTGACGCAGCCGCGCACTACAATGCAAAGCTGGACCGGAAGTTTTTACCTAGTAAGGTAATAAAAAAGATCGGTGGTGCTTATTACCAGCTGGCCGATCAAAATGGACGATCAGTGGGTGTCTTTCATGCGAAAGACATCACTAAGTGATATACCCACTGAGTTCACAAGTTCACGATTTGTTTCCAAATTTTATTTGGAGATCGTCCATTTGCGCCTATTTCAGGTGTCACTCCTGCTCCATGGGAAAAGTATCTAGAGATGTTCACATCGTTCACCATTTCCTCTACCAAAGATACTTTCCTTATTGATTCAGTATACGTTGTTCACGATATCTCCTCTCATTAAAAAAAAAAATTACCCCTTTCTTTCTGTTCACCTTATTCACGATTTTCTCAAAGGATTGGATAGTAAACGACATGATCACCTGTTCACGTCATTATATTTCACATATTACATCCATCCTTCAGCTCTTTCCACGTACTTGCCCTTGTGGAAAGATCTGTGTTGTAGCATTTGCCATTTCGAATTTCTTCTAAATTCACGGCAAACGACTTCTGATACGTAATGTATCAGAAGTCCTCTACAAAATGACCTCTAACGGCATCTTGTTTTCGAGAAATCGAAACACAAGCGATGTCGTGTTAAAATTTCATTTTTCACAAATGAATTTACCGTATTAACGGTAAATTGTTTGTGCAAAATTTCGAGACCGGCACTGGGCTGAGTGCTGGCAGCGATAACCTCTGCACAGTCTTTGTCAGGTCGTTGTGGCGACAACAGTCGGTAGGGGGAACGTGAGCGTAGCGGTTGGCCAAGGCGAGCTATCGCCGTCGTAGAACCGTGGTACGACACGAAGGAATCCTTTGTTCGAATTCAAAGTGAATTGAAGTTTCAATAACACGTCGGTGGAGAGTGTGCAAATGTTTAGCGTGGCATTTGAAGTAGATTGCGCACATGGCTGCTTGCCAATAATTTTGATCGGAGTTGAGTGACGATCCTGATAGTGAACGAGATTGAAAGTTCGCGAATCGTCTGTTAGTGACGGCAACGCATTTTTGGGCAATCGCATGTGCACTATACGGTCGGATTACAATCGTGGCCACGGCAGGAGGGCTGAATGCTCGTCGACGGAAGTTATGTTCGCGTGGAAATACCGTAGATGTTTTCGGCGAGTGGTGATTGTGTGGCGGCGAAAACGACCTGTTGTACAAATATCTGTTTAAAAGAAATACCAAAATACCGGATACTAAGTTGAAGACAGAGACGTGCAGTGTTTCGGAACCTGAGAAAATGTATGTCAGTAGACAGAATTCATAGTTTTGCTAATTTGGTCATAATTGTGATATGATGACAGCGGGATTCACATGCAACCCAACGTTGTGAAGTGTGACACGTGTTCCCTGTACGTGGAGAATCCATAGTGGAATAGTGCATTGAGGGCATTTGGCTGTGTTGAGGCGTGGCTTGTGCGAAACCCAAACTGACGTGCTAGTATTCGGAACATACGCGCAGTAGTTTCTAATAAACCAGTTCATCTTGGGGTGCGTAACTCCTCACAATATCTTACGGTGTTTTTACCGATCTAATTACGAGTTGCATTCTCAACAATTTGCATTCTCAACAAGTGCATTGGAGTTGATTAGACTAAAATGTGTGACAGGTTAATTAACTACTGGTGAAAATTTGATTCGGCACTTCGAATCGGAAAGTGATTGGTTGAACTGAGCCTCGATGTGATCTAGTTCGGAAGCAGAATATGCATTTGTTGCTAACTAGTGATGTTGATGTCATTTACTTTTGTTGTTGAAAACCGAATGGATTCACTAAAAAGATTCCAAGTCGAAGTGTCGGATGCTCAGTAGAATTGCCGCCTTGGATTTCATATTCACTGACCCTGCAAAAACTGCTATTTTATGTGACCTGGGCTATTATAACAAGTTTTTTTGAAGTGGAACGTATGACGTTCATAAGAGATGGACATTGCAAACGGTGGAATTCCAAGCGCCGAAATGGGTAGTCTTTTCGTGCGAATCAGCATTTCCCCAGCAACATGTGGCGATGGGTTTCGTTGGCCTCAAGACCGTCTGTCATTCATCGCTGGGTGGTTGATAGTTCCAGGTAATTTTATAAGAACCAGGCTTGCGACGGCGGAGTCAGCTCAAGAAGCATATTGAGGAGAACGTTGGAACAGCGACGGGAACCAAGGTTAGTAGACAAACGGTTCTAGGTGGCTCCCAAAATATTAGTAGGATCCGGGAGATTTGGACACTTGGGCTCCGATCTCACGAGGGGCTGACTGGCTTCCCGAATCATTAGAATCCTTAGTCACGAAGGAATTCCCGCTGGCGAATGATCTAAAACTCAGATATCGAACTCATCAACGATATAACGAAGGAATTAACTGTAGGTCCGATGACGAATTAGTAACGGTGTGTTCTGCACCGAGGTCTGGATATCCTAACGACAACGTAACATCGATTTTACGCTCAGATAATACCTCAACTAAAGGTAATGGGAAAATATTCAATGCAGCGCCTGATGCCGAACGGGTTATACCATCCCCCTGTTTCCTATGACTGATATGCCAAGGATATAAATCGTAGTGCCTATAATTGGTACACCAATGAAGTAGAACATTTATTTAGATCAATTTACTAATCTCGTTATGCCTAATTTGTAACTATCTTATAAGTAAGTCATTAGAATGAAACTATGTAGTCTTATGGCGACCAACAATTTGAAAAATTTTGTGTATTTTATGACTATTTGCAAACACACACCCGCATATTGAATAAGTTTATTACTTACAAGTAACTAGTAGAAAGAATGCGGCATTAAAGAAAACTAAAATGTCCTAAGATTAGTAACGGTGGTGAATATTCGGATTGTTGGATAGTAAGAAGGAACAATTTGAAATTGAATATCTGATATCCGATCTGTCGGAAACTTGAACTCATCATAGATGATATAAATTAATTTAAGTAGTTTTTGAGTTTTTTATGTACAAATGTAAGTGAAATATCTTAATTTTAAATTTGAATCTATCGAGATAGTTGAAATGAAAGATCCAAGACCCGAATTTTGGCATTAACAATAATTGAGATCGGGGGCTCCAGGCTAGACTATTAACTAGATCAGAAAAATCGACTTGAAAAATACAACCACGCTCCGTTGTGCGTTATTATTCACATGAATGCCAAGCAAATTGACCCGAAGCTATTTAATTTCTGTTGTTTTTTTTTTTTGCGAGAAGGGCATCGGAAGCACCTCATTCCCTGTGTGAATTTCTTAATTTCATTCCTCGTTAATTTGTAAATTCATTTAGAGATACTTACGCAGAAGTTGTGACATGTCAATCTTTTGTAGTCAGTTGTATGATAGTGTAACTTTTCTAATGAACGTAGCGAAAACCCTGCAAAATGTGCTTTAGAAGTCAGTTGGGAACCCCTGCGATTTACATCAAAGCTGTTTAACGCTAGTGAGTTATAATTATGAGGAATATATGTGCCGTATTAAGCAGGGTTGTTCTTTTTCCTTTGAGACAGGTGTAATCGATGCGTAAAACTAACATTTAATTACTGAGCATTTAATATTGATATTGATGAAAACAAAAATATTATTAGTCCGACAAATATTTTGAATTGTTTACGTACATAGCATCATAGCTGCCTTAATAGTCACTAAATGGTATGATGGCACATAATTTTTTTGTAGTTATTTTTGAATAATAATGGATTTATAAAGTTAACCCAGTTTGGCCGTCTTATTGGGCGAAAGCCCGAGAAGTTCTTTTCTCTTTTCAGGGTCCGCGCTTGGCCTGGCTGGCCTCAAAATGACTAAATAGTTTTGTGATTTTCCGGTATTTTTCAGCATTTTCTTCCAAGGGAGGGATACTGGCCAGACAGTTTAGTTCAGTTTGTTTCCGGTTTAGTTAGATTTTTGAATTGTTGGAATTTTGATATATGGCCAGTATCAGAGGGTGGAGGACCCCAGACCATCGGGGTCAGGGCTCCACTACCATCGGGGGCCCGGGGCTGTCTGCCTCACCCGGGTTCCTTAGAAAAGAGAGGTAGCGCGTTTCCCGTTTTTCCCTTTTTTAGATTTTTCAATTTTCCGGCTCCGTGCGTTGTCACGAGCACTGGGTCTGCTTAGTCAGCCCATGTTGCAGAGCCTGGGTGGTTTCCTTTACGGAGCTATGCCCCCTTTTGGTCCCTGGGTATTTTACATACCAGTTTGCGGCTACAATTCATGACGGATGAATATACGTAGCATCCCGTTTTCTTGAGAGCCAACCATCCCCATTTATTTAAAGAACCCACCCCAGCCGCAGCGAGCTAGCAAAGCGGCACCCCAGCATCCGTCGGGGTTGGTTAAAGGGTGCTCCGCTGATGCGGACGAGGGGCCTTCACGGCCATTTCTAGGGCACCCTGCTCTCGGGGCAATTCTTTTTTTTTGTTTTGCCTCTTGAATGGCAGTAGCCATTCCACTTTCTGACCTTAGCACTCTTGGTTCTGGACTTCGGTCTGGTTCTAGGTTGTGCTAAGGCCATCCCATCTTAATAAATCGCTACAAATCGGGGCTGTCTGCCTCACCCGGGTTCCTTAGAAAAGAGAGGTAGCGCGTTTCCCGTTTTTCCCTTTTTTAGATTTTTCAATTTTCCGGCTCCGTGCGTTGTCACGAGCACTGGGTCTGCTTAGTCAGCCCATGTTGCAGAGCCTGGGTGGTTTCCTTTACGGAGCTATGCCCCCTTTTGTTCCCTGGGTATTTTACATACCAGTTTGCGGCTACAATTCATGACGGATGAATATACGTAGCATCCCGTTTTCTTGAGAGCCAACCATCCCCATTTGTTTAAAGAACCCACCCCAGCCGCAGCGAGCTAGCAAAGCGGCACCCCAGCATCCGTCGGGGTTGGTTAAAGGGTGCTCCGCTAATGCGGACGAGGGGCCTTCACGGCCATTTCTAGGGCACCCTGCTCTCGGGGCAATTCTTTTTTTTTTTTGTTTTGCCTCTTGAATGGCATTAGCCATTCCACTTTTGGACCTTAGCACTCTTGGTTCTGGACTTCGGTCTGGTTCTAGGGTGTGCTAAGGCCACTCCCATCTTTCTATTCGCTACAAATGGCGCCCAACGTGGGGCCCGAAACTTGTTTTGGGCAACCCACACCAAAGTGAGAAAATACTTATGAGTTTCGACTCATACTCCCCTTAAGACTTTACGTCTTCAATCCTTATAATTTCCATTCTCACTCGCAGGTCTTAGAATCGCCTCCTTTGCGATTCAATTCATTTCGTTCGAGAGAACAAAACCCTTTTATTAAGACCTGCATTGCTCGCTCTTCCCTACTAGCCGCAAACATCCTTCCCAGTCCTATCCGGTTAAAATCATTCCTAGTTAGCTTACCTTTTGGGCAGCTTCCTGTTGTGTTGTTTTTTTATGAGTTTTTTGACTCTGGGTGCAACCTGGAGGTTGGCCGCGGATAACAGGTTGTGGTGGTTTACCGCCGCTCCTGTCCCTGTCAACCGAAGGGCCCCTGCCCCACTTTATGTTGGGAAGCTGTCCCAACTTTTTGAAATCCTTGTTGTCTTGACCCAGCTTCGGCTTTTGGCTTGGGTTTGGTTCAGGCTGTAGTGGATTACGTGGGGTTGGCGTGGCGCCGCCTACACGTCCCTGCAGCTTGGCCAAACTTGAACCATTTGCTGAGGCTGAGTCAAGCAACAACATAGTTGTTTTTGGTCCCTTGCTCCTCTCTTTTTGAGGAATTTCGGGTGGGAGAAACAGTCCCACATACTGGGCGGTACCCTTCCGGAACCGACCCAATGTAATTTTCACATTAGTACAATTTTTCAATCGTAAATATTTTTCACACTAAACATTCACATCCTTCAATCATTTTTCACATTGTTCCACACTTTAATCTTGTTCACAATTTCACCTTTCAATTTCTTGCGTCTTGTTCAAGCCAGCCAGCCAGCGGACCTGAAATGGAGATGAATGGATCGGGTTTCGCTTAATAAGAGGGCCGATCTTTTGAAATTACATTTTTAAAATCTAACTTCGAAAATTTAAAACTTTTGAAAATTTAAATCTTTTTTCGAACTTATATTTTTCATTCAATAGTAGCCAGTTGGCTTTGCTAATTGATTACCAATCTTGAAAGTTAGTCACACCACCGGGTGTACACACACTTGTATAGATTTTGAATTTTTGGCATTTTTGCCCTATTAGCTGTGAAAGCTTAAAAGAGTTAGTCACACCACAGGTGTGCACATACATAAATATATATATATATATATATATATATATATATATATATATATATATATTATATATATTTCCTTTTCACTTATATATATATTTTATATATATTTTTGAATTTGGCACTTTGGCCTATTAGCTGCTAAGATTTATCTCTTTGAAAGAGTTAGTCACACTCTGTTGTGCACTGGGTTGCTATTTGAATTTGCAGCAACTCCACTTAGTTATAAGCGTATTAACTCGTTAGTCACGTTAACGTGCAAAACCTAATTTGAATTTTCACTTTTCTTAGAAATCTTTTTCATAAACTGACAATGCCACTGCGTCACAGTAGTGAGGATCTGTCTGGCACCACAGTGGAGGCTCAGTGCTCCATATGCCAGCAGTCATTCGCTGCTGCCCAGGACACGTATACCACAAAATGTGGACATACTTTTCATGAAACGTGCCTGGAGCAATGGCTCAGAAACCGTACTGATTGCCCGCTGTGCCGTGGACCACTGAGTCTCCCCTTAGGAGCCAGACAGGCCCCCACTGCTGCAGCATCTATGCCACGAGGGGCTCGGCCTAAAACACAACGGCCGGGAGTAAAAACACGAGGCATGCGATCAGAGGATGTGGAAATTAGGGACTTCGATCTACAGGCCGAGTCGGGGGCGGAAGGTTTAGTTCAGCCACCTGGCCCGTCATCGAAAGCGTCCCCAATATCAGATGTGACGTCAGAAGCCGCAGGAGCGCGCTCTATAGTGCCCCAAGATTTAAGCGGACTTCAGCAACAAATTAATGATTTGCAAAACGGCATGCGTGTGATGCTGGAGCGCATGGCCCAATTAAGCCTTCCGTCCCGGACTGGGAATGTGGAGTCGCCAAGACTTAACCCTCGCGCGCAATCATTTGTACCAGTGCCGCGATCCTACTCACCTCGCACCCCTCGTGGCAATAATGTCCAGTTCCACCACGATAAGGTGGCTAGCATCATTGGTGGGTTGGGCCTAAAATTCTCGGGTCGTGAATCTACTGTGCCAGTAGAAGTTTTTATTAACAGGGTAGCAGCTCTCACCAGAAATACCTTGGGCGGAAATTTTAACATTCTATGCCAGCATATGCACCTGCTTTTGATTGGACCTGCCGCTGATTGGACCTGCCGCTGATTGGTTCTGGAGGTTCTATAATACAAGACGAGACTTCAGTTGGAGAGATTTGGAGTCGGCCCTGAGCGATCATTTCGCTGATCGCTTCACGGATGCCGACCTGATGGAGCAGATACGAGGAAGGAAACAGCGACCCCATGAAACATTCGACGATTTCAGTGCGGACATCTACAAGATTGTCGACCGGCTACAGCGCCCTATTGCCGACGCGGACTTAGCTGACATTCTTAGACGCAATTTATTGCCAGAAATCCATCGTGGTCTGCTACAAATACACCTTCCCTCAGTTCGTCTGCTCCGTCAGGCCGTCATCCGTGCGGAGAACTTTGAAATGGAGCTTGGAGGTCGACGCCGATCCTCACACTGGAGGAACGCCACAGAAGAACTACGTGAAGAATACCCGCTGGAGCAATATGAGGATTCCCCTGAAGAACACGGAGTGGAAGCAGTCACGGTCCTGCCTACTTGCTGGAACTGTAAGCAAGTGGGACACCGTTTCGACGATTGTTTGGAGCCCAGAACAATATTCTGTTATGGCTGCGGAAAGGCAGACACATACAAACCGAATTGTGTGAACTGTCAGACAAAAAACTTACCGCAGGGAGCGCGGAACAAGATCTCACGCCTCCCCCAGAGCAAGCAATCTCCACCCCGTTCCAGCAGGTAGACAGGACTGATGATTTGTCACGAAACTCCTTGGGCCCAACCACCAATGATGATAGTATCCAGCCGAGTGGGGACTCCACTACCTTATCGATCCCACACTTACAGGCAGAGCCTCCTACACCTTTGGCTTTTCTGCCATATCACTTAAGATGGCGGAAATATACGGCGGTCCGAAACCGAATTTTTAACTCTGAAATTGACACCATTAGACAACCTCCTAATACACCTAAACGCTCAACGTTGAGAATGAGGCGTTTTTACGCTCAGTTCCGTCGTTGGCGTTATCAATTGGATTGTGCAACTCTGTTGAACGTGCCTCCAGGTGACGTTCGACCTTACGCGCAGGTTCTGTTGTTCGGCCAACTCACATCGGGTTTGATCGACACGGGAGCCAACGTGAGCGTGATGGCGGCTGATCTAGCCCGCTCATTCCTCGAGAGGAACGCTTTTCCCTGGAAAAGAGCTTCTCTCGGGTTGAAAACAGCGGACGGCACACAACATCAAGCCGTAGGCCGAGTATCAGCCGACATTACGTTCCGGGGGCTCACCAAGACGTTGACGTTGTGGATAATACCCACTCTCAGTCAGAATCTCTATCTGGGAGTGGACTTCGTCCGTCTTTTCGCCCTGGTGACGGCGAGACGGAGCTGAAGCCCCCATCGCCTATATGTCCCACAAACTGAATCCCGCTCAGCGAAATTACACCGTCACTGAGCAAGAATGTCTGGCAGCGGTGTTGGCAATCAAGAAGTTCCGTGCCTACGTGGAAGGTCACGAATTTGAAATCGTGACCGACCATGCTTCCCTAAAATGGCTAATGAACCAACCAGACCTTAATGGGTGATTAGCCCGGTGGGCCTTGAAACTTCAAGGTTTCAACTTCAAGATTGTCCACCGAAAGGGAAGCCAAAACGTAGTGCCGGACTCCTTGTCGCGCATGTTCTCTGCCGAGGCGTTGATGCCGGCAGAAGGCGAGGAGACTCCAATGGAGCTAGACTTAGAGTCGCCGCATTTCCAAAGTGCTTCTTATAGGGAGCTAGCGGCAAAAGTCCAGGCAGAACAACATCAGCTGCCGGACCTAAAAGTTGTAGACGGGTTCGTGTACAAGCGGACCGAGTATGCGACCGGAAACGGACTTCAAGACCAGTTGGCCTGGAAGTTGTGGGTGCCGTCAGAAATGACGGCAGAATTAGTGAAGGGAGCTCATGACCCACCCTTGAGTGCGCATGGTGGCGTGGCCAAAACCCTCGGGCGATTACGTCAATGGTTTTATTGGCCACGAATGGCCGCTCAAGTGCGTGAATATGTGGGATCATGCCTCACATGCAAAACCACCAAAGCCCCTTCACACACCCTTCGTCCACCAATGACGCTGCAGTCCGTTCCCGAGCGCATATTCCAGCGCTTGTACATCGACATTATCGGCCCCTACCCTAGGTCCAAGTCTGGCAACATTGGAGCGCTCATCGTCTTAGACCATCTTTCGCGTTTCCCCTTCGTTGAGCCGCTTCGTAAATTCACTGCGAAAGCAGTCATTGACATTCTGAGGAAAAGGGTATTTCACCTTGTTGGAGTCCCGGAGAGTGTCGTAACTGATAATGGTGTACAATTTCGGTCGTCTATCTTTCAAACCTTTCTACAGGAATTCGGTGTCGGACATACCTTCACCGCCGTATATTCCCCTCAATCTAACGCCTCGGAACGTCTAAACCGATCCATACTGGCAGCAATTCGTTCCTGCATTGACCCTGCTCAAAAAGAGTGGGACGGCAAAATCTCGGACATAACTTGCGCATTGCGCTCAGCACCTCACGCGACGATAGGGACTTCGCCCTATCAGGCAGTCTTCGGGCAACCAATGGTCACCCATGGCCGCATTTACCATCTGTTGCGGCAACTGCATCTTCTGGATGACCCCGATACGACTCTGCCACCTCCTGACCACCTGGCAATCCTACGCCAGTCCATCCGCGATCTCACTACCCAGGCCCAGTCTCGAAATGCAAAGGCCTATAACCTTCGTTCCAGGTTGGTTTCATACCAGCCTGGCGAAGTGGTCTACAGGCGCAACTTCCGGCAAAGTGACGCAGCCGCGCACTACAATGCAAAGCTGGACCGGAAGTTTTTACCTAGTAAGGTAATAAAAAAGATCGGTGGTGCTTATTACCAGCTGGCCGATCAAAATGGACGATCAGTGGGTGTCTTTCATGCGAAAGACATCACTAAGTAATATACCCACTGAGTTCACAAGTTCACGATTTGTTTCCAAATTTTATTTGGAGATCGTCCATTTGCGCCTATTTCAGGTGTCACTCCTGCTCCATGGGAAAAGTATCTAGAGATGTTCACATCGTTCACCATTTCCTCTACCAAAGATACTTTCCTTATTGATTCAGTATACGTTGTTCACGATATCTCCTCTCATTAAAAAAAAAAATTACCCCTTTCTTTCTGTTCACCTTATTCACGATTTTCTCAAAGGATTGGATAGTAAACGACATGATCACCTGTTCACGTCATTATATTTCACATATTACATCCATCCTTCAGCTCTTTCCACGTACTTGCCCTTGTGGAAAGATCTGTGTTGTAGCATTTGCCATTTCGAATTTCTTCTAAATTCACGGCAAACGACTTCTGATACGTAATGTATCAGAAGTCCTCTACAAAATGACTTCTAACGGCATCTTGTTTTCGAGAAATCGAAACACAAGCGATGTCGTGTTAAAATTTCATTTTTCACAAATGAATTTAACGTATTAACGGTAAATTGTTTGTGCAAAATTTCGAGACCGGCACTGGGCTGAGTGCTGGCAGCGATAACCTCTGCACAGTCTTTGTCAGGTCGTTGTGGCGACAACAGTCGGTAGGGGGAACGTGAGCGTGGCGGTTGGCCAAGGCGAGCTATCGCCGTCGTAGAACCGTGGTACGACACGAAGGAATCCTTTGTTCGAATTCAAAGTGAATTGAAGTTTCAATAACACGTCGGTGGAGAGTGTGCAAATGTTTAGCGTGGCATTTGAAGTAGATTGCGCACATGGCTGCTTGCCAATAATTTTGATCGAAGTTGAGTGACGATCCTGATAGTGAACGAAATTGAAAGTTCGCGAATCGTCTGTTAGTGACGGCAACGCATTTTTGGGCAATCGCATGTGCACTATACGGTCGGATTACAATCGTGGCCACGGCAGGAGGGCTGAATGCTCGTCGACGGAAGTTATGTTCGCGTGGAAATACCGTAGATGTTTTCGGCGAGTGGTGATTGTGTGGCGGCGAAAACGACCTGTTGTACAAATATCTGTTTAAAAGAAATACCAAAATACCGGATACTAAGTTGAAGACAGAGACGTGCAGTGTTTCGGAACCTGAGAAAATGTATGTCAGTAGACAGAATTCATAGTTTTGCTAATTTGGTCATAATTGTGATATGATGACAGCGGGATTCACATGCAACCCAACGTTGTGAAGTGTGACACGTGTTCCCTGTACGTGGAGAATCCATAGTGGAATAGTGCATTGAGGGCATTTGGCTGTGTTGAGGCGTGGCTTGTGCGAAACCCAAACTGGCGTGCTAGTATTCGGAACATACGTGCAGTAGTTTCTAATAAACCAGTTCATCTTGGGGTGCGTAACTCCTCACAATATCTTACGGTGTTTTTACCGATCTAATTACGAGTTGCATTCTCAACAAGTTGCATTCTCAACAAGTGCATTGGAGTTGATTAGACTAAAATGTGTGACAGGTTAATTAACTACTGGTCAAAATTTGATTCGGCACTTCGAATCGGAAAGTGATTGGTTGAACTGAGCCTCGATGTGATCTAGTTCGGAAGCAGAATATGTATTTGTTGCTAACTAGTGATGTTGATGTCATTTACTTTTGT
Source organism: Nemotelus pantherinus (assembly GCA_963978885.1). NCBI lineage: Eukaryota > Metazoa > Arthropoda > Insecta > Diptera > Stratiomyidae > Nemotelus > Nemotelus pantherinus. Next base: position 117,210,307 of record OZ022264.1, read on the forward strand.
TGTTGAAAACCGAATGGATTCACTAAAAAGATTCCAAGTCGAAGTGTCGGATGCTCAGTAGAATTGCCGCCTTGGATTTCATATTCACTGACCCTGCAAAAACTGCTATTTTATGTGACCTGGGCTATTATAACAAGTTTTTTTGAAGTGGAACGTATGACGTTCATAAGAGATGGACATTGCAAACGGTGGAATTCCAAGCGCCGAAATGGGTAGTCTTTTCGTGCGAATCAGCATTTCCCCAGCAACATGTGGCGATGGGTTTCGTTGGCCTCAAGACCGTCTGTCATTCATCGCTGGGTGGTTGATAGTTCCAGGTAATTTTATAAGAACCAGGCTTGCGACGGCGGAGTCAGCTCAAGAAGCATATTGAGGAGAACGTTGGAACAGCGACGGGAACCAAGGTTAGTAGACAAACGGTTCTAGGTGGCTCCCAAAATATTAGTAGGATCCGGGAGATTTGGACACTTGGGCTCCGATCTCACGAGGGGCTGACTGGCTTCCCGAATCATTAGAATCCTTAGTCACGAAGGAATTCCCGCTGGCGAATGATCTAAAACTCAGATATCGAACTCATCAACGTTATAACGAAGGAATTAACTGTAGGTTCGATGACGAATTAGTAACGGTGTGTTCTGCACCGAGGTCTGGATATCCTAACGACAACGTAACATCGATTTTACGCTCAGATAATACCTCAACTAAAGGTAATGGGAAAATATTCAATGCAGCGCCTGATGCCGAACGGGTTATACCATCCCCCTGTTTCCTATGACTGATATGCCAAGGATATAAATCGTAGTGCCTATAATTGGTACACCAATGAAGTAGAACATTTATTTAGATCAATTTACTAATCTCGTTATGCCTAATTTGTAACTATCTTATAAGTAAGTCATTAGAATGAAACTATGTAGTCTTATGGCGACCAACAATTTGAAAAATTTTGTGTATTTTATGACTATTTGCAAACACACACCCGCATATTGAATAAGTTTATTACTTACAAGTAACTAGTAGAAAGAATGCGGCATTAAAGAAAACTAAAATGTCCTAAGATTAGTAACGGTTGTGAATATTCGGATTGTTGGATAGTAAGAAGGAACAATTTGAAATTGAATATCTGATATCCGATCTGTCGGAAACTTGAACTCATCATAGATGATATAAATTAATTTAAGTAGTTTTTGAGTTTTTTATGTACAAATGTAAGTGAAATATCTTAATTTTAAATTTGAATCTATCGAGATAGTTGAAATGAAAGATCCAAGACCCGAATTTTGGCATTAACAATAATTGAGATCGGGGGCTCCAGGCTAGACTATTAACTAGATCAGAAAAATCGACTTGAAAAATACAACCACGCTCCGTTGTGCGTTATTATTCACATGAATGCCAAGCAAATTGACCCGGAGCTATTTAATTTCTGTTGTTTTTTTTTTTTTGCGAGAAGGGCATCGGAAGCACCTCATTCCCTGTGTGAATTTCTTAATTTCATTCCTCGTTAATTTGTAAATTCATTTAGAGATACTTACGCAGAAGTTGTGACATGTCAATCTTTTGTAGTCAGTTGTATGATAGTGTAACTTTTCTAATGAACGTAGCGAAAACCCTGCAAAATGTGCTTTAGAAGTCAGTTGGGAACCCCTGCGATTTACATCAAAGCTGTTTAACGCTAGTGAGTTATAATTATGAGGAATATATGTGCCGTATTAAGCAGGGTTGTTCTTTTTCCTTTGAGACAGGTGTAATCGATGCGTAAAACTAACATTTAATTACTGAGCATTTAATATTGATATTGATGAAAACAAAAATATTATTAGTCCGACAAATATTTTGAATTGTTTACGTACATAGCATCATAGCTGCCTTAATAGTCACTAAATGGTATGATGGCACATAATTTTTTTGTAGTTATTTTTGAATAATAATGGATTTATAAAGTTAACCCAGTTTGGCCGTCTTATTGGGCGAAAGCCCGAGAAGTTCTTTTCTCTTTTCAGGGTCCGCGCTTGGCCTGGCTGGCCTCAAAATGACTAAATAGTTTTGTGATTTTCCGGTATTTTTCAGCATTTTCTTCCAAGGGAGGGATACTGGCCAGACAGTTTAGTTCAGTTTGTTTCCGGTTTAGTTAGATTTTTGAATTGTTGGAATTTTGATATATGGCCAGTATCAGAGGGTGGAGGACCCCAGACCATCGGGGTCAGGGCTCCACTACCATCGGGGGCCCGGGGCTGTCTGCCTCACCCGGGTTCCTTAGAAAAGAGAGGTAGCGCGTTTCCCGTTTTTCCCTTTTTTAGATTTTTCAATTTTCCGGCTCCGTGCGTTGTCACGAGCACTGGGTCTGCTTAGTCAGCCCATGTTGCAGAGCCTGGGTGGTTTCCTTTACGGAGCTATGCCCCCTTTTGGTCCCTGGGTATTTTACATACCAGTTTGCGGCTACAATTCATGACGGATGAATATACGTAGCATCCCGTTTTCTTGAGAGCCAACCATCCCCATTTTTTTAAAGAACCCACCCCAGCCGCAGCGAGCTAGCAAAGCGGCACCCCAGCATCCGTCGGGGTTGGTTAAAGGGTGCTCCGCTGATGCGGACGAGGGGCCTTCACGGCCATTTCTAGGGCACCCTGCTCTCGGGGCAATTCTTTTTACTAATGTTCGAAGAACATTAGTATTAAAATCGATTCGGCCAAAAATTCATATTTCCATATATATATATATATATATATATATATCATCAAAAACTTTCAGTGAGATAATCTCGAGAACGCGCCATCCGATTGAGCTGAAACTTTCAGGATACATTGGTGTATATGCAGAATAGGTCCAGGTCTCTTTAAATGTCAGTTATTGTTAACCTTTTGGCGCCGGCGGCCATTTAAGTGATATTTTTAATATACCTATTATTTCGTGCACAAATGATTTTCGCAAAAATAAAGTTAACGAAATAAATTTCTAACGTGTTTTACATATGAATCGGATAATGCTTTGGAATTTTTTAACCCTATGTGTGCGCTGGGTGCCTAAAAAGAGGACGGGAAAATTTGAAAATTTTTAAATTTCGATAACTTTTGACAGAGCTATTCAATCATTACTAAATTTTCAGGACATATTGATATTATTTGGTTGTAGATTTGTGTAGCTTTTAATGAGCGTGCTGGCAACCCTGTAGCTAGGGCAGGCACTGAAAGTGAAAACCTCCAAAACATCGTCTCTCTTGAAAAAATGCCGTTTCTTCAAAAAAAAGCCATTCATATGTAAATCTTGTGCTTTGTTTACATAACCAAAAAAAAAAAAAAGATATGGTATAACGGGCACGCCTGGTAACCCTTGCCCAATTTACCTATATTTTTAGCATCAAAAACTTCTGTTCACGGAAACTCACGATCCGATGAGCAGAATTATTTGAAATTCACAGAATGTATTGGTCTCAAATAGGACCAGGTCTGATAGAAGTGATTTTGAAATGCGGGCAATTCTGTGCCAGTGGTGCCATCTTGAAAAACCACTAAAAAAGATAACTGTTTTTAGCCCTATAAATTCTGATTGAATCGTTCGATTTTGACGAAACTCGCACAATTGCTGGACCATATTTTAAGCCACGTTTGGTAGAAATTTGGTCGAAAAATTTGGTTGGAGTTGCCAGCTATGATAATTTTGGTGTCTTCATTTTGAAAAAAAATAATTTGGAAGTGATAACATTCAAACCATCGAATATTCAAAAAAATGTCCGTGTCTTACAATAAAACCAATCTGTATATAAATCTTATGTTTTATCTACACGTTCAAAATAAAACTTTGGAAATTTCATGTCGGACAAGAACGGTAACCCTCTCCCAGTTAACCTATATTTTTAGCATCAAAAACTTCTGTTCACGAAAACTCACGAACCAATAATCAGGTACAACTGAAATTTACAGAATGCATTGGACTTAAGTTAGACCAGATTTGATAGAAGCGATTTTGAATTGTGGGCAAGTCTGTGCCAGTGGTGCCATCTTGAAAAATTACAAAGACATAAAACTGCTTTTTGCCCTATGAAATGTGAATAAGTTACCAGATTTTCATGAAATTGGCACAGTAGCTAAACCTAACTCTAATCTCTGTTTGGTGGAAATTTGGTTGAAAAATTTGATTGGTGCTGCCAGCTATGGTAATTTTTGTGTCTTTGGTTTTGAAAATTCGCTCAGGAAAATAAAACTTTTTGCACTATAACTTCCAGTGCAGTCATGAAATCAATACGAATTTCATACAATTAATGAAACCTGTCATAAACATTATTCAGGCCAAATTTGGTTGAAAAGCCACGATAGGGTTGCCAGCTATTGTTGATTTTGTGTTTAATTGCAATATCTTTATTAAGCGGTTTTATCGTAGAATTTTCACAGCAAATATTAAGCTTTCGATCATTTGAAGAAACTCGCTGCAGGTAACCCTAAATTTCTTTATACTCCTAAAACTTCGAATGTAGTGCAACAACGGGAAGCAGATGTAATATATTATTGGCTTTGATACTGGCGAAAGGTTGCCAGCACGAGTCGGTTGTGCTACTTTTGTATCAATAAATGCTTACAGTTAGTATACATACCGGAAACATTTACAATGAAAATAAATAACCGATGTTTTAATTCGCAAAGTTCTGCAAATTTTTCGGATCGCAGCCCCAAACACCAACTTCAGTTACAGTGCTGCAGGCACTGAGCATTTTCTTCATTGATGTTATATGAGATGCTGCTTTCAAAATTATGTGAAATAAGCAACTGATAACGAATATAATTAACCCGTGTTTTGCTCTCATAAACGTTGAAATTCATGCCAGTGGTAATATCTGAAACCTTCCACCATATGAGTTATAATGCATTCTTAAGACGAAAGTAAAACGTGGCATTTGAAACAGTTTGGCCGTAATAAGCAGCACATGTGGTGGAATATGCACTCAAAACCTGCACGATTCTTCTACTGTTCTTCGAACATTAGTGTTTCTAGCGGTTCAGGTGCGCTAGAGTTTTTTTTTTGTTTTGCCTCTTGAATGGCAGTAGCCATTCCACTTTCTGACCTTAGCACTCTTGGTTCTGGACTTCGGTCTGGTTCTAGGTTGTGCTAAGGCCATCCCATCTTAATAAATCGCTACACAACGCTAGGGCTACAGCTGAAAAAATATACAGTGTTTATGGCAGTGTAGTAATAAGTGAAAGAACAGTGAGGAATTGGTTCACTAAATTCCGTTCCGGAGATATGACGCTACAGGATGATCCAAGGTCCGTTTTCTGATTTTGACGATAACCAATTGAAAATTTTGGTAGAACAAAACCCTCGCCATACAACGCGAGAATTAGCAGAGAAGCTGGATACATCTCAAACAACTGTGCGCCGGCACCTTGAAAAGCTAGGGAAAGTTTGTAAACTTGGAGTCTGGGTGCCACACAATCTCACTGAAAACAACAAGGCGAATAGAATGTCGAATGCCACAAGTCTCCTCTCACGCCAAAGAAATGAGCCTTTCTTAGCCAATATTGTTACAGGGGATGAAAAGTGGATAACCTATGAAAATGTCGTCAGGAAAAGGCAGTGGCTGGATAAAGACATGGCACCGGAACCTGATCCTAAAGCTAGTATTCACGGAAAGAAAATTTTATTGTATGTATAGTTGGATCGCCAGGGTATCATTCACTATGAGCTGATAAATCGCAACGAAACAGTTAGAGCAAACGTGTATGTTCAACAGCTGCAACATGTGACACAAAAACTTATTAACAAGCGTCCAGCGTTGATTGATCGACGTTAAGTAACGTTACTCCATGACAATGTCGGGCCCCACACCGCTAGGATCACCCAGGACAAAATATTGGAGCTAGGCTGGTTCGTTTTATCTCACCCGTTCTAACCGATTTTCATCATTTCCGGTCGCTTCAGAATTCCCTTAACGGAAAAACTTTTACCAACGATGACCAGGTACTTCAGCACGTTGACTCCTTTTTTGAAACGAAGCCAAGAACATTCTACGAGGAGGGGATTGACACATTGTCTGATAGGTGGCGACAAGTAATAAATAATAATGGTGAATATATTATAGATAAGTTTATGAATTTGTAATTTTTACAATGAAATAAATTTATATAAAATCGGCAATTACTTATGCCTCAACCCAATATGTATTTATGTTTTTTTGTTTTGTTTTTGTTTGTTTACATATATTATTTTTTTTTTCGTTCATGAACAACAAAATAAAGGGTTTGAACAGTTTTCATTTTTGGTTACTGTACTAAATACTGGTCATGCATTCCAGAGATTCTATAAATCAGTAACTTCATTCGGAACTACATGCAACAATTCAAGTTTGCAGGTATGTGTTGTGACATGATCTTAGAGTTGCGTTTACAAGTTATTATGAGAAATGATCAGGCTCAAATATGCCAACAATCACAGCCTTATTATTTCGATATTTATATTATGTTGAAATTATATTTCTTATTAGTCTAATTGACCTGTTTCATTTGAATACTTGAAAATATGATAACTTTCGTGCTAATCAAAATGCACATAAGGTAAATCAAAATACAACAATATCCAATATATTAGATATGACTGCGTTTGCGACCGATTTTCTTTCATAATGCCATGTTTCATAAATTGTGTACCACACATCAGGTTTGTAGTTACGCGCTGTAACACTTCTCAGTAGGTATCAATCCTCACTTGGCATCTCATTTAAAGTTGGGCATTGTAACACCTCCAGTTTGAACAATATCTGTTTCTTGCCCAACACTACTGTTACAATAATACAAAGAATAAAGAACTAATTCAATAATAAGATTGATCATTTATGCAAGTATAACATTCATCATTAATTTTTGTGGTTAATAATTGAATTCAATATTACAATATTACAATTACAATAATACAAAGAATAAAGAACTAATTCAATAATAAGATTGATCATTTATGCAAGTATAACCTCATCATTAATTTTTGTGGTTAATAATTGAATTCACGTCAAAGTTAGCCGCGTGCTTACGGGATATCTTTGCAGTTCTAATAGTTTTTTTCTACGCTATCATTTTTTAAAATGTTCCCCACATCTTGAGTTTAAAAATCAGTATCCTCAAGAAAAATCAACGTTCTATCAAAATTTATCCTACACGTAAACTTTTGTGTAGCTGCACTAAATGTCTAGCCTACACACCGCCTAAACACACTTGTAAATGCCCATTGTATTTATGTTTAAATTTAATTTGTAGATTTAAATAATTAGTGAATTTCGCACTAGTTGTAAAATCATGCTATTATATACTCACTGCGTACACCAATCAAAATAAACTTGGCTACATAAAAAATGTCGAAAATTACAGATGGAGATCGTTGTTGAGTTTGCGAAGAATGCCCTCGTATATGAATTTTTTATATTCGTGCTCGGTCGTAGGAATGAACTATTAATGTCCGCAAAAAAAAGTTGGATGTTGCAAAGCGAACGGGGTAGCTCATACAGGTACTAGGCTATTATTTCTTTATTTCCGAATCAGCTTCCTCACGGTCTTTTGTACTTTTCTTTTCCCGGCTCCCTTGGGCCCTTTTATTTATTTCACTCAAAGGTACATCGGAAGTCATAGCTTCCGCAACACTTAAGACATCCCACATCTGATCAAAAGCATCTGCTATCGTAGGAATTTTATCATAATTCCAATAATTCATATCTTTAAACGAACCGCCAATCTTAAAGACACGATTCCAGTTCTTTCAGAAACATCAAATAAACAAGCGGGAATAATTGCAGCAAATAAATAAAACGCGTTTCAAATACAGACATAAACGCCGACCCAGCATATATGCGAAGTCCCTACGTTGCGAGTATAAAACAAAATTGTCATAAAAATTTCGAAGCAACAAACCGAACACGTGTTGTATCTAATGGAATATCACTTTTTTGACGTTTACAGATGTTCGGAAATCATTTTCTGCCACCGAATTGTTTTATCCTAGACGGATGCTAGCATCTGGTATCGACAATTGAGTATGTCACAACCTTTATTATTAACACTGGGACTGCGATTGAACTCAAGATGAAGTTGCAATTCTCAATGATAATACGTATTCTCTTTCCAAGAAATTGGAAACAATGAATTTTGGTTAACAGAAAATTTGGATTCGACGATTGACACAAATTTAGGACATACGCTAATCCATCAACAGTTAGCACTACTCTCCTTCGATTTCAAATAAAACAACGGACGTAAATAGTTCCTCCAAACATGACTTGGATTCTGTTCGTTGCTTCAGAATCCCAGGCGACCTTCATTTATTAGGTCTGTTCCCGTACTACGATTAATTGCGATTAATCGCGATTAATTGCAATGAAGCTGTTCCCGTACTCCGTTTTACTGAAAACTGAAAACTTCCTCTCTTTCAGTAAATTTCAGTAGGGTCTGAGCTACTGAAAAATACTGAAAAGTGTCAAACGGAGTAAATATTTTCAAATGTGCGCGGCAAGCAACATATTTTTTGCGTAATGTTGCTATGAAGGTCGAATATTTTTGTGGCGATAATTTATTACCGCTTAGGATGACTTTATAATCACTATTGTTCTCCCAAAAACCGAAAACTGACACTTTCGGTTATCAATTTTCAGGAAATGCAATGAGAGCGTTCCTGGACTTTTCATGAAATTCCTCACCACATGATTCAGGAAAATTCAGTAAAATTCAGTTACTGAAAGTACGGGAACATACCTATTATTACAAACGTCAGCGCTGCAGCGGAACTGTATTTTATGAGCTTGTTCGAATTTCTTCTCTGCCTTTTTCCACGGTGATTCAGATTGTGTGGAAATTCCGTTTTTGTCAATTTCTTTTCCGATTTATTCGTAAACTATACACTAACCAACTCACTAGTTTGATTTATTAGACTACTTTTCTTTGTCAGGAACGCACTTCACGCATGAATAAATATTTCTTGCGAATTTGCCACAACCGCAAAGTAAGGATACAAAACTTATTTTGATGCATATACAGCATCAATTACTAGTCCTATATGCGCATTAGCGATTTGTTCGGACCGGGTTAAATAAACGACAATCGTACTTTTCTTGATAATTTCAGCTCCGCCCCCAGAAGTTAAAACTGCTTGAATATTCAGGAAGGCTGTTACGACTCTTAATTCGTCACGATTTCTTTTCTTCCGATCCAACCGACCCGATCGACTCGTCAATCCCAACTGCTGATCTTTTCCATCCACACATTTACTTTCGATTCGCAGATCGCCCGTGTTCCCCGAATTTTTCATGCCATGCTCGGTCGCATGAACGTTTTCCCACGTTCATCATTAGCGACATTCTTTGGTCGGGCTCGAGTATTGGATCCATTGCCGTTGCGGCCGAAATTGCATGCCGGGCAACAACAAAGTCGTTGTAGTGAATATTTTGAGTTTTCCTCCAAATTCAACAACAACAATTTTATGGTTCCGAACTCATTGCCAGTAATTAATATTAGCTGAGAATGAGCTCCGGGAATGCCAATACATTGTTGTTATTGAACCTGGAAGAATCCTCGAGCTGAAATTGCGTTTGGTACCAATTATTGTGAAAAATGGAATATGGATGGGTAAGGATACATATGCATGTTGAGATTCATATGCGAATTAGGGTATTTATGCATGCTGAATTTGCATAGGAGGGTATGGGTACATATGCATGTTGAGGTGCATATGTTAATTAGCGTATGTATGCATATTGGATTTGCATATGAGGGTAAGGTTACATATGCATATTGAGATGCATATGCGAATTAGGGTATCTATGCATATTGCATTTGCATAGATGCCTAAGGGTACCTCTACATGTGGCCATGCACATGCTGAGTACAGTTCACAAAGGGATTTTCGTAAGCGGATGCTACACGGTATCTGTTGAAGCAACCTAAAACGAAATCATTTAATATCCTCGTACAATGAAATCTACTCACCTGACCATTTGATGACAGTCAGCTGATATGTTGAAAGTTAATGATGTATTCCATTTTGAAAATTTGACCAAGTTAATAGTAGTTCAGTAAACGGTTAAAATGTACCGACATTTTCTTCAATATAAAATTGAAATTTTGCGGGTTCTTTGTTAGTTAGTTCAGTTAAATTTTGCATTTGTTCGGAAATATATCACTCGTTTGTTCGCCAAATTATTTAGTTCGCCTTTTTCGCATCGTTTTTTTCAATTAGATAATATAATTTTCATAAGTTTAGTTTATTCGAACTATATCTGTGAGTTTTTAGTTTGCAAATAACTTTGTTATTTATTTGTTATTTGTGAGTTATTAGTTTGCAAATATTTTGAATATACGCGTTTTATTGCAAAAAGAAAGATTGTGCCAAAACAGTATCATATATCTGTAGGTAGTGGCAACATAACACTCAAACATCTGGAGCTATCTATTCAAGCTGTTCGAGATTATGGAATTTTGTAATATTGTTATGCACCACAAAAACCTGGCCTCGGAATATGTGAAGGAGTATTACGAGCAGTACTGCAATAGATGCAGGGAAAAGGATCTATTGAAGCTGAAAAACGAGGATTTTTTTTATACCATCTCTTACGTTTTATTAGTTATTATATATTAAATATTCTAGGCTTTTTTATGAATTTCCAATACTGTATAGCTGTAACCTTATTTTTTATGTAATGAAATAAATTGATGTATAAAGAAAAAAACACGTTTGTATTTAAATATTATTGACCATTCATTAGAAAATACATATAAAGATTTATAAAGTTTTGCAGAGCAAATCGTGTCCCTTGAAGTGTATCATGCATTTTACAGATGGTCTTGAAATTCTTGAGATCTCGTAGTTTCGGTATCTCCAGATGAACTATGTTTGCGGATGGTAGATGCCTCTTCAGAAATTTGACTTTTGCATCGCCTTTTACGTAGATCGTATATTCGCTGAATGACGCTAGAATGTTTGGAAGATTGTTGTAGTTAACCTCACCGTCATCTCACCGCAATCCGTTGATGTTTTTGTTTCGAACTCGTTTTGTTTTCGTGAGTTTCCACTCAACTCCTGGCAAGGGTAGGGTGGAGAAAAGTAGTAAATTATAGGTACAGTCGAATTACTCTTTTGCAAAATAGTGACCCTGATTTCCAGAAACAAATTGAATATCGAAAATGAACTCGGACATGCTCTCAGTAAAATGATTAGTGGTTAAATAAAAAACATTTTTCAATTTAACAGGCATTTATGTACAGTTTATTTCGTAATGTATGACAAATTTCCTCCATATACAATGAACAAATATGGTAGATATTTAGATGCAAACTTAACTTTGGTTTTTTATAGCCATAAGGAAGAGAAAAATGTTCTTTCGTAACTACTCTTTTATCAAAGGTGAATTGTAAATGTTACCTCTCGGTGGCAGAAATAACAGCTCCCCGTTGTTCTCGTTTAATTGTTCGCTCATTCAAAACACAAATTGGTTCTTCCTTATCTGGACGAATTACTAGGGATTTTAGTCTTTCGAAATGAACAATTTTAGAATTTTCAAAATTTAATGTTATACCTATACATTTAATTATATAGTCAATAATGCGCACAGCCTCTACGTTGGGACCGTAAGTTTTTGGTCCCGTACTAACATATTCCGAAATATATCCCTAGGGTCCGAAACTTTCAATTTCGTTAGTTAAGTCACCCAAAAAGTCAAAAAAATCTAAGTGGATTGGACTGAACTTATTTCTCACCAACAAAGAATAAACTATTCGTATCACAATAAAGAATTCTCTCTCGTACCTTCTCCAAAGCTGCGTAAAGTTTAAGCCTGGCAAATGCTATTGTATATGCAGCTATGGGTATATTTACATATGGAAGCGTATTTAATTCCTTTTCAAGATATTTCCATGTCATCCACATTGTTTCTTCATTAATAGTGTAAAGCGAGCAGATCTCTACACTGGGGAATGAAGTCAGAAAATTCTTTATAACTGGTAAGAACTTTAGTACGCATTTTGTCTTCTTTTTGCGCGAACTTGCCCCAAAACGAGTTTAAACAAATTCTTGCGGTATTACGCCTACCGGGATTTTTTCCAATCAGTTCTTTCTCTAAACAAATGCCTTCTCTTTCTTTGTAATATTTTATAAAGGCATCTTTCTCTTCCTCACCTGTACAACTAGCACTCCATCCACTAGACTCGTGCTTTATTTTCAAGAATGTATTTACATATTCGGAATACAGCCCTCCTTTTTTGGTTGCAGGATTACACTGGGTATGGTTGTGTTCCCAAACTTCATAAATGTGTCTAATTTTTTATCTTTTTTCAACAGCTAAAGTACTTCGAGTATTATCCATGTACCGGTGATCTGACGCTCCTCATCTGTATGAATACAGTGAGATTTTCGATTAAACTCAGCACATTTTCGACAGAGTGTAAAATACAGTTTTGAATTAGTTCAGAATGGTAGTACAGGTAGGTATAAACTAGTTGGCGGAATGATAGAAAAAGCGATGAACCCGTGTATCAAGAATATTTCTGAAGATGGGGGAACATCGTACCCATGGTAGACTTTTGGGTGTTTTATAGGATATGGAGAGTTCGTATAACTTCATTCTTTGCCACTTTCTGATAAAGTTTGAAGACTTTAGTACGTCCTCCAAAAACCGCATCTAGAGCATTAAGCGGCAGTTTAATATTCGATACAACATTAATTATCTCTTGATCTACTACAAGATTTTCCTTCAGGAACTTACGGAACTTGCATTCCCAAGTATATTCTAAGTATTCACATCGCTTGATCATTTCAATTCTTCTTAGAGTACGCTCATATTTCCGAGATGACGTTTGAGCTAAGTTATTACCAGATGTCGTTTTTATTTTGAAATAATCTGAACATCCATGATGAAAACACCCGTAAAATTCATAGAACGTATCTGTTTCCGAATCAAACCCGTCAACTAACAAGCCGCTTCTTCTCAGCCTCACCTCACCACCATAGTTAGCAGATGCAATTCGGCCAGTCACTTGAGATCCCTGCCAGGCAATCTACTTTGCGCCAAAAAGTGATTGATTTTTACGTTTGTAGTAGCCGTTAGGAGGCATTACGCCCAAAGTTTTTTCTTGCAAGAAATTTTTCTTAAAGGTGAGCGTGCAGGCGGACGCTATGGTTATAGACTCGGTAAAAAAAGTTTCCCTGAACAAAACTTGAAAATTCACGCATAAATTGGGTACAACCCAAGCGTAATATATCGACATCATTTCTGCAATACGTTAACATTGCTTCTCTGTTATTAAATACACCCTCTGATACAACGTCATACCATTTTAATCTTCAATTTCTTTAATCTTCATTGCATTATGTCCGTATATTTCTGGTGGAGGATATTTTCCAACATAATCGATATTCTCTATCATATTGAAGATATGGGTAATATACCTTTGCATACTCTTTTAACCCAAATACGGATGGAAACTTCGAGAGTGGGAATGCCAGGCAATTTAATGAGTCTATGAACGTCACTTGACCACATTTTAATTTCATTATTTTTGAATCATTTGTTATAGGTTCTACATCGAACTTCCTCGTAAAAAGCTCGGAGATGACAAACTGTCCATCATACCCTTGAAAATTATGTGCTGTACAGTACAGGTTCGTGGCAAAAGATCTCTGCATTAAACAATAATCCACAAAGATTTTCATAACATCAATTTCGGTATTATATTCGAAGATATGCATTTTTATACCACAAACATTGCATTCACGCTTCAAATCAGGATCAGTATAGAAATTTTCGCAAACTTGCTGGTCAACAATGAAATTCACAACAGGTCTGTAAAATTCACTATAATCGAAGGTTGTATTCTGAATACTCTCGCAATCGAAGAAAATTAGCAAGAAATTATTTCTTTTCCTACCCATGTATGTTTTAATGTAACAGCAGTGATCTGCAGGAAAAACTTTTGAACAAATCTGGCGGTGGTATTCATCACATTCATGTGTATTTTTATCCCTTCTTTTGAAATTCAGGAATTTAGTGCATAACATACATACTTTGAATGCATCGCATTTACTTCTGTTCCCAATATTATTCGTAAAGTGACTAGTACGACAACCCTCACCTCTAAAAGAGCGATTACAGTTTTCACAGTAAGCCATCTCGGCAACATATTTACAGGGTGGGTAGGTGTTGCAATAAGAGAATTTCATCTCACATTTATGAGGTTTATTATTGTACGTCTTATCGCAATAAACACAATCATAGTGTTTATTGAAAAGGCTTTCAATGATTTTATCACAAAGAAATGTTTGTCTTTTGGAGTAGTGCAAGTAAATTTTCTTCGTAAAATCATTTCTGGCAAAAACTTTGAAAATGATCGAATCATTAAACACAACTATCTGGAAATCGCTTAGAAGTTCTTGAAATTGATAAAGGTCTGCTAGACTACAGCCTTCCTCTTTAACGATAGCTCCAGTATTTTCACATAACCACTTGGTCCTGCATTCTAAGTTTTCCAAGACTGAAGCCAGGTACCGCATCTGAAAAGAATGTGAATGCATCTCGACACCATAACAAATAGAGCGAGGAAGACATTTCACATCACCCTCCAGCCCTACATCTACAACACATGTTCGCCTTTTTAGAATTTGGCATTCGTCTGTAGTTATATTATTAATTCTTCCAACCCCAGAAAGAATATCAACGACTTCGGCGTTCAGTTGCATTATTTCATCCGAAAGAAACGCAGTATTAGATCGATTTACGATTGAAATCAAGTCAAGTATATACCTTCCATTCACCTCTTCAATCGATCTCAAGCTGGACCACAAAGGTTTTATGTCAGGTGAGTTTGGGAGTGAAATGGTGAAGTTGATTTTAGCTCCCCTTCCAAATTTCGTCACTATATCTTTAATAATTTCATCAAAAATTTTCTCTATTCCCAGGAGAGGATTATCATTTTCAGCACCGATACCTTTAATTCGAAATACAATTTTGTTTCCTTCAACGTTAAATTTCTTAAAGAATTTTTTATCCCTTGCTATCACTTCCTAACACACTTCGTGTGTTGAATGAGCTTGATTCACACCTGTGCTTACTATGTTAGCGTTCCGACCTTCTATCTCAGCTAATGAAATTTCACAAGATTGGATATCACCCGTATTCTCGATATTGAAGAAATCAATACTTTCCTTCAATACCTCAAACGAATCACACTGACTGTAATATATAAATAAATTTTCCACAAGAAAATGTTTCTCCTCTCCGGAGGACACAACTTTTCTCTGTCTTATAATATTTAACAAGGTCTTAAGATTAGTACTAAATAGCGTAAAATCTATACTAAAAGCACCATTTAAAGTGCAGATGATTTGTCTTACATCCATTACTCCTTGTTTCTTGTCTTATAACTAATTACTAAATATTCACTAAACTAAATTTTCAAACTGGAGGTTGCAGTTACTAATTGTCACCTGTCGCTCTTTTAAAAGCCTCTTGGATCTGGAAGTGTTGCCTGTTACCTTTCTGAAACTTCTGGACTAGAAATAGCTTCTGACGTCTAGTTTTTTGGTGGATACTTCTCTACCACGGAATGTCTGACCTACTGTTTTTCTTCGACCTTTTTTTCTCTTTTTCCGAACTGTTATGAAAATGCACGCGCCCCCTGCCGAGGGTTCGTCATCGCAGCAATATAACTAAGATATATAGGATATATGTTTGATAATAATCAAATGGTTTTTATTTTTTGTGTATTTAGGAACTTATTAAATCAGGCGCCACAGACTGATTTTATTTGGTTGAACAATATGAACAACGCTTAAATTTTGGTAAATACTTTTTGTTTGCTTTAAAATGAAAACCTTATAAGGTTTTCTAAGCTATTATAATATGTGCCTTCCGTCAATTCCATTAATTTCAGATTTATACCTTCCGTCAATTCCATTTTATATATAGTTTATCAGTGATAAAATATACGTTTATTTTATGAAGAATCAATATGAATTTCTTACATTCTATCTCTAAATACCGGTTTAGGTCACCGGAGGTAACCCCATTTACATAGCGAAAGAAGAAACAAGAAAGCGAAAGAAACACTCGACTGACTGTGAACTGTTTTAATATGGAGCTAGTGCTTTCAGCACTTTGACTCCCTTCCTCTCAGTGAGCGTTCCTGTGCTCTCCTTTTCCTCTCTGGTTTTTGTTAACCTCTTGGTTGCTCCCTCGTAGATCTACTACTTTAGCTTCCTAATTCTCGTAGGTTTAGGTAGATGTCGTTTTCTCTCTGCTCTTGGTATCTTAACATAGCAAGGGTGCTGTTGGAATGCCTGTCGATTGTGTCGAATAGTTTTAGTGCCTTGTCTCGTATGAATTTGTCTATTGTTTCTATTCGTAAGTCCTTGTGTATGTCAGTGTTTCTGATGTACCAGGGTGCCCTTGTTAGTTTCCTCAGGGCCAGGTTTTGGCATGTTTGTAACTGTTTCTTGTTTGTCCTGTGTGTTTGGTAAAAGATGGTGCTTCCGTATGTGATGGTTGGTCTGATGATCTGCTTATAGATAAGGGCTCTGTTCTTAATATTAAACTTTTTAGATACTAGTAATGGATACAGTTGTTTCAGTATTACGCTAGCTTGTATTCGTTTGTTCTGTATATGCGTATTCCACGAAAGTCTTGTGTCAAAAGTGAGTCCTAGGTATTTGGCTGTCGTTTTCCATTCTATGGGTTCGTTGTCTACTGTAAGTTGGCTTGGGTTTTGTCTTCTTCGTCTTGTCACGAAGATTGCTTGGGTTTTTTCCGCGTTGATACGAATCTTCCACTTCTGGAAGTAATCCATTAGCGTGTCTATGTAAAGTTGGAGATTGCTGGTTATAAATTCAGCCTGTCGAGATGTGTAGTAGATGCAGGTGTCGTCTGCAAAAAGGGAGACTTTTGTTGTGGGCATCCTTGGGATGTCTGCAGTGTATATGGTATACAACAGTGGTGAGAGTGGGGAACCTTGCGGAACTCCGGCTTCTATTGGTCGTGTGCTTGAGAAGTGGTCATTTATTCAAACGGAAAAGGTTCTGCCCTCAAGGAATGATGCAGTCAATTGTATCAGAGGTTTTGGGATATTGAAATCGTACATTTTAACAATGAGACCCGCGTGCCAGACCTTGTCGAACGCCTTGGCAACGTCAAACATGACAAGGCCTGTTGATTTCTTTTGGTTGAATCCAGTTATTATGTGCTGGGTCAACCTGGCTAGCTGTAGCTCGGTGGAGTGGTGGGCTTTGAACCCGAACTGCTCTTCTGGAATGATGGATTTGTCAGTGACTACTTTCTCAAGTCGTGAAAGTATTAGCCGTTCTACTAACTTCCCGATTGATGATAAAAGGCTGATTGGTCTCCAGTTTTGCGGAAAGGTGAGGTCTTTGTGTGGTTTTGGAACCACCGTTATTGTTGCTTTTTTCCAGGGGCTTGGGAAATAGTTTGTTCGGAAGATCGCATTGGCTATATCCGTTATCTGTTGGATTTTGTTGTCTGGTAGGTGTCTGAGGCAGATGTTTGTAATCATGTCAAGTCCTGGCGACTTACGTTTTTTGAGCTGAGCTACCAACTGTTTAATTTCTTCTATGTCCGTGGGGCGGATCTCTTCTTCTCTTTGAGTAGCTGTTTCTATAATGTTAGCGGCTCTTCCTTCTATCTCTTCTTCCTGGTCGTATTCTTCTGTATTTGTTGTGTTCTCTTTGAATTGCAGTTCTAATGTGTCTGCAAATGCCTCTGTTTTTCCCTCGTTGTCATATTTGAGGCCATTAGGACCGTGGATTGCCGGTATTGCTACTTTGTTTTTTTGTCTAAAATATTTGGTCATTCTCCAGAAATTGTTGTCTCCTGGTTCCATACTTAGGAGAAAGTTTTCCCACTGTTCGTTCTTGAATTGTGAGATCTGTTGGCTGATTTTGTTTGTGAGACGGTTCACTTCCCGTCTTAAGCTGGGATCTCTAGTGCGTCTAGCTCTTCTCCTTTTCTGATTTCTTTTGCGGATCAGCTCTTTAATTTCCCTTGGGAGCTCGTATGGGTTATAGCCCTCTATTGGGGTCTTTGTGGTGAATTCTTCCTTCACTTGGGCTATTTGTGTTGATAGGCTTTCGATAGCTCTATCAATGTCTCTGGCTGTTTCAGGAGATGGCTGTGGGATTTCGGTCTCCATTGCACTCTGAAAAGCCTGCCAGTTAGTTTTTGATCTGTATTTTAGGGGATCGTCAATGTAGATGTCTTCTATTAGGAATAGTACGGGTTTATGGTCGGATGAGACCTCATCTAGTACTGTGGTCCGCACATTGTGCTGGAAGTTCAAGGAAAGACCAATGTCCAGTGCATGGCTGTAAGTTATCCCGAAGTGGGTTGGCTCATTTGGAATGTGTGGGCTAACCTGTTTGTCCATAACAAACTTTTTTAGCACTGTTCCCGCTCTGTTACTGCTCCTGTCCCCCCAGAGTCGGTGGTAGGCATTTAGATCTCCAGCTATAAAGACTGGTCCTTCCTGGTCTAGCAGTTTAGAGAGATCTGGGGTAAAGTTGAGTGAGCCTGGTGGTTTATAAACAGAAATTACCACGAACTCAAAAGTTTGAGTGTGGACTTTGATTGCTGTTGCCTCTAGTTGGTCGAGGTTAGGGATGGTGATATGATGGTGGCTTAATATTTCTCTTTACGAGGATGGCGGTGCCACCTCCTCTGCCAGTGAGTCTATCATTTCTATAAAAGTGATAGTTAGGAAAACGGAGATGATCTCCAGGTTTGAGGAATGTTTCTTGAATGAGTACTATGTCGACTTTGCAGTCAAAGAGGAATTGTATCAGTTCCCCTGTTTTGTTTCTTATGGAATTTGCATTCCACGTGAGGATTGAAACATGGTTGGGGACACTCATTGTGAGAGTTTTTTAGAGGGATTTGTGGAAGCTGGAAATGCAGAAAACATTCCTTGTACCATTTTCGCCATCATGTTTTTCATCATGAACTGGAATTGCTCCTGCATGTTGGAGAAAATATGGTTCATGTATTCTGCGTTTGGAAGCTGGGTGTTATGTTGTGGGGGCGGGGTTGGTTTTTGGTTATTAGGGGATCTGGTTGGTTTAGCCTCAGGGATGGTGGCAGGAGTTCGCTCTTTTGCAACCTGTGCAAATGATTTTTTGAGATTTTTTGGATGTTTTGGGCATCCTCCATAACTAGCGGGGTGTTCTCCGCTGCAGTTAACGCACTTGGCCTTTTCGTCTTTTTGCTTAGTGCATTCTGAGTGATGGTGGAGTCCATCGCACTTGACGCATCTTGCTTGTGCATGGCAGTTGTTTGCTGCATGGCCAAATTGTTGACAATTATGACATTGCGAGTGTCCGCCACGTGGTTTTTGGGCTTCTACTTTGCATATCAGATGACATACTGCCTTAATATTATATATGTCCGTTTCTTGCCTAGAAAGAAGGACTTTAACTAGTCTTGAAGGGCCGTTTCTTAGTTTGAGGAAATACACCTCAATTGGGTGGAAGCCTTGCTCTTCAAGGTCTTCTTTAATTTCGGCTGGGGTGAGCCCGTGCAGACCCCTAATTATAATATTTAGGTTTTTTTCTTCGGGTAGAAGATAAGTGTGAAATTCAATTTTCTCTGCTGTCAGGAACCTGGTTAGTTTCCTGTGGTCCTGCGGGGTTTTGGGATTACCTGAATACCCAGGTATACTCTTTTGGCCGTCTCGTATTCGATTTTTAGCTCTTTTATTGCTCTGCTTAACTGGGTCCATTTTTCTGGTTGCCGAATGATTATTGGCACTGTTGATTTCGTTGTTGCTGTGTCCTTCTTTACCTGGGCCTGAGCATTAGGTTTGCTCACTTGTTTGCTGCTTTGGGGGGGTATTATCTTTGTCAAGACCACAGGTGTTGGCTTTTTTGGTGTTGGCAGGACGGGGAACTCTCTCTAAAACTGTTCTCCTGCAGTATTCTCTGCCTCCATGGGTGAACATTCACTTTCACTTTGATTTATTGCGGCGCTGGTTGGTTCCTCTTTACGCTTTCGTTTTGATGGAACTATCGACGGTGGTGAGCTATTTACTCCTAATAGCTGGTGCATAAGCTCTTGGTTTTGACGAAAGAGCTCGGCACTCTGTTTCCTCTGCTCTGTCAATTCTTTCTGGCTCTCCCTGAGCTGTTGCAGGATCTCCTCCATCCGTAAGTTGATCTGACTTATCTGAGCCGTAAGTTCAGATATTGTCTTATCTTTTTCTCTCAGCGATTCTTCCTCTTCATCCTCACTTGAATCGCTGTCGGAGTCAACAACCGATTCGCAAGCCTCGTTATCCGAGACTTGCTCAAAGTGATCACTTTCTTTCATCTCTTTTTTTTTCCCCCTCTAGGAGGTATACTCTCTCCAATCTGTTTGGACTTATCACTTAACACAGTAAATTAATAATACTCACTCTCACGTTCTTCCCTGATTTCGTCGTCGGCTGCCCGGATTTTTAATTGTTTTCGGATGAAGACTCTCGTCCACGTGTGTTCTCTCTCGTCGCTTGCTTACGGGTTTTCCCTCCAGCTCATTAAGCCAATCGCTGACTTTCTTCGCTCTCTCAAAGTTCGGCCGTGATGGTAAATCCGTCGGCTAATTGTCGGCTGCGTGGTAGCAAATAAAATTGCTGTTTTTTTTTTTTTTAAATCCTCTCTAATTGCTTTGTGCGATGTGATCGTCACGGCGGCTCTAGGCGGACTGCGGAAAACACTCGCGAAACCGAATATCGTTAAGGCGCGATACCGGCAACGCACGCCACCATCCCGAGGAAAAACTCTCGCACACACACACACACACACACACACACACACAATAATAAGATTTATTTTATTCACAAATTTTATTATATTTAAACTAATCATTTCCATAATTGATTTTTTTTCCTTTTTGCATTAACACAATTTATTATTTTATTTCTTTTGATAAATTCACAAACATGCAATTTTGATACCAATGCAAGAAAATGTAAAGCTACACACTTATAACAGGATCAAATATTCAAAATAGTTTTCTGGAAAATGAAGATCAATATGGTCCACGAATTCTTCTTCGTCGTGGAAATTTATCTGATAGAAATATTATATTTTCGGCGCTAAAACTGTGCTCTTCGCCTAATTGGCGATAACGTCATTTCAACAGTTAAAAATGATTTTTCCATGTTGAATCGTTTGATTGTAGCATCGCGTGTATTTGTTCATAATCCATAAGGAGTTGATCGAGCGTCGTATCAATATTATCTGCACCTAAAGATCCATTTGTATTTGGAAGAAAATTTATGAATTTACGCTGAACAAATATCTTGGCCGCAACACGACTTTCATGAACGAAAAATCATGATTGTCCAGATAATTCACCAATATCGACAGCCAATTGTTTGCAGATCACATCGCCTAGTTTGTTTTCAGATGATCATCACTTCGCATTTGCTCTTATGATACGCCGAAATCAACTTGAAGTCTCTGATTAAAACTCGACCGTTTTGGTTGAAGATATGTTACTGACTCACTCACTCTAATCACGACCGCGTGGTGTGTGAACCAAATTAAACTTTATTTTTCTCCTTCTCTGGTTGCCTCGATATGCATTCATGAGAATCCCCGCAAACGGTCTTCGTACTGTCATGGAATGTGCATTCATGAGAATGCGAACGAACGGCCTTATTAAATATTCATGAATTTTGATAGAAAAGCGGCGTAACAAACGTGTGGACGCCTTCGGCCTGAGAAGAGTCTCCCAAGGAGCCGGGCAAAAGAAATTCACTTGCCTAAGTGAAGAGAATTGTGATCTAGTGAACAAAAGTTGATATATAAAGAGTACGTGTAGTACAAAACTATAGCTAATATAGCAAAAAAAGGACTAAGAAAAGGGTGTGTGTGAAGAAAGGGAATGTCAGAAGCGTGCTCATCACCATCAGCACACAGAAACGTGAAAGACCATAATTATACCTGTATTAGGTTCCAATATCCTGTGTGTGGAATATTCCCAGATGTTTTCCATTCCAATCCTCCAACTCGTATGAAACCTGTCCAACTGAACGAACCACTTTCGCTTGCACAAATTTTCGAGGCTAATTTGGCTGCGAATCCCTCTGCAGCACTACTCAAGACGCCACTTACGGACGTATACCAGTTGACCTGGCGAAAAGGCTCGTGCTCGAACGCGTAAGTTATACCGGCGTTGGCCCTTGGCGTATGCATCTGCAAGCCTGGCACGGACTCGCTCAATTCGACTTCGTCATCTGCAAATGAAGATAACTGTGTTAGCAGATTATAATCTGAACCATGTCTGATCGCCTGAAATCCGAACATAAGGAAATGTGGTGAACATCCCGTAGACTCGTGCACAACATTGCGAAATGCTGCACACGACTCCCTGAGATATTTGTCCCAGTTCCGATGGTCTTCACCAATATATTCTCGAATAGCAGGTAAAACAGACTGGTTAGCCCTCTCAGAAGCGTTCGACTGCGGAGAATACCGAGGAGTGAAAATATGTGGCACGTCATAGTCCTGCATCAATTGTGCGAAGTGTTTGTACGTAAACTGCACGCCGTTGTCAGAATGGAGAAACTCAGGTACACCAAAAGTGTGAAAAATATCGAGAAGAGATTTGACAACAGATTCTGCAGTAGCTTTGGGCGTAGCTTTTAGCCAAATGAATTTAGCATAGTGATCTAGCACTATGAAGAGTTGGGTATTTCCGTTTTTGGAACGTGGATAAGGTCCTAGAAAGTCGATGAAAACTCGTTGCATTGGTCTATCAGAAACACTTTCTTGACCCATCGGAGGTATCAAGACTTGCACATGGTTTGACTTACTTACATGTAACACAATTGGAAATGTATTTCGAAACGTCTTTGTGAGAGAAGGCCAATAATAATAGCGGCAAAGAATCTCTGGTCTTACGTGTGTCACAATGAGATGAAATCGGACTGTCATGCGCCTGGAAAATTAGCTTTTGTTGTTGACTGTCCGGAACCCATAATTTAGTTCGAGGGATATCTACATCGGTATCTGAAATACTGCCAGTATTGATACAAACTTTCCCGTTGCGAACCCATATATTAGAAATCATTCACGTTGTTTAGCTATGAGCAGAATACGCTCTAAATAATCAGACGCAGTTTGAATATTAGCCTTAACTGTGTGTAGAGTAAGATCTAATTCCTTAATTAGATCCAAAGAACCCTGACCTAACACACTGACGCTAGTTCCACTATCCATCAAACCTGTAAGTTTGTGGTTTTTGACGTAAATGTCGCAATATGGACGAGGATCATTAGGATCCTTGTCAGAAATCAAAGAGCTAACTGCTAATCGACGTAAGGCACGTTTAGCGCGAAAATATAATATTGAACGCGAACGTCGACGAAGGCTTTTAAGAGAAATGCCAAATTTATTTGGCTGAATAACAGAAGGATTAACTATTGTTGATAAATTACCGTAGATGGAAGATTTGTGTGTAGAAGGAGGAACAGAGGTCTGAGTAGCGATGTCTACGGACAATGATATTTGATGCAAAATCAGAAGTACACGATAAAGGTGAATTGAAAGATCTCGCATCTAGTGGCGACGATGGCATTCGGGATCTATGTTGGTGGCTGCTTCCTCGGTGAATGGTCTCGCACGTGCGGAATGTAATGGACGATTTAATGTGTTGGGAGTGATTTAGTTCCCCAACCTCAAAACACTCCTGGTGCCATTTTGGAAAGGATGGCTACGCACCTTAGGATGGCAACGCACCTTAAGAGTTCCAGGTGCTCCACAACCGAAACAAAAGATATATTTGATAGGTATCGAACAATTAGAGAATGAGTGTCCTATTTCTTTACAGTTCCAGCAGACTAGAAGTTTGGACCGCTGGAAAGTAGATTGTGGCTTGAAAGCCTTCACTGGAACAATTGGGGCATCGGATTGATCTAGTTCATGAACAAAGTGGTTAGATCGCTGAGGAACGTGTAGTTTCTCCGGTTTATGTAAATTCCACACAGCTTCAACAGACACGCAGCATTGAACTAGCTCCTCCGTGTTTTGAAGTATCGACCAGCGAGGTGGTCGTGAAGTCTCCTGTTCATGTTTCTGAACACCGTATGCTGGAAGTCAACATCTGACATTCCCTGACGTAATTGGAGAGACAGGGCTTCCAATGCATCGTAAAGTTCGGTGAAAACTCTTGGTTGCCCTGCAGACGAGCATCTATCTGCCGACAAATTCGATATCTACCGTGAAGGTTGAATATCGGTTAAGAAAAGCTGTGGTGAAGGAAGACCAATTTATTTGATGCGAGTGCATCTCGTGGTGTTTCCAAAACCACTCAAGAGCTGGTCATTTTAGGAAAGTGTGGAAACTTTAGGCTGGAGCCTTATAAGAAACTTTTTGAGAATCTGCCATAGCTTTCAAGCGATAAATGAAGCATTCCGAGTTTGGGTGTATATAATTTCGTGCGGATGAAATTAAAGGGGAATGAGATTGGAATTGATTTAAACCGGCTGTGTAAAGTTAATGTTGGAAGGATAAATGTTGTTTAAACCCTGGCTTTTGCTGATAGCGAATGTCAGACGCTGAAGGTTATTTGCTTATCTGTCTAATTTGGATTATGGGCCGGATTAACGTGGTGGCGATGTAAATAATTCGGCCGTGTCAATAACTTCTTGCGGCGGAACGGATTCGACGTCATTTATGAACGGATTAGTAGTATTAAATAGCGCACAAGGTAGCCGTGGTACTTGTTCCGGGATCTGGAAAGAGATTTCCGTGTCCCTGGACACAAAACCGGTGTGTGAAGCACATGTGGACCCACTTGGGGTTGAAGAAGCATGCGGTGAAAATGGTGATAGTCGAAATTCGTTATGAGCCTGATTGAAGTTTACTTTATTGTTATTAGCCATGATTTTACTTTAGGAAATGTTTAAACTTTAAAAAAATGTACTCGCGGTTGAAATGAGTGTGTAGTGTGTGTGGTTACAATGTTTTACAAAATCTTTCTTAACTCTATTTCTTATATATAATATATTTATATATGTATTTGATTGACTTTTGTCAATTTTTGATTCTATTTTTCAAATAATTAGTCTTATTATTTTATTTTCTAAAAAAAAATGAACATAGAAAAATAATGTACTTTAGAATTTTAATTTTTGTTATTCCAAAGGAATTACGTTATCTTTAAATTTTTATTTTCTCTGTTTATTATTGTGTGATTAAATATTGTGTGAGTGCGCGATCATCTCCCCCCAGAAACGACGTCGCACGACAACAAATCGAAACGATGTTCAATTTCGCGAATTCGAAAAGGATAGAAAAGACAAAAAAAAGGAGAATAAATGTTGAATTTAAAAATGGAAACTGTGCTATCATCCGCTGTTCCATTGTTACGGGGTAACAAAGGCGTCGCGTCGGTACGACCACCCAGTTTCAAATATGAAAAAAGAGGCAATTTTCCTCGGGGAATCGCGGGGTCACCACTCAGCTTAGTAGGCTACCAATGTTACCACCACTCGTAGGGCCATATGTCTAATCATTAGCGAATTAGCCGCCTTGTGTCCTGTACCTGGCGGACAAAAGATGTTAATGAGGTGAGTACTAGAAAAGTTCACTACACAACTTATGGCGAGGCGCGACGACATCTCCGAAGACCGCGAACAACCTGGCCGATACGTTTACACTAGCGCAGCCTAACTTATAGATGATACTATAGAAGCACTAAGATACATACCCACGTACGAGGTGGTTGGTACACATTCAACGTGCAACGAACGATTCGCTCCCAGGGCTCCGACGAGAGGAACGATGGGGCCTCTCATACACTCTCGATCCAACTCCCGTCTGCGGTACTGCGGATAGGTCCTCACCACACAGCGGGCCATTCAACGGCGACCTACAACAACAGAAACTATACACCAAATACTGGAAATCGAAGAGGTAAATCAAACTAAGATACTCACTTGCACGAGTGCAAAAGGTCGCCCGAATTGCCATCATCCATCCAGTCATCCCAACGACCTGCAATATAGGAAATACCCCACCAAGCACCTGGACTTAATACGGAAATTAACGAATGCACTTACCAGACTATTGATCCTTGCGTATGGAAAAGATTGTCCCTCCGCCAGCACAAATCCAGGTCACACTTTGAATTTCCGCAAACGAATTCGCTCTAGGCGCATCGTTTAACAACAAAGCACCGACAATCTGTCATTGGATTCTGACAATTCCAAACGTCATGGCATATGTGGGACGCGGACAATCGATACGATCCACACATCAGCTGCATGCCATAATGACGTGTTGCCCTAGTGAAGATTTCAAAAAGGGGGGTTGAGCCTGAGACGGCACGTGTGTCTCAGTCATCGACCCGAATGTACGGGAATTCCTGAAAAAGTGCTCGAGTGGAAGCGAGCGGGATTTCGAGCGGGATTATTCTTTGTGTGACTGTCGCTGTGGATAGTTAAACGTTAATCGGAATTATTTCAACGAATTCAATCAGGTACATATTGAAGAAAATCAAAGTGGATACATTCTTTGTGTGACTGGCGCTATGGATAGTTAAACGTTAATCGGAATTATTTCAACTAATTCAATCAGGTACATATTGAAGAAAATCAAAGTAGATAGATTCTTTGTATGACTGGCGCTGTGGATAGTTAAACTTTATTCGGAATTATTTCAACGGAAAAAGAGAAAGAAAATTCAATCGCATATCAGTTACGCGAAGTTAAGCAGTCCTGGTTGTGAGCCATACCAGGATGGAGCTCCGAGAAAAGTGGCCGAAAACCGACGGGACGGTTAACAGCGGCTCTGTGGTGCTGAGGTGGCACGCCCATCTCGAGTCAGGCAGGTCCGTGAGTTAATCAACACAATCTGAGCTGATACTGGAGAGTGGAAGCAGAGCTGACTTTGTAATTTTGAAGGTTAGTGAGTAATTCTAGTATTCATATGAGTAGGAGTTATTTTGTATATTATTTTGCGGACTTCTATGAGTTTTGAATGATTATGGTATT
Organism: Nemotelus pantherinus; assembly: GCA_963978885.1. Classification (NCBI taxonomy): domain Eukaryota; kingdom Metazoa; phylum Arthropoda; class Insecta; order Diptera; family Stratiomyidae; genus Nemotelus; species Nemotelus pantherinus. The sequence goes on from OZ022264.1 coordinate 117,237,303, forward strand.
TAGAAGCTAAATGTGAATACAAATGTGAGAAATGAGTGATGGAAAAAATAATCGGCGCGCTGTACAAAGCTTAAAAGTGAATAATATATTTCGAAGGTCAAATCTTATCAATACAGGTCATGGTCGTACAGGCGTGCCGGAATTAATTAGAGTAGACGTTGAATACGTGAGTTGATTAGGATAGAATAGTGAGTCCGCGTCATTTGTAAGCAAATTGGCGAGAGAATAAATCGAATTCCGGTCCTTATAAATTGAAAGTGTATAACTTTTCGATTATGGCGTAATTTTTGGTGAAGCTTGGCAGGGAATCGAATTGAACGAATTTAACTCCGGGCCTGCCGAATTTAAAGCGTAGAATAGATCGAACATTGAAGACTTGTAGTAGGGCTTGACAGGCGACTCTCTGTAGGTACTTAGTAACCCCGGGACCGATGGTGTTGTCCGGCGAGAACCACCTCCGGGGGTTATTTAAGACAAAGTATATCCCGTGAGCCGAGTCTTGCTCGCGGCTCTCGAGGCTCAAATTCGGGGTGAGCAAGTGACACCCACGACCCGTCTTCGACGGGTGAACCGGGACCCAAAAGGAGCCTCAACCGGCAGGGTTACAATTGGCGCCCAACGTGGGGCCACATTTTACACGCGGGAGAACTAAATTGTTCGTTACACGATCTCGGAAACCGTGTGAAGTTTCAAAAGTGTGGGTGCAAGTGAAATTCTATTGGTATCCAGGACTTAGACTCAGGAGTTCATACCAGCCCCGGAGATAGGAGAATTCCATTGAGAGAGCTTCACGTGACGACCAGCAGGGGGACAGAGAAATCGGTCTACATTCGGACACTTCGGAGCCAAAATCGAATATACCAATATATGAATATATTTGATTCTGTAATACAAGAAAAATAAATAAAATATATTGGTTATCCTAAATTTACAGTATCTGTTTTTTCTTTTTAGTTTATATACTAGTATTATTGGCTGATATTTTGAATCTGAGAGTTCTTAGGAGCGGCAGACCCAAGATGTCAACCAACGCCAAGATCTTGATCGATAGGCTAAATAAGGATGAGTTAGCATACGAACTGGAGGTTAGAGGCCAACAGGCTGGAATGGTGGAGGCCATGCGGAAGACCCTTAGAGTCGCGCTGAGGGTAGAGGCGTCGATGGACACTTCTTTGGTGTCTGTGCGGGAGTACCCTTACTCCCTCAAGGAGGATATCGTGGCCGTGAAGGATAAATTGGCTGAAATACAGGCACTGATAGCGGGATTCTCCGGGAAACCACAGACATCTGAATTCCTCAAAACAAGGCGAAGATAGAGTTCGGCATGCGGCGACTGGGGAATGCACAATATGAAGAAAGCTCATGAGTGATGAGGTCGAAAAATTGCGAGTGCATTTAATCATGGCTATGGAGGAGCTTTTGGTGAAAGCTGAAGGAGAGGATGATGAATTGGAGGCAGAATCGGAACCAGACAATGGAAGTGTTGGCGACCGCGACGGGCAGAACTAGGGTGACGGGCCTGCGAGTGGGGTCGCTAGGATCAGTGAGCCAATTCAAGAAGGAGACGAACTAGGGAATCCTCTTTTCTCTACACCCAGAGTGTCTGTTGGGGAGTCAAAGGGGCAAGATGTAGCTAAATGGGAACTTCGCTATAGTGGCGACTCTGGGTCCCTGAGTGCCTTTCTGGAACGAGTCGAAGAGTTACGAGAAGCCAGGGGAGTGATAACAAGGTAGTTGTTCCAGTCAGCAGTCGAGTTATTTGAGGGGAAGGTGCTGATTTACTACCGTGCAAATCGGACGCGCGTCAACTCTTGGCAGGAGTTGGTCGCAGAGATGCGTGCCAAGTTCCTACCCCCAGACTACGACGACCGGCTGCTTATAGATATTGGGAGACGCACTTAAGGGCTGGATGAAACTATAGGTGTGTACGTGTCAGCAATGGAGGGGTTGTTCAGACGCCGTGTCATTCCTTGCACAGAAGAAGAAAAGTTGAAGATCCTGCGCAAGAACATAACCCCATTCTACCAAACTCAGTTGGCGCTAACGTCCGTTAAGACCATTGCAGATCTGGTTAGAGGTGGACGCTCGTTGGAGGCAACACGGGTTGCTGTGGAAGCATATATTGTAGCGATAATTAAGGTGGGAGTGGCCTTAGCACAACTTAGAACCAGACCGAAGTCCAGAACCAAGAGTGCTAAGGTCCAAAAGTGGAATGGCTAAAGCCATTCAAGAGGCAAAACAAAAAAAAAAAAGAATTGCCCCGAGAGCAGGGTGCCCTAGAAATGGCCGTGAAGGCCCCTCGTCCGCATTAGCGGAGCACCCTTTAACCAACCCCGACGGATGCTGGGGTGCCGCTTTGCTAGCTCGCTGCGGCTGGGGTGGGTTCTTGACAAAATGGGGATGGTTTGCTCTCAAGAAACGGGATGCTACATATTATTCATCCGTCATGAATTTCGTAGCCGCAAACTGGTATATAAAATACCCAGGGACCAAAAAGGGGGCATAGCTCCGTAAAGGAAACCACCCAGGCTCTGCAACATGGGCTGACTAAGCAGACCCAGTGCTCGTGACAACGCACGGAGCCAGAACATTGAAAATCTAAAACGGGAAAATAGGAAAAAGGCTACCTCTCTTTACAAGGAACCCGGGTGAGGCAGACAGCCCCGGGCCCCCGATGTTAGTGGAGCCCTGACCCCGATGGCCTGGGGTCCTCCACCCTCTGATACTGGCCCCCAATATTCAAAAATTCAAAAAAAAATCTAACACAAATACTGAAACTACTATGTTTGGGCCAGTATCCCTCCCTTATGAAGAACTGAACAAAAAAATTCATGAAGAAACTATTTCATTATAGGCCAGCCAGGCCACGCGCAGACCCTGAAATGAAGAAAGAACTTCTTAGGCTTTCGCCCAATAAGAAGGCCTTAGATGCTCTTTTAACAATTCATAATTACTTTTATTTTTAGTAAGCTATTCTTCGTAATTCTACACGCAAATTAAGGGAATTGTTTTTTTTTTTTTTCAATCAAAAACATATAGGTGTCTTGTCAATATTTATCGATTAGTTACGACTCTTAGATCATAGAAACATACCGCGAACCCTTAACTTCTTACATACCTATGCATATCCTTTACAATCCGTTAATTTAGTTTCATAGTCGATAAAGGAGCGATATAACTACTACGGCAAAAAAAGGTCAATTTTACATTTACAGCCTGAAGGGTACTAACCCAGCTAACTTAAAGTCTTGACATCTTTGGAGAACTCAAATATCTCGTTCCCTGTTTTTTTTTTCTCTATAGTAATTTCCCGTGACTATAAATTATCAATAATATATATTTTCTTCAACGGTAACAATACATAATTATTAATTCATTTTTATCAAATTAATATATTGTCTTTCACTTCTTATCAGTATACGCTAATCTTGCATTATCTACTCTATACTAGGTTTTCATTGAACTTTGGCTGTAGCTTATTAATAATAATTCATGATTTGCTTTTACATTCGTTCTCCCTTTTTTTCTTTTTCACACGTCCACAATATATTTGAATGGGGTTTTTGTGGCATATGTTGAAAATTACAAAACAAAAATCATCAATCAGGAGTCTGAAAAATCCGAGTTAATATATCCACAGTGGCTATTGTCATGCACAAACGGACACGCGAGATTAACGAGTGGGAAAATCGAGCGTAGGAAAGTGTATGTATGCTTAGGATAAAGTTGCTAAAAAAAACTTACACAACAAAACTTCACTATTGAGATCACCTCTCCAATTCTTCAAATCGATTTAGGTTTCATATTATAGAACAAGCGTATTCCTGAAAACAAATCTCTAATAAAAGATACTTGAAACAACCGCTCAGGGTGTGCACATAATTCGGAATAATGATCGCTTATGCATCCAGTAAACGAAGTTCAAGCAAATCAAAATTTTAGCGAAATATTTTTACGGTACGGAGGGATGAACCGACGGTCCTATCGATAATAGCGTATGGAAACAGCGGGATAGGAAACAACTAGGCTCGCTAAAGAATGGGTAGTGTAATACAATACCGCCCAAATGGTTTAATAATCTTAACACCAAAATCTGCGACCTTAAAACTGGAAGTCCGTAGGTGCCTAAAGTTGGAACGTACCTGAAACCGCATACAAAATCTATTGCAACCCCGTTGTGCATAATTAATCAACGGCCGAACTAATCAATTTCATTCAAATTGTTTACACAGTACTCAGGTTTTCATCTAGCTGACAAAATGGAGGATATTACCAAGAAAGAAGAAAAAAAAGGCAATGGCTGGCAACGAATTTACCAGAGACTGGCATCAACTATAATGAAGCAAATTAACTTTCGATACCCCCTTGCGATTGCATTCAGTTTTCCTGACGCATCTTTCAATGTGGTTAGGAACTCAGAAAAAAATGAACATTAGATAAAAAGCAGAACTATCGAACTGACACCAGAGAAGTTTTTTCACGACTTAAACCGAACAACAATATGAACCATCGAATTCGAAGAAAAAAAAATATTAAGAGGTTCAGACACTCTCATATACCGAGTTAATAAGACTTGAACTTAAGCTATAACCAAAGTAGTGTGTTCCTTAAGAGTATGACACAATATAAGTAATCCGTTGAATTAGTTTTGGAACTTCCTTGTGTATCGAATAACAAGTTGACTAAATTTGTAACAAAATTCACTTCTAATTTTTTTTTTCTGATATTATCTAGTTCAAAGAACCTATCCATTCAACATTGCAGTTTGATCTCTGCTCTTATCTGTGTTTAATTCATTGTAACTAACGAAAACGATTCATCATAATAAAATACCGCTTGCATTTAACAAAAAAAACGATTCCAGGCAAAAGCGAAACAAATCCAGGCTGATGTCGGCGTCTAATGCATCGTAGTTCCCGTTGATCACGGATTCTTACATTTCTCTGGATGTTGTCAGTACGTTGAAATAAATCGACTGGATCAGCTTAAGAACCAAAAGTAACCATTTCTCTCGATTCCAGAGCGGACGCTCCAGAAAATGTCAGTTCCAAACTACCTGTGTGCAGACCTTCTCCACCAATGAGGTTTAATCTCATAGCGCGTTAAACTAACAGCAGGAACTTTCACATTATCGATATTTGAACCGAATTCAAATGCTGCTTTGATTGTCTCTGGTCAGTACGAGTTAGCGTGGCCGTAGTCGTCACGATTTTTGCAAAACCAAAACATGATACATATTAAATAAAGGTACCTTGGTCGTAGAATGCCAGCACGTGGCTATCTTCACTCAAGCGTCTAATCGTACATCACCTGTCATTCGAGATTCCCGCTTCTAGCCAAAATCGACACTCTCCGAGCCGTCAGCTTCCTCTTCTTAGACACTTCAGTTTTTAACTCCTTAGCCGTTTCGATTGATGTCACTTTGAGTAGTCGCCTATGTCGCATGCAACTTTAACTAACTTCAATTACATTTTTCTCGGCACGACACAAATTTTCTTTCCCACGACCCCGCAACTCTTGGGGTATTTTCCAACACGTGGTTTATCGATTCCTGACGTGGACACTGGACAAAACCTTTTCTCGTCCTCGCACGGAAATACGAGTACCGACCGACTTAGACAAAACGGCCGCGAAACGAAATCCGCGCCATTTTCACTATGGATTGGTGAGGCTGATCCCGAAATGATATGAACTAAAAATCACTGTTCGCCGTCGTCTGGTAGGGTAATAATAGACAAGGCACATACATTCATAGGTGATTAATGGGATGATAATTTGCACTTGGTTGTTTTTTTGTGTTATCTGATGCTGTTTTGTTGTTGATTGCTATCGCACGGTCAAAACACTTTCGGTTATTTTTATGTACACCGCACAGAACATTGTCGCGTTTATCTACAAATGCGATAGAATTCAAATTGAGGCACGGACTTTATTTTCGTACTTCTACAGCACTGAGTACTGCACAATGGGCACTTTGTAAATTGAAATAAACCGCGTGGTTGGTGTTAAACGATATCGTTTGTATGAAGCTATATGGTGTATCCACATCAAAGATACAAAGAGCGATCGACCATGCAACCAATGCGGACTAGCTAAGGCACTCTCCTCCGTTGAATTTGTTCTTAGACGCCGACCCGCCCGGCCTCGACCACGGTCCCTGTTCGACTTCCGTGAGCTTATCAGCTCCAGCTCGCAAAATGCACGTTCGAGTCGCAAAACAAGATCCCGTTAGAACTTGTTGCTACTCGAATTCAATAACAAGGTCGCCGGGGACGTACGGGACTTATTATTGACTCAAATTGAAATAGGTTCAATTTGAAAAGAAAATATGTAGCCATTTCGAGCACATACAGTGTGCGACGAAATTTCGTGTCCAGTAATTTCGTGCAAAAAATTACTGGATGCTACAACACAGATCTTTCCACAAGGGCAAGTGCGTGGAAAGAGCTGAAGGATGGATGTAATGTGTGAAAGACAATGACGTGAACAGGTGATCAAGTCTTTTACTATCCAATCTTTTAGATTTATTGCGTGAACTGGTGAGCGAATAAAAGGGGTAAATATAATTGTAGGAAATTTCGTGAACACGTATACTGAGTAAATCATGAAAGTATCTTTGGGTAGAGGAAATGGTGACCCAGGTGAACATCTCTAGATATTTTTTTAATTGAAGCAGGAGTGACACCTGAAAGAGGCGCAAATGGACGATCTTCCAAATAAAATTTGGAAATACATCGTGAACTGGTGAACTCAGTGGGTCTATCACTTAGTGATGTCTTTCGCGTGAAAGACGCCCACTGATCGTCCATTTTGATCGGCCAGCTGGTAGTAAGCACCGCCGATCTTCTTAATTACCTTACTAGGTAAAAACTTCCGGTCCAGCTTTGCATTGTAGTGCGCGGCTGCGTCACTTTGCCGGAAGTTGCGCCTGTAGACCACTTCGCCAGGCTGGTATGAAACCAACCTGGAACGAAGGTTATAGGCCTTTGCATTGCGAGACTGGGCTTTGGTGGTGAGGTCGCGGATGGTCTGGCGTAGAAGAGCCAGGTGGTCAGGAGGTGGCAGGGTGGTCTCAGGGTCATCCATCAGGTGTAGTTGCCGCAGCAGGTGGTAGGTGCGGCCATGAGTTACCATTGGTTGCCCGAATACTGCCTGGTAGGGCGAAGTCCCTATCGTCGCGTGAGGTGCTGAGCGCAACGCGCAGGTTATCTCTGGGATTTTGGCGTCCCATTCCTTTTGAGCAGGATCAACATAGGAACGTATTGCTGCCAGTATGGAACGATTAAGACGTTCTGAGGCGTTAGCCTGAGGGGAATATACGGCGGTAAAGGTGTGTCCGACACCGAATTCCTGTAAGAAGGTTTGAAAAATAGACGACCGAAATTGTACACCTTTATCTGTTACAACACTCTCCGGGACTCCAACAAGGTGAAATACCCTTTTCCTCAGGATGTCAATGACTGCTTTCGCAGTGAACTTCCGAAGCGGCTCAACGAAGGGGAATCGCGAAAGATGGTCGAGGACGATGAGAGCTCCAATGTTGCCAGACTTGGACCTAGGGTAGGGGCCGATAATGTCGATGTACAAGCGCTGGAATATGCGCTCGGGAACGGACTGCAGCGTCATTGGTGGACGAAGGGTGTGTGAAGGGGCTTTGGTGGTTTTGCATGTGAGGCATGATCCCACATATTCACGCACTTGAGCGGCCATTCGTGGCCAGAAAAACCATTGCCGTAATCGGCCGAGGGTTTTGGCCACGCCACCATGCGCACTCAAGGGTGGGTCATGAGCTCCCTTCACTAATTCTGCCGTCATTTCTGACGGCACCCACAACTTCCAGGCCAACTGGTCTTGAAGTCCGTTTCCGGTCGCATACTCAGTCCGCTTGTACACGAACCCGTCTACAACTTTTAGGTCCGGCAGTTGGTCTTGTTCTGCCTGGACTTTAGCCGCCAGCTCCGTATAGGAGGCACTTTTGAAGTGGGGCGACTCTAAGTCTAGCTCCATTGGAGTCTCCTCGCCTTCTGCCGGCGTCAACGCCTCGGCAGAGAACATGCGCGACAAGGAGTCCGGCACTACGTTTTGGCTTCCCTTTCGGTGGACAATCTTGAAGTTGAAACCTTGAAGTTTCAAGGCCCACCGGGCTAATCGTCCATTAAGGTCTGGTTGGTTCATTAGCCATTTTAGGGAAGCATGGTCGGTCACGATTTCAAATTCGTGACCTTCCACGTAGGCACGGAACTTCTTGATTGCCAACACCGCTGCCAGACATTCTTGCTCAGTGACGGTGTAGTTTCGCTGAGCGGGATTCAGTTTGTGGGACATATAAGCGATGGGGGCTTCAGCTCCGTCTTCTGTGCGCTGCACCAGCACGGCACCGACTCCATGTTGACTTGCGTCACATTGGATGGAGAAGGGCTTGTTGAAATCTGGGCTGTGCAGCACTGGGGCTGAAGCAAGGCTGTGTTTCAATTGCTTGAAAGCATTTAGCCTCTCATCGGTCCACACAAACTGACTCCGCTTAGAAAGCATGTCTGTCAGTGGTGTTGACAATGACGCATATTCTCTGACGAAGCGCCGATACCAACCGCAGATTCCTAGAAATCTTCGGAGTTGCTTCGTAGTAGAGGGAAGTGGGAAATCCATGATAGATTTCACCTTGTCAGGATCGGTTTGGATAGTGCCCCCACCAACAATGTGGCCAAGGTACTTGACGTCTCGCAAGAGGAACTTACTCTTTTCCACATTGATGGTGAGGCCAGCTTGTCTCAAATGGAAGGCGACCTGATGAAGTACCTGAAGGTGCGCGTCGAACTCGTCTGTTATCACCAACAGGTCGTCGAGGTACACAAATACCTGGTGCTTGAGTTGGGGCGGAATAACCTTATCCATCAGTCGTGACATCGTTTGGGGTGCATTACACAACCCAAACGGCATCACGACAAAATGGTAAAGGGGTCGACCGGGCACAGTGAAGGCTGTCTTCTCCTTCGACTTCTCCTCTAAAGGTATCTGCCAGAAGGCATCCTTTAAATCAAGGCTAGAGATGAAATTTGCCTTAGGGAGTCTGCTGAGAATTCCATCAATCAGCGGCAAAGGATAGGCATCCTTCACTGTGACCGAATTGACCTTCCGGGCATCCAGGCATAGGCGCACTTTCGAGGGCTTTACCACCAACGTTACCGGCGAAGACCATGCACTCTTCGACTCTTCGATTACGCCCAACGCTAACATCCGGTCAATTTCCTGATATAGGAGCTTTTCGACAGCTGGTGACACAGAGAAATGTCTCTGTTTTATGGGTTTCTGGTCACCAGTGTCGATTTCATGACGGATGAGCGTAGTCTTTCCCAAGCCCTCAACAGTGAACGAAGGAAAGCAAGCAATCGCAGACCGAAGTCTGCGATGCTGCTCCTGTGTGAGAGGGTGGGCGCAATCGTCGAGTGCGTCGAGGCTGTTGGTGGTGTCGACCTGTGGTGGTGGCGCGAACAGGTCTGTGGCCAGGGCGAAAAGACGGACGAAGTCCACTCCCAGATAGAGATTCTGACTGAGAGTGGGTATTATCCACAGCGTCAACGTCTTGGTGAGTCCCCGGAACGTGATGTCGGCTGATACTCGGCCTACGGCTTGATGTTGTGTGCCGTCAGCTGTTTTCAACCCGAGAGAAGCTCTTTTCCAGGGAAAAGCGTTCCTCTCGAGGAATGAGCGGGCTAGATCAGCCGCCATCACGCTCACGTTGGCTCCCGTGTCGATCAAACCCGATGTTAGTTGGCCGAACAACAGAACCTGAGCGTACGGTCGAACGTCACCTGGAGGCACGTTCAACAGAGTCGCACAATCCAATTGATAACGCCAACGACGGAACTGAGCGTAAAAACGCCTCATTCTCAACGTTGAGCGTTTAGGTGTACTAGAAGGTTGTCTAATGGTGTTAATTTCGGAATTAAAAATTCGGTTTCGGACCGCCGTATATTTCCGCCATCTTAAATGATATGGCAGAAAAGCCAAAGGTGTAGGAGGCTCTGCCTGTAAGAGTGGGATCGATAAGGTAGTAGAGTCCCCACTCGGCTGTAAACTATCATCATTGGTGGTTGGGCCCAGGGAATTTGGAGACAGTTCATCAGTCCTGTCTACCTGCTGGAACGGGGTGGAGCTTGCTTGCCCTGCGGGAGGCGTGAGATCTTGTTCCGCGCTCCCTGCGGTCCGTTTTTTGTTTGGCAGTTTACACAATTCGGCTTATATGTGTCTGCCTTTCCGCAGCCGTAGCAGAATACAGTTCTGGGCTCCAAACAATCGTCGAAACGGTGTCCCACTTGCTTGCAGTTCCAGCAAGTAGGCAGGACCGTGACTGCTTCCACTCCATGTTCTTCCGGGGAATCCTCATATTGGTCCAGCGGGTATTCTTCACGTAGTTCTTCTGTAGCGTGTCTCCATTGGGAGGATCGGCGTCGACCTCCAAGCTCCATTTCAAAGTTCTCCGCACGGATGACGGCCTGACGGAGCAGACGAACAGAGGGAAGGTGTATCTGTAGCAGACCACGACGGATTTCTGGCACTAAATTGCGTCTAAGAATGTCAGCTAAGTCTGCGTCGGCAATAGGACGCTGTAGCCGGTCGACAATCTTGTAGACGTCCGCACTGTAATCGTCGAATGTTTCATGGGGTCGCTGTTTCCTTCCTCGTATCTGCTCCATCAGGTCGGCATCCGTGAAGCGATCAGCGAAATGATCGCTCAGGGCCGACTCCAACTCTCTCCAACTGAAGTCTCGGGTTCTATTATAGAATCTCCAAAACCAGTCCGCGGCAGGTCCAATCAGAAGCAGGTGCATATGCTGGCATAGAATGCTAAAATTTCCGCCCAAGGTATTTCTGGTGAGAGCCGCTACCCTGTTAGTAAAAACTTCCACGGGCATGGAGGATTCACGACCCGAGAATTTTAGGCCCCACCCACCAATGATGCTAGCCACCTTATCGTGGTGGAACTGGACATTATTACCACGAGGGGTGCGAGGTGAGTAGGATCGCGGCACTGGTACAAAGGATTGTGCGCGAGGGTTAAGTCTCGGCGGCTCTCCATTCCCAGTCCGGGACGGAAGGTTTAATTGGGCCATGCGCTCCAGCATCACACGCATGCCATTCTGCAATTCGTTAATCTGTTGTTGAAGTCCGCTTAAATCTTGGGGCACTATAGAGCGCGCTCCTGCGGCTTCTGACGTCACATCTGATATTGGGGACGCTTTCGATGACGGGCCAGGTGGCTGAACTAAACCTTCCGCCCCCGACTCGGCTTGTAAATCGAAGTCCCTGATTTCCAAATCATCATTTCTCATGCCTCGGGTTCTTACTCTCGGCCGGTGTGTTTTGGGCCGAGCCTCTCGTGGCATAGATGCTGCAGCAGTGGGGGCCTGTCTGGCTCCTAAGGGGAGACTCAGTGGTCCACGGCACAGCGGGCAATCTGTATGATTCCGAAGCCATTGCTCCAGGCACGTTTCATGAAATGTATGACCACATTTTGTGGTGTACGTAACCTGGGCAGCAGCGAATGACTGCTGGCATATGGAGCACTGAGCCTCCACTGTGGTGCCAGACAGGTCCTCACTACTGTGATGCAATGGCATGTCCAATCTGTGAAAATAATTGACAAGTGATGAAAATCCAAAGAAAATGCACGATACTCGTGACTAACGAATTAATTCGCTTAATCTAAAGTTGGTTGGCGGGGAATTCAGTCCGCAACCAAATGCACAAAAAAATTTGTGTCTAATTTTTTCAAAGAATCTTACCAACTAATAGGCCAAAGTGCCAAATTCAAAATAAGTGGATGCACACCAGTGGTGTGACTAACTCTTCAATAAATCTTAATAACTAATAGGGCAAAAATGCCAAAAATTCAAAAATATATATAAAATATATATATAAGTGGGTGCACACCTGTGGTGTGACTAACTCTCAAGAAATATAATTAAATTGCAAAGCCAGATGGCTAGTGTAAATTGAAAAAAAATATCAATTTCAAAGTTTTAAATTTTTCCAAGTTAGGATCAAATTTTAATTTTTGTCAAAATTTAATTTTCAAGAAATGGCCTTCTTACTAGACGGAACCCGATCCGTTCCTCTCCAATTCAGGTCCGCTGGCTGGCTGGCTTTTGATTTCAAAAACAACGCAAGAAATTGAAATTTTAATTACGAAATGTTAAAACTGGAACAATGTTTTTAATTGGAAATTGTCAAAGTGAAGTGAATGTGTGATTGTGAAAATATTTACGGTTGAAATTTTGTAAGTAAAAAATTAACTCGGGTCGGTTCCTGAAGGGTACCGCCCAGTATGGGGGACTGTTTACCCACCCGAAATTCCTCGAAAAGAGAGGAGCAAGGGACCAAAAACAACTATGTTGCTGCTTGACTCAACTTCAGCAAATGGTTCAAGTCTGGCCAAGCTGCAGGGACGTGTAGGCGGCACCACGCCAACCCCACGTAATCCACTACAGCCTGAACCAAACCCAAGCCAAGAGCCGAAGCCGGGTCAAGACAGCAAGGATATACAAATTTGGGACAGCTTCCCAACATAAAGTGGGGCAGGGGCCCTTCGGTTGACCGGGACAGGAGCGGCGGTAAACCACCACAACCTGTTATCCGCGGCCAACCTCCAGGTTGCACCCAGAGTCAAAAAACTCATAAAGACGAACACAACGAGAAGCTGCCCAAGAGGTAAACTAACTAGGAAATGATTTTAAAAGGAAAGGATTGGGAAGGATGTTTGCGGCTAGTAAGGAAGAGCGAGCAATGCAGGTCTTGATAAATGGGTTTTGTTCTCTCGAACGAAATGAAATGAATCGCAAAGGAGGCGATTCTAAGACCTGCTAGTGAGAATGGAAATTTTGGGATTTAAGACGTAAAGTCTTGAGGGGAGTATGAGTCGAAACTCATGAGTATTTTCTCACTTTGGTGTGGGTTGCCCAAAACAAGTTTCGGGCCCCACGTTGGGCGCCATTTGTAGCGATAATTAAGGTGGGAGTGGCCTTAGCACAACTTAGAACCAGACCGAAGTCCAGAACCAAGAGTGCTAAGGTCCAAAAGTGGAATGGCTAAAGCCATTCAAGAGGCAAAACAAAAAAAAAAAAAGAATTGCCCCGAGAGCAGGGTGCCCTAGAAATGGCCGTGAAGGCCCCTCGTCCGCATTAGCGGAGCACCCTTTAACCAACCCCGACGGATGCTGGGGTGCCGCTTTGCTAGCTCGCTGCGGCTGGGGTGGGTTCTTGACAAAATGGGGATGGTTTGCTCTCAAGAAACGGGATGCTACATATTATTCATCCGTCATGAATTTCGTAGCCGCAAACTGGTATATAAAATACCCAGGGACCAAAAAGGGGGCATAGCTCCGTAAAGGAAACCACCCAGGCTCTGCAACATGGGCTGACTAAGCAGACCCAGTGCTCGTGACAACGCACGGAGCCAGAACATTGAAAATCTAAAACGGGAAAATAGGAAAAAGGCTACCTCTCTTTACAAGGAACCCGGGTGAGGCAGACAGCCCCGGGCCCCCGATGTTAGTGGAGCCCTGACCCCGATGGCCTGGGGTCCTCCACCCTCTGATACTGGCCCCCAATATTCAAAAATTCAAAAAAAAATCTAACACAAATACTGAAACTACTATGTTTGGGCCAGTATCCCTCCCTTATGAAGAACTGAACAAAAAAATTCATGAAGAAACTATTTCATTATAGGCCAGCCAGGCCACGCGCAGACCCTGAAATGAAGAAAGAACTTCTTAGGCTTTCGCCCAATAAGAAGGCCTTAGATGCTCTTTTAACAATTCATAATTACTTTTATTTTTAGTAAGCTATTCTTCGTAATTCTACACGCAAATTAAGGGAATTGTTTTTTTTTTTTTCAATCAAAAACATATAGGTGTCTTGTCAATATTTATCGATTAGTTACGACTCTTAGATCATAGAAACATACCGCGAACCCTTAACTTCTTACATACCTATGCATATCCTTTACAATCCGTTAATTTAGTTTCATAGTCGATAAAGGAGCGATATAACTACTACGGCAAAAAAAGGTCAATTTTACATTTACAGCCTGAAGGGTACTAACCCAGCTAACTTAAAGTCTTGACATCTTTGGAGAACTCAAATATCTCGTTCCCTGTTTTTTTTTTTCTCTATAGTAATTTCCCGTGACTATAAATTATCAATAATATATATTTTCTTCAACGGTAACAATACATAATTATTAATTCATTTTTATCAAATTAATATATTGTCTTTCACTTCTTATCAGTATACGCTAATCTTGCATTATCTACTCTATACTAGGTTTTCATTGAACTTTGGCTGTAGCTTATTAATAATAATTCATGATTTGCTTTTACATTCGGTCTCCCTTTTTTTCTTTTTCACACGTCCACAATATATTTGAATGGGGTTTTTGTGGCATATGTTGAAAATTACAAAACAAAAATCATCAATCAGGAGTCTGAAAAATCCGAGTTAATATATCCACAGTGGCTATTGTCATGCACAAACGGACACGCGAGATTAACGAGTGGGAAAATCGAGCGTAGGAAAGTGTATGTATGCTTAGGATAAAGTTGCTAAAAAAAACTTACACAACAAAACTTCACTATTGAGATCACCTCTCCAATTCTTCAAATCGATTTAGGTTTCATATTATAGAACAAGCGTATTCCTGAAAACAAATCTCTAATAAAAGATACTTGAAACAACCGCTCAGGGTGTGCACATAATTCGGAATAATGATCGCTTATGCATCCAGTAAACGAAGTTCAAGCAAATCAAAATTTTAGCGAAATATGTTTACGGTACGGAGGGATGAACCGACGGTCCTATCGATAATAGCGTATGGAAACAGCGGGATAGGAAACAACTAGGCTCGCTAAAGAATGGGTAGTGTAATACAATACCGCCCAAATGGTTTAATAATCTTAACACCAAAATCTGCGACCTTAAAACTGGAAGTCCGTAGGTGCCTAAAGTTGGAACGTACCTGAAACCGCATACAAAATCTATTGCAACCCCGTTGTGCATAATTAATCAACGGCCGAACTAATCAATTTCATTCAAATTGTTTACACAGTACTCAGGTTTTCATCTAGCTGACAAAATGGAGGATATTACCAAGAAAGAAGAAAAAAAAGGCAATGGCTGGCAACGAATTTACCAGAGACTGGCATCAACTATAATGAAGCAAATTAACTTTCGATACCCCCTTGCGATTGCATTCAGTTTTCCTGACGCATCTTTCAATGTGGTTAGGAACTCAGAAAAAAATGAACATTAGATAAAAAGCAGAACTATCGAACTGACACCAGAGAAGTTTTTCCACGACTTAAACCGAACAACAATATGAACCATCGAATTCGAAGAAAAAAAAATATTAAGAGGTTCAGACACTCTCATATACCGAGTTAATAAGACTTGAACTTAAGCTATAACCAAAGTAGTGTGTTCCTTAAGAGTATGACACAATATAAGTAATCCGTTGAATTAGTTTTGGAACTTCCTTGTGTATCGAATAACAAGTTGACTAAATTTGTAACAAAATTCACTTCTAATTTTTTTTTTCTGATATTATCTAGTTCAAAGAACCTATCCATTCAACATTGCAGTTTGATCTCTGCTCTTATCTGTGTTTAATTCATTGTAACTAACGAAAACGATTCATCATAATAAAATACCGCTTGCATTTAACAAAAAAAACGATTCCAGGCAAAAGCGAAACAAATCCAGGCTGATGTCGGCGTCTAATGCATCGTAGTTCCCGTTGATCACGGATTCTTACATTTCTCTGGATGTTGTCAGTACGTTGAAATAAATCGACTGGATCAGCTTAAGAACCAAAAGTAACCATTTCTCTCGATTCCAGAGCGGACGCTCCAGAAAATGTCAGTTCCAAACTACCTGTGTGCAGACCTTCTCCACCAATGAGGTTTAATCTCATAGCGCGTTAAACTAACAGCAGGAACTTTCACATTATCGATATTTGAACCGAATTCAAATGCTGCTTTGATTGTCTCTGGTCAGTACGAATTAGCGTGGCCGTAGTCGTCACGATTTTTGCAAAACCAAAACATGATACATATTAAATAAAGGTACCTTGGTCGTAGAATGCCAGCACGTGCCTATCTTCACTCAAGCGTCTAATCGTACATCACCTGTCATTCGAGATTCCCGCTTCTAGCCAAAATCGACACTCTCCGAGCCGTCAGCTTCCTCTTCTTAGACACTTCAGTTTTTAACTCCTTAGCCGTTTCGATTGATGTCACTTTGAGTAGTCGCCTATGTCGCATGCAACTTTAACTAACTTCAATTACATTTTTCTCGGCACGACACAAATTTTCTTTCCCACGACCCCGCAACTCTTGGGGTATTTTCCAACACGTGGTTTATCGATTCCTGACGTGGACACTGGACAAAACCTTTTCTCGTCCTCGCACGGAAATACGAGTACCGACCGACTTAGACAAAACGGCCGCGAAACGAAATCCGCGCCATTTTCACTATGGATTGGTGAGGCTGATCCCGAAATGATATGAACTAAAAATCACTGTTCGCCGTCGTCTGGTAGGGTAATAATAGACAAGGCACATACATTCATAGGTGATTAATGGGATGATAATTTGCACTTGGTTGTTTTTTTGTGTTATCTGATGCTGTTTTGTTGTTGATTGCTATCGCACGGTCAAAACACTTTCGGTTATTTTTATGTACACCGCACAGAACATTGTCGCGTTTATCTACAAATGCGATAGAATTCAAATTGAGGCACGGACTTTATTTTCGTACTTCTACAGCACTGAGTACTGCACAATGGGCACTTTGTAAATTGAAATAAACCGCGTGGTTGGTGTTAAACGATATCGTTTGTATGAAGCTATATGGTGTATCCACATCAAAGATACAAAGAGCGATCGACCATGCAACCAATGCGGACTAGCTAAGGCACTCTCCTCCGTTGAATTTGTTCTTAGACGCCGACCCGCCCGGCCTCGACCACGGTCCCTGTTCGACTTCCGTGAGCTTATCAGCTCCAGCTCGCAAAATGCACGTTCGAGTCGCAAAACAAGATCCCGTTAGAACTTGTTGCTACTCGAATTCAATAACAAGGTCGCCGGGGACGTACGGGACTTATTATTGACTCAAATTGAAATAGGTTCAATTTGAAAAGAAAATATGTAGCCATTTCGAGCACATACAGTGTGCGACGAAATTTCGTGTCCAGTAATTTCGTGCAAAAAATTACTGGATGCTACAATATGCCACCCCCTACGCGGAAATCCTAACGACTGCTGGAACCGGATCTGGCTTACGTGGGAGTTACTCCTGGATCCAACCTTGCTTCTTTGAAGAGAGAGGAGATACGCTGTTTGAACTGCCAAGGTGTCGGGCATACATCCAGAACTTCTGAAGACCGGCTGCTTATAGATATTGGGAGACGCACTTAAGGGCTGGATGAAACTATAGGTGTGTACGTGTCAGCAATGGAGGGGTTGTTCAGACGCCGTGTCATTCCTTGCACAGAAGAAGAAAAGTTGAAGATCCTCCGCAAGAACATAACCCCATTCTACCAAACTCAGTTGGCGCTAACGTCCGTTAAGACCATTGCAGATCTGGTTAGAGGTGGACGCTCGTTGGAGGCAACACGGGTTGCTGTGGAAGCATATATGCCACCCCCTACGCGGAAATCCTAACGACTGCTGGAACCGGATCTGGCTTACGTGGGAGTTACTCCTGGATCCAACCTTGCTTCTTTGAAGAGAGAGGAGATACGCTGTTTGAACTGCCAAGGTGTCGGGCATACATCCAGAACTTGCTCAGAGCCTCAGAAATGCTTTGGTTGTGGCCGATTGAGGGTGAGGAAGACAGCCAGCCTTAATTGTCGAGGAACCCAGAATTCAGGACGAAATGTCAGGGTTCACTCCACTATGGATCGGGGTAGAGCGAATTCCCGGGGTAGTGCTGGCAGAGGAGGGCCAGTACCCCCTTAGCGTCAACTGTCGGAAAACGAGCAGTGTGCTCAGTAGGCGGCAGCCTGAGTACTAAACCGGTATGAGACGGGGCCGCGGTGGGCGCACAGATTAACTACTTGCTAAGCAGGAGGCAAGGAGACAATATGCCATACATTGAGGTGGAAATTTTAGGTCACAAGTTCATTGGGCTTGTGGGCTCTGGGGCTACTCATTCTGTGATGGGCGGAGAGAGATGGCGGGCTTTGGAACAGCTGGGAGTGGAGCTGTTGAAATCCGATCAACGGTCCATCAGAATGGCGAATAGCCAGGGGTGCTCAATCGCGGGAACCGTGGCCATACCGGTTAAGCTGGAGGGGAAGGTAGGCTGGCTAAGAGTGCTGGTGGTTCCGGAACTTCCTCATCCTTTAATACTCGGGGTGGACTTTTTGCGACAGTTGGGACTGTTTTGACTCTGAGAAAGGAGAACTGGGATTTCGTCTTAACGATAGAAGGAGGAGGGACTGAAGAATTGAAACCGAGGAGCCATTTGACCGAAAACGAAGAAAATACTCTCAGCCAGCTTGTGCAGAAGGAGTTTGAGGACATGGGGGAGGGCATTGGATGAACAGATTGAGTCAAACATGTCATCTGGACTTCGGCACCACCGATAAAACAGCGATATTACAGATCGAGTCGAACATGTCATCCGGACTTCGGCACCACCGATAAAACAGCGATATTACCCTGTTTCGCCTGCGGTTCAACAGCATGTTGATTCCGAGCTGAATAAAATGCTAGCGCAGGGTATAGTCGAGCCATCTTCTAGTCCCTGGGCTCCGCCCATAATCCTCGTTAAGAAGAAGGGTGGCAAGTATCGTTTTTGCGTGGACTATCGCAAATTGAATGCCGTCACCGAGCATGATGGGCGTCACCCATTGTCATACGTTTCGTCTACGCTGAAAAAATTACGGGGTGCGAAGTACCAGTCATCGCTAGACGACAAATCCGCGTACTGGCAGGTGCCCATGGCAGAACAGTCACGGAAATACACAGCCTTCACTGTACCACACCGTGGTTTGTTTCCGTTTCGGCGAATGCCTTTCGGGCTTTAGAACGCACCAGCGACATGGCAACGTCTGATAGACCAAGTTCTAGGGCCGGACTTGGAGCATTATTTATTCACGTACCTCGATAATATCATCGTGGTGATGCAGGACTTTGGGAAGCATTTGGAAATTTTGAAGGAGGTATTTAAGCGCCTGAGGTGACGAACGGATAGATATGGAAACATTTGCCAGGACGTTACCCGGAATAGGAGGGAACGGAGGCGTGGAAGAGGATAGTGACTAAAGCAGAGAGAAGGGAAATTTGACAGAGGTGTCATTATGATCCCACGGCCAGACACATGGGGATCAGTCGCACGCTGGGTCGGGTAGCGACCAGATACTATTGGCCGCAGATGTCGGTGGATGAGGCCAACTATGTCCGTAGAAGCAAGACCTGTCAAGCCAATAAAGTGGAGAGGAAGGCTCCGGCGGGACTCATGGCCTCCCGACTAGGAGAGCCGCAACAGCCTTGGTAAATGGTCTGTGTAGATCTGGTGGGGCCCTTCCCACGATCTAGTCGCGAACCGACCTTCATCTTGACCGTCCTGGACTACGTAACTAAACTTACAGTGCTGTTTCCGTTACGGCAGGCGACGGCTTCTGCGGTAACCAGGGTATTGGAGGATCAGGTGTTTCTGTTATGTGGGGACCTAAGTGGTTGGTATGTGATAATGGTGTTCAGTTTCGGGGTAAACAGCTGCAACAATTGGCCGCTACCTATGGAACCCAAATTAAGTATACGGCATTATACCACCCACAGGCCAACCCAGCTGAACGAAGAAACCAAGATATAAAGCGGATGCTTCGATCTTACGTTGGTGAAAACCATCGAGCATGGGATCAAAATCGGGCAAAGATTGCATGCGCGCTCCGTACTTAAAAACATGAAGTGACGCAAATCACCCCGTACTTTTGCAATTTCGGTCGGCAGATGGTGCCATTTCACAAAAGTAATGAACACCCGGAGGGTAGACCGGCCATCTTGGAGCCTGAAAACAGAGCTGAAGAGCTCGGTAGAGTTCGCGGGAACGTGCTGGAGCTTATGCGTCAGGCGGCTCGAACCAGCGGCCAACGGTATAATTTGCGGAAGCGAGATGTGGGCTATGAAGAGGGAGACTATGTATGGGCAAAATACTGTTCGGTGAAATTAGCACCATAGTATGTAGGGCCGTACCGGGTGGCCAAGTGAGTTTCAGGCTGGACTTATGCCTTACGCGATTAAAAGCGAAAAGACGCTGGGATATGGCATCTCAAAGATTTAAAGTCCTACGTCGACTAGTAAGGCGCGATGGAGCAGCGAAGAGGGATGTGAAAAGATGGGCGAACTAGAGTAGTCAGTATATATGCTGAATTAGATGTATAATTATATTTTAATTAATTAGTACGGTGAGTGAAACTTATATGAAATGTTAATCATATAATGGTCAAAGCTTAAAGACATGCAAACAAAATAGCATCATAGCTCACCACCATCCCTGCGGCAAAATCTCAGAGGTGCACACAATCTCAGCCGTGTCCTATTCACAAGGTTTTCACGATCGGAGGGTTAGATTTATTCTTCCTTGTTATTTTTGGTTTTTCCTTCCTTTTCTTTCTGTTGTTGTGCCAGTCGAAGGGCATTTTTTTTTCTTCTTTCTTGTTGTGTTTTTGGAGTAAGGGTCTAAAATAAAAGGTAAAACCCTATCAGTATCGGGATTTGACCACGGTTAGTAGTCAAATACAGGATTGTCAATAAGAGTAATAAAATTATATGGGAAAAGATTGGATCAAAAGATTGAAGTATATAGCGGTAGTAAGAGAGAGATTATTGTTAGATTTAGTCGTGGAGATAGGCTGAATGAGGAGGATTAGCAATCAATAAATAAGTTCAGGTCCTTTGCTCCAAGTAAACTGTGTTAGTAAAAGAATGTTAGGACTAGATAAATTAGTATAGTATTAGGTTAGTTTAGTGAGCGAACCGAGAAATTAGAAAGGAAAACATGAATTACTTGAATAGGTATTAGGTGAGTTTAGTGAGCGAACCGTGAAATTAGGAAGGAAAATATGAATTACTAGAATAAGTATTAGGTTAGTGTTGTGAGCAAACCGTGAAATTAGAAACGAAAACATGAATACTAGAATAGTATTAGGTGACACTAGTAAGGAAAATATGAATTAATAGGATAGTGATAGCAAAGATAAACGGAAAATATAAGAAATAGTTGAATAATGCCAGATTTAGACTAGAGAGCGAATCACGCGATTAGGAATAAATCCCGGGCGCGGGTAGGTACTAAAGAAAACCAAAGCGCAGATACTTTGGAGAGTAATCGGATTTCCAAAGAAATCCTCTCTCGGTAAGGGAGAGTTGTTATGGGGTAACAAAGGCGTCGCGGCGGTAGGACCACCAAGTTTCAAATATGGAAAAAATAGGGGCAATCTTCTAAAATACTTACCCACGTAAGAGGTGGTTGGTACACTTTCAACGTGCAACGGGCAATTCGCTCCCAGGGCTCCGACAAGAGTGTAGCAAATTTTGTGGGAATGAGGAGGGCCTTAGCACACCTCAGAACCAGACTGAAGTCCGGAATCAATAGTGCTAAGGTCGAAAGGTGGAATGGCTATTGCCATTCAAGAGGCAAATTAAAAAAAAAGAACTGCCCCGAGAGCAGGGTACCCTAGAAATGGCCATGAAGGCCCTTCGTCCACATTTGCAGAGTACCCTCTAACTGACCCCGACGGATGCTGGGGTGCCGCTTTGCTAGCTCGTTGCGGCTGGGGTGGGTTCTTGAAAGAATGGAGTCGGTTGGCTCTCAGAAAACGGAATGCTACGTGTAATTCATCCGTCATTACAGTGTAGCCGCAAACTGGTATAATAAATATACTCAAAAAGGGAAAGGGGGCTTAGTTCCGTAAAGGAAACCACCCGTGGCTCTGCAACATGGGCTGACTAACCAGACCGAGTGTACGTGTCGACGCACGGAGCCAGAAAGCTGAAAAATTTTGCGCGGGAAAGGGGAAGAAATACTGCCTCTCTTTTCGCAGGAACCCGAGTGAGGCAGACAGCCCCGGGCCCCCGATGGTGGCGGAGCCTTGACCCCCGGTGGTCTGAGGTCCTCCACCCACTGACATTGGCCTTACTATAACAAAAAAAATGCAAAAATAGAACAAAAATTGCCATTGTCCTTCCCTTTGAAGAAAAGCTGGAATTCAATACAAAAACTATTTAAACATCGGCCATATGCGAGCCCTGAAAGAGAGAGAGAGAGAGTCTTCCCGGGCTTTCGGTCCAATAAGAAGGCCGATGTTTAAATTTAACAAAACATTAATTTTTTTTTCAATTCAAAAGGAATCTAATAATTTTCATAATTTTAATTCCGACATAAAATTGTATTACCAGGACATGTTTATTTTATTAAGCTACTGTAACGCGACCAAAGAGGAATGACATTCCAGAGTACCTAAGTAATTCATTTGCAATTATCAAAATTGAAGACGTCTTTAATTTCATTTAAAAAAAAACAAATTTTAAATTTCGACCGCCTTCATGCGGTATCGTTTTCGTGCTGCGGTGGCGAATCCTTGGCAGGGATTCTGATGTCGTGTCGTTTTGGCCTTCTGCTAGCCGCTTAGCACCATTACAATTTAAAGATTTGATCGAGACAAATTCATGAATGGTTGGATTAAAGTAGTAATATACCCACTTTCATTGATTTTTGCACTAGGTCCGATAGGGACAGACTATGGCCAATACAAGCATAAAGTGGGATACTTTAGATGCTGAAAGTGGGTTCCAAGAGGCTGAAAGTGTGCTACAAAATCAGATATTTTTGTACGGAGAGCCGGTTTGGCGGCCGACGGTTGGTTTTTGCACTAGTGTGGGTGTGTGTGCAGATAGGCTGAAGGCTTGGAGCAGCATTCTGTAGGTGCTGATTGGGTGGTGGGTGGTAGGGGTATGTGGTGAAGGGCGCTGATTGGTCGGGAGTTGGTTGTGACAAGCGATGAAGAGCTGAAAGTAAAGAGTTCGGGTATTGTGTTTGGATAGAGATAAATATACGTGTTTACATTCAAAGTGAATCAGTAAAATTACTATAAAAAGCATGTGTTCGCGAGAATAAAAATAACAAGACTGGTGTATTTCTGGTTTTTATTTCTGGACTCATAACTGACCTGTGTCGGGTATGCATGAATAGGTTTACGAGGGATTTTAGTTTTGTTATTCTTGTTTATCATATCATTCGCCATGTGCGTTTCAAGTTTCAAACCCGATCATTGCATTTGGTTGATAGTACCATGAACTTGATTATACCTGTATCGCAAGCATGTGCAGATGCAATATCATGTTTTTTCTTGATTATCTTCCCTCGTTCGCCATGTGGGTTTCTGGTCTCAACCTCGATCAATGGATTAAGCGTATCGTATGCATGTGCGATATATTGTTAATGATGGATCTGAGTAATTTGGTATGTTGTAAATACAAGATGTAGACCGGTTGTACGACCCTGGTGTATCATAACTGACCTATGTTAAGTGTGGATGAATGGTGATTTTACGCGTTGCAGATATTATGTCATAACTGGATGAATGATTTTATGATGTTTCCGAGTGGCTATATTTAGATGAAAACAGAGACGTTATTCGCTGATTAGAGAAGAGTAGGTCAATGTTCAGGTGTTGTATTTTCTTTGCGGCATTTAGGTGGGTCGTGGGGGTGGGAATGTAAGGTAAATAAAAACATTTGTTTGTATAAGTGGCAATAAACTTTATTGGATTTTTATTCATACAAATTTAGATTGAAATAAAAATTACAAAGTTTTTATTTTTTATGGAATCTTATTTTGAGAAAACCGCCCTGTGAGTCATCCACGCCATCAAATGTTAGGAATTGATCTGTCGCCAGGTTCAGCTCTTCCACCTGACGCTGAGTTTTAATCTTGTCCGAAAATCGAGGGGGTAGAAAGCAAAAAATCCCTCCATCTAGATGTACCGCCAGTCGAAGACCGTATTTTGTCTTCAGCATGCGGAAGAATTTAATGTGATACTCCTTTCCAATTTCTAAGGAACTAACCAGAGTCATGATATCTCCATCTCCGCCAACAGCTGAAGTCAACAGTTCAAAAGTGTTCTGTAAAATAGCAAAACAATTGTTAAAATTTTTCACAAATATATTGCGTTCTGCAATAGAAGAGCACTTACCATATTGGTTGTAGACTTTCAAGAACGTTCTGATTTCCTTACGGAATCTCGCATTCTTATATACCAGCCGAATGCTAGTTAAAATTTTTAAGACGCTCTTGGAAAATTACATCATAAAATTCAATCATCGAAAGATTTCCAAGTGTTAGATAGTATGACACATGAAATGTAAAGTACTAACGAAACACACATTTTTCAAACGATAGCCTCTACAAAGGAAAACTATACATATCAATTACCAGAATTCAAATTCACGCCTTGGAAAATTACACCATTAAACGTAACCATACAAAGATGTCTAAGTGTCAGATAGTATGACACATGAAATGCAAAGTATTAACGAAAGATACATTTTTCAAAAGACAGGTTCTACAGAGGAAAAAATATACATATCAATTACCAGAACTCTAGTTGATGCCTTGGAAAATTACACCATTAAAGGTAATCATACAAAAATGTCTAAGTGTCAGATATCATGACAATTGAAATGCAATGTAATAGCGAAACGCACATTTTTCAAAAGACAGGATCTACAGAGGAATAAATATACATATCAATTAGCAGAACGCAAGCTTAAGTCTTTTTATAAATTAATACAAAGTTGCTAACGGTAGAGAGATGTATAAATGTTTTATACATTATACATATCAACTATCAGCACAGAAATTCAAGACTATTTGCCAATTAATACAAAGTTTCAAAAAGATAGAGAGCAGCACACATGTTTTATGATAAGTCAGATCTTATTCAGAAAAATCCAATGATATGTTGAATTATCTCTTGTAGAGATCATCAATCTCCACTTAAGATGGGAAAATATGACAAAGTTGCTAAAACTAGAGCCTGTGTACATATTTCATGCCATGTTAAATCCGTCTCATAGAAAAATCAGATGGCATGTTGTTATGGAGATCGCTAATCTTAGCTTAAAACAGGAATATGCAACCATGCTGGTGCGCGATTTGTATGATATGATGTCAATATCATTACGATGATTTTTGACAGTTCTCTCGTAAGCCGGAAAGATCTGAAAGGAAGACAGGTCAGGAGAATCGTCGAAATAGCCTTGATAATAAGTATAAAAGTCCCATTTAAAGATGGTAGAGTCATTAGAATTTCAGACAAGTGCTCTGAAGAAGGACCCTTTGCTGGAGAAAAATTTTTTATGGGTAAGGTAAAAGGGCGAAACAAGATATAACAATTAAAAATACCGTTTTATCTTTTCAGATTATAGAGCCAACCTCGTCATCTTAAGGGGATTAAGGAGGATATGCCAGAGTGTAGCTGCCATTTCTAAGTTGTTGGAGACTATACATCCGGAAAAGGACGATAGAACCGAGCTGCCCTTTTTGGAAGAGTTGGAGGGGAAAAAACACCAGGAACCTGAAGAAGAGCTGGAGGTGAAGAAACACCAGGAACCTGAAAAAGAGCTGGAGGTGAAGAAACACCAGGAACCTGAAAAAGAGCTGGAGGTGAAGAAACACCAGGAAATTGAACAAGAGCTGGAGGTGAAGAAGCACTTGGAATCTGAAGAAAAAACCAAGTTGCCTTTTTTGGAAGAGTTGCGACCGAATCCGGAAAGTGAAGATAAAAGCAAGCTGTCTTTTTCCCAGACGCCGCGTAAAAGGCAGACAGGCGACGTTGGTTCTTTGGCGGCAAAGCGGGCTTGTGGGTCCGTTGTTAACAAAAGGAAGAAGGTGAGAATTCACCCAGTTAGTCCCTGCATGCTCACCAGCGATTTTTTGAAAAAGAAACATTAAAATTAATATTAACCACTGTATTTTATTTTTAATTTTTCAAAAACAAAAACAATAATGAATAGTTTAAGTGTAATTAGCCATTTAAGAAGTTCTTTAAGTTTAGGATATAATTTATTTGTAACTAGTTTAAGTATTTTGGTGAAGGAGATGAAAAAAAAAGGAATCATTTTCAACCTTTCTGAAAAAGTTCAATTCTTCGAACTTTTAACCCAATTCTCAGCCCTACATAGTGTGCCTTTTTCAGACGAGGCATTAAAAGTTGCAGTTTTTTTCCTAAATGATCAACAGGGACCAAGTAACTCCCACCCTCCAGAACTTGAAGCAGAAAAAGCTCTCCCTAAAAATTTGGTAGACAGATCTACAGATACAACCGACGGAACCTTACAAGAGATAGCGCAGGATGGAGGTCCAGTTCAGACTGGTGGTGGTGAGATTGAAATCTTATCAAGAAGGGAGACCTTTTACGAAAAGTTCAAACTTAAAGGCGTTAAGATGGTCTTCCGTCTAAAAGATTTCAGAGAAAACGCAGAGGACCCTGCCAAAGAGCTTGAGAGCATGTTTGATAGGGTAATAAAGGAGCTAGTTTCGAGTTCTGCGCTGGGAAGTAAAATAAGCTTAGCTATCGAACTTCCAGATTCTCCTCAAGTTAAACCCATTTGGGCTAGTTTAAGACCTGTAAGTGAGCTGAATGGGTCTTATATTATTGGATTAATTTCGAATGTAAATCAATCCAATACAGCTTTTCTCTCTGATGGGGTTATGCAGATAAAAGCAGATATTGTAAATTTTCCTTTTGTCGGCGGTAGGATAAGTTCCAGATTTTTGTCAGAGAAGACGATTCTGGCTAGGAAGTATAGTGTGGTGGATGTTGGAAAAGACAATGATTTTCACTGTCTCCCTAGAAGTTTATGTTACGCTATTGAGATGGTTTCGGGAAGACTCATGGATAAAGGTCAGGCAGCGATTTTCAAAGTTCTAGACAAAATGTCGAAGAAGCTATGTCGAGATGCAAAAGTGGTGGTGGGCAAAAAAGGTTGTATTCTACCCGATCTCTACAAATTTCAAAAGTTTTTAAAAGATTATAAGATAGTTGTTTTTGATGATCCGAAAAACTCAGAATCTTTTATGTTTAACCCTCCGTACGAAGCCAGCTCTGTAAAAAAACTGTACTTTTACTATTCCAAAGAATTGGAACACTTTTATGTGATAAAGTCCCTTACCGGATTTTTCAACAGGAAATACGCATGCCCTCTTTGCGATAAAGTGCTGAATGTGAAGCAACACAAATGTGATCGAAAATGTCCATACTGTCTTTCATTCCCACCATGTACCTTCGTAGAAAAGGTTAGAGAATGTGGAGACTGTAATCGCATGTTCAGAGGTGACATGTGTTTTGCAAACCACTTAACAAATAAATATGAAAAAAGAAATATATGTGAAAGCTTGAGAATATGTGAGCATTGTGGAAAATTTATAGTCCTTGACAAAAGGCGAAGTGGTAATCATACCTGCAATGAATTTGTTTGTCAGAACTGCTGGAAAATTATGCCGTCAGATCATCTTTGTTATATTAAGGCTCCGAAGAGAAAATCTGATTCCAAATTTATGATAATATTCTTTGACTGTGAAAGTACTCAGGATACTTCCTACGGCAATAGTTCAACAGATTTTCTTCATGTTGTCAACTTAATTGTCGCTCAGCAGGTCTGTTATAACTGCTACGAAAATTCCGATATATTGGAAGAATGCAGTGTTTGTGGAGTGAGGAATCATATTTTCCAATATCATGAAAATGAGAACGTCGTAGGAAAGTTTCTAGATTACTGTTTCAGAGATCGAACCTCTATCTCAAACATATTCTGTATAGCGCATAATTTGCAGGGCTATGACGGGCATTTTATAATTTCAGAGTTAATGAGCAGAAAGATGAATATAGAACCTATAATGAATGGTACCAAGATAATGAAACTAACCTGCGACAGAGTATCTTTTATTGACTCTTTAAATTTTCTGGCATTACCACTTGCACATTTCCCGAAGGTTTTCGGAATTAAAGATCATGCAAAGGGTTACTATCCATACTACTTTAATACGATGGAAAATATTGACTATGTAGGCAAATTTCCATCACCGGATTTGTATGGGTATACAGCAATGAAGAAGGAGGAAAAAGAGAAGTTCTTCGACTGGTATAATGCAAATTCATCAGGAATTTTTGATAACCGTAAGGAGATGTTAAGATATTGTGTGAGCGATGTCAATATTTTACGTTTGGGATGCGTTCGTTTCATGAGGGAATTTCTTAACATTACCAATGTAAATCCTTTTACAGAAGCCTTAACTATAGCTTCAGCATGTATGCTTGTGTTTAGAAAAAAATATCTGAAGGAGAACACCATAGGGATAATGCCAAAACACGGATATTACAAATTTCAAAATCAGTCGTTAATTGCCTCTAAATGGCTTGCTTGGGAATCAAGCAAAATACAGGATGAGATTCTATCAGCTAATAATAACGGTGAGGTAAAGTTAGAGAAAGGCGGCATGTATGTAGATGGCTTCAATCCAAAGACAAATACGGTATATGAATTCTTTGGTTGCTTTTACCACGGATGTACAAACTGTTTTAAAGTGCAGAACGTGTCCGCTAATAATAGGGGAAGTCGCGAGACCTTAGCTCAAAAGAATGAGGCAACACTTAGGAGAATAGATATGATCAGACGTAATGGATATCATTTGATTTACATGTGGGAGTGTGAATTCAACAATTTTTTAAAGTCACATCCAGAAGTAAAAAAGGAATTAGAAAGACTTACTAGTAACATCACGAAACCACTAAACCCACGTGATGCCATCTTTGGTGGACGTACAGAAGTGTTTAAATTATTCCATAATTGCAGAGAAAATGAACTAATAAGATATCTTGACTTTACAAGTCTATACCCCTACATTAACAAATATGCTCCATACCCCATCGGCCACCCGCAAATATATAGAAATAAGAACATACCCACGAACGCAGAAATACTCTCAATGCATGGTTTTATCACCTGCACCATACTACCCCCAAATAATTTATTTCTACCCGTATTACCCTTCAAGAAAAATCACAAACTGTACTTTGCACTATGTAGAACTTGTGCATCTGAAAATAAAGTATCAGGATGTCAGCATCATGACAGTGAGCGGGAAATTACGGGTACATGGGTTATACCTGAGGTAGTCTTAGCTGTAAAGAAAGGCTATGAAATTAAAATCGTGTATGAGGTTTGGAAATATAATCATACCGTGTACGACCCCGGTTCAAAAACAGGTGGCTTATTTGCGGAATACGTTAACACATTCTTGAAGATCAAGCAGGAAGCTAGCGGGTGGGGTAGTGAATGTGTAACAGAACTAGAAAAAGATGATTTTATAAAGTCATATCACATTAAGGAGGACATACTTTTAGACAAAAAAGAAATCCATGCAAATCCTGGTAGACGTAACACTGCAAAAATATGTCTAAATTCCCTTTGGGGCAAATTTGCACAGAGAGAAAATCGCACTAGCACCAAGGTGGTAAATAATTTCAAAGATTTTTGTAATTTTATACATACACCCGGTATAGAGATCTGCTCCTTATTAGCAGTTTCGAAAGATACCTTGTGGATCACTTGGAAAAATATAGAAGAAAATGTAAATTTACTGCCACACGTAAACATACCAATAGCTGCCTACACTACAGCATACGCCAGACTTAAACTATATGACGCTTTAGAAAGACTCGGTAGAAGATTACTTTATTGTGACACAGACAGTTTGATTTTTGTAGATGATAAAACATCTCCTACTCCCTTCACAATATCAAATTTTCTAGGTGATTTGACTAATGAGATTGAAGGTTATGGTCCTGATGCTTTCATAACGATGTTTGCGAGTACAGCCCCGAAGAGTTATAGTTTAAAAATTAAGACTAGAGATAAATACGAGTATATTACCAAATGTAAAGGCATAACCATTAATTTCGCAAATTCTCAGCTAATTAATTTTGAACGTTTTGTATCAATGGTTATCGGAGGTACAGAAGACGATGAAATTTATGTAAAGAATGAAAGAAAAATTAAGCGAAAACAACCAGGGGTTGTTATTTCTGCACCAGAAAAAAAAACATTTCGATTTACTTACGATAAGAGAATTGTGGAAGACGATTATTCATCCCATCCTTATGGATTCAAAAAAATTAAATTAGGAAAGTAAGATACACAAAATATACCTGTTAAGTATTCAAAGCTACTTTAAGAACTTTCAAAATACATTGCAAATATAACATAGTAAAATAATTATAAGCTACTTTTGTAAAAGATAGAAAAAATATAAATGTCAGTTAAAACGAAAAATGTTTCTTATTTCATCACTAATCATCTTGCTGAAAGCATGTCCGAGTTCATTTTCGACATCCAATTCGTTTCTGGAAATCTGGGGCACTATTTTGCGAAAGAGTTGGCCATACTTCCGTACGATTCGACTGTACCTACAATTTACTACTTCAAACCTCCCTATCCTTACCAAGAGTTGAGCGGAAAGGCACGGAGGCAAAACGAGTTCGAAGCAAAGAACGTCAACGGATTGCGATGGGATGACGGTGAGGTTAGCTACAACAATCTTCCAAACATTCTAATGCCATTCAGTGAATCTACGATCTATGTAAAAGGTGATGCAAAAGTCAAATTTTTAAAGAGATATCTACCTTCCGCAAACATAGTTCATCTGGAGATACCGAAACTACGAGATCTAAAGAATTTCAAGACCATCTGTAAAATGCATGATGCACTTCCGGGGACACGATGTGCTGCGCAAAATTGTATAAATCTTTACATGTATTTTCTAATGAATACTAAATATTATTGAAATAAAAACATGTTATTTTATTATTGCGTCAATTTATTTCATTACATTAAAAATAAGGTTACAGCTACACAGTATTGGAATTTCATAAAAAAGCCTAGAATAATTAATATGCATATAAGATGTACGAGGAGGTATAAAAAAGTCCTCATTTTTCAGCTTCAATAGGTCCTTCTCTCTGCATCTGTTACAGTACTGTTCGTAATACTCCTTCACATATTCCGAGGCCAGGTTGTTGTGGTGCATGACAATGTTAAAAAATTCCATCATGTCGAACAGTTTGAATAGCTCCAGATGTTTGAGTGTTATGTTGCCATCGCCTACGGGAACCTGATACCGTTTTAAAAGACCCAATTGATTTTCCGGATATTCATCGCCTGCTGAAGTCTTCAAATCGTTGAGGTAATTGTAGAGTGAAATCCATTGACTGTAGTCAATTGCCAGTGGGAAACGTCCATGGTAGTGGAAGATTACCTTCGCCTGAAATGTCTGTGGGTCAAATCCGAGTGTGACCCTACGGTTATGGCATCCATCCAGGTAGTACGTGTAGTTCAGTAAGGCGTCTTCATTGCATGGAACTTGTGATTTGGGAATCGTTTTCGTTCTTGACTTCTTCTCCTTGCAGCTTGATATGATGTTCTGAAAGTTGCTAGAAGGTTCGACTTGGGGGGATTTCACAACTTTTTTCTTCTTCTGAACAACGCGACCGGCTCGTTTAGGGGTTTGTGTTTGCTTATTAGCGGACTTTTCAGCAGCTGACGACATCCTTTTAAATTGTAAAAGTCACAACTATGGTTTCGATGGCTTGATCACGCTGCTTTTATATCTCCGCTCTCCTGTCTGCAGGTCTGATTGAAACACTCCCCACCATTTTGCAAAGAGGTCTTTAAATAAATTTTCCGGAATAAATCAACTATTTCACCATCATTGAAATTATAATCTGTAGAGGAGAACCGGTTCAGAAATGTTTTGAAGCTCTTGCCACTGCAACGAAAATAAAGAAAAACACCGCAATACTGTCCGCATGTGGTTGAGAACGCACTCTGTAACCTCAGCTTATTATTTACGAAAACTTTACCGTTGTGCCGAAGAAATCTTTTGAAGTGCTTGTTAGTAGGATATTTACCGAAAGAGTCAAAGTACTCGATAGGTCCTTTTCTAGGAATGTAAAAGGCCACCCAATGCGTTCCACTTTTATGAGCGGGATCTGTATTCGCGATAACACAAGCAGGTTTCTTTATATGACGAGGTAAGTGATCGCACGGGAAAACGCCCTTGAAAAATCTTTTAGTAACATGATTTCGCTTTAAAGAACTACCAAGTTCGATCGTGTTCATTCCTGTTCTTTAGAGGTGACTGCTTCAAGGTTAATGATCCTAGTACGAGGTGTAACGTAGCTCTGGAGGAATTCCTTTGTTGGCTCCCCATGTACGAAAATAGTTGAAAACTTTGCGAGGGTTTTTATAAGATCCTCATCCAGGCGTTTAAGTTCAAGGTTTCCAGACACGCCAGTATGATCTGTAGTGCTAACTGTTGATGTAGGATATTTGTAAACGATCTCCTTTGTATACACTTTATCTGGTGAAATAAAGCCTGCAAACGCAATTTTTTTAAAGAAGGTAAAGTGCCCCTCTGAAAAATACTCGGTATTTACTAGACAGTGAGTCATGGTACTGTAGTTATCTCCAACCAAGGCACAGATAAATAATAAATACAGAAGTGTTGAACCTCTTTATATACCTTTTTATAGACTCGAGTAAACGTTTCGATTTTTATCGATTTCAATATTCGTATCATACTCTGCATATACAATGCATGTCACACTATTTTTTAATGCCTCTTTGAACCTTCCCTCGATTCTCACAACACCTTGATTCAATAAACTGCCACAAGTTGATTCGTATGAATTATCTGCTGTTAAGTCAAATGCTAGCAAAAAGCAACCATTGTCGAAGAATTGTTTGGATATCTGATGGCCTTTATCGAAATAATTGATACCAGTACCCTTGAAAAGGCTCAAGTACCCCCGTGTGCTGAGTGGTTTTTCTTTTGAATAATCGAATTCTATAGGTTGATTTGGTACTTGTACCCCATTAACTGACAAATTAAATCTCGTGATGTTATTGTGTTTGAAGTTATATGGATTTTTAGTACGTTTTCCGGTATAGGCGTCGTTGTCTACCATCCCGAAAATGAGCAAGTTCGGTAATTGACCAACCACTATATTGTCCAGCGATAGTGTGAATGTATTTGTTGGTAACGTGTATGTTTTCACTTCGACGCGTTTGTACGGGTATACTGCATTTGAACGCTGCAGTACTGTTTCATGTGCCAGGAGAATATTGGGATTGACGCTTACGTGATTCATGTACATTGTTGCTTCTAGTATTTTAATTCGAGGTGAGAATTCATCATCTTTCGAGTACAGGTAGAATTCAGGTTTCTCTAATGATAATATGACACGCAGATCCACACCATTAATCAAGAGTTTTTCTTGGTTAAATATGTCGCTATGGATCTTTCCCATTAACTCGACGACATTACTTTTCTCTAATAGCGCTGATCTACTAAGATAACCTTTATTCTCAGACTTTGGACCAGAGCCTTCAATCATTTCCATTTCATCCTGGTCAAGATACCATCCAACCGATTCGAGATGAGTTGTTGCTGCATCTTTCCCGTAATTCAATAGATTTTCAATGTATGCCCTGTACTGGTAGTTGTTGTCTGTTTGAGCTATATTCTTCCCATTCAGCTGCACTGTACATTGCCTAAAAAGCGAATGCATCAAATTATTTGCGACGCCTATTGGATCAGCTACGACTTCTCTTCCATCAGCACCCTTGATTACTTCAGTCCCTGTGAATAACATCTCTTTGCCATCCTTTATTTTAACCATCTGCACTTTGAGCCGTAGATATATGCTGGACAAATCACGATACGTATCACCATGGCCGAGAGAGATGAATTCCAGTACAGATGAGTTATCCAATGAAGCTATTGGCTTGTATGCAACTTCTTCGGTTTTTAAAATGTTGCTTTGAATCGGTGATGTGGAGAAAATGTCCAATTCGGATTTCATGCATTCTTTGTAGGAGGACATGTTAATTACTTATCAAATATGTCCAATACACGCTTCTTGATAACTTTTCGTTTACTTTTCACCCTTTTAATCTTTTTACGTGACGCTCTTTTTACACTTTTTTTCAATTTACCAGCTTTACGTCGCTTAGGAGAAGACTTGAATTGAATTGTTGTGAACGGGTTAGCTCTTTTTATAGCCATTCGATTACCTGCTCCATCCATCTTATCAAAAAGTTTGTTTATACCTTTCTGAGCTAACTCCTGTGCTGCAGTTTGTCCGTGTTCTCTTAAGAGTTCTTTAAGAGGTTTGTTCCCAACCTCCTGTATAATAGCCTTACCGGTTTTGACCGCTTGTCGTTTTATAGCTTTTACACCTGACGCAGCCAAAGGTTTTAGATAACGTAATAAACCACTGAAAAAACTTCCTATACCTCTACCGCGCTGATAGATAATTGGGGCTCGATAGAGGTCTCCAATATCTGATAAATTTCCACCACTCTGGACCAAATAATAGCGTGTGTAGTGCGAGTTCATGTCCTTAACATCGGTATTGAATATTAACACTATAACCCTTACATCAATGTATGTGAATATTTATACTTTTTCTTACCGACGTTTGAAGTGAAGCATTATGTATGTGGGTATAAAACTTGGTTCAAAATCTACTGGTTCACCTTGTTGATCTGTGACTTTAATAGAAATGCTTTCGAAAAAAGTTTTTTCCACAGCACAGTACTCTACATGATTGAATCTGAAAATACTGTCGCAATCATGCAAAGGAATCGTACGAAGATTTCGCACCAATTTATCAGCTAATATTCTAGGTTTGATAATGTCTGTGTAAACGTGAATTAAATTGGGGCTTTCACAATCACTAACGGTCTTGGATGTCGTAGCACGACGTGTTCTTTTATCAAGCTCATGTAAGTTTTTTTCCAACCGACTTAGACTATCAAGAAATATGGACTTATCGAAAGATTCTTTTATCGAGACATCTATCAGATCTGGATCGCGTTTATCAACAGGTGTTTTTAAAAATGCATCAATGAATAGGCCAGCAATATTTTCAGTTTTAGACACTTCAATCGGCACTGGTGTTGTACCCGTTGTTCCATCACTCCTTTTGTATGGAATGTTTAGTATTGTATCTGATTCAGTTTTTGCCCATTCATCAGGTAATATATCGCTACCGGATTCTTTAGCGGCATCACTTATGGATTGACGAATTGATTGACCAATTTTGTAAAATAATTGTTTTCTTACCTGGTACACTGTTCTACCGGAAATTTCAGCTTTCTTTTTTAAATCTTCGTCTGAAAACTCTATTCCACTCAGCAAAAGTGACACAAAATCCGTAATGTTAATCGGTGAAGGTATTGGCAGTTCCACATTTATTTTTACACCATAGTCTTTTAGATGAAACGTATGCGAGGTAGGTTTGATCCCCGCTTTTCTTTCCCACTCACGTCTTAAGCTATGTGCAGGATATATGTATTCGTCAATCATTCTTAATAGCTCTACATAATTTCTTTTCGACCTCGGAATCTGTCCAATTATATAATCAATAAAGTCCTGAAGTGTGTTAAACTTTTTGTTTGAGTTTAAATAAACTTTTTCGGCGATTTTCTCGCCTTGGTAAACATGTAAGCAGAAACCTCCAATCTTCTTAGAATCACTGATGTCGGGAATACTTCCTTCATCTCGATCTTTTTCGATATGTTTGAATACCAGTTCCTTAATTGATGTCAAATAGTAGTTATAGAAGTCAGGTTTAATAACCAAGAAAAATGACGATAGGAATGTTGAAAAATTGATATCGTTTTTTTCATAACAAAGTCTCCGCAAAGTAGCATCACTCCATCTTAAGAGAACAAGATTTTTTTTCAAAGGCATGATTTTTACAACTAATTCTGTTACTTCAGGTTTGCTGGATTCTGCTACAGTTGATCGTCGACTTCTTTTCATCATACTAGCTTCTTCTTCTCCGATACTGTATTTAGAACGCTTAGAAACACTGCTGGTTGACACTGTCTCTCCTTTTTTTCGTTTTGGCAACATTATCTCTGTTATTCCAACACGCCAACCGCTACCAAGCTTACAAGAAGCAGGAAGAATATTCTCAAAAGATGATAATGTGTTTTCAGGGTAAATGTTCAGAGAGCTATTGCTTAAAAGGCATACGTAGAATTCATCATCTGTTACTGTTACAGGCATTTCAAATTCTTTCCCAAGCCAGATCTGGTACACTCGAGCTACGCCCTTTTTTTTCTTTCAGTCTCTCACTCTGTCGAACAGGATGTTTTCTGACGGGTTGATCAGACGTGTATTGATTAGGATCGAACCGAGAGGGCCTTAATATAGAGTAACTAGGCAGCTCTTGCATTTCCACATCCGTGATACTTTCAGAATCTTCTTCACCTTCTTTCTCCATTTTAAAGACATTGGACCCCTCATCATCAAGATTGTCTATCTCCCCTAGAACGTCTTCTACTTCATCAGGACTCATATCAACAGGTACTGTGTATTGTGTTATTCCGTCATCACCAGTTATTATCCTATAATCTTTGTCAGCTGAAGTTTTTCTAAATTTCGATGGTGGCTTCAGACTTTTGGCTATTCCACTTGCCGATAGACGACGCTTTGCTGCAGCCGATAATACACTCCTTGGAGGTGTGATTTCACCTAATGATTCAAACAATTTTTCCACTCGTACAGGTGTAGTTTGCGTAGGTTTCTCATCTCTAAAAACATATTTAGTTTGTGTCGTGTTGTCTCGCAAACTTTTCTGTTTTTTGTGTACATGCTTGCTCGAAGAAGGCGTTTGAGTTTTTCTTTCTAGAAATCCTTTACTTCTACGACGGGTGTTTAAAAATTTTATAAGTTCGTTTCGATAATGATACCATTTGTCTTTATCGTTGAATTTTTCACTTTTCAATATCTTATTCATAGCCTTATCGAACAAACTCTGGTTATTAGAACTTTCAATAGTGTCTTTCAAATTTGCATATACTTCAGGAGACAGAAGTAGCATTTTATTCAGATTACTGTTCCTATACATATTTCTCAATTAGTGAACCAATCACCCCTGAAAGTACACTGCCCAGTAATACTGGTAGAAACCCGCCTTGTTGAATTAGTACTTTACGTTGTCGCGGAACTGACCGTTTAGCATCTACTAACTTGCGCATACACTTTTTATATTTACAGAGACGGTTATATATCTTTCCACGAGGTCTGTGGTTACCATTCAACGTATTCAATGTGATTTCGCAAAGTGTTTTAATTACCTCTGGATCGGCATTCTTAAGTATAGCATTTCTCAAACCCGGTCGAGCACGTCTAAGCACGTATAACATATGCTTGTTGTCCTTTAATCGCTTCATTCGTGACACCATTCTCTTGCTTTAAACTATCCTTCGAGCAATAACACGTTACAAAGTTTTTGTTAAATAAATCAGTACGGAATCGTAGTATATCATTTGTGTTCTGAGTCAGGTCTATTAATAAATAGCTGTGTGGCGCCTGAGTGATTTCTTTATATATTCTCACAAGCTCCTTGCTATTTTCAGGGTAAATTTGTTTAGCAAGATGATGAAACTGACTTTTATCACGTGGATTCTTGAAGCATACCAGATATTTACAGTTCAATGATATGTCACGGCAAAATTTTCCCTGATGAAATACATTTTGTGTTACTAATATAACCGAAAAATTCCTATGATGTGAACCTTTGGTAAAAAGTTCGCAAACTTGTCTTGAAAACGCATTTAACATCATATCGTCCAAAACAATAAGTGTTGGCTCATTTGCATTATTCACAAACTCTTCCGGCATCGTACTTAAGTATTCGATATTTTTAAACCCTACTTTTGTTGGAATAGCCTGAGTTTCAGCATTACACCAAATAACCTTCTTCACCCGCGGCTGTATCATAGTGTCGTTTCTTAGAAGTGCCTCTATAAAACTCGTCTTACCACATCCAGATGGACCGGCAACCATCATTGTGAAGGGGTGAATAAAGTGCGTCATTTTTGCAAATTTTCACAGATTTTAACATAAAAACAAGTAAACAGCCTATATTTATACATTTAATCGTTATGAGTAGAAGGCAAATTGTCAACGAGTTACACAGACCTGCTCGTAAAAATTTTAACCGACGTCGGGTCACTATCAGAGGTATTGATGATTTATGGCAGGCGGATTTGGTTGATATGAGTGCATACTCATCAGAGAATAGAGGCTACAAATTTCTTCTTACAATAATTGACACTTTTTCCAAGTACGCTTGGGCATTACCAGTCAAAAATAAAAGCGCTAATGAAGTGACGAAGGCAATGGAAACAATTCTCGAACAAAGGCGCATTCCCAGAAATCTGCAAACAGATGCCGGAAAGGAATTTTTCAATAAAAGATTTCAACATATTATGAAAAAGTATGAAATTAACCACTATTCAACATTTAGTGCATTGAAAGCATCGATTGTAGAGCGCTTCAACAGAACTCTAAAGGGTATTATGTGGAAGAACTTTAGCATGAATGGAAATTACCGCTGGTTCGACTCCTTACATAAGCTAGTTGCCCGATACAACAAAACAAAACATCGAGTTATTAATATGCGCCCAATAGATGTTAATACATCGAACGAAGTGCAATTACTCTCGGACGTTTACAGGAAAGTTAAGGTAACATCACAACCCAAATTTAAAGTTGGTGACTTTGTACGTATAAGTAAACATAAGCATATATTTGAAAAAGGCTACACCCCAAACTGGTCCACTGAAATTTTTTCAATAAAAGATGTAAGAAAAACGCAACCACGAACATACTCACTGGAAGACTATCAGGGAAATTTGATACAAGGAGGGTTCTACGAACCTGAGTTAACTACAGTGAAACACCCTGATGCATACCTTGTTGAGAAAATTATAAGAAGAAGGGGAAATCGTGTTTTTGTCAAATGGCTTGGTTTTCCTTCTCATCATAATACCTGGATAAATATAAAAGACGTGCTCTAAAAGTGGACAACATTCATTCGAGATGTTGTGTTTAAAGCGTGAATATGATCGCGTCAAGACGTTTGCCAATCTAAAAATTGATGAAAGAAAAATACTTAAACTTGCGCGTAGTGGATTTTTTTACACAAACATAAAAGACCAGGTCAGATGTTACTTCTGCTCGGCCACCATGGATGCATTCAACGCACCTACCGATGTCGAGAGTGAGCACTTGCGATTGTCACCGGAATGTTTCTACGCCAACGGAAAAGACGTCTGTGGACCTTACGATACACCTATTACAACAAGAAAATGTTCCAGAACAGAGCACTGCCTTTACAATCTATTAAAATGCGTTGGTCTTGGATTTTTTGTTGGTGGATTTATATGTGAAGCTGTATCAATATACAATTATTTTTCCAAGTAAAATGTCAACAATTTTATTTCAATCTAAATTTGTATGAATAAAAATCCAATAAAGTTTATTGCCACTTATACAAACAAATGTTTTTATTTACCTTACATTCCCACCCCCACGACCCACCTAAATGCCGCAAAGAAAATACAACACCTGAACATTGACCTACTCTTCTCTAATCAGCGAATAACGTCTCTGTTTTCATCTAAATATAGCCACTCGGAAACATCATAAAATCATTCATCCAGTTATGACATAATATCTGCAACGCGTAAAATCACCATTCATCCACACTTAACATAGGTCAGTTATGATACACCAGGGTCGTACAACCGGTCTACATCTTGTATTTACAACATACCAAATTACTCAGATCCATCATTAACAATATATCGCACATGCATACGATACGCTTAATCCATTGATCGAGGTTGAGACCAGAAACCCACATGGCGAACGAGGGAAGATAATCAAGAAAAAACATGATATTGCATCTGCACATGCTTGCGATACAGGTATAATCAAGTTCATGGTACTATCAACCAAATGCAATGATCGGGTTTGAAACTTGAAACGCACATGGCGAATGATATGATAAACAAGAATAACAAAACTAAAATCCCTCGTAAACCTATTCATGCATACCCGACACAGGTCAGTTATGAGTCCAGAAATAAAAACCAGAAATACACCAGTCTTGTTATTTTTATTCTCGCGAACACATGCTTTTTATAGTAATTTTACTGATTCACTTTGAATGTAAACACGTATATTTATCTCTATCCAAACACAATACCCGAACTCTTTACTTTCAGCTCTTCATCGCTTGTCACAACCAACTCCCGACCAATCAGCGCCCTTCACCACATACCCCTACCACCCACCACCCAATCAGCACCTACAGAATGCTGCTCCAAGCCTTCAGCCTATCTGCACACACACCCACACTAGTGCAAAAACCAACCGTCGGCCGCCAAACCGGCTCTCCGTACAAAAATATCTGATTTTGTAGCACACTTTCAGCCTCTTGGAACCCACTTTCAGCATCTAAAGTATCCCACTTTATGCTTGTATTGGCCATAGTCTGTCCCTATCGGACCTAGTGCAAAAATCAATGAAAGTGGGTATATTACTACTGATTAATGATATTGTAGAAACATTGCACTTTATCATCCAGAGGCTTACAGCTCAATTCATTCAACCAGTCGATGGTAGATAGATCATCATTGATTTACTCATAATCGGCATTTTTGAAATTAAAACAATTGCCTTGTTTTGTTGAATCACGGCTTAATTCCAAGGCATAAAAAGGCACCTTGATATCTTAGGCTGGATGGTTCGGATCGATGGGAATTAAATGAAAGTCGTTGCATGTCATCGTAATGTTGTCATGTGGCGAAAACTAGATCCAGCATTTTGTAAATGCAGTTTTTGATGTGATTATGTTGCGAGAAGTTTAAGAATGAAAATCCATTTATTATGCTTGAACTTTTCTGGCAGTTTCTACTTGAAGTCGAAGGTTTAGAATCCCAATCAACATCTGGTAAAGTAAAGTCACCCGTGTCAATGAACTCAGCATCGGGAAACAACTGTGAACAGTATGTCATATCCTCAGCATAATTTTCATAAATATCTACCGATATATGATGACCTGGGGGAAGATAGACCATCCAGATAACAAACTTGTTAGAGCTTAACCTCAAAAGCACAAAAAAAATGTTTTGGCAATTAATTTCCTCCTAGCGTAAGGCATTTTTAACGGCAATAAGGACACCACCACCTTTCGTTTTGGACGAAGTTTGACTGTCTCTATCGCGTCTGTATATTGTGTATTCAGTAAGTCCGAGTTCAGATGATAAATGATTATTTTTTTAGCTATGTCTCAGTAAAAATAAGTGCTTCGTAATTAGCAAAAGCTAACGAGTCTCATAATGTGCTCAGTTTTGACGAAATGTCACGAGTATTTTGATAGTAGATCGATAGTTCAGTAGTTAGTTTTTTGAGTATTGAGGATTTATAATTTTCGGAGAACCATTAATGTGTTTAATAGTGGCATTGGAATCGGTTAATTTAATAACATCTAATTGGACACGGAGACTCTGCAAGTGTTTTCTCTGCTGCACAGATAAGTCGGAAGCTATGTTTAAATTGCTATGAAACAAATAATTCTTAATGGCGTCATCACGTTTACGTCTGATAATATTTAATGCCATCTCATGATTCTTTGTTAAGACTTTAATTGAGCGAGCGCGGTCGGCGTTCTGTTTGCCCGGGTGAAATGATTTAAAATCCGTCGAATTGAAGGACGTTGGATTATAAATTTTATTGATTATTTGGGGGATGCTAATGGTATCATTTTCAGAAGTAAATTCTGAAACACCATAAACAATCAAATTAGATGGCTTACGCCTACGATCCCTAGAAACAACATCCTCTATAGTGAACGCAGGTTGCGAGGTTTT
Source organism: Nemotelus pantherinus (assembly GCA_963978885.1). Lineage (NCBI taxonomy): Eukaryota > Metazoa > Arthropoda > Insecta > Diptera > Stratiomyidae > Nemotelus > Nemotelus pantherinus. Next base: position 117,279,163 of record OZ022264.1, read on the forward strand.
CATCAACTTCAGTTCTTCGTTCAAAGCTTCCAATTCTTCCTGCAATTTGATAACTTGCGTAAAAAGTGGTTGGAAACGATTCTTTTCATTGGTGCATTAAGTACAAATGAAAAGCGCTTATTTATTGGCACTTTTTAGTGCGAGTATAGTTGTTCGCGGCAGATCCACGCATGATTGGTGTTGGGGCCTTTTACACTTCTCACAATGGCATACATCGTCCCCAGTCTTGAAGTCGCATTCACAAAACAAGCAAATATTTAAAAAACTCTAGCGCACCTGAACCGCTAGAAACACTAATGTTCGAAGAACAGTAGAAGAATCGTGCAGGTTTTGAGTGCATATTCCACCACATGCGCTGCTTATTACGGCCAAATTGTTTGAAATGCCACGTTTTACTTTTGCCTCAAGAATGCATTATAACTCATATGGTAGAAGGTTTCAGATATTACCACTGGCATGAATTTCAACGTTTATGAGAGCAAAACACGGGTTAATTATATTCGTTATCAGTTGCTTATTTCACAAAATTTTGCTCAGTGCCTGCAGCACTGTAACTGAAGTTGGAGTTTGGGGCTGCGATCCGAAAAATTTGCAGAACTTTGGGAATTGAAACATCGGTTATTTATTTTCATTGTAAATGTTTCCGGTATGAATACTAACTTTAAGCATTTATTGATACAAAAGTAGCACAACCGACTCGTGCTGGCAACCTTCTGCCAGTATCAAAGCCAAGAATATATCACATCTGCTTCACGTTGTTATATTACATTTGAAGTTATAGGAGTATAAAGAAATTTAGGGTTACCTGCAGCGAGTTTTTTCAAACAATCGAAAGCTTAATATTTGCTGTTTATTGTCACTACAATATCATTACCAATTGAAAATTCTACGATAAAACCGCTTAATAAAGATATTGCAAGCAAACACAAAACCAACAATAGCTGGCAACCCTATCATGGCTTTTCAACCAAATTTGGCTTGAATAATGTTTATAATAGGTTCCAGTAATTGTATGAAATTCGTATTGATTTCATGACTGCACTGGAAGTTATAGGGCAAAAAGTTTTATTTTCCTGAGCGAATTTTCACAAAAAGACACAAAAATTACCATAGCTGGCAGCACCAATCGAATTTTTCAATCAAATTTCTATCAAACAGAGTTTAGAGTAAGGTTCAGCTACTGTGTCAATTTCATGAAAATCTGGTAACTTATTCACATTTCATAATGCAAAAAGCAGTTTTTTTTCTTTGTAATTTTTCAAGATGGCACCACTGGAACAGAGTTGCCTACAATTCAAAATCGCTTCTATCAGACCTGGCCCTACTTAAGTCCACTGCATAATGTAAATTTCAATTCTATCTGATTATTGATTCGTGAGTTCCCGTGAACAGAAGTTTTTGAAGCTAAAAATATAGGTTAACTGAGAAAGGGTTACCGTTCTTGTCCGACATGAAATTTCCAAAGTTTTACTTTGACTGTGTAGATTAAGCATAAGATTTGTATACAGATTGGTTTTATTGTAGAAACGGACATTTTTTAGGATATTCGATGGTTTGAATGTTTTCTTTACCAAATTTTAATTTTTTCAAATTTAAGACACCAAAATTATCATAGCTGGCAGCTCCAACCGAATTTTTCAACCAAACTTCTACCAAACGTGGTTTAAAGTAAGGTGCAGCTACGGTGTGAATTTCGTTAAAATAGAACGATTCAATTAGAATTTATAGGGCTAAAAGCAGTTATCTTTTTTAGTGATTTTTCAAGATGGCACCACTGGCACAGAATCACCCGCATTTCAAAATCACTTCTATCAGACCTGGTCCTATTTAAGACCAATACATTCACCAAATTCCAATAAATTCTGCTCATTGGATCGTGAGTTTCCGTGAACAGAAGTTTTTGATGCTAAAAATATAGGTAACTTGGGCAAGGGTTACCAGGCGTGCCCGTTATACCATATCAAATTTTTTTTTGTTTACGTAAACAAAGCACAAAATTTACATATGAGTTGCTTTTTTTTAAGAAACGACATTTTTTCAAGAGAGACGATGATTCGGAGGTTTTCACTTTCAGTGCCTGCCCTAGCTACAGGGTTGCCAGCACAATCATTAAAACGTACATTAATCTACAACTAAATAAAACAAACATGTCCTGAAAATTTCGTAATCGTGGAATAGCTCTGTCAAAAGTTATCGCAATTTAAAAATTTTCAAATTTTCCCGTTCTCTTTTTAGGCACCCAGCGCACACATGGGGTTAAAAAATTCCAAAACATTATCTGATTCACATGTAGAACTTGTTCGAAATTTATGTTGTCAACTTTATTTTTGCAAAAATTATTTGTGTACGGAATAATAGGTATATTAAAAAAATCACTAAAATGGCCGCCGGCGCCAAAGGGTTAAAGATTATTAATTTTTTGTGAGATATATTCTGCATATACACCAATATGTCCTGAAAATTTCAGCTCAATCGGATGGCGCGTTCCTGAGATTTTTTCACTGAAATTTTTTGATGATATATATATATATATATATATATATATATATATATATATATATATATATATATATATATATATATATATATATATATAGAAATATGAATTTTTGGCCAAAGAGATTTTAATACTAATGTTCTTCTTCGAACATTAGTAAAAACACCATGTAGCATCCAGAAATTTCATGTGAAATTTCTGGAAGAATTATTTCAACGCGCAGTGTACGCGCTTGTCGTTTTGTTCGTCTCATTGGCAAATTCATGTACGAACAACTTTTGCACAAATAGGATACCGTAAAGCAACGACATCTTATTTGTGCAAGATCGAAGGTTTCGCGTTGCTAGCTTGGGCACGAGAGAGCCTCTGTTAGGTCGTGGCCGGTGTCGGAGGCCAAATTAGGCGGCGGAAAGAAAGAAGAGCCGAATCGGGGGATTGCGTGTAGCCGTCGGATCGATCAGTTGGTTATGACTGCGGAGAAAATTCGTGAATCTCGTAATCGTAAGTCGCGGGATCGAATCAAATGAAAAATTAAAAATAGATGTGCGGTCCACGACTCGCTATGGCTTTCATGTCTAATTGGAGTCGATTGCGAAACGGAGAACGAGTCCGGACGGGCGAGAGGGAAGCACGTGTTGGCGTGCGACTGTTATTGTCCGGGAATATTTAAAAATATGCTACTTCTTAAAAAGATACTCTGTTTTCAGCCAGAATTTAATCAAATGCTGTACGGTGCAGTGCATGAACGATACATAGTTCCTACAAAGAAAGTTTGAGTTTGAGCATGGTCCCGGCGTGCCGCGACAAGTGCCGTTAACCTTTGCGAACAATCCCTTTTAACGAATTTCCGAATTTTAATGAGATACAGTGCCTAAAAATGTTGGCAAATATACAACTGTTGGAGTGCTATCACGCGATTTGGGTGAGAAATTGAAGCGTTTCGCCTAAAACGGGAAAAATAGGGGTGTAGTTTTCTTTTCCTCACGTTATAAAATTTTCCACGTACGACGGCTGTGTAATCATTTAAACCATAAGTATCATTCGACCCGGATAAACTAGTTCATCTGATGGTTTCTGTCGCGACACAGCAGCGTGGTCTGGCATGAGAGCAAAATCGGAGTGACACAAGTGTTCCTCATGGATTCGCTCTAAATGATTTCTTGCATAAGCTGACTGTGTACTCGATCCACCGATACTTTAGCTTGCTTGGATCCACCGATACTTTTGCTTGCAATATATTCTGTTGTTGCTGTGAGTAAGTTTTTCATTCCCATTACCCGCTAATATATTTCGCGATTGGAAAGGAGAAAGTGGTCAAGTGATTAAGAACGATGAGTCACAACCACTTGACAGCGACGATCACTTTCGTTGTATTACTCACGCCTCTGCAGGGCCGCAGCGTCACTTTCATGTTTCCCTCAGCCCCTGGACACGGACGGTATAACTTTCCACCATTAGCCCCTTCAACCCTCTCGCGCACAAAGCATGTTAAAGCTGCCTTTACGCCATTTCGCTCTTATTGTCAAATTGGAGGCGAACTAATTGGATTTGACCCGATTTAACGATGAGCCGACAAAAAATTACTATCATCCCCTTCAATGTAAATCTTATGGGCATGTCCACTCCATTCCTACTATCTCACTGGTTTCCCTTGCATAATTAATCGAAAAGACGTCAAAACGACGGACGAGGACAGCAAGATCAGCTTCCGTGTCTCGAATTATATTCAGTTGTTTGCGGATGTTTGAGCACTATTAAAATTGGTGATTTGCCTCATAAAAAGTTATATGTAATTGGCTGAGTTCGGTTTTTTTAAGATATTTAAATAGACAGAAGTGACTGAACTCGATTGTGGTGATCTGAATTGAGTCGTATTCGAGAAAAGCTAAGCATATTGGCATATCCTCGACTGAGACGAGTGTGTAATGTTCGTCGTCGATGAAAAATTAATGATGATTTGCACCGAAAAGACACAGTGGCGTAGTTTGCACACATTGATCGGAGGAATTGGACAAAAACTATTTTTCTTGGTATTTCCCAGGCTTTTTGTGCTTTCGTATTGAATTTCGTTGAAACATAATATTACAATATTCAAAGCTTGAATTCACGTGAAATACTCGAGCATCGGTGCATTAAAAATTGTTAAGTAGTTCGTTGCTGTGAATCAGATGTGAATTATGATTTTTTTCGAAAGGAACGAACGAGCGACGGGGGAATAAATTGTTTTGTAGAAGAGAAACGATGTTTGTGGTGGAAGAAGAAGAAGACGCGCGATTTGAAGAAAACTAAAACAGAAGCCGCCAAAGATGAAGATCCGTGATTCGAGTAACAAAAAACTGAAAAGGAACGTTCGGGATTTTGCTATCTCAGCCGCAAGTACTATAATGATGGGGTTTGTATGCATTTAATACCCAAGTGATCTTTTATCGGGTGACCTAGTAAAGTCCGCCAGCCCCCTTGGGTACCTATTTTCCCTCAACATACTAGTTCTTGTCACAACCATACTGTCACACGAACCTCAGTGGGGAATCTGCTGTTAATTGTACCGCTCTTGAAGTTTATACTTTTTGAATGACGTTATCGTCGATCACTATTTCAGTTGACAAGTTTTCACTGAAATACAGGGAATTATGTGTCTTTCTCATATCAAGCACAATACCACCAAAAGAATTGACATGAAAATAGATTGTTTTGTTTGACTGTACATAGTACACAAGATCTCCAAATACGATCTTCCCAATTCACGCAATAAGGCCAATGATTGATTTCTTTCGAAAGCCAAAACTATTATTTGATAAAAGAACAAGTTTCGCCTTGTATTTGCAATATTATTTTTCGGCCGCGTTATCTGGCGTGATATTGGTCTTCTTGCAGGATTCACTACAGTGGAATATATTAGTCAAATTTCATTTTTCGATTAATTAATCTTTAGCTCTAGAATTAACACTGTCAGGGAAGCTCCTGTGATTATGAAATGAAAATACCGTCAGTATTTGAACAAAAAAAAAAAGAAAAACCCTTTAGACGTTGTCGCGTAAATGATAATCTAAACAAAAGTTTGCTAAAAATTATCGACACGTTTATTTTCTTGATTCTGTGTACAAATTTATTTTAAATTGTGTATATTGAAATGAGTTAGTTTTATGCTGTTGTGTTAGAGGTTACTTTACCGCAATACTTGACTTGGCGAATTTAACCGCCGCTTTGCCAGTATGGGCCAAGAGAACCTGCGAGGTCTTATATTTTTCAATCAAACAAAAACTCTTCGCTTTATAGTCCGTACAGGTCGCCTAAAAGTACTGGCCTACCAAAAACAGACTGACTTTATTTCATTTCCCTTCTCCTATTTATAGGTGAACATTTTGTAGAAAGCGTAAATGTATGGATCGGTTCAAATTTAAAAATTAATTTTTATTTAATTGTTTTTCGTTCTGACCGCTTGGTGGTCAGTTGTCGCTGCTATCGATGATGAGCACGAAAGATGGCTGACATTGTCAGTTTGACATTTGTCATCTAGTGTACACAACACCCTTTTCCTTTTGGGAAAAAAAAAAAAATTTTTTTCTTTTGAAAAAAAGAATTTTTATTTTTTTATTTTTATGGAAATCCATACATTTTTACAATTTTTGTATACTTTTATCCGATAATTCTGATTTTATTATTACATTAATTCATTATGTAATTAAAGTAGTTTTAAATTTTTTTTTTTTTTTTTTTTTTGCTTAAGTATAATTTTGAGTACATGAATATATATTACTTAAATGTTACTAAGTACATATAGTGGTTTGAATGTTTTTCTTTTGTTAACATGACTATGCATTTTTCTTTGCATATTTTCTTTATATTTATCGGTTATTTACAATTACTGGAATATGTTTTGTATATGTTTACTTATTTGGTTTTGTTTTTGTTTGGTTGAATACATTTCTTGTACCAGAATAACTATATGCATTTTTCTTTGCATATTTTCTTTATATTTATTGAATATTGTTTTTAGCTTAATGTACATGTCCAAATATGAATATTGATTTCAAATTATAGGAGTGTATAATTTTAACAAGTTATTATGATATCTCTTACTTTTTCCGTTTAATAATATGTGAGTGTTTACACCCTTTCTTTCGAGTATTTTATATGGTCCGTGATATGTGTTTTGCAACTTTTTTCGATTAACATTTCTGACCAGGACTAGGTCTCCTACTTTGAATTTTGCTGGGTTTATGTTACTGTCTAATCTATTTTTTCTTTCCTTTTTCACTTTCTCGATTAAGTTTCTAGCCAAGCTAATGCTATTTCTAAGTCTAATTTTCAGTTCATTAGCGAAATTATCTAAATTGTTTATTGGTTTGTTTTTTTCTACAATATCATCGGGTAATTGGGGTAATCTTCCATAGACGAGTTCATATGGGGAGTATTGTGTATCTACATGTGGGGTCGTATTATATGCGAATGTATAGTACGGTATCCATTTGTCCCATTCGTAATCATTAGCAAAATTAAGTAAATATTCATTTAATACTCGGTGGTTACGTTCCACAGTGCCGAGTGTTTCGTGATGATATGGTGCCGAGAAAATTTGTTGAATTTTTAATAAATTACAAATATTTCCCATAAGCTCATTGACGAATTCAGTTCCATTATCTGATTTTAAAATTTTGAAAATACCATGCTTTAATATAAGTTGCTCTATTAATGTTTTGGCGATGGTTTTAGCATCCTTTGTTTCAATAGGGTAGGCAATAACGTATTTTGATAATTCACATTGCATTGTAAGGATATATCTATAACCGTTGGATATTCTGAGTGGTCCTACTGTGTCTATAACAATTGTTTCGAATGTGTTTTTCGGTGTGTCTGTTATTGTTTGTTTTTCTTTTATATGTTTCGTTTGTTTATTTTTCGCACAAATTTCGCAGTTTCTAATAAATGTTTTTATTATCTTATTCATATCTTTCCATATATATTTTTGTTTTAATTTTAGTAGGGTTTTTATTATTTTTAGGGGCTTTTTATTTCGTGGGCTCTTTATTTATTTTTAGGGGCTCTTTATTTCGTGTTATCATACTATTCTGTAGTTTATTCAATTTGTCTTTGAATTCTTCTTTATTTATTATGTTATATATATAATCTCTTTCTTCTATGTATATTTTCGTAATATTTCTTCTAGTTGCTTGTGATGTCAGTTTCTCCAATGTTGGAACTAATTCCGATGGATTGTCGCTGCATCTAACTAAAATCTGATTATTTTCAAATATGGTTTTTGGAATGCTCCCTATTTCGAATTTTAATTTTATTAGATTTTTTATATCAGCTGGGGAATCGCTGTCCCATATGTAAACTTTATTGTTCATTAGGTTATGTTTTGTTTTGATTATTTTCTTTGTTTGTGCGTTTTTAGTGTTTTGTAAATTTTTTACCATATTTCTTGTAAGCGGTAATACTTTCTTTTCTTCGGTAATATTTTTTTGCTTTGGTATCATTTCTTTCAACGTGTCTGAATTTAATTTGATGCGTGATAATGCATCCGCATTAACATTCATTTTGCCCTTTCGATATATTATATCGAAGTCGTAATCGCATAAATCTAGTCTTATGCGTGTCATCTTTGATGATGGATTTTTGTGTGTAAATAATGATATGAGTGGTCTGTGGTCTGTAATGACTGTAAATTTGTTTCCAAATAAATATGGTCTAAAAAAATGTATCGCCCAATGTATCGCTAATAATTCTTTTTCGATTATTGGTTTGTTTATTTCATGTTTTGTTAGGGTCCTACTTGCATAAGTAATGGGTAGGTCGTGCCCTATTTCGCCTTGTGAGAGTATTGCGCCTAATGCATAGTCTGATGCATCGGTTGTGACAATAAATGGTTTGTTGAAGTCTGGGTATTGTAATATTGGTGAATTCATCAGTTTATTCTTTAGTTTTTCAAATGTTAATTGACATTTTTCCGTCCATAAGAATTTCGTGTTCTTTTTTAACAAATCGTTCAGGCATTTTGTTATTTTGGCGAAGTCTGGGATAAATCGTCGATAATAATTAGCAAATGCGACGAATCTTCGGACTTCGTCTGCGTTTGTAGGTATCGGGTAGTTTTTTATTGTTTTGAATTTTGCAGGGTCTGTTCGGACTCCGTCTTTTGTTATTAAATGTCCCAAGTACACTACTTCACTTCTCAAAAAATTGCATTTCTCAGGGTTGAGCTTGAGGTTGTATTTTTCTAACCTATCAAATATTTTTACTAAATTGCTATTATGATGTGCAAGGCTGCAACCAAAGACAATTATGTCATCAACATATAGAAATGCTGCTGAGTCTAATCCACTTAAAGCGACTGTTAGCATACGTTGGAAGCTGTTCGATGAAATTGTTAGACCAAAAGGTAGCCGTTTGAACTGATAATGCCCTTTATTTGTCGAAAAGGCTGTTAATGGTCTCGATTCCTTTGTCAGGCTGATTTGGTGAAAGGAGCTTGTCATGTCCAGGGTGGAGAAGTATCTTGCTCTCCCTAGCCTGTCTAAAACGTCTTCTAGCCTTGTTAGTGGAAACTTGTCATTAACAATTTTTTTGTTGAGTGCTCTGAAATCTACAACTAATCTCCATTTTGTTGGACCTGATTCACTTTTCTTTGGTGTTAAAAGTAGTGGTGAGTTATATGGGCTAGTTGAGTTTTCGATAATATTGTTATCTAACAATTGGTTAACTTGTCGATTTATTTCATCAATATGTGTATGGGGCAGTCTATAGTTCTTGATATACGTTGGTGTGTTATCCGTGACGAGTATATTTTGTTTATAAAAGTTATTTGCGGTAAGAGGGTCGTGTTCTAGATGAAAGATGTTCTGATAATGTTGAATAATTTCTAGTATTGACTTTTGGTCTTCTAAGTTCAAATGTTTTATGTTGATATATTTTAATAAATCTTTAAATCTTTGCTTATCTCTGATATCTTTATTTACTGAAGCGTTGTTTTTATGTGTTCTGTGTTTGGCTAACGGTTCTGTTTCTATTTGAAAGTTTTTAATTATAATGTCCTCTTCGTTAGTGTTAAGTAGTTTTATATGTTTAATGCCTTCTGCTGGTATTATTGTGTTACCTATGTAGACTCCCGGTGTTATTTCTTTATTTACTATCACACTGTCTTCTTCAATGGTAAACTCAACTGGGCAAATATATTCACACCGTGCGGGTATTGTTAATTTGTGTATTTTGGAATCTGTACTGATTGGTATTGTATAATCTTCACCGTCGATGTTAATTGTTAACGTATATGTTTCGTTATCAATTTTTGCTAGCTTCTGTACAAAGAAGTCTCTTCCAAGTATTCCGTCTGTATGAATAGGGAAATCAGGTTCCACGATTTGGAAAGGGTAGACTATGGGTTTTTCGCCAATATTCAAGTCTAAGTTGGCAATTCCTATTGAATATATTTCTTGGTTTGTTATGCCAGAAAATTTGCATCGTTTGTCTTTTTCTATGTGTTCATCTTCTGTAATTGCATTTATCTTGCAGATTGATATATCTGCTCCTGTATCTACTAATAATTTCAAATATTTTCTTGATTTTCTACAATATAAAGTAACGTAATTCTTCAATTGTGTGTTTAATAAATATATCTTTTCTATCTGGATCCCGGGGTCAACTTTTATTCCTCGTTGCTGCTGGCCTCCGGGCCGTTGGCGTTTCCCTGTATTATGTTTACTCTGTGTTGTCTATTATTTTCATAAACTCTATTTGTTCCTCTGTTGTTTCTATTATATACGTTAGGGGGGTGATATGTGGTTCTGTATACTTCTTGATATTTATTGTTGTAATTATTTCTATAGTTATTTCTGTAATTGTTGTTATGGTTTGGTGCATTATTTCTTGTGCTAAAGTTATTTCTATTACTCCTGCTGCTGTCTCTATTAACACTAATATGGTTTTGGTTAAAGTTGTTATTTCTGTAATTGTTGTTATGGTTGGGTGCATTATTTCTTATGCTAAAGTTATTTCTATTAATGCTGGTGCCATCTCTATTATCACTAATATGGTTTTGGTTAAAGTTGTTATTTCTGTAATTGTTGTTATAATTATTTGGTCTATTTCTATTGTTATAATTCAACCGTTGACCTATAGTGTTTCTTTGATTTACATACATAATGTTTTCTGTAACATTGTTGCTTAATTCAAATTCAGTTGCTACTTGAATTGCTTCTACAAACGTTTTAGGCTGTGCAGCAAAAATTGTGGGTTTAAGTGTTTCTATTAATCCATTCTCAAAGATGGTTAGTGCATATGAGTCGTTCGACTTCTGTATCGCACTTTTCTCTGCTTGAGATGGATTCTTGCCTAAACTACTTATTTGAATTTCACTTAACTCGTTAATGAGCTCGGATATTTTTTCGCTAAACTTTTCAACCGTTCCGCGTTGGCTTAACTGTGCTAATTGAGTATGAATTCGTTGTGGACTCTTTTTACTTTTGTAACGATTCTTAAGACTATTTTCTAGTTCTTCAAAGGTTTTTATGTCTAATGTTAAGACCTGAGTTTTGACCGCTGTTCCTAATTTCACGTTTTTTGTAAAATTCAACAAATTGTTCTTTCCATCATCATTAAGGGTTTCGTTTAGTAAACTGACTATTGTAAGAAACGCTTCTAATTCTTTGGGATTTCCGTTGAAAACCGGTATGGATTTTAGAGCTAGCTCAATGTTAAAATTATTCATTTTGTCTACTGAGTTTTCTAATTTTTCTAATAATAATTCTTTCGCTTCTTTGTATTTTTGTAGTACTGTACTTATAAAATCCTGAGTTCCCTCTGTGTCAACTATTTCTTTGTGAATTTTTTCTATTGTATCTAATTTCTCTTGAATGTATTCGATTTTGTAAGTTCTATTCGGGGTTTTCTTCAAGTTAACTATTATTTTTGTAAGAGTATTTATATTTTCTTCCATTTATAAGGGATTACTATGGACCATATGAAATATTCTTAAAAATTTCTTAAATTCAAATTGAACTTTCGCTATTGAATCATAGGTGTCGTTTGCGACAAAAACAGAAATGCAACCAAGTTCAAATGTCAAAATAGAGAGATTTTACAACCTGTCTTGTTCCTCTTTCTTTCATTATTTTCTATTGTTGAGTGGAATGTTCTTCTTAAAGTAGAAAAATTGTTTGTTTTATTTCTGGTATTTGAAGTATAATTCATGTAATATATAATGTTTCAGTTCATTCAAGTTTTTAATAAATTCATTTAAATTTTTGTTTTTGTTTTTCTTATAGAATTAATGTTTTTTTTTAACAGTGCTCTTATCTCTTCCATACGCTCATACATCTGCTGCTGTAGCTGCCATGGTGGAGGATTTTCTTCATTCGTTGCGATTTCTTTCAATGAAGAAATTTCCTTCCTCAAACGAGCTTGTCTGCCGGTGTGTGCTTTGCGTTTCGTTTTTGATTTCGAGGTATCTGGTTCGTGGTCGTCTGTTGCTGTCGGATGTGTCGTTGCTTGTGTTCCGTTTGCTGATTCTTCGATCTGCTGTCTGTCGGTGGGTGTTTTTCGTTTTGTATTCAATGTAAAAGTGTCTAGTTTGTTGTTGTTTATTGTTGTCGGCTGACTTGTTGTTGTTTTCGCTTTATGATGTTTTATTTCATTCGTTACTTCCTCTATCTGCTCGTATAGTTGAGTTTGCCTTTCCCATGTCGGCGGATTTTCAATGTCGGTTGCGATGCGTCTCAATGCTGCTCTTTTTCTGCGTAACCAGACCAGACTGCCACCGCGTTTTTTTTGTTTGGTGTTTATCTTCGGGATATCCGTCCTTAACGCCTCTTGCTTGAGAGCCTCTGCTATTGCTGGGTGAATCCTCGGTTGAGGTCCGCCTTCCTTTGGTAAAATAGCCTTCGACGGAGGCAAGATCGCCATGAAATGAGTTAGTTTTATGCTGTTGTGTTAGAGGTTACTTTACCGCAATACTTGACTTGGCGAATTTAACCGCCGCTTTGCCAGTATGGGCCAAGAGAACCTGCGAGGTCTTATATTTTTCAATCAAACAAAAACTCTTCGCTTTATAGTCCGTACAGGTCGCCTAAAAGTACTGGCCTACCAAAAACAGACTGACTTTATTTCATTTCCCTTCTCCTATTTATAGGTGAACATTTTGTAGAAAGCGTAAATGTATGGATCGGTTCAAATTTAAAAATTAATTTTCATTTAATTGTTTTTCGTTCTGACCACTTGGTGGTCAGTTGTCGCTGCTATCGATGATGAGCACGAAAGATGGCTGACATTGTCAGTTTGACATTTGTCATCTAGTGTACACAACAATATGGCATTTGGAATATTATTTTTCAGCCGCGTTATCTGGCGTGATATTGGTCTTCTTGCAGGATTCACTACAGTGGAATATATGAGTCGAATTTCATTTTTCGATTAATTAATCTTTAGCTCTAGAATTAACACTGTCAGGGAAGCTCCTGTGATTATGAAATGAAAATACCGTCAGTATTTGAACAAAACAAAAAAAAAAAAAGAAAAACCCTTTAGACGTTGTCGCGTAAATGTTAATCTATTATTATATAATCATGTTGATCATTATGTGATAGATATTGAAAAATGATATTATTTCTGTTTTGTTTTGCGGTTAAAAAAATTGTTTCGACAAGGGCTTTTTGTTGAAATAATTTTAAATATGCGCCCTCCTTCTTGACACATATGATGTTGTGTGTAATACTAAGAAAACATGAATTATGTAATTTTTGTTTTTATACAATTTTACCTTCTTCTTACTTGTGCTCTCCTTCAGAGAAGTTGTGTGTGCTTGCTGGTGTTAAAATAAAATCTTTGTGAAGTAATATAAAATCAGTTTTTCACTAAACAATCTCAACAGGTTATGGGCCCAGATCGTGCCTATTAAAAGTTATACTTGGATGTTTACTCACAAAGTTATTTATTTGATATTATTTCGTTTCCAATTCATTACTAGTGCACGTGAAACGCACAGCTCGAAAATGGAAAGTCTCAGCCAAGCAATGCCCAAGTTTGCTGGAAAAAATTACGGATGATGGCGATTCCAACTAAACTGTGCTCTTAAAGCAAAAAGGCTAATGGATACAGGGAAGGAAGAGTTGAAAATCGAAGACGATGAAGCGAAAAAGAAGCACGAGGCAAAAGGTGCTCAAGCGATGTTTCTAATTACATCAGCGATAGATTTTGAACAAATTACTCTTATAGCAAGTTGTGCGACTTCAAAACAAATACTTGAAAAGCTAGATGCGATTTACGACAAAAAAAAGCGAAATGACCAAAATGATGTTATATGAACAATTCAGTGCATACAAAATGACAAGTGGTGACTCAATTTTTATTTTATTTTATTTCTCAACCAAGCAAGGTACAAGTAACATAAACAGTAAAAAAACAAAATTGGAAATTACGAGTACATAGAAATAAAACGAAAAATTAAATCAAATAATTAACAAGATAAATCAATAACAAATTAATAAATAACAAATAAATAAAACATTGAACATATAGCTTAGGGTAAAGGGTTGCGGATGGCTTTGAAAAGGGAGGATTTGAAGGATAATTTTGAGACTGTTGGAGAATACATAATACTTATGCTATTGAATATCCTGCAGCATCTATTTATCGGCTCATTAGCTGCGTAAGTAGTGGAGTGTGGATATTCCTTAAGTAAACGAGAGGACCTGGTGTTTCTTACAGGGTTATTCAAAACTATTTTGCTATTCAGGAATTCAACTTTGATGACGCCTCTAATGACGTCGAATGTGAAGCAGGCCGAAAGCATCTTTCTTCTAGATTCAAGTCGAAACTCATAAGGAGGAAGGATATTAAAATCGTAAGGGCTGTATAGTTCTCTCAGTGCGAAAAGTAAGAATTGCTTTTGTATGGACTCGAGTTTGCTACTGTGGGTTTCAAAAGCCGGATTCCAGCAAATGGAAGCATATTCGAGAATGGGGCGTACTAGTGAGATGTATAAGGATCGTGTGACCCACAGGTTACGAAATTCCTTGGCACGTCTTTTGATGAAGCCTAGTTGTTTGTTTGCCCGGGAAAGTATTTTATCATAATGCAAGGTGAAGCGGAGTCGCTCATCCAAGACAACACCAAGGTCGACAACGTTATCAACTCGAGCTAACAACTTATTCCCGAGGAAGTATGTGTTATGTGAGACGGTGCATTTTCGGGAGAAACTTATAACTTGGCACTTAGCAATGTTGAGAGAGAGCTTGTTTTCATTGCACCAATGATCAAGTGAATCAAGTTTGGATTGGAGAAAGAGTGCATCGGATTTAGATTTAATGATATGATAGACTTTGAGATCGTCGGCATAAAGTAGATGAGGTATATTTGATAGTACGTCAGATAGGTCAGAAATAAATATATTAAAGAGAAGTGGGCCTAGATGGCTACCTTGTGGTACACCAGAGGTAGCAGAAATATTTTTCGATAAAAGTCTTTGAAATTTAACCAGCTGAGTTCGATTTCCAAGATAAGAAGTCAGCCAGCTAAGCAAAGATCCACCAAGTCCGAATTTCAGTAGCTTTAGAATTAAGGTAGGGTGGTCAACTGTGTCAAAAGCTTTACTAAAGTCTGTATAGACTGCGTCAATTTGGTATCCTTTCTCCATTTTACACAGGACGTCTGAGATTAGCACTGTCAAATTTGTGGTAGTTGAGCGACCTTTTCTAAAACCATGTTGTTGCTCGTTCAGTCGGGAGTCAACAAGTGGAGAAAGTTTATCGTAGACAATCTTTTCAAAAAGTTTCGGAACACAAGATAAGATGGCAATACCTCTATAATTTCCGATACAGCGTCTATCGCCATTTTTGAAGATGGGTGTGACATATGAAAGTTCGCAACAGGATGGGAAAACTCCAGACGAAAGTGATCTGTTGAAACAAATATGAAAGGGAGTTATAAGCTGCTCTACACATTTGCGCAAGAAAGTTGGAGGAAGAAGATCTGGCCCTGGACCTTTGTTGCAATCGAGTTCCGAAATAGCTTTACGTATTTCGTCACGTGTAATTTTTAAGTGACTGATAAAAGCTGTAGGAGTAGAATGGGACGAAGGGAGATGTGAGTTTGATGAGTCAGTAGCAATAAAAATATTCTGGAAATAATCTGCGAATAAATCACAAATCTCATTAGGAGAGGAAGAAGTGATGTCATTAAAGAACATCGATGATGGATAACCAGTAGTTTTCCGCTTCACATTTACAAAATCATAAAATTTTTTCGGGTCGTGGATTAAATTTTCGCCGGTAGTCTTAATGTAGTTGTCATAAGCCTCGTGGGACTTCGTTAAAAACTGCTTAGCAATTTCATTATATTCTTCTTGAATAGCCGAACTAACGTCAATATTATTTTTAATCCGCTTATAAAGCTTGTTCCTACGATTCCGTAAATGCCTAAGGTCCCTATCAAGCCATGGTTCAGAGAGTTTATTCTTTTTCTTTATCTTTGGTACATATCTCTCAACGGCGTCAAATATTTTATTGTAAAAAGTAGAAATGGTTTCCTCAAGGTCTAAAGTTGAAAGAATATTCGTCCAATCTATAGAGTCAAGAAAATAGTGAATGCTTTCATAATTAGCATTACGAAAGTCATATACAATTGAATTATTGTACGTTCTTAAGTAAGTAGAATCAGGAGTGGCAAGTTCAACTGAGAGTGCTGTATGGTGCGATCTATTACAAAAAAGATGCTCTATGTCATTAGTTGGACTTACCACTACCTCGTCATAAGCGTTAGTGAACACAATATCTAACCAATTACCGTTTTGGTTGGGAGCCGGACAAACTTGCTGCAAATCATTGCCATAGAAGGTACTCATAAGATTAAAGTCGTTGCGATCTGAAAGGTTTACAGGGAGCTGGTAAGTGTCATTTTCATCGGGAATGAAATATAGATTGGGGCGATTGAAATCTCCCAGGAATATAACTTTGTCCTTTTCGTTTAGGGATGATACGAAGGAAGATACAGATTCGCATAAATGGTCGTATACCGAATCGTCGGATCTGGGTGGAATATAAACTACACCAATGTAAATCGATGTATTATTCAAAGAGATTTGAACAATTAAGTGCTGGAACATTACGTTTGGTGTGGTATCGATGCGTTAGTTTGATAATTTGTTGCTCACAGCAATTAAGACACCACCTCCTCGCGTTTGGCCTGTAGAGCAGTAGTCGCGATCATCTCTGTAAATGGTCCAGCTACTGTCAAGAATTTTTTCGTTTGTATGTGAGTCATTAAGCCAAGTTTCAGTAAAGGCAAATAAATTAAAATGGCATGATTTGGCGTCAAGAATAAGTTTAGATAGTTTACCTCTCATACCACCACAATTGTGGTAAAACAGTTTGAGGTTTGTGTGTGTTTTGTTAGGAAAAATTCCTAACAGAGTGGTCTGGTCTTTGAGGAGATGCAGAAGTCGCCAAGTTATTATTCGATATTGAAGTTCCCGTTGCCGCAGTGGATGCAAGATTTGCAGTCCTTTTGTTATGGTTTCTCAATGGGCATATACTCGCCGCGCTGTTACAAGCTTTTAGAGAAGAGGAAAAGGAAAAACTAGAATCAGGTGATTTCAGCATCTTGGTACGGTTAGTAGTAACATTGAACGGACCGCTAAAGAGGCGGTCTCGTGAAGTTGTGGGAGGCAGAGGATCAGTATCTTTGAGAAGAAGAGATTTAGGAGAAGATAAGGAGTAAGGTTTGTGATTGAAGGGGATATCGCAGGTAAGGATATTTGGATATATACATTTTTTCTTTACAATATTCTTTTTTGGCTTTCTGCTAATTTTGTTGCTGACTTTCTTCCAAGGGCTGAACGTGATTCCTTTCTAGTCGAACCTGCCGCTATTTCCATTGAGATCGATAAAGAGCCAGGCATATTTAGTTGGTATAAAAACCTTGTACCGCTTAGGTGATCTACATTTGCGCTGGGGTAGTTGTTCGATATTGTAATCGGTGATGCACAAATCAGCTGCAAGAAGTCTTCCCAGCCATCCATCATCAGCATTGTGAGGAACTTTATTTACGTAGAATGCCATTCGGTTTACTTTGATAGGCAGTTTGAAGCATGCTTTCCCAACATGATTGTGCGTGTTACCTGTCTTAAGTTTTTGTATGCGAGTGACCCAGTCGTGCTTGGATCAAAAGGTACCGAATTTGTAGATCGATGCGGCTTCGGGGTCTGAGAGTAAACGTAAACTAGAGCATGGAGCTGGTGGTGCAGTGCTGTTTATCAACTCTTTTATAGGTGAAGAAGCCTTTTCCTGCGTGTATATCCTCTTACAGCTTGTTGAGATGCTGGACGAACTGTTATGATCTACCATCAGCAGTTCCTGGTGTAGTGACTGCTCGTTCAACGCAATATGTTTGATATTATCATCGATCAGGGTCTGCTGGGCGCCCCTCAACTTTCGAGTTGGCCGCTCAATTCTTCAAACTTTAATTGTTGTGCAGAGAACGCATCCGTTATCGAATCAAGAAGTGGTTTCATCATACTCGTCATTTTTAACTCTATATTTTCTAGTATATCGGTGCTGCTAGCTTGGGAACTGTTACTTGATTTTCTGGAGGATGAGAATAGTGCAGCAATGGATTCCATTTTGTCCGCTAACTTATCAATTTTTTCATCCAACGTGTCGAAAGACTTCGCGACGTTTTTGTTATTGTTGTTGTTGTTGTTTGACGCGGAAATTGCTGACGTAAAACCATCAAAATGTTGTGTTAGTTCGATTAGAATTTCTTCATTTGCTTTTGTCTGGGCTTGCTCAAATGATCCTTTTCAGCATTCAACGTTCCAATAAAGCTGATTAGGCTGTCATACATACTCTTCATGAGTCGCTCAACATTTTGGCAGTCTGTACATATGAAATGGTTGTCTAAATAGGCATGATACCAATCCCTTGGAGCGCCCTTGCAAGCGCCATGCAATTTTCTGTTGCAGCTTTCTGCAAGTCACAAATTTTAACGTGTTATCAAAAGCAAAGCAGTTATCTAGGCTGCACTTGAAATTCATTGTTTTGTAGCGTATGCTGATTTGGTCGAAGAAGCGCCCAAAGATATGCAATTCCTTCGAATCAAATTAAGTTCAAATAAAAACTTATTGATTTTTATGGTACATTTATGATGAATTTAAATTTAATCAATTAACTTGTTGAAATTTCGGTTCAGAAAAAACGGAAAACACCTGGGATCGATCTGTGGGATGCTGGCGTGGAAGTCCGTTGATGAAACTGCAGAGCCACGAGTGTTTAGTTATCGATTGTCCAAAATACCAAATAAATTAGATCAATCGTCGTCGTCAGGTGATGTAAAAATAATTTCGTTCTTTGTAGCTGCTTTCGGAGTTATTATTTTTGGACAATATTCATTGACTTTGTTGATTGAATGAATTCTTACGTAGATTTTGAAGAAAAAAACTGATCGCAGCGCTCAGGATTGAACCGAAGGATTCTCGTATGTAAGATCGCGTCACTACAGTCGAACCACGGGCAGTTCGTAAGTGATGAATATAAAAATTAATTAGAATGTCACAATCGTCAATTTGAACAGTACACGAAAATTTAACAGTTTTTCAAAAATAACTGTTTTAACTGTTTTAGGAAATCAGAAAATCAACACTTCACTTAAGCAAAAAATTTCGAAGAAAGAAAATTGGGTCAAACAGCACTTTTATGTGTACATGCGAAAAAAATCTCAAGCAAGAACCGCAGAGAAACCGAGTCGACCTCTCGGAGTTTCGCTGTAGTAGCGATAATGATCAAAATTGCGCGAACTTGAGATTAAATTATTTTACGTTAGGCTGAAGGGGATTCACAAAAACGGCAAAAAACTCAAGAATAGGCCGTCGGAAATTCGAAGAGCTAAGAGTCGATCGAAGCCACGGTATAGATATTAACTATAAAGCACAATACTAGGGATATAATATATTGATTACACTCTGAAATGTGGATTTTAGACAGCACTATTGTCACTTTGCGTCACGTCACACTTTTTTCCCGAAAAAAATCGAAAATATGGCACAACAACTTCGTGACTGTGGTGAAACTATTAGTGATAAATACAGAACATTTCGACAAGCATGGCTCTCGCTGGATGAACAGAGACAAGCGATAAATAATCTGACGGCAAGATTACTAGATGAGGAATCCAGCTTTAATCAATATGCTGAAGCCACAGCGCTTACAACAACAAAATGCAAAAAGAAAAACATTATCAGATGTTATAATTGCAACAAAAAAGGTCACTTCCCACGCGATTGTTATGCACCTAAACGTGGTGTGCTTGCTACAAATAAAACCTGTTCAAATGCAAAGGGAACTGCATTTAATACAATTGATGATAGTGCACTAGAAATATCATCAGCTGATACTTGGATTTTAGATAGTGGAGCGTCTGCTCACATGACTTTTCGGTGTGATTTTTTTTGCACTTTCAACGAATACGACGACATTAATTCATATGTCACATTAAGTAATAACGAAAAGTTATCTGTGAAGGGAATAGGAACAGTGAAAATAAAATGTTTAATAGTCGGCAACTGGTTGAACTCGGTGATTGAAAATGTGTGGTACGTACCACACCTTCGTAAAAACTTATTTGCGGTAGTTATTCTTACGTCGAAGAATATGAAAATCATGAAAGAAGGTGAATACGCGAAAATAAGTGAAAATGGCTTTGTAGTTGCGTGTGCTGTGCGTACTACAAACAATGTGTATAAAATGCTCATTAAAGCAGAAACACTTGAAGCAAACGTAGCTTCAGCTGATTTAAAGATGTGGCATGAAAGACTCGGGCACATAAATGCAAACGCGATACGGAATATGGTGCAGAAAAATCTCGTGGAAGGTGTAAAAATTAATATTTTAAATGAAATCTTCTGTGAAGCTTGTGCCTTTGGCAAACATCATAGACGTCCATTCAACGTGAATCATTGTTATTCTAAAGGCGATACAATTTATACTGATCTATGCGGTCCAATGGACACTTGTTCAGTTAGTGGTGCGAAATATTTTATTACATTCACGGTTGGATATTCTAGTTTTCGCATAGTAAATTTTCTTAAATATAAAACCGATGCTTTAACTTCGTTTAAAAACTTTATAAACTTAATTGAAAACAAATACATCGCGTGCCGACAACGGGACTGAATTTCGAAATGAACTTTTTCAAAAATACTTAAACATGAAAGGTATTCAATTGGAGTGTACAGCGCCGTACACTCCACAGCAAAACGGTATTAGCGAACGCAGTAACCGTACTATCATGGAATGTGCGCGTTCTATGTTACATGCTGGAAAATTGCCTAATTACTTGTGGGCCGAAGCAGTGAACACGGCAGTTTATTTACTTAATCGTGTATCATGCAATTCCAAAAAAAAACCCATACGAAAAGTGGACTGAAAGAAAACCAGATTTGTCTCACTTACGAATTTTCGGTTCGACAGCCTATGTTCATGTTCCTTAGCAAAAACGAAGCATGTTAGCCGCAAAGAGTCAGAAACTCATACCAGTTGGCTACGACGGAAATTCGACACACTACCGGTTATTTGATAAATTAAGAAGATCCGTAACGATTCCCCGTGACGTATTGTTTAATGAAAGTAAATGCAGTGAAGACGAAGACAATATGGAGAACAAATATGTGGACATTAGCAAATTTATTGAATTTTCTGATGACGATAGCCCGACCAAAGGACCTGAAATAGAAGGGATAAAAGTACTGGAAGTAGGAGAATCCGAATCACAAGAAACAATAGCAGGAGAAATCACAGTTGAAAATAGTAATATTACAAATAAGAAAGTGCAAGCAAATGAAAAGAATATTCAAGGAAGTGAGTTGCCAACAAGAAATTTACGACCAAGGGAAACACTTCGACCACCCGATAATTTTGTAGTAAATGTTACAGGACTCAACGTGCTTAAAACGTATAAGGAAGCAGTTACTGGAAAATATGCTGATCTATGGACGGAATCAATTAAAGAGGAATTGCGGTCTCATGCGGAAAACAACACTTGGAATCTAATTAAGAAACGAGATGATATGAATATTATTGGATGTAAATGGGTTTTTAGGATAAAGGAAGATGGAAATAGATCCAGATTTAAATCGAGATTGTGTGCGAAAGAATTCGCGCAAAGGGAAGGCATTGACTATGAAGAAACTTTTGCTCGTACAATCAGGTACCATACAATTAGAATCCTACTATCTGAAGTAGCAAAACATGATTATGAAATGATCCAGTTTGACGTGAAAACTGCATATCTTTACGGAGAAATAAAAGAAGATATATTTCTGGCAGTCCCAGAAGGGCTGGATGCTGAGCCTGATAAGGTGTGTAAACTGAACAAATCTTTATATGGATTGAAGCAGGCTCCGAGATGTTGGAATACAACATTTGATAAAATTTTGAGGAAGTACGGCTTGAATTCAAGTTATGCAGATTGCTGTGTATACACAGGTTTCGTTAACTGTACGAAAGTTCACTTGTTACTTTATGTTGATGATGGTTTGCTTTTATCAAAAGATAGACATGCTTTAAATAAAATACTTTCAGATCTCAGTACGAACTTCACTATCACCATTATAGATGAACCAAAAAACTTTGTTGGTCTGCAAATCGAAAGAAATCGAAGCAAATCTACAATTTTCATTCATCAATTGAACTTCACGGTTCAAATCATACAAAAATTTAATCTTCGCGATGCCAAACCGATTAGTGTGCCAGCAGACCCTCATACAGTTTTGCAACGAGAAGACGATAAAACACATTGCCTAGATGTTCCGTATCGAGAAGCAGTTGGATCTCTTATGTTTTTGGCGGTGTGCAGCAGGCCAGACATCATGCTTGCAGTAAGCTCAGTTAGTCGTTTTCTTAATAATTTCAACCGTAGCCACTGGAATTCGGTACAACGGATCCTAAAATATTTAGTTGGAACCAAAACATATGGGCTTTGTTATTCCGGTGCAGAAAGTGACAAAGTTATAGCCTACAGTGATGCGGACTATGCAAACGATGTGGATACGCGCCGCTCTACAACAAGAAGCGTTCTATTGAAGAATGGTGCTGCAGTGACATGGAACACTCAAAGACAACAAAGTGTTGCTCTATCAACGACAGAAGCGGAATTCATGGCCGCCTATTCTGCAACAAAGGAGATCTTATGGAGAAAGCAGTTGCTGGTAGATATTCATGAGCTCTGTGCTAATTCGATAGATTTACTTATTGATTTTTTTTTTTTTTTTTTTGGGAGCGGATGTCAGAAACCTTCAATAGGTATCTTGCGAACTAAACAAGATTATGTGAGATTCTTACTCACTAAAAAACGTCACCCGCCGACCACGGAGGTCCGAGCCGGAACCGCTTTCGCATTACTTCCACTCGGTCGTGCTACTTCCATCCATCAGGTGTCCCATTGGCTTACTTCCGTTCTGTCAAACTTTCCGGAGTCTATGAGACATCCTTCCTCTTTTTTTAAGCGCAATACCAGCTTCACATATGCTGACACAGCTGACCAGGCGTCTTCTGACTGTAGCATCATCTCCACGATTGACTCCGGCGTCACAGGGCCAATTGTAGAGAAGAGCATGAATCGCTCTCTTCTAAAGCGGGCGCAATGGAAAAAGGTATGCAAAGCGTCATCACTTTCCTTAGCACAGTACTTACAGAACTCCGTCCTGACTTTCCCCATTCTGTGAAGGTATTTCCTAAAGTAGCCGTGGCCCGATAGGAACTGGCACAGGTAGAAGTTTATTTCACCGTGGTCGCGATTAAGCCAAGGTTTTAAGGCGTGAATTAGCCTAATCGTCCATGCCCCCTTCGAGCTCGTAGCCCAACGCACCTCCCAAAGCTCAAGCGTTCGCGCTCGTGCTTGAGCAACCAAGATTTCTCTTCCCACTTCTGCTCTGTTCAGGAACACTTCCCTGCGTTCGTTCGCCAATAGATCAATTGGGATTACTCCCGCTATCACTAACACGGCGTTTCCTGAAACTGTTCTGTAGCTGCTTGCGATTCGCAGCGCTCCCCTACGCTGGACGCTCACCATCCTAGCTCGATACTTTTCAAACCTTAACGCAGTGGCCCATATCTCCGCACCATACAGCAGCATTGAATGAGCCACCGTCATAAGGAGCTTACGTTTACTCGGACTAGGACCGTGAACGTTTGCCATGAGTCTCCCAAGCGAGATAACAGACAGTAGCGCCCTATCGCATACTTTTCGGATGTGCTCCCCATAAGCCAGCTTCGAGGCCAATATCACTCCAAGATACTTAGCCGATTTTCAGGTCTCAAGTACTTCAGAGCCAACCGTCATGGGTATAATGGTTGGTATTCTTCTCTTGGTCAGCATGACAATCTCAGTTTTCGCGATCGCCAGCTGGAGACCATGGTTTTCCATCCAGGCTTCCACCCTTCTCATTACTTGATTGAGTTTGAGTTGGGCGAGATGAGGATT
The DNA here is from genome assembly GCA_963978885.1 of Nemotelus pantherinus. NCBI lineage: Eukaryota > Metazoa > Arthropoda > Insecta > Diptera > Stratiomyidae > Nemotelus > Nemotelus pantherinus. The sequence goes on from OZ022264.1 coordinate 117,303,125, forward strand.
TCTAGACGTGATGACAGCGGCTACACCATCAGCATAGCCCACCAAGAGCACGTCTTCCGGCATTTCGAGGCGTAAGAGACCATCATACGCAACATTTCATAGGTCTGGTCCGAGAATGGATCCTTGTGCTGCCCCAGCTGTAATGGTTTTGCGTGCAGTTCCCTGATTCGTTTCATAGATCAAATGGCGATCTTTCAGGTAATCCCGTACCATTGCCAGCAAGTATTCCTCTATTTGAAAATGTCGCTGAAGAGAATCCAGTATGTGTGTCCATCTCGCCGAGTTAAAGGGGTTACGAACGTCCAGCGTTACCAAAAACACAATGGGTCTAGCCCGATGACAAGCGGCCTCTGCGCGATTTACTGCACTAATTATTTCGCAGATGGCACTTATTGTTGAGTGGCCACTGCGAAATCCATGTTGGTTTTTCGAGAGGTCACCTGCTCTTCGTATAGCTGCCTTAAGTCGAGGTTTCAGCAGCCCTTCCAAAAGTTTCCCCGCAGTGTCCAGCATGCAGAGAGGTCTGTACGCTGATGGTGTGTTAAGATCTCCCTTTCCCTTTGAAATTAGGGCAAGTCGCGCCACTTTCGAGGGAGGCACCCGCTAGTAAACATTCATTGTACATACGTAGTAATGTTGATGGGTGTCGTTCCACCACTACTTTTAGGACTTCTACTGGAATATTGTCCGGGCCTGGGGCTTTTCGGTTCTTCATTCTGCGACTCGCGCTTCGTAGTTCTTCTTCAGTAAACAAAAGGATATCTTCCTGGCGGACTGTGTGGTTGTTCTCTGCTCTTACATCGTGTGCCGGGAACAGTGAATCTACAATATTCCTCAGGACATCCGCCTCCATGGGTGGGTCGGGACCCATGCGGCCCAGCCTACCCGATACTATTTTGTAACCCTGGCCCCACGCTTCCGGTCCACTTCTTCGCATAAAGTTTGCCACATTTGCCTTTTCCTCCGTTTTATAGCTATTCCCAGTTCGTTTTTTGCATTTTTGTGGGTGGCGACAAGTAGCAACGCTTCCGGTCGTCCAATAGACCACTGTGCCCTACGCCTGCATGCTAGAGCTCTTCGTCTTAGTTCCGCTATCTCCTCAGTCCACCAATAAGCGCTCTGTTCGCCCGGTAGTGACTTACGAAGTGGCATCGACGCATTGCACGCTCGCCGAATTTCGCCCATGATCGAATTTACAACTGTACCTATTTCCCCAGGGCCCATTGCTACCCCTGCTTGTCCTGCGCTGACTTCGTCAGTAAAGCTGTTGCCTAGTAACTCCAAAAGCTTCCTCCTATCCAACTTCGAAATATTCCAACCGAGTATTTTCCGTAATAAGTTCTGAGTGGCCGGGCTTTCCTCCGACAGCCAGAAAGTAATATAGTTGTGGTCACTTCCAGTGTACTCCTCCATCACCCTCCAATCCCTTGTCATCATGGACAACGTCTCCGAGACAAGAGTTATATCGGGAATGGACTCACCGAAGCCTGGCCTGCGGTAAGTTGGTGTTGAGCCCCTGTTCACCACGACCATACTCAGCCTGGACACCATTTCCATAATTAATCTCCCTCTTGTGTTTTGAGTCGGCATCCCCCATTCCAAGGCTCTCGCATTGAAGTCACCAGCTACTACCAGTTTGCCAGTAAGGTCTCGAAGAGCGTCTTCTAATGCTTCTATCTTTCTACGAAATTTCATTATTGGATCGTTCGGTGAAAAATAGCAGCTGACAAAGCTGATGCCGCAGTTTTCAATCCAAACAAATCCATTGCCCGAACCTCGCCGATCAACCCGGACTTTCCGAGTGTCTGCAACCCATAAAGCTGCATAGCCCAAATTGTCTGAATACCATGTCTCTGGATTTCTCCTTCGGTATGGTTCGCTGATCATTGCGATTTGAGCTCTAGATTCTTGTATAAGCTGCGTGAGTAAATCGTCCGCAGTGCGGAATCTTTGCAGGTTCCCCTGTAAGACCCTCATCTACGCAGCAACTTCTTCTGCGCATCGAGCGAGTTATGGAATGTGCTTAGCACACATTCCACTTAACGGATAGCAAGACGACGACACCCGAAACCGTCTGCATACCAACACAAAGCAATAACACCAGACGCCTGGGAAGACACAACCGACACGAGGCCTGAGTCAGCACCCAGCAACTCCATAAATATATGCGAAACGATTTGTAATTCTTCAGTCTTGTGTAATTAATCAAATAAACGATACACTTAGAAAAAACCAAATTGTTTTTTTTAAGCTGAGCTTGAGTAAATACCATAACTGGCGCAGTCGCGGAGTTAAGGACGGGGTTCGGAAAAACGCAAGAAGTTCGCTTAGTTAGGTAAATCGACGGATTATCGGTTCGGAAATCGCGACAACTTGTTCCGAAAAGTAGATAATTTGCCGACGGATTATCGGCCTCGCAAGTGGAAATACGAAAAGTGTGGAAATTGCGGCTATTATCGGAGCAGCGTCCTGTTGTAAAACAGTAACAAAAGCATATTGTTATAATAAGAAGGCGCAAAGGAACAATGCAGTTATTACATTGCATTTTCATGTAAGTCGATCGCTTTTTTTTGGATTTATGCCACGTCCTAACTTAAAACATTCCCCATCCTGTCCTAAACCCTATCCAACCCGACGCTTCAATAGTTCTCCCAGTAGAAATACAGATAGAGTAAGGAAAAGTGCATTATCTGATAATTCACCAATTAATTTAAGTATAATCAGTGAAATAAGTGAAATTATTGAAAGTGATCATTCAAATTTGTCTAGCGAAACTGACAGAAATATAGATAGTTTAGGATATAGTGTATTTCCTGGTAATTTGCTAAATAATTTGATTGAACCCAGTGAAATAAGTGAAATTATTGAAAGTGATCGTTCAAATTTGTCTGGCGAAACCGCCAAATTAGGAGGTAGTATATTTTCCAGTAATTTACTAGACAATTTAAGTGAAACTCGCGAGATAAATCTAGAACGTTTGCCTAGTGAAAACGGTCCGCGGAAAACTTATCACACAATGACGAGTACAAATGACGTTTCTACTATAGACATTTTCAACTCACTCAGAGTACCCGATGCCATAAAGGACCTACCTCGGTTCGAAGGGAATTCAAGGCTTCTATTCGATTTCATTGACAATGTTGATGAAATTCTATCACTTATCCAAGTAACTAGTGGAACCCCTTACGGCCAACTATTGCTAAGGGCAATCAGAAATAAAATTGTTGGCGAGGCCAACGAAATCTTAAACAACTATGGCGCACCTCTTGTTTGGGACGCAATCAAGGAGAACTTGATTCTCCACTACGCCGACAAGCGTAACGAAACATCCTTGGTTAAGGACTTACATAATTTGAAACAGGGTCACGACTCAGTCCAAGAATATTACGCTAAGATCATTGAACTTCTCTCTAGTTTGAATAATCACGTTAACATACATGAACGCGATTTAAACGTCGTGGTGGCAAAAAGGAAACTTTTTTCAGAAATGTGCCTTAACTCGTTTTTATGTGGATTAACTGAACCTCTTGGGTCAACGATTCGAGCAAGACGCCCAGAGACACTTGCCAAGGCCTTCTCTTACTGTGTCGAGGAGCAAAATATCCTCTACACGAGGAACGATTCAAATAGAAGAATCCTTGACCTTAAACCGGCTAAGACACAGCCTAACCAAATGTTGAGGAAACAACCACCACCGATGCCACAACAAAACTTTTACAGGCTCCCGATACAGGCGCCTCAGGCATTCGGCTATCCAAATCAATTTAGCCCCCGAACAAACCCTTGGGTTCAAACGCAACCCTCTTTCCCTACCAAACTTATGCCAATGCACCAAATACCTCAACGCCCAAGTGCATTCCTGGCGAATAACTTCGGACAACCCTCAGGAATGCAATTCTCCAACCAGCCCCCACGGAACCATCAACCCCAGCCTAAACCAGAACCAATGGATATAAGTTCCGGGCATGCTAAAACCCTTATACCTCAAAGCAAACAGTTCAGCCACAACTTTGGGCGTCCAAACAACTACTTCAAGCCCTCTGGCCCACCTAATTTCACTAGCAAAGAATTGTTCAACGTATCCGAGCAAAATTCCGATTATTTTGACGACAGTACATACCCTCTGTGGTACAATCAACAATCTTGTGTTCCGCCATTCACGGCAGAAGAAATTCAAACACCATACGCTGATCCTGAGCAGGTTAACTCTGCGGTTCACAACACATCCGATCAAGAGGACCGCACCGAATACGACAATACAAATTTTCAATCAACTGCCTCCACGAGCCTATCGGATACATAGATCTGAACAAACACGGAAATGTCCTCCCATATATTTTGGTAAGCTCGCCGTTTGGCCGTCCTCTAAGATTTCTCGTAGATACTGGTGCCTCAGCGTCATTTCTGAACCCCGAGTATGCAAATCCTGCGAGCATCAAAGAAATTCCTCCAATACCAATCACTACTATTCTTAACACCTATAATGTTAACAAGGAAATATATCTCAATAATTTCACGGAATTTAACCAACCGGGGTACACAAGGTTTTTACTTTTTAAATTTCATGGTTATTTTGATGGGTTGCTAGGGATCGATTCTTTATCCACCCTAGAGGCAAAAGTTGATATTGGAAACCAGAAACTCTTCACAAGCAACGCGGTGCTACCATTACACTTCAAGCCCACACTTTCTTCCAAAAAATATTTCATTCCAAGCCGATCTAAAATGGTAGTCAAGTTACCAGTGGACACCCAAGACGGAGATATCTACATTAAAACCACAAAGATCCACCCAAATGTAGTTGTTTCGGAAGGGCTATACACGGCCAAAGATTGGTACGCGGTTGTTGAGGTAACAAACAACTCCGATATAGACAGTACTCTTTTTATTGAACAGCCATTAAGTGTTGAAGAGTGGCAAGCGCAGCACACTCAAATCAATAACTTCAATGTAGCGTACCAAGATAACCCACTTTCGGGTAACCCGATCAACCTTTTAAGTTCCCTTAGAACCTCGCATCTGAACCAAGAAGAAGAACGAGAGTTAATGCGGACATGCAACCAATACGAGGACGTTTTTTATAGGGAGGGGCAGAACCTATCGTTCGCAAATCAAGTGAAGCATCGGATCCGAACAACAGATGACATCCCAATCTACACCAAGTCATACCGGTATCCTTTCATTCACAAGGAGGAAGTTCGTAAACAGATTTCGGAAATGTTATCACAGGGGATCATCCGGCCTAGTTACTCCCCCTGGAGTTCGCCTGTTTGGGTCGTGCCTAAGAAGGCAGATCCTGATGGGAAACAAAAATGGAGGCTAGTGATCGACTTCAGGAAGCTTAACGAAAAAACCATAAGCGATCGCTACCCAATCCCTAACATCAATGATATCCTAGACAAGCTGGGTAAGTCCATGTATTTTTCCACTCTCGACTTGGCTAGTGGGTTTCACCAAATCGAGATGGATCCACGAGATATATCTAAAACAGCCTTTACGGTAGAGGGAGGCCATTTCGAATATGTTCGTATGCCCTTTGGGCTGAAAAATGCACCCTCTACCTTCCAACGAGTTATGGATAACGTATTGGGTGAATTACAGGGTACCATCTGCCTCGTTTACCTGGATGAAATAATCATCTATTCCACCTCCCTGCAAGAGCACATGGAAAATCTAAAGAAAATATTCCAGAAACTAAGAGAAGCAAACCTGAAGGTGCAGCTAAATAAATGCGAATTTTTGCGAAAAGAAATATCGTTCCTCGGACATATCATCACCACCGAGGGAATAAAGCCCAATCCTGAGAAAATTCGGGCTATTCAGGAGTTCCCTCTCCCAGCGACACCCAAAGAAGTAAAATCCTTTCTCGGACTCTTCGGCTACTATCGGAAATTCGTGAAGGATTTCGCAAAGCTCACTAAACCATTGACGGAGTGTCTAAAGAAAGGTAGAAAGATCACTCACAGCCCCCAGTTTGTACAAACATTTGATACATGTAAAGATATTCTTATGAATGACCCTATTCTCCAACACCCCGATTTCGGGAAGCCGTTCATATTAACAACGGACGCGAGCAATTTCGCTTTGGGTGCAGTACTTTCGCAGGGCCTTATAGGAAGCGATAAGCCAGTTTGCTTTGCAAGCAGAACGCTTACTGATTCGGAAATAAATTACTCTACCATTGAGAAAGAGCTCTTAGCGATCGTATGGGCAACGAAATATTTCCGCCCATATCTCTTTGGCCGAAAATTTAAAATTGTAACCGACAATAAGCCTCTAACCTGGATGATAAGCTTAAAGGACCCGAACTCTCGACTTATTAGATGGCGGCTTAAACTGGAGGAATATGATTACGACATCGTATACAAGAAAGGAAATCTAAACAATAATGCCGACGCGCTAAGTAGAATTCGGTTACCACCAGATCCTTATTTAGAACCAAAAAACATTGAAACCAACTTTAACGAAGGCCACTCGTCTCACCAAGACGATTCAACACGAAGTACAATGGGTACAACGGTGCATTCCGCTCAAGAAAACTTAGGTACAGGAATTCCGATATCCGAAAAGCCTTTAAACGAATTTTCAATACAACTGGTACTCGAAAAAACCAATGGGAGACCCCAAATGACGGTTGAAGTGCCTTTCAGGAATAAACAGAGGCGTAAAATCAAGATGCAAGATTTTAACGAGACCAGTGTCGTTGAGCTTTTTAAAAGATATGTCCCTCCCAACAGGTTAACCGCTATTCATGCAGCAGACGAGGTTTTCGAAATTGTTCAGAGTACCTACTCAAAATATTTCTCTCAATCAAAATTGTTCAGATTAGTTCGTTGTATGGAAATTCTAGAGGAAATTACCGAAGGTGATAGACAGGACTATATCATTAATGAGTATCACACAAATAACAATCACCGTGGTATCAATGAAACATACTCCAACTTGAAAAGGAAATACTATTTTCCCTTTCTAAAAAATAAAATTACTCAAATAATTAACAATTGCGACACCTGTCAAACCATGAAATACGACAGGAGGCCCCCAAAACCAAAGTTTCAAACACCTCAGGTACCTAACAAACCACTCGATATACTGCACATCGATGTGTATACAATAAACCACAAGTCAATACTTACAATAGTTGATAAATTTTCTAAATTCGCCGCAGCGTATAACCTCGAAGCCCGTAATAGCCTAGCGATCATTAGATCGCTCAGACACTTTATAAGCCTACACGGCGTCCCAACCAACATAGTTACAATAGTTGCGGATCAAGGGACTGAGTTCACTTCGACTATCTTCAAAGACTTTTGCCGCCAACACGGCATTAACCACCATACTACATCATACCAACAATCCACTAGTAACGCACCAGTAGAAAGACTTCACTCCACTTTCACCGAAACTTACCGCATCATCTACAGTAAATATCGTGACAAAAGCCATGCAGACATCCTTAATGAGACTATCACCACGTACAACAACGCCGTTCACTCGTCAACAGGTTACACCCCTTACGAGCTATTTTACGGGAGAACCTACAAGTTTAACAATAGTATCGAATCGAACAACCCACACGAATATCTGCAGAAACTCAAAGAATTTCAGGCTAAATTATACCCCGAAATTAAAAAACATTTAGAAGAACAAACCAAGAAAAGAATCGATAAACTTAATCAAAACAGAGAATGCCCCGAAAGTTATAGGGAAGGGTCCATAGTCTTTAGGAAAGAGTGTAGGAGAAATAAATTAACCCGCAGGTTTACGAAACATAGAGTAAAAGAAAACAGAAATGTTACTATCTTTACAGATAGAAATCAAAAAATTCATAAAGCCAAATTAAAAAGGAAACGTAAATTTCAGGATAATAGCGGGGGTGACACCTGTAATATGCCGCAAAATGGACATACAGGACCTGACCAACAGGAACGGGTTACTTCCGATCAGGCTAGGTGACGCAAGACTCATACAATCCTACAGGAATCTGGTGCATATCGTACGGCTCGACAAGTATCGGGAGAATATCGACAAAATCAATGAAACAATTACGGCTCTCGGGAACATCCCAGAACTTTCAACTTCTATGCAGATCACGAAGATTAAGTTAAGTGAAGTGAACAACAGACTACTGACTCTAACACCCAGGAAAAGGAACCGACGCGGACTGGTAGACGGACTTGGTACAATAATTAAGGGAATAACTGGAAACTTAGACGCTAACGACGCGTTGCGTATCAACAAACAAATTAACGAAATCCTCTCTCGCGAAAACAATATGCGATCAAGAATCGAACAGCAAACAAAGTTGAACGATCAGATGATCGAACGGTTTGGAAAAATCACAGACCATATTAATTATCAGCAACAAAATATAACAAACTACCTTCAGAAAATGGAAAACAGCTTCCAAAATCGCTTAATGACAGGGAATAATAATTTGAAATACTTGCAGTATTTGACACAAATCAACTATAATATTGACATTTTGAACGACCATCTAACAGGAATTTCGGAAGCTGTAGTCCTTGCCAAATTAAATATCATATCCAAGTTAATTTTACACCAAGATGAATTATCAGAAATTTACACAACACTCCAAAATTATTCGATTAACGTAGCATCCGATGAACACATATATGAGCTATTGAAGTTACAGGCCTACTCCAATGGATCCAACATAATTTTCAACATCCAAATTCCCGTCGTCTCAAGAGACAGCTATTCCTTTTTCCATGTAATACCATTACCGATCCATAAAACCAAAATTATCCCGACGAAACCTTATGTGGCGATGTCCTCCGACTACATCCAGCCGATCGACAACAAATGCGATGTCATCGAAAGGGTGTATTACTGCCCTCAAACGACGATGTGGTCCAGGATCCAGGACTCAGGATGCCTTGGTAGCCTGATGACTAGTAAACCAGCCAACTGCGAGGTGTACGACAAGGTCAACGACATCGAGATTTACCAGCCCGAGCCCAATCTGTTGCTACTTATTAATATGCCAAAAACATCAGTAAAAACAACATGTGACCCAAAAACCATCGAACTCGAGGGAACCTTGCTGATTCGCTTCCAGGATTGCCAAATTCATATTAATGAGGTTACCTACTATTCGGAAAGCACTACGTATTGGGACGAAATCCACATCTATCCAATTTCCTTCAATAATGAGACCAATACTACAATAACCCACAATCCACTAATCCAACTCAAGAGACTCGATAAGCTGCAGTTCCTCAAGGTTCCCGACATCACTGTGAAGGACTTGTACACCACGGCAGCATTTGGACCATTTTTCATACTTACCTTCATCGTGCTGGGCTACTTAATTCTGCAACAACGAAGGATTAAAATAGGCAACCGCAACTACGTTTGCCAAACACCAGACCTAACAACAGCCAGCCAACCGGTGAAGCTCCTATGGCCCCTGCCATATACTAAGGGGGGAGGAGTTATGGAATGTGCTTAGCACACATTCCACTTAACGGATAGCAAGACGACGACACCCGAAACCGTCTGCATACCAACACAAAGCAATAACACCAGACGCCTGGGAAGACACAACCGACACGAGGCCTGAGTCAGCACCCAGCAACTCCATAAATATATGCGAAACGATTTGTAATTCTTCAGTCTTGTGTAATTAATCAAATAAACGATACACTTAGAAAAAACCAAATTGTTTTTTTTTAAGCTGAGCTTGAGTAAATACCATAACTAGCGCTTCTCGGAAAGCTTTGCATGTTCCTGATCCCAGAACATGCTTCACTTCTCCTGTTTTAGCTTTGTCGTTGCACAGCATGCAGAATGGCTCCGCCCCTTTGCAACGTGCCCCACTTGTCCGCACTTCCAGCAGTTAGTGCTACGGTCTGGTCCTTTGCAGTCTTTTCTGGTATGGTTGTATCCCATGCACTTGAAACAAAGCACAACTTCAGGTCGCTTCCTTACCCTAGCGTTAACCCAGCCAATTCTAATTCGTCCAGTATCAACTAGCTTCAAAGCTTTTGCTTCGTCCAGTTCCACAACGGCTTTCCTCTGTTCCCTTGTATTCGGGGGAAATAAGGTAACTTTTACGTTCTGAATCCCCTCTTCTCGAATCGCTGTTATCACTTCCTCTTCTGTCGTAAGACTGTCGAGGTCGAGTATCTCGACTTTGACTTTGGAGACGAGCCTTTTAACCTCTCCGAAACCCCCCACAGCCGCCTGGATTGCATCACCGAATTTCGAGATGTCTTCACACTTTGCCAGTGTCACAAGTACCCCACCGTCTGCCGTTTTTCTGATTTGGTGAACGTGCGCCCCAACTTTGCTTGGGCTTACCCCTGCCCGAATATGCTGAAGGACTTCTGCATAACTCTTCCCTTGGGTAGGCTTTATTACCACAGCTTCCTTTCTTGGCATAGGCGATTTCGTTTTTTTTCCGCCTCGGTTTTTTCAGGTTAAGCTCTGAATTCGACGCCAAGCTCTTGGTTGAACCAGAATTTGCCGCTTTATCTTGTCGGCCGTTACTTTTACGTGACTTTTTCAACACAGTCACCCATGTGTGCTGTTCGGTGGTGCCTACTTCAGTTCGTGCTCGAACGATATTTTCTTTGTTAGGGCTACCTTCAGGCGTTCTTGCCCGTTTTTGTGCTTTGGCTTGCACAGTGCATAGAGTTTCGGTAGTATCCTTTACTCCGTGCTCTCTAGGCTGGGCTCCTTCAATTCGCCTCAGCTCTAGCTCAGCCTTCTTCCAATTTTCTCTGCAGGCTTCTACAACTTCCAGAGCCTCTTCGAGTTCAAGAAGACCGTCTTTCACCTGCCGCGATATATTTTTCTGCACTTGGGATGCAGCTGCTATTTTTTTAACTATTTCCCGGCACTTTCGCAGCATCTTTTCTTCTTGTGCCCTTTCTTCAGCAATATAGCTTCCCTTTGAAGAAGATCGTGCCGTCGTCGCTGGAGAGGTACCCACTACAACCCAGTGCCTGCGTATGTTTCTCTGGACCAAACACCGTTCCGCACGCGGAGTTTCTTCACCCACTTTATTTGTGATGGCCGCGCTAACTGCCACAGCAGAATTCAGGGCGCTAGATGTTTCAGACTGCCTCTGTTCTGTTCTTGCTTCGTTCACTTTATCGTCATTACTATTATGTTTATTGTTGATCATGTCTTATGGGTCCCCCCTCAGAGCCGCTATCTAGGCCCGGATGGACAGTCGCCTTAATGATCCCGTGGTTATCTAATGCACGCAGGGAGGCCACGCGAGGGTTGCGAGGCGCCCTTATGGGGACCTGCGCAGAGCCAGATCAGCGCTAATCAGGAGTGCAACTCAACTGAACCTGTCCCGCCAACTCAACAGCGCGAACTTCGAACGTACTCTGAGGCCAGCCAAGGTTTTAACAGGACGGAGGCGGTATGATATTAACCTGGAGCCGTTGGCACTCGGATGTCACTCCGGTGTTACTAGGTCCAGAATACCATAGCCACCAGCCCAAATGCATCAATTCCAAATTATTAGTCGAGATCTTTGTCCGTGTAAAGTAAGCCAGTTTGTGCCAATGTAGAAACACCATATCTGCATTGCTGCCCTGCTGGCGGCAGCGCCACGACGCATCAATGGTGAGCAGGGGAGCTTGATTACCGCAGCCGTCAAATAATGCTGGAAACATTACCTGGGGCCCAGCTGCGCAGTTCTTCAGGATCATGAGATCAAGCTTTCATGGCATGGTTTTGGTCCACGGCTGCTTATTCGTATGAACAATTTTTGGCCATCTAATCGCAGTCACGTACACAGTTAGATGTACCAGTGATGTCATCTTATATCGCAGCGACCACACAGTTAAACCGCACTTCGCACTTAATAACCCTCCGAAGCCGTCGTACCACTGTGGGCTGCCCCTATCCGCCACCTGGGGACGCGTCCAGTAGCAGACCAGCAAACTGCCCTGGAATTTACTTATTGATAATCAAAGTGCAATTAGCCTTATTAGAAATTCAGATAATCATAAAAGATGCAAGCATATTGACATCAGATATAACTTTATTAAAGAGAAATATAACGATAAAGTCATAAATTTAAAGTACAATTGTGCAGAAAAACAATTGGCAGACATTTTTACAAAGGCTCTAGTAAAAACTAAATTCGATCAGAATGTAAAACAAATTGGAGTTGTCAATCGTCAATAAGGTCTTGCTGATATTTTCACATTGAAATATTGCACTCAAAATGTATTATTCATTGTATGAAAGGAAGGCACAAATTCGGTAGGAGTGTTGAAATAATTTAAAATTTGCGCCTTCCTTCTTGACACATATGAAGTTGTGTGTAATACTAAGAAAACATGAATTACGCCATTATTGTTTTTATACAATTTTAACGTTTTCTTTCTTTTGCTCTCCTTCAGAGAAGTTGTGTGTGCTTGCTGGTGTTAAAATAAAATAAGTGAAGTAATATAACATCAGTTTTTCACTAAACAATCTCAACACTTTTCCTTGCCGTTTTGGATCCAAAGAGTATGCTATTTTTGTGTACCCTAGTACAGTACTAGAATACTAATGTGGGTTCGTAGCTTCGGAGTATTTTGAATGTTCAGATGTTTCTACAAGAACCTTGCCTTGCCGTTTTTAGTCAAAGAGAAGGTGATGTTTGTGTGCAGTACGCAAACATCGATATTTGTGCCCTAGTATAGTACCAGTACACTAATGTCGGGTTTCTGAGTTTCGAGGAATAATTAACTACACGATGGCTCTTGATTAACTAACAATTTTATTGTCATTTTACTTGCTTATATGCTAACAATTGTACAACAAATAGAAAAATTAACAAATCTTGAATTCGCACGTTGCAACACTTTCGTCGTACACCGGCGACTAAAGAATTTGCTGACAACGCGTCTGGTTCGCTAATCGTAAGAGCTTACCTTGTCTAGGCGCTAAAATTACATGCGATAATTCACAGGAAAGAATGTCTGTGAGAATTATATGTGTTTTTAGTTGATGTGTACGAGAATGTTTTTAGTTGAGGTGTACGAGAATGTTGCAGCATGCGGATTCAGTTACATGCACAGAAATGTTGGATTTGAATTTCAACATTTTCCCCCACCTTGAACGTATTTGATTTGTCCAAACATGCAGGGCTGGATCAACTTGAAATGGTTTTTGCGGTGACGATCGTTTAGCTGGTATTGGAACCGTTGGGGTCTGGGCTTTCGTCTTTTCATGCAGAATCTTCCGGCGATGTAGGATACCACAGCAAGTGTCAGAATTAGGTTAGAATACCCAATACTGTAATCATGTATATGTTGTTTGTAGCGATTTTATGAATGATTGGAGAGTGGTAGACTTAGCACAACTCAAAACCAGACCGAAGTCTGGAACCAAGATGGCTAAGGTCCAACAGAAGTGAATGGCTGCTGCCATTCAAAAGGCAAATTAAAAAAAAAAAGAATTGCCCCGAGAGCAGGGTGCCCTAGAAATGGCCGTGAAGGCTCCTCGTCCGCATTAGCGGAGCACCCTTCAACCAACCCCGACGGATGCTGGGGTGCCGCTTTGCTAGCTCGCTGCGGCTGGAGTGGGTTCACGAAACAATGGGGATGGTTTGCTCTCAAGAGAAACGGGATGCTACGTATTATTTCATCCATCATAATAACGTAGCCGCAAACTGGTGTATAAAAATATCCAAGGGACAAATTGGGGCATAGTTCCGTTAAGGAAACCACCCGTGGCTCTGCAACATGGGCTGACTAAGCAGACCTAGTGCTCGTGACGACGCACAGAGCTAGAAAATTGAAATATTAAAGCGGAAAAACGGATAAAATGCTGCCTCTCTTTTCAGAGGAACCCGGGTGAGGCAGACAGCCCCGGGCCTCCGATGGTGGTGGAACCATGACTCCGATGGTCTGGGGTCTTCCACCCACTGATACTGGCCATTATCCAAAATCCAGAAACTAATACAAAATTGAATATTACTATGGTTGGCCAGTATCCCTCCCTTCGAAGAAAGATGCTGAAAATCCGCAAAAAAAAAACAATACTTATTCATCGGCCAGCCAGGCACGCGCGGACCCTGAAAATGAGAAGAGAACTTCTCGGACTTTCACCAATAAGAAGGCCGGAAGGTTTAAATTTAACAATTCATCATATTGTATTTAAGCATTTATATAATTGATAATCTTTCGCCACGCGAAATCTATTAATCTAGCAATATGTAGTTGACTCCTTTCATTAAGATATTTCAAATATAATTACTTTGAGTACGCAATCTTATACGAGTTTTATGCAATTTTTCTTTTTACATTAAATCGACCACGAAACTACCTGATTTCCTAATGGCATTTTTTGGCATTTTTCTTGGTTTTTTTTTTCTTAAGGACGAGTGGTCCATTATACGAATTCTTTTCTTAAAAACTATAAGCGCTAATAGAATAAATTGATATCGAGATAAGAAAATTATTTTGAACAAATATCACCAAAAGTATTTCTTGTATCGATATCCAATTACAAAGCCATACAACGAGAGCAAATGAAACTAATATTGTTTTTTACTCTTTCGGTGTATAGAAAAGTACTTTCCATCAATTTGTACTTATCAGTAATTATTTGTAAATCCGGATAGCCTTTATTGTAATTTTGGTATACGTTTTGAAACCGTTAGTTAAAAATATGTTGCGATATGTGTGTTTCTTAGCCGCAAGAATATCTACAGAAGATATAATTAAGAAGCTTTTAATGTGAATTGGTTTTGCGCGGAAAGAAAAGAATATATAAAACTCTAGAATATTTAAGCTTTAAAGCGTGCCCGAGTTGCTTTAATTTTATTTCCAATCAATATTTTTAGCTTGGCTGACAAAACTACACAAATTTGAATTTATTTCAACATCTGGCAAACTAAATAGAAGCAAGTCGACAATTTTATTTGTTTTCACTTTACATTCAATCATGCAAATTATTTGTGGTCATATGCCGGCACCACACAGTTAATTTAACCAACTCTTTTTCTTTTTTTTTTTTTTTTTTAGAAAAAAATGCATGTTGTTTCGCAGTGCATCGGTAGCAAAAAAGAACTTAAACTAACATGAATATAAACTGTATGCTTAACAATTTCGAATGAAAACTCAAAAAAAATACATAATATCAAAATTATAGGGCAGTTCTCCCGTCGTACATAACACCACCTTCACGTTCTAATGGCAAACCCGCAAAATTTTTCGAATGTGATCGGCATAATATGATAATAGCAGCTTCATCGTTTTGCATACGGTTTCGTCGCTTTTTACTGAAATTGACTTTAACAGAAAGCTCTTCTATGTCGTCAGCTGCGGAAACTGGTCTAGGCTTTGATTTGCTTCAAGATGGTACTGAAAAACATTAGTCGAAGTATACAGCGGATTTCGCTGATTGCCAACGCACTTATCTCAAATTAAACGTTGCGTGTCAACAAAACGACGCTGCCGAGATCAGATGATTAAACTTCCTGCATTTGTCCAAATTCCCGTCGTCGGAAAGAACGTATCCAAATGAACTGTTCGAGACAAAGAATACGTCAACATTTGAGTATGCCAAAGCTATATGACAACCCCGATGCCTGAATGCAGTTTCACGGAATGATGTCTGCTTAAATACCGATCGACTCAACCTTTCGGTGATTAGTTTAGTGCTAGCAAGCCGAATCTGTCGCTCTCATGGTGGGTTTCGAAGGTTGGCGAGGACGTTTCTCTTACAAAAACTAGATTACCTTGTGTGGAATGCTTACGCTTACCAGAACGCAGTCGCCGTTGTAACTCCCCTTTTCGCCATGGTGTTAGCCCTGTCTGCTGATGTAGAGGGATAGAAAAGTGCGCATCTTTTGACTTCTAAAGGTAGGTATCCATATGTTGCATTTCTTCCGTATCGTATCCCTGTTGCGTATCATTCACTAAACGGATACGGTGTCCACACTACTCAATATTCCATGTATCATCAATAGGATCCGTTGCAAAAAGCTCGATACGCAGCTGCAAGGCTTTTATTCACGAATCTATAGTGTACAACGCAACGTGTGAACACATGACTCCACTTAGTATCGTATCTTTCCTTGCACAAAATGTGATATCGTCGACATACTTCAATAAATTGATGAATGTTTTCTTTATTCCACTCCATTATCTATGCACTGCACTACAATATTGACAAGTTAACGACTCAAATGTCAAATCATGCAACGCGAATTGTGCAACGCAAGTTGTCCAAATATGATTCGAGAGCGTATCGTTTCATTCCTTTGATGCGACGGCAAGAAACCGCCAAATGACTGATCGAGTTCGTTGCGTTTCTTTGTATCAAATTTTGATACGCAACGAAGATACGTTTGTCGTATCCACTGATACGCAACGGTGATACGATACGCGAAAATGATATATATGGATACATACCTTAATACGTAAACACATTCGGCGATTGAAATAAACAAGACCGCTTCATATGAGTCCGGTGTGTTAATGTAATTGAACTAAATTACACTTCACAGCATTACTGTATGTTGACCTGCGCACAGGAACGCGACGAATCGCAAGTTGCAATCACTACAAGTCGATGCCGTCTTCGTACAGGACTTATTAGCTTTAAATCGGAAATTATGATCGCGTCAGAACGGTGACAATCGCATGTAGCACTTTCACTTGACACCGTCATAACCAACCCGAAGTTTGAGAAGCACAGATAAGGGTGCAGTACATTCAGAATTTGATTTTATATTGCGTGGTGCAGCATATGCTCCAAATTACGCCTCAACCGACAGTACTCTATTCGGACGTGATGCGGTTCAACTTTAAATAGTCGGACAAGAAATTTACACTGCACTGCGTAGCGACATATCTCGCCAAAATTACTCCACATGGCACTGTTCAGAATGGCGATGGAGACGAACATTGCTTATGGCGACAAACTTGTTGTCATGACGTCACGCACAGTTTTCCCGCACCGCACTTAAATCCCAGTCGCAACTAAGCCAGCGACTCGCCGAATTTCACCCTTTTCAATTTTCTCTGCTCCGAAACAATCTTCACTCCGCGCTTACAGACATCCACGTGTTTCTAGGCCCGGAAAATTCGAGCTGTTCCACTCAACTTTTGCACTTTAGCGCACTAGAACACTTCTGGTGAAAGATCTTTTCTTTTTTTTGTTGTAAATTCTTCTCCTCATTCGAGGCACAGTCGGGTTTCACTAATTATAGTTACACGTTTTGATCACAATGTGCTTTTCATGGAAACGGTTTCGCTCTCCCGAAAATTTCGTTTAGTGGCCGAAGGTGCACCCCGAAAATAGATAACTTAGAACTTTTATATTACTTGCTAAATTCCGATTTCCCGTGTCTGAGTGGAAAAGCAGAGACCTGATTGTGGTGTGTCCGCGTTCTTCAGCGAACGACGAGCACGGCGAACCGTCGCCACAACGACTCCAGACCGACTGTCCCGAAACGCAAAATGCATTTCAACCCGAGCGAGCGAAATTTCGTTAGGTTTTCGCTCGCCTTGAAATTACAATAACAAGGTCGCATAGGACTTGCGGTATCTTGTTATTGTTCAAATCGAAACGTATTTCGATTTGAAATAAATGTAGCGATTTCGAGCACGGGACAGTGTGCATCGAAATAATGGGTCCAGTAATTTCAATTGAAATTACTGGATGCTACATGTTCGCTCGTCTTAAGCTTCTTGATCTCATTTTGCACTTTGGAAATGTTTTCAGCCATGTCGACTGATTTCAAGGCATGGAGCGACAATCTTGATTGATTAGCAAATTCTAGGGAATCAGCAATGATTTTAGCGGACACAAGGTTGGTCTCAATCGAATTGTCATAAAATTTAATCGAATGGATCACGGAAAATTCTCACGTTACTGCTGAAAGTTTTGGAGGATACCATACTAACACAGGCGAGGTTGAAGTTAGTTTGCTCTCTCATGAAATATATCCAGTGGTTTCGGAGAGAAAGTGTAATCCATGCTAGTACCTGAGCTATTTTCGTCACGGTGCACGGAACTGGAGATGATTGTGTTAGAATATCAACTTCACAGCCACTCATATTGGACCCCTTTCGCTGCAGCGGATGCAGTTGCTTGCATATGTAGTGCATTTTGAAAGCTCTACCTCGGATACCAGATAATATAGGTCACGATGCCGGTTGATCATTAAGAATTTTGACGAGGTGATAATGGTAACGAGTTCCTTTGCTGTGGTTATGGGAAGTGGAAGAATCCGAAGCATCTCGTATTGGTCGTAGCGAAAAACCAGAAGATTTACTCTGATGATGACTTGGTTTCATAATACCCGGGACTCTATCGTCATCAGCGTATACATTCTGGGAAAGTCGTAGTTGTTTCCTAGTAGTTTTAACGTAGATGGGAGATGATCCCTTATTAAGGGGTTAGTCTACTGTTAAACTGCTCCAAATGAATTTTTTTTTAAACAGCTACCAAAAAAAAAAACTATTTAAGATGTCGATTTGAAATTTTACATGCATCTTTATTGAAGTTAAGAGTTAACATTTTCACTGGAAAAAATATTAGAAAACAAAATGGCGGCTGCCCCAATGGATCGCCGCAGCACCGCCGAAAAAAAAAGCAAATTGCGCCTCGTAAATTCCTGGACAAAATAAGCATCTGTGAACAAATTATCAAAAATATTTCATTAGTCTTGAGTATAAAGGACTGCACGGGCCTAACTTTAGAGCCCTAAAGCGATTAAAAAAAATGTGGTATACTTTTGAATCAAAAAACTTAATAAAAAAAATTTTTTTAATCAATAAAATGTTTCCCAGATCGTCAAAAATTTTTTTTTTGTTCTAAATTTAGGCCCGTGCAGTCCTTTATACTCAAAACTAATGAAATCTTTTTGGTAGTTTGCTCACAGACGCTTATTTTGTCCAGGAATTTACGAGGCGCAATTTGCTTTTTTTTTCGGCGGTGCTGCGGCGATCCATTGGGGCGGCCGCCATTTTGATTTCTAACAATTTTTTCTAATGAAAATGTTAACTCTTAGCTTTAATAAAGATGTATGTAAAATTTCAAATCGATATCTTGAATGGTTTTTTGTTGGTAGCTGTTTAAAAAAAAAGTTCATTTTGAGCAGTTTAACAGTGGACTAACCCCTTAATGTAAGCTGCTGATACAATTGCTTTGGAGGTAATAAAAGCGGATTAATCTTTCTATGGTGGGAGTCTGATAGTGCCTCCAAAAGGCTTGATTGAGTCCGTTCGTAGCTCGTTATTAGCAGTACTATCTGCATCGATAAGGTATTGAAATATTCAATTGCCTTGTGCTCTTGCTCTTTAGTTTTCAGGGTATCAAGGGTTTTGTTTAAATACCCGGTTAAGTCTTGCAATTGTTTAATGATGACTTGATGAGATTGCCTTGTAAACCGCGTGGTAGCATCGATGGTTGATGTTTGGTTTTCCATGAGCTCCAATTCCCTTCAAGATTCCGAATAGTGTCTGCCATTTTTTGAGCATAAGCTGAATCTAGAACGCCAAAAAGAGAGTTGGGTATGTTTCCTACTATGTCGAATGGCGATCTTTTGAATCTAGTGCTTATTGTATTTGACGTAACTCATTGTTTTCTTGAACTTTGTTGAAAGCCTCACTGAGTCGGCGATCATCCCAGAATAAGTTTGATTGTATTTTAATTTACTGCAAATATGGCTTCAATGGCCAATTCCTTGCTTGATCGTATGAAGTTCTGCTCGATAATTGGATAATTTGTAATAGATTACCAGCCTCCACTCATTTGAGATTAGATGCGCCTCCCCTAGTCTTTCGAAGTAGAGACCGGGGTCGCTTTTAAACGGTGTGATGGTAACGTGCGGATTTTCTGACAAAACTACTGGTAGCATCAAAAAGCACACTAGTAAGACGTTTAACACTGTAGTGGAAAGATGATGGCGGGCACTTTTGGCGTTAGAAGGTTGTTCATTGAGCCTGTTGTTGCCGTGTTCCTGACTACGTTGACGGTTGGTATGTCGGTTTTGATCAGCTGTTCTTGATGATGGGCCATTTTGGGCGGATGATGGTTCTGCCGCTGGCTCTCTGGCCATCATGGAATCGGTGTCGATGCTGTCGCTGGCTTCCTCATCTGGTTGTATTAAGAGTGGAACAAGATTATGGATGGGTCTTCGAAGAATACCTGACGCGGTTTTGACGTCGGCTACACGCACCAGGCCGTCTTTTTCTTTGATGGTGCGACCAAGAGGCCATCCTAATACCGGAGTATTGGATTCTTTTAATATTACCATCGTTCCGATTTGCACATTTTGACGGCGTAAGTCCATTTATGCCTATGCTGGAATTCTGACAAATATTCCTTGACCCACCGCTGCCAGAACTGGTTTTTGACGTATTGTAGCCTCTTCCAGTGCTGGTGTAAACTGACTTGCTCTAATTGTGGCGTAGCGTCAGCGAAGCTAGTAAGTGGCTCGCCCACAAGGAAATGGCCCGGTGTTAACGCCGTGAGGTAATTCGGATCCGATGACATAGGTGTTAGTGGTCTCGAATTTAATATAGCTTCTACCTCAGTGGCGGATGTTTCGAGCTCCTCATACATTAGTGGGATATTATGATAGTTAGCTGACAAAAGGCGCTTAGCTGACTTCACCGCGGCTTCCCACAATCCGCCGAAATGAGGCGCGCGTGGTGGGATAAAGTGGAAGTCAATTCCCTTGGTGGTGCAAAATCGAACGATGGATTCTTCTGCCTTTTTACTGTAGACAACCTCCTTTATTTCTTGAAGATGATTGTGAGTACCAACAAAATTTGTCGCATTATCGCAATAAATATGTCTACAATTGCCTCTTCGACTCACAAACCGCTTCAGGGCTCCAGTAAAGGCATTTGTTGTCAACTCACTAACCACCTCGAGATGCACAGCCTCTGTTGCAAAACAGATGAACACAGTAATGTATGTTTGTTGGCGTCGTTTTCCTCGGACCCTAAAATGTGACCAAAAGGGGCCGCAAAAATCAACGTCAGCTGTAGAGAACGGTCGGGTAGGCCTGATTCGGCTTGCTGGCAAATTACCCATGAGCTGGGATGCTAGCTTCGGTTTTGCCCTCTGGCATTGGATGCAGCCAAGTACGATTGAGCGGGCGATGGTCTTTCCCTTTATTGGCCAGAATTTTCGCCGGATTATTGCTAATAACCCTTGCGGTCCTATGTGGGAGTTGGACACGTGAAGTTTTGTCATTATCAGCTTAGTGATTGGGTGGTTGTATGGCAGTAGTGCTGGGTGTTTGGCTTCGTAGTTTATGTCGACTTCTTCTAATCGACCGCCTACTCGAAGGATTGTGATTGAGTATGCCGGATGATCACAGTGTTCGCTTCGTCTAATTCTTTCACCGTTAAGTGTCGTGATTGACGAGAATTGCTCTTCGTGCGCGTGTTTGTAATGAAGCGCAGAACATAAGTGAGTACACGCTTCAAGTGCATGTAGTAGTTGCGATGATCGATGGTCGCTATGAAGTCGACGTTGCCTGTGGAGAACAAGACTATCTTGGTTCGTTTCTTCTCCAAATCGGTTTCGAACTTCAACGGTTGCTCTGGCCACAATGTTTTGCAGCCATGAAGAAACCTTGGACCATAAAACCACGTCATGGTCCTCTTAAGGCAGGCGGGAGACAACCATCTCGAGAGTATATCAGCAAGGTTATGTTCCGATGGGACGTGTCGCCACTGGCTGACGGAAGTTATTTCCTGAATTGTGACTACACGGTTCGCTACAAACGTAGACAGCGATGAAGAGGCTAAATGAAGCCATGCCAGCACAAAGTAGCTGCTTGTAACTCTAGACGCGCAAGTGTGGTTGTTTTCGTAGGTGCGACCTTGGATTTCGCGCAAAGAAGTCTTACGATGATGGTGCTATCTTCCTGTTGAAACCTGACATAAACGGCAGCACCATATGCCCCTTCCGGTGAGTCGCTAAATACATGCATCTGGATGTTGTTTGGCTTTTTCCTTGAGATAACATGCGGGGGAATTGTATTGTCTGCAGACTTTGAAGCTCTTCGCGGAACTTGACCCATCGTGTGTGGAACTCAAGAGGTTGTAGCATCCAGTAATTTTTGCACGAAATTACTGGACACGAAATTTCGTCGCACACTGTATGTGCTCGAAATGGCTACATATTTTCTTTTCAAATTGAACCTATTTCAATTTGAGTCAATAATAAGTCCCGTACGTCCCCGGCGACCTTATTATTGAATTCGAGTAGCAACAAGTTCTAACGGGATCTTGTTTTGCGACTCGAACGTGCATTTTGCGAGCGGGAGCTGATAAGCTCAAAGAAAAGTCGAACAGGGACCGTGGTCGAGGCCGGGCGGGTCGGCGTCTAAGAACAAATTCAACGGAGGAGAGTGCCTTAGCTAGTCCGCATTGGTTGCATGGTCGATCGCTCTTTGTATCTTTGATGTGGATACACCATATAGCTTCATACAAACGATATCGTTTAACACCAACCACGCGGTTTATTTCAATTTACAAAGTGCCCATTGTGCAGTACTCAGTGCTGTAGAAGTACGAAAATAAAGTCCGTGCCTCAATTTGAATTCTATCGCATTTGTAGATAAACGCGACAATGTTCTGTGCGGTGTACATAAAAATAACCGAAAGTGTTTTGACCGTGCGATAGCAATCAACAACAAAACAGCATCAGATAACACAAAAAAACAACCAAGTGCAAATTATCATCCCATCAATCACCTATGAATGTATGTGCCTTGTCTATTATTACCCTACCAGACGACGGCGAACAGTGATTTTTAGTTCATATCATTTCGGGATCAGCCTCACCAATCCATAGTGAAAATGGCGCGGATTTCGTTTCGCGGCCGTTTTGTCTAAGTCGGTCGGTACTCGTATTTCCGTGCGAGGACGAGAAAAGGTTTTGTCCAGTGTCCACGTCAGGAATCGATAAACCACGTGTTGGAAAATACCCCAAGAGTTGCGGGGTCGTGGGAAAGAAAATTTGTGTCGTGCCGAGAAAAATGTAATTGAAGTTAGTTAAAGTTGCATGCGACATAGGCGACTACTCAAAGTGACATCAATCGAAACGGCTAAGGAGTTAAAAACTGAAGTGTCTAAGAAGAGGAAGCTGACGGCTCGGAGAGTGTCGATTTTGGCTAGAAGCGGGAATCTCGAATGACAGGTGATGTACGATTAGACGCTTGAGTGAAGATAGGCACGTGCTGGCATTCTACGACCAAGGTACCTTTATTTAATATGGTCGTACTGACCAGAGACAATCAAAGCAGCATTTGAATTCGGTTCAAATATCGATAATGTGAAAGTTCCTGCTGTTAGTTTAACGCGCTATGAGATTAAACCTCATTGGTGGAGAAGGTCTGCACACAGGTAGTTTGGAACTGACATTTTCTGGAGCGTCCGCTCTGGAATCGAGAGAAATGGTTACTTTTGGTTCTTAAGCTGATCCAGTCGATTTATTTCAACGTACTGACAACATCCAGAGAAATGTAAGAATCCGTGATCAACGGGAACTACGATGCATTAGACGCCGACATCAGCCTGGATTTGTTCCGCTTTTGCCTGGAATCGTTTTTTTTGTTAAATGCAAGCGGTATTTTATTATGATGAATCGTTTTCGTTAGTTACAATGAATTAAACACAGATAAGAGCAGAGATCAAACTGCAATGTTGAATGGATAGGTTCTTTGAACTAGATAATATCAAAAAAAAAAATTAGAAGTGAATTTTGTTACAAATTTAGTCAACTTGTTATTCGATACACAAGGAAGTTCCAAAACTAATTCAACGGATTACTTATATTGTGTCATACTCTTAAGGAACACACTACTTTGGTTATAGCTTAAGTTCAAGTCTTATTAACTCGGTATATGAGAGTGTCTGAACCTCTTAATATTTTTTTTTCTTCGAATTCGATGGTTCATATTGTTGTTCGGTTTAAGTCGTGGAAAAACTTCTCTGGTGTCAGTTCGATAGTTCTGCTTTTTATCAAATGTTCATTTTTTTCTGAGTTCCTAACCACATTGAAAGATGCGTCAGGAAAACTGAATGCAATCGCAAGGGGGTATCGAAAGTTAATTTGCTTCATTATAGTTGATGCCAGTCTCTGGTAAATTCGTTGCCAGCCATTGCCTTTTTTTACTTCTTTCTTGGTAATATCCTCCATTTTGTCAGCTAGATGAAAACCTGAGTACTGTGTAAACAATTTGAATGAAATTGATTAGTTCGGCCGTTGATTAATTATGCACAACGGGGTTGCAATAGATTTTGTATGCGGTTTCAGGTACGTTCCAACTTTAGGCACCTACGGACTTCCAGTTTTAAGGTCGCAGATTTTGGTGTTAAGATTATTAAACCATTTGGGCGGTATTGTATTACACTACCCATTCTTTAGCGAGCCTAGTTGTTTCCTATCCTGCTGTTTCCATACGCTATTATCGATAGGACCGTCGGTTCATCCCTCCGTACCGTAAAAATATTTCGCTAAAATTTTGATTTGCTTGAACTTCGTTTACTGGATGCATAAGCGATCATTATTCCGAATTATGTGCACACCCTGAGCGGTTGTTTCAAGTATCTTTTATTAGAGATTTGTTTTCAGGAATACGCTTGTTCTATAATATGAAACCTAAATCGATTTGAAGAATTGGAGAGGTGATCTCAATAGTGAAGTTTTGTTGTGTAAGTTTTTTTTAGCAACTTTATCCTAAGCATACATACACTTTCCTACGCTCGATTTTCCCACTCGTTAATCTCGCGTGTCCGTTTGTGCATGACAATAGCCACTGTGGATATATTAACTCGGATTTTTCAGACTCCTGATTGATGATTTTTGTTTTGTAATTTTCAACATATGCCACAAAAACCCCATTCAAATATATTGTGGACGTGTGAAAAAGAAAAAAAGGGAGAACGAATGTAAAAGCAAATCATGAATTATTATTAATAAGCTACAGCCAAAGTTCAATGAAAACCTAGTATAGAGTAGATAATGCAAGATTAGCGTATACTGATAAGAAGTGAAAGACAATATATTAATTTGATAAAAATGAATTAATAATTATGTATTGTTACCGTTGAAGAAAATATATATTATTGATAATTTTTAGTCACGGGAAATTACTATAGAGAAAAAAAAAACAGGGAACGAGATATTTGAGTTCTCCAAAGATGTCAAGACTTTAAGTTAGCTGGGTTAGTACCCTTCAGGCTGTAAATGTAAAATTGACCTTTTTTTGCCGTAGTAGTTATATCGCTCCTTTATCGGCTATGAAACTAAATTAACGGATTGTAAAGGATATGCATAGGTATGTAAGAAGTTAAGGGTTCGCGGTATGTTTCTATGATCTAAGAGTCGTAACTAATCGATAAATATTGACAAGACACCTATATGTTTTTGATTGAAAAAAAAAAAAAACAATTCCCTTAATTTGCGTGTAGAATTACGAAGAATAGCTTACTAAAAATAAAAGTAATTATGAATTGTTAAAAGAGCATCTAAGGCCTTCTTATTGGGCGAAAGCCTAAGAAGTTCTTTCTTCATTTCAGGGTCTGCGCGTGGCCTGGCTGGCCTATAATGAAATAGTTTCTTCATGAATTTTTTTTGTTCAGTTCTTCATAAGGGAGGGATACTGGCCCAAACATAGTAGTTTCAGTATTTGTGTTAGATTTTTTTTGAATTTTTGAATATTGGGGGCCAGTATCAGAGGGTGGAGGACCCCAGACCATCGGGGTCAGGGCTCCACTAACATCGGGGGCCCGGGGCTGTCTGCCTCACCCGGGTTCCTTGTAAAGGAGAGGTAGCGTTTTTTCCCATTTTCCCTTTTGTAGATTTTTCAAGTTTTGGCTCCGTGTTTTGTCACGAGCACTGGGTCTGCTTAGTCAGCCCATGTTGCAGAGCCTGGGTGGTTTCCTTTACGGAACTATGCCCCCTTTTGGTCCTTGGGTATTTTTATATACCAGTTTGCGGCTACAGTATTATGACGGATGAAATAATACGTAGCATCCCGTTTTCTGTGAGAGCAAACCATCCCCATTTGTTTAAAGAACCCACCCCAGCCGCAGCGAGCTAGCAAAGCGGCACCCCAGCATCCGTCGGGGTTGGTTAAAGGGTGCTCCGCTAATGCGGACGAGGGGCCTTTACGGCCATTTCTAGGGCACCCTGCTCTCGGGGCAAATCTTTTTTTTGTTTTGCCTCTTGAATGGCATTAGCCATTCCACTTTTCTGACCTTAGCACTCTTGGTTCTGGACTTCGGTCTGGTTCTAAGTTGTGCTAAGGCCACTCACATCTTCATTATCGCTACAAATGGCGCCCAACGTGGGGCCCGAAACTTGTTTTGGGCAACCCACACCAAAGTGAGAAAATACTCATGAGTTTCGACTCATACTCCCCTCAAGACTTCACGTCTTTAAATCCTAATAATTCCATTCTCACTAGCAGGTCTTAGAATCGCCTCCTTTGCGATTCATTTCATTTCGTTCGAGAGAACAAAACCCATTTATCAAGACCTGCATTGCTCGCTCTTCCTTACTAGCCGCAAACATCCTTCCCAATCCTTTCCTTTTAAAATCATTTCCTAGTTAGTTTACCTCTTGGGCAGCTTCTCGTTGTGTTCGTCTTTATGAGTTTTTTGACTCTGGGTGCAACCTGGAGGTTGGCCGCGGATAACAGGTTGTGGTGGTTTACCGCCGCTCCTGTCCCGGTCAACCGAAGGGCCCCTGCCCCACTTTATGTTGGGAAGCTGTCCCAAATTTTTATATCCTTGCTGTCTTGATCCAGCTTCGGCTTTTGGCTTGGGTTTGGTTCAAGCTGTGGTGGATTACGTGGGGTTGGCGTGGTGCCACCTACACGTCCCTGCAGCTTGGCCAAGCTTGAACCATTTGCTGAAGTTGAGTCAAGCAGCAACATAGTTGTTTTGGTCCCTTGCTCCTCTCTTTTCGAGGAATTTCGGGTGAGAGAAACAGTCCCCCATACTGGGCGATTCCCTTTTGGAATCGACCCAATTAAATTAAATACTTTTCACACTTAAACAGTTTACACACTTGAACATTTTTCTCACCAAAACATTTTTCATACGTAGACACTTCTCATACTTAAACATTTTGTAATTAAAATTTCAATTTCCTACATTTTTTTGAAATCAACAGCCAGCCAGCGGACCTGAATTGGAGAGGAACGGATCGGGTTCCGTCTAGTAAGAAGGCCATTTCTTGAAAATTAAATTTTAACAAACCTTAAATTTTGATCCTATCTTGGAAAGTTTAAAACTTTCTTTTGGAATTTATATTTTTATTTCTTTTCTAATTCGAATTCTAGCCACTTGGCTTTAAGATCTTTATTAAGATTCATTGAAGAGTTAGTCACACCACTGGTGTGCACCCACTTATATATATATTTTATATATATCTTTGAATATTTGGCAATTTTCTTTTGCCCTATTAGCTGTTAAGAGCTTTCTCTTTGAAAGAGTTAGTCACACCCTGTTGTGCACTGGGTTGCCATTTATTTGAATTTGCAGCAACTCCTTAGTTATAAGCGTAATTAACTCGTTAGTCACGTTATCGTGCAAACACAGCTTTGTTTGAATTTTCACTTTTTTGAAATCTTGTTCACAGATTAGACAATGCCATTGCATCACAGTAGTGAGGACCTGTCTGGCACCACAGTGGAGGCTCAGTGCTCCATATGCCAGCAGTCATTCACTGCTGCCCAGGACACATACACCACAAAGTGTGGACACACTTTTCATGAAACGTGCCTGGAGCAATGGCTCAGAAATCGTACTGATTGCCCGCTGTGCTGTGGACCACTGAGTCTCCCCTTAGGAGCCAGACAGGCCCCCACTGCTGCAGCATCTATGCCAAGAGGGGCTCGGCCCAAAACACACCGGCCGGGAGTAAGAACCCGAGGCATGCGATCAGAGGAAGTGGAAATTAGGGATTTCGATTTACAGGCCGAGTCGGGGGCGGAAGGTTTGGTTCAGCCACCTGGCCCGTCATCGAAAGCGTCCCCAATATCAGATGTGACGTCAGAAGCCGCAGGAGCGCGCTCTATAGTGCCCCAAGATTTAAGCGGACTTCAACAACAAATCAACGATTTACAGAACGGCATGCGTGTGATGCTGGAGCGCATGGCCCAATTAGGTCTTCCGTCCCGGACTCGGAATGTAGAGTCGCCAAGACTGAACCCTCGCGCACAATCATTTGTTCCAGTGCCGCGATCCTACTCACCTCGCACCCCTCGTGGTAATAATGTCCAGTTCCACCACGATAAGGTGGCTAGCATCATTGGTGGGTGGGGACTAAAATTCTCGGGTCGTGAATCCTCCATGCCCGTGGAAGTCTTTATTAACAGGGTAGCGGCTCTCACCAGAAACACCTTGGGCGGAAATTTTAATGTTCTATGCCAGCATATGCATTTACTTTTGATTGGACCTGCCGCTGATTGGTATTGGAGGTTCTATAATTCGAGACGTGACTTCAGTTGGAGGGATTTGGAGTCGGCCCTGAGCGATCATTTCGCGGATCGCTTCACGGATGCCGACCTGATGGAGCGGATACGAGGAAGGAAACAGCGACCTCAAGAAACATTCGACGATTACAGTGCGGACGTCTACAAGATTGTCGACCGACTACAGCGCCCTATTGGCGACGCGGACTTAGCTGACATTCTCAGACGCAATTTATTGCCAGAAATCCGTCGTGGTCTGCTCCAAATACACCTTCCCTCTGTTCGTCTGCTCCGTCAGGCCGTCATCCGTGCGGAGAACTTCGAGATGGAGCTCGGAGGTCGACGCCGATCTTCCCAATGGAGACACGCTACAGAAGAACTACGTGATGAGTACCCGAGGGAACAATATGAGGATTCAACCGATGAACCTGGAGTGGAGGCAGTCACGGTCCTGCCTACTTGTTGGAATTGTAAGCAAGTGGGGCACCGTTTCGACGATTGTTTGGAGCCCAGAACAATTTTCTGTTATGGCTGCGGAAAGGCAGACACATATAAACCGAATTGTGTGAACTGCCAAACAAAAAACGGACCGCAGGGAGCGCGGAACAAGATCTCACGCCTCCCGCAGGGCAAACAAGCTCCACCCCGTTCCAGCAGGTAGACAGGACTGATGATCTGTCTCCAAATTCCCTGGGCCCAACCACCAATGATGATAGTTTACAGCCGAGTGGGGACTCCACTACCTTATCGATCCCACTCTTACAGGCCGAGCCTCCTACACCTTTGGCTTTTCTGCCATATCACTTAAGATGGCGGAAATATACGGCGGTCCGAAACCGAATTTTTAACTCTGAAATTGACACCATTAAACAACCTCTTAATACACCTAAACGTTCAACGTTGAGAATGAGGCGTTTTTACGCTCAGTTCCGTCGTTGGCGTTACCAATTGGATTGTGCGACTCTGTTGAACGTGCCTCCAGGTGACGTTCGACCGTACGCTCAGGTTCTGTTGTTCGGCCAACTAACATCGGGTTTGATCGACACGGGAGCCAACGTGAGCGTGATGGCGGCTGATCTAGCCCGCTCATTCCTCGAGAGGAACGCTTTTCCCTGGAAAAGAGCTTCTCTCGGGTTGAAAACCGCTGACGGCACACAACATCAAGCCGTAGGCCGAGTATCAGCCGACATCACGTTCCGGGGACTCACCAAGACGTTGACGCTGTGGATAATACCCACTCTCAGTCAGAATCTCTATCTGGGAGTGGACTTCGTCCGTCTTTTCGCCCTGGCCACAGACCTGTTTGCGCCACCACCACAGGTCGACACCACCAACAGCCTCAACGCACTCGACGATTGCGCTCACCCTCTCACACAGGAGCAGCATCGCAGACTTCGGTCTGCGATTGCTTGCTTTCCTTCGTTCGCTGTGGAGGGCTTGGGAAAGACTACGCTCATCCGTCATGAAATCGACACTGGTGACCAGAAACCCATAAAACAGAGACATTTCTCTGTGTCACCAGCTGTCGAAAAGCTCCTATATCAGGAAATTGACCGGATGTTAGCGTTGGGCGTAATCGAAGAGTCGAAGAGTGCATGGTCTTCGCCGGTAACGTTGGTGGTAAAGCCCTCGAAGGTGCGCCTATGCCTGGATGCCCGGAAGGTCAACTCGGTCACAGTGAGGGATGCCTATCCTTTGCCGCTGATTGATGGAATTCTCAGCAGACTCCCTAAGGCAAATTTCATCTCTAGCCTTGATTTAAAGGATGCCTTCTGGCAAATACCTTTAGAGGAGAAGTCGAAAGAGAGGACAGCCTTCACTGTGCCCGGTCGACCCCTTTACCATTTTGTCGTGATGCCGTTTGGGTTGTGTAATGCACCCCAAACGATGTCGCGACTAATGGATAAGGTAATACCGCCCCAACTCAAGCACCAGGTATTTGTGTACCTCGACGACCTGTTGGTGATAACAGACGAGTTCGACGCGCACCTTCAGGTACTTCATCAGGTCGCCTTCCATTTGAGACAAGCTGGCCTCACCATCAATGTGGAAAAGAGTAAGTTCCTCTTGCGAGACGTCAAGTACCTTGGCCACATTGTTGGTGGGGGCACTATCCAGACTGATCCTGACAAGGTGAAATCTATCATGGATTTCCCACTTCCCTCTACTACGAAGCAACTCCGAAGATTTCTAGGAATCTGCGGTTGGTATCGGCGCTTCGTCAGAGAATATGCGTCATTGTCAACACCACTGACAGACATGCTTTCTAAGCGGAGTCAGTTTGTGTGGACCGATGAGAGGCTAAATGCTTTCAAGCAATTGAAACACAGCCTTGCTTCAGCCCCAGTGCTGCACAGCCCAGATTTCAACAAGCCCTTCTCCATCCAATGTGACGCAAGTCAACATGGAGTCGGTGCCGTGCTGGTGCAGCGCACAGAAGACGGAGCTGAAGCCCCCATCGCTTATATGTCCCACAAACTGAATCCCGCTCAGCGAAACTACACCGTCACTGAGCAAGAATGTCTGGCAGCGGTGTTGGCAATCAAGAAGTTCCGTGCCTACGTGGAAGGTCACGAATTTGAAATCGTGACCGACCATGCTTCCCTAAAATGGCTAATGAACCAACCAGACCTTAATGGACGATTAGCCCGGTGGGCCTTGAAACTTCAAGGTTTCAACTTCAAAATTGTCCACCGAAAGGGAAGCCAAAACGTAGTGCCGGACTCCTTGTCGCGCATGTTCTCTGCCGAGGCGTTGACGCCGGCAGAGGGCGAGGAGACTCCGATGGAGCTAGACTTAGAGTCGCCCCACTTCAAAAGTGCCTCCTATACGGAGCTGGCGGCTAAAGTCCAGGCAGAACAAGACCAACTGCCGGACCTAAAAGTTGTAGTCGGGTTCGTGTACAAGCGGACTGAGTATGCGACCGGAAACGGACTTCAAGACCAGTTGGCCTGGAAGTTGTGGGTGCCGTCAGAAATGACGGCAGAATTAGTGAAGGGAGCTCATGACCCACCCTTGAGTGCGCATGGTGGCGTGGCCAAAACCCTCGGCCGATTACGGCAATGGTTTTTCTGGCCACGAATGGCCGCTCAAGTGCGTGATTATGTGGGATCATGCCTTACATGCAAAACCACCAAAGCCCCTTCACACACCCTTCGTCCACCAATGACGCTGCAGTCCGTTCCCGAGCGCATATTCCAGCGCTTGTACATCGATATTATCGGCCCCTACCCTAGGTCCAAGTCTGGCAACATTGGAGCGCTCATCATCTTAGACCATCTGTCGCGTTTCCCCTTCG
This sequence comes from Nemotelus pantherinus, assembly GCA_963978885.1. Classification (NCBI taxonomy): domain Eukaryota; kingdom Metazoa; phylum Arthropoda; class Insecta; order Diptera; family Stratiomyidae; genus Nemotelus; species Nemotelus pantherinus. The sequence continues at coordinate 117,334,864 of OZ022264.1, forward strand.
TTGAGCCGCTTCGTAAGTTCACTGCGAAAGCAGTCATTGACATCCTGAGGAAAAGGGTATTTCACCTTGTTGGAGTCCCGGAGAGTGTTGTAACAGATAATGGTGTACAATTTCGGTCGTCTATCTTTCAGACCTTTCTACAGGAATTCGGTATCGGACATACCTTCACCGCCGTGTATTCCCCTCAAGCCAATGCCTCGGAACGTCTCAACCGCTCCATACTAGCGGCAATCCGTTCGTACATTGATCCCGTTCAAAAGGAATGGGACGGTAAACTTTCAGAAATAACCTGCGCGCTACGTTCAGCACCTCACGCAACCATAGGAACTTCGCCCTATCAGGCAGTCTTCGGCCAACCAATGGTCACCCATGGCCGCACCTACAATCTGTTGCGGCAACTGCATCTTCTGGATGACCCCGATACTACTCTGCCACCTCCTGACCACCTGGCTCTTCTACGCCAGACCATCCGCGACCTCACCACCCAAGCCCAGTCTCGAAATGCAAAGGCCTATAACCTTCGTTCCAGGTTGGTTTCATACCAGCCTGGCGAAGTGGTCTACAGGCGCAACTTCCGGCAAAGTGATGCAGCCGCGCACTACAATGCAAAGCTGGACCGGAAGTTTTTACCTAGTAAGGTAATTAAGAAGATCGGCGGTGCTTATTACCAGCTGGCCGATCAAAATGGACGATCAGTGGGCGTCTTTCATGCGAAAGACATCACTAAGTGATATACCCACTAGTTCACCAGTTCACGATCTGTTTCCAAATTTCATTTGGAAGATCGTCCATTTGCGCCTATTTCAGGTGTCACTCCTGTTCCAACTGAAAAGTATCTAGAGATGTTCACCTCGTTCACCATTACCTCTACCATAGATACTTTCATTATTGATTCCGTATACGTTGTTCACGATATTTCTTCTCATCAAAAATTCCCCTTTCTTTCTGTTCACCTCATTCACGATTTTCTCAAAGGATTGGATAGTAACGACATGATCACTTGTTCACATCCTTGTATTTCGCACATTACATCCATCCTTCAGCTCTTTCCACGCACTTGCCCTTGTGGAAAGATCTGTGTTGTAGCATCCAGTAATTTTTGCACGAAATTACTGGACACGAAATTTCGTCGCACACTGTATGTGCTCGAAATGGCTACATATTTTCTTTTCAAATTGAACCTATTTCAATTTGAGTCAATAATAAGTCCCGTACGTCCCCGGCGACCTTATTATTGAATTCGAGTAGCAACAAGTTCTAACGGGATCTTGTTTTGCGACTCGAACGTGCATTTTGCGAGCGGGAGCTGATAAGCTCAAAGAAAAGTCGAACAGGGACCGTGGTCGAGGCCGGGCGGGTCGGCGTCTAAGAACAAATTCAACGGAGGAGAGTGCCTTAGCTAGTCCGCATTGGTTGCATGGTCGATCGCTCTTTGTATCTTTGATGTGGATACACCATATAGCTTCATACAAACGATATCGTTTAACACCAACCACGCGGTTTATTTCAATTTACAAAGTGCCCATTGTGCAGTACTCAGTGCTGTAGAAGTACGAAAATAAAGTCCGTGCCTCAATTTGAATTCTATCGCATTTGTAGATAAACGCGACAATGTTCTGTGCGGTGTACATAAAAATAACCGAAAGCGTTTTGACCGTGCGATAGCAATCAACAACAAAACAGCATCAGATAACACAAAAAAACAACCAAGTGCAAATTATCATCCCATTAATCACCTATGAATGTATGTGCCTTGTCTATTATTACCCTACCAGACGACGGCGAACAGTGATTTTTAGTTCATATCATTTCGGGATCAGCCTCACCAATCCATAGTGAAAATGGCGCGGATTTCGTTTCGCGGCCGTTTTGTCTAAGTCGGTCGGTACTCGTATTTCCGTGCGAGGACGAGAAAAGGTTTTGTCCAGTGTCCACGTCAGGAATCGATAAACCACGTGTTGGAAAATACCCCAAGAGTTGCGGGGTCGTGGGAAAGAAAATTTGTGTCGTGCCGAGAAAAATGTAATTGAAGTTAGTTAAAGTTGCATGCGACATAGGCGACTACTCAAAGTGACATCAATCGAAACGGCTAAGGAGTTAAAAACTGAAGTGTCTAAGAAGAGGAAGCTGACGGCTCGGAGAGTGTCGATTTTGGCTAGAAGCGGGAATCTCGAATGACAGGTGATGTACGATTAGACGCTTGAGTGAAGATAGGCACGTGCTGGCATTCTACGACCAAGGTACCTTTATTTAATATGTATCATGTTTTGGTTTTGCAAAAATCGTGACGACTACGGCCACGCTAACTCGTACTGACCAGAGACAATCAAAGCAGCATTTGAATTCGGTTCAAATATCGATAATGTGAAAGTTCCTGCTGTTAGTTTAACGCGCTATGAGATTAAACCTCATTGGTGGAGAAGGTCTGCACACAGGTAGTTTGGAACTGACATTTTCTGGAGCGTCCGCTCTGGAATCGAGAGAAATGGTTACTTTTGGTTCTTAAGCTGATCCAGTCGATTTATTTCAACGTACTGACAACATCCAGAGAAATGTAAGAATCCGTGATCAACGGGAACTACGATGCATTAGACGCCGACATCAGCCTGGATTTGTTCCGCTTTTGCCTGGAATCGTTTTTTTTGTTAAATGCAAGCGGTATTTTATTATGATGAATCGTTTTCGTTAGTTACAATGAATTAAACACAGATAAGAGCAGAGATCAAACTACAATGTTGAATGGATAGGTTCTTTGAACTAGATAATATCAAAAAAAAAAATTAGAAGTGAATTTTGTTACAAATTTAGTCAACTTGTTATTCGATACACAAGGAAGTTCCAAAACTAATTCAACGGATTACTTATATTGTGTCATACTCTTAAGGAACACACTACTTTGGTTATAGCTTAAGTTCAAGTCTTATTAACTCGGTATATGAGAGTGTCTGAACCTCTTAATATTTTTTTTTCTTCGAATTCGATGGTTCATATTGTTGTTCGGTTTAAGTCGTGGAAAAACTTCTCTGGTGTCAGTTCGATAGTTCTGCTTTTTATCAAATGTTCATTTTTTTCTGAGTTCCTAACCACATTGAAAGATGCGTCAGGAAAACTGAATGCAATCGCAAGGGGGTATCGAAAGTTAATTTGCTTCATTATAGTTGATGCCAGTCTCTGGTAAATTCGTTGCCAGCCATTGCCTTTTTTTTCTTCTTTCTTGGTAATATCCTCCATTTTGTCAGCTAGATGAAAACCTGAGTACTGTGTAAACAATTTGAATGAAATTGATTAGTTCGGCCGTTGATTAATTATGCACAACGGGGTTGCAATAGATTTTGTATGCGGTTTCAGGTACGTTCCAACTTTAGGCACCTACGGACTTCCAGTTTTAAGGTCGCAGATTTTGGTGTTAAGATTATTAAACCATTTGGGCGGTATTGTATTACACTACCCATTCTTTAGCGAGCCTAGTTGTTTCCTATCCTGCTGTTTCCATACGCTATTATCGATAGGACCGTCGGTTCATCCCTCCGTACCGTAAAAATATTTCGCTAAAATTTTGATTTGCTTGAACTTCGTTTACTGGATGCATAAGCGATCATTATTCCGAATTATGTGCACACCCTGAGCGGTTGTTTCAAGTATCTTTTATTAGAGATTTGTTTTCAGGAATACGCTTGTTCTATAATATGAAACCTAAATCGATTTGAAGAATTGGAGAGGTGATCTCAATAGTGAAGTTTTGTTGTGTAAGTTTTTTTTAGCAACTTTATCCTAAGCATACATACACTTTCCTACGCTCGATTTTCCCACTCGTTAATCTCGCGTGTCCGTTTGTGCATGACAATAGCCACTGTGGATATATTAACTCGGATTTTTCAGACTCCTGATTGATGATTTTTGTTTTGTAATTTTCAACATATGCCACAAAAACCCCATTCAAATATATTGTGGACGTGTGAAAAAGAAAAAAAAAAGGGAGAACGAATGTAAAAGCAAATCATGAATTATTATTAATAAGCTACAGCCAAAGTTCAATGAAAACCTAGTATAGAGTAGATAATGCAAGATTAGCGTATACTGATAAGAAGTGAAAGACAATATATTAATTTGATAAAAATGAATTAATAATTATGTATTGTTACCGTTGAAGAAAATATATATTATTGATAATTTATAGTCACGGGAAATTACTATAGAGAAAAAAAAAACAGGGAACGAGATATTTGAGTTCTCCAAAGATGTCAAGACTTTAAGTTAGCTGGGTTAGTACCCTTCAGGCTGTAAATGTAAAATTGACCTTTTTTTGCCGTAGTAGTTATATCGCTCCTTTATCGGCTATGAAACTAAATTAACGGATTGTAAAGGATATGCATAGGTATGTAAGAAGTTAAGGGTTCGCGGTATGTTTCTATGATCTAAGAGTCGTAACTAATCGATAAATATTGACAAGACACCTATATGTTTTTGATTGAAAAAAAAAAAAAACAATTCCCTTAATTTGCGTGTAGAATTACGAAGAATAGCTTACTAAAAATAAAAGTAATTATGAATTGTTAAAAGAGCATCTAAGGCCTTCTTATTGGGCGAAAGCCTAAGAAGTTCTTTCTTCATTTCAGGGTCTGCGCGTGGCCTGGCTGGCCTATAATGAAATAGTTTCTTCATGAATTTTTTTTGTTCAGTTCTTCATAAGGGAGGGATACTGGCCCAAACATAGTAGTTTCAGTATTTGTGTTAGATTTTTTTTGAATTTTTGAATATTGGGGGCCAGTATCAGAGGGTGGAGGACCCCAGACCATCGGGGTCAGGGCTCCACTAACATCGGGGGCCCGGGGCTGTCTGCCTCACCCGGGTTCCTTGTAAAGGAGAGGTAGCGTTTTTTCCCATTTTCCCTTTTGTAGATTTTTCAAGTTTTGGCTCCGTGTTTTGTCACGAGCACTGGGTCTGCTTAGTCAGCCCATGTTGCAGAGCCTGGGTGGTTTCCTTTACGGAACTATGCCCCCTTTTGGTCCTTGGGTATTTTTATATACCAGTTTGCGGCTACAGTATTATGACGGATGAAATAATACGTAGCATCCCGTTTTCTGTGAGAGCAAACCATCCCCATTTGTTTAAAGAACCCACCCCAGCCGCAGCGAGCTAGCAAAGCGGCACCCCAGCATCCGTCGGGGTTGGTTAAAGGGTGCTCCGCTAATGCGGACGAGGGGCCTTTACGGCCATTTCTAGGGCACCCTGCTCTCGGGGCAAATCTTTTTTTTGTTTTGCCTCTTGAATGGCATTAGCCATTCCACTTTTCTGACCTTAGCACTCTTGGTTCTGGACTTCGGTCTGGTTCTAAGTTGTGCTAAGGCCACTCACATCTTCATTATCGCTACAAATGGCGCCCAACGTGGGGCCCGAAACTTGTTTTGGGCAACCCACACCAAAGTGAGAAAATACTCATGAGTTTCGACTCATACTCCCCTCAAGACTTCACGTCTTTAAATCCTAATAATTCCATTCTCACTAGCAGGTCTTAGAATCGCCTCCTTTGCGATTCATTTCATTTCGTTCGAGAGAACAAAACCCATTTATCAAGACCTGCATTGCTCGCTCTTCCTTACTAGCCGCAAACATCCTTCCCAATCCTTTCCTTTTAAAATCATTTCCTAGTTAGTTTACCTCTTGGGCAGCTTCTCGTTGTGTTCGTCTTTATGAGTTTTTTGACTCTGGGTGCAACCTGGAGGTTGGCCGCGGATAACAGGTTGTGGTGGTTTACCGCCGCTCCTGTCCCGGTCAACCGAAGGGCCCCTGCCCCACTTTATGTTGGGAAGCTGTCCCAAATTTTTATATCCTTGCTGTCTTGATCCAGCTTCGGCTTTTGGCTTGGGTTTGGTTCAAGCTGTGGTGGATTACGTGGGGTTGGTGTGGTGCCACCTACACGTCCCTGCAGCTTGGCCAAGCTTGAACCATTTGCTGAAGTTGAGTCAAGCAGTAACATAGTTGTTTTGGTCCCTTGCTCCTCTCTTTTCGAGGAATTTCGGGTGAGAGAAACAGTCCCCCATACTGGGCGATTCCCTTTTGGAATCGACCCAATTAAATTAAATACTTTTCACACTTAAACAGTTTACACACTTGAACATTTTTCTCACCAAAACATTTTTCATACGTAGACACTTCTCATACTTAAACATTTTGTAATTAAAATTTCAATTTCCTACATTTTTTTGAAATCAACAGCCAGCCAGCGGACCTGAATTGGAGAGGAACGGATCGGGTTCCGTCTAGTAAGAAGGCCATTTCTTGAAAATTAAATTTTAACAAACCTTAAATTTTGATCCTATCTTGGAAAGTTTAAAACTTTCTTTTGGAATTTATATTTTTATTTCTTTTCTAATTCGAATTCTAGCCACTTGGCTTTAAGATCTTTATTAAGATTCATTGAAGAGTTAGTCACACCACTGGTGTGCACCCACTTATATATATATTTTATATATATCTTTGAATATTTGGCAATTTTCTTTTGCCCTATTAGCTGTTAAGAGCTTTCTCTTTGAAAGAGTTAGTCACACCCTGTTGTGCACTGGGTTGCCATTTATTTGAATTTGCAGCAACTCCTTAGTTATAAGCGTAATTAACTCGTTAGTCACGTTATCGTGCAAACACAGCTTTGTTTGAATTTTCACTTTTTTGAAATCTTGTTCACAGATTAGACAATGCCATTGCATCACAGTAGTGAGGACCTGTCTGGCACCACAGTGGAGGCTCAGTGCTCCATATGCCAGCAGTCATTCACTGCTGCCCAGGACACATACACCACAAAGTGTGGACACACTTTTCATGAAACGTGCCTGGAGCAATGGCTCAGAAATCGTACTGATTGCCCGCTGTGCTGTGGACCACTGAGTCTCCCCTTAGGAGCCAGACAGGCCCCCACTGCTGCAGCATCTATGCCAAGAGGGGCTCGGCCCAAAACACACCGGCCGGGAGTAAGAACCCGAGGCATGCGATCAGAGGAAGTGGAAATTAGGGATTTCGATTTACAGGCCGAGTCGGGGGCGGAAGGTTTGGTTCAGCCACCTGGCCCGTCATCGAAAGCGTCCCCAATATCAGATGTGACGTCAGAAGCCGCAGGAGCGCGCTCTATAGTGCCCCAAGATTTAAGCGGACTTCAACAACAAATCAACGATTTACAGAACGGCATGCGTGTGATGCTGGAGCGCATGGCCCAATTAGGTCTTCCGTCCCGGACTCGGAATGTAGAGTCGCCAAGACTGAACCCTCGCGCACAATCATTTGTTCCAGTGCCGCGATCCTACTCACCTCGCACCCCTCGTGGTAATAATGTCCAGTTCCACCACGATAAGGTGGCTAGCATCATTGGTGGGTGGGGACTAAAATTCTCGGGTCGTGAATCCTCCATGCCCGTGGAAGTCTTTATTAACAGGGTAGCGGCTCTCACCAGAAACACCTTGGGCGGAAATTTTAATGTTCTATGCCAGCATATGCATTTACTTTTGATTGGACCTGCCGCTGATTGGTATTGGAGGTTCTATAATTCGAGACGTGACTTCAGTTGGAGGGATTTGGAGTCGGCCCTGAGCGATCATTTCGCGGATCGCTTCACGGATGCCGACCTGATGGAGCGGATACGAGGAAGGAAACAGCGACCTCAAGAAACATTCGACGATTACAGTGCGGACGTCTACAAGATTGTCGACCGACTACAGCGCCCTATTGGCGACGCGGACTTAGCTGACATTCTCAGACGCAATTTATTGCCAGAAATCCGTCGTGGTCTGCTCCAAATACACCTTCCCTCTGTTCGTCTGCTCCGTCAGGCCGTCATCCGTGCGGAGAACTTCGAGATGGAGCTCGGAGGTCGACGCCGATCTTCCCAATGGAGACACGCTACAGAAGAACTACGTGATGAGTACCCGAGGGAACAATATGAGGATTCAACCGATGAACCTGGAGTGGAGGCAGTCACGGTCCTGCCTACTTGTTGGAATTGTAAGCAAGTGGGGCACCGTTTCGACGATTGTTTGGAGCCCAGAACAATTTTCTGTTATGGCTGCGGAAAGGCAGACACATATAAACCGAATTGTGTGAACTGCCAAACAAAAAACGGACCGCAGGGAGCGCGGAACAAGATCTCACGCCTCCCGCAGGGCAAACAAGCTCCACCCCGTTCCAGCAGGTAGACAGGACTGATGATCTGTCTCCAAATTCCCTGGGCCCAACCACCAATGATGATAGTTTACAGCCGAGTGGGGACTCCACTACCTTATCGATCCCACTCTTACAGGCCGAGCCTCCTACACCTTTGGCTTTTCTGCCATATCACTTAAGATGGCGGAAATATACGGCGGTCCGAAACCGAATTTTTAACTCTGAAATTGACACCATTAAACAACCTCTTAATACACCTAAACGTTCAACGTTGAGAATGAGGCGTTTTTACGCTCAGTTCCGTCGTTGGCGTTACCAATTGGATTGTGCGACTCTGTTGAACGTGCCTCCAGGTGACGTTCGACCGTACGCTCAGGTTCTGTTGTTCGGCCAACTAACATCGGGTTTGATCGACACGGGAGCCAACGTGAGCGTGATGGCGGCTGATCTAGCCCGCTCATTCCTCGAGAGGAACGCTTTTCCCTGGAAAAGAGCTTCTCTCGGGTTGAAAACCGCTGACGGCACACAACATCAAGCCGTAGGCCGAGTATCAGCCGACATCACGTTCCGGGGACTCACCAAGACGTTGACGCTGTGGATAATACCCACTCTCAGTCAGAATCTCTATCTGGGAGTGGACTTCGTCCGTCTTTTCGCCCTGGCCACAGACCTGTTTGCGCCACCACCACAGGTCGACACCACCAACAGCCTCAACGCACTCGACGATTGCGCCCACCCTCTCACACAGGAGCAGCATCGCAGACTTCGGTCTGCGATTGCTTGCTTTCCTTCGTTCGCTGTGGAGGGCTTGGGAAAGACTACGCTCATCCGTCATGAAATCGACACTGGTGACCAGAAACCCATAAAACAGAGACATTTCTCTGTGTCACCAGCTGTCGAAAAGCTCCTATATCAGGAAATTGACCGGATGTTAGCGTTGGGCGTAATCGAAGAGTCGAAGAGTGCATGGTCTTCGCCGGTAACGTTGGTGGTAAAGCCCTCGAAGGTGCGCCTATGCCTGGATGCCCGGAAGGTCAACTCGGTCACAGTGAGGGATGCCTATCCTTTGCCGCTGATTGATGGAATTCTCAGCAGACTCCCTAAGGCAAATTTCATCTCTAGCCTTGATTTAAAGGATGCCTTCTGGCAAATACCTTTAGAGGAGAAGTCGAAAGAGAGGACAGCCTTCACTGTGCCCGGTCGACCCCTTTACCATTTTGTCGTGATGCCGTTTGGGTTGTGTAATGCACCCCAAACGATGTCGCGACTAATGGATAAGGTAATACCGCCCCAACTCAAGCACCAGGTATTTGTGTACCTCGACGACCTGTTGGTGATAACAGACGAGTTCGACGCGCACCTTCAGGTACTTCATCAGGTCGCCTTCCATTTGAGACAAGCTGGCCTCACCATCAATGTGGAAAAGAGTAAGTTCCTCTTGCGAGACGTCAAGTACCTTGGCCACATTGTTGGTGGGGGCACTATCCAGACTGATCCTGACAAGGTGAAATCTATCATGGATTTCCCACTTCCCTCTACTACGAAGCAACTCCGAAGATTTCTAGGAATCTGCGGTTGGTATCGGCGCTTCGTCAGAGAATATGCGTCATTGTCAACACCACTGACAGACATGCTTTCTAAGCGGAGTCAGTTTGTGTGGACCGATGAGAGGCTAAATGCTTTCAAGCAATTGAAACACAGCCTTGCTTCAGCCCCAGTGCTGCACAGCCCAGATTTCAACAAGCCCTTCTCCATCCAATGTGACGCAAGTCAACATGGAGTCGGTGCCGTGCTGGTGCAGCGCACAGAAGACGGAGCTGAAGCCCCCATCGCTTATATGTCCCACAAACTGAATCCCGCTCAGCGAAACTACACCGTCACTGAGCAAGAATGTCTGGCAGCGGTGTTGGCAATCAAGAAGTTCCGTGCCTACGTGGAAGGTCACGAATTTGAAATCGTGACCGACCATGCTTCCCTAAAATGGCTAATGAACCAACCAGACCTTAATGGACGATTAGCCCGGTGGGCCTTGAAACTTCAAGGTTTCAACTTCAAAATTGTCCACCGAAAGGGAAGCCAAAACGTAGTGCCGGACTCCTTGTCGCGCATGTTCTCTGCCGAGGCGTTGACGCCGGCAGAGGGCGAGGAGACTCCGATGGAGCTAGACTTAGAGTCGCCCCACTTCAAAAGTGCCTCCTATACGGAGCTGGCGGCTAAAGTCCAGGCAGAACAAGACCAACTGCCGGACCTAAAAGTTGTAGACGGGTTCGTGTACAAGCGGACTGAGTATGCGACCGGAAACGGACTTCAAGACCAGTTGGCCTGGAAGTTGTGGGTGCCGTCAGAAATGACGGCAGAATTAGTGAAGGGAGCTCATGACCCACCCTTGAGTGCGCATGGTGGCGTGGCCAAAACCCTCGGCCGATTACGGCAATGGTTTTTCTGGCCACGAATGGCCGCTCAAGTGCGTGATTATGTGGGATCATGCCTTACATGCAAAACCACCAAAGCCCCTTCACACACCCTTCGTCCACCAATGACGCTGCAGTCCGTTCCCGAGCGCATATTCCAGCGCTTGTACATCGATATTATCGGCCCCTACCCTAGGTCCAAGTCTGGCAACATTGGAGCGCTCATCATCTTAGACCATCTGTCGCGTTTCCCCTTCGTTGAGCCGCTTCGTAAGTTCACTGCGAAAGCAGTCATTGACATCCTGAGGAAAAGGGTATTTCACCTTGTTGGAGTCCCGGAGAGTGTTGTAACAGATAATGGTGTACAATTTCGGTCGTCTATCTTTCAGACCTTTCTACAGGAATTCGGTATCGGACATACCTTCACCGCCGTGTATTCCCCTCAAGCCAATGCCTCGGAACGTCTCAACCGCTCCATACTAGCGGCAATCCGTTCGTACATTGATCCCGTTCAAAAGGAATGGGACGGTAAACTTTCAGAAATAACCTGCGCGCTACGTTCAGCACCTCACGCAACCATAGGAACTTCGCCCTATCAGGCAGTCTTCGGCCAACCAATGGTCACCCATGGCCGCACCTACAATCTGTTGCGGCAACTGCATCTTCTGGATGACCCCGATACTACTCTGCCACCTCCTGACCACCTGGCTCTTCTACGCCAGACCATCCGCGACCTCACCACCCAAGCCCAGTCTCGAAATGCAAAGGCCTATAACCTTCGTTCCAGGTTGGTTTCATACCAGCCTGGCGAAGTGGTCTACAGGCGCAACTTCCGGCAAAGTGATGCAGCCGCGCACTACAATGCAAAGCTGGACCGGAAGTTTTTACCTAGTAAGGTAATTAAGAAGATCGGCGGTGCTTATTACCAGCTGGCCGATCAAAATGGACGATCAGTGGGCGTCTTTCATGCGAAAGACATCACTAAGTGATATACCCACTAGTTCACCAGTTCACGATCTGTTTCCAAATTTCATTTGGAAGATCGTCCATTTGCGCCTATTTCAGGTGTCACTCCTGTTCCAACTGAAAAGTATCTAGAGATGTTCACCTCGTTCACCATTACCTCTACCATAGATACTTTCATTATTGATTCCGTATACGTTGTTCACGATATTTCTTCTCATCAAAAATTCCCCTTTCTTTCTGTTCACCTCATTCACGATTTTCTCAAAGGATTGGATAGTAACGACATGATCACTTGTTCACATCCTTGTATTTCGCACATTACATCCATCCTTCAGCTCTTTCCACGCACTTGCCCTTGTGGAAAGATCTGTGTTGTAGCATCCAGTAATTTTTGCACGAAATTACTGGACACGAAATTTCGTCGCACACTGTATGTGCTCGAAATGGCTACATATTTTCTTTTCAAATTGAACCTATTTCAATTTGAGTCAATAATAAGTCCCGTACGTCCCCGGCGACCTTATTATTGAATTCGAGTAGCAACAAGTTCTAACGGGATCTTGTTTTGCGACTCGAACGTGCATTTTGCGAGCGGGAGCTGATAAGCTCAAAGAAAAGTCGAACAGGGACCGTGGTCGAGGCCGGGCGGGTCGGCGTCTAAGAACAAATTCAACGGAGGAGAGTGCCTTAGCTAGTCCGCATTGGTTGCAAGGTCGATCGCTCTTTGTATCTTTGATGTGGATACACCATATAGCTTCATACAAACGATATCGTTTAACACCAACCACGCGGTTTATTTCAATTTACAAAGTGCCCATTGTGCAGTACTCAGTGCTGTAGAAGTACGAAAATAAAGTCCGTGCCTCAATTTGAATTCTATCGCATTTGTAGATAAACGCGACAATGTTCTGTGCGGTGTACATAAAAATAACCGAAAGCGTTTTGACCGTGCGATAGCAATCAACAACAAAACAGCATCAGATAACACAAAAAAACAACCAAGTGCAAATTATCATCCCATTAATCACCTATGAATGTATGTGCCTTGTCTATTATTACCCTACCAGACGACGGCGAACAGTGATTTTTAGTTCATATCATTTCGGGATCAGCCTCACCAATCCATAGTGAAAATGGCGCGGATTTCGTTTCGCGGCCGTTTTGTCTAAGTCGGTCGGTACTCGTATTTCCGTGCGAGGACGAGAAAAGGTTTTGTCCAGTGTCCACGTCAGGAATCGATAAACCACGTGTTGGAAAATACCCCAAGAGTTGCGGGGTCGTGGGAAAGAAAATTTGTGTCGTGCCGAGAAAAATGTAATTGAAGTTAGTTAAAGTTGCATGCGACATAGGCGACTACTCAAAGTGACATCAATCGAAACGGCTAAGGAGTTAAAAACTGAAGTGTCTAAGAAGAGGAAGCTGACGGCTCGGAGAGTGTCGATTTTGGCTAGAAGCGGGAATCTCGAATGACAGGTGATGTACGATTAGACGCTTGAGTGAAGATAGGCACGTGCTGGCATTCTACGACCAAGGTACCTTTATTTAATATGTATCATGTTTTGGTTTTGCAAAAATCGTGACGACTACGGCCACGCTAACTCGTACTGACCAGAGACAATCAAAGCAGCATTTGAATTCGGTTCAAATATCGATAATGTGAAAGTTCCTGCTGTTAGTTTAACGCGCTATGAGATTAAACCTCATTGGTGGAGAAGGTCTGCACACAGGTAGTTTGGAACTGACATTTTCTGGAGCGTCCGCTCTGGAATCGAGAGAAATGGTTACTTTTGGTTCTTAAGCTGATCCAGTCGATTTATTTCAACGTACTGACAACATCCAGAGAAATGTAAGAATCCGTGATCAACGGGAACTACGATGCATTAGACGCCGACATCAGCCTGGATTTGTTTCGCTTTTGCCTGGAATCGTTTTTTTTGTTAAATGCAAGCGGTATTTTATTATGATGAATCGTTTTCGTTAGTTACAATGAATTAAACACAGATAAGAGCAGAGATCAAACTACAATGTTGAATGGATAGGTTCTTTGAACTAGATAATATCAAAAAAAAAAATTAGAAGTGAATTTTGTTACAAATTTAGTCAACTTGTTATTCGATACACAAGGAAGTTCCAAAACTAATTCAACGGATTACTTATATTGTGTCATACTCTTAAGGAACACACTACTTTGGTTATAGCTTAAGTTCAAGTCTTATTAACTCGGTATATGAGAGTGTCTGAACCTCTTAATATTTTTTTTTCTTCGAATTCGATGGTTCATATTGTTGTTCGGTTTAAGTCGTGGAAAAACTTCTCTGGTGTCAGTTCGATAGTTCTGCTTTTTATCAAATGTTCATTTTTTTCTGAGTTCCTAACCACATTGAAAGATGCGTCAGGAAAACTGAATGCAATCGCAAGGGGGTATCGAAAGTTAATTTGCTTCATTATAGTTGATGCCAGTCTCTGGTAAATTCGTTGCCAGCCATTGCCTTTTTTTTCTTCTTTCTTGGTAATATCCTCCATTTTGTCAGCTAGATGAAAACCTGAGTACTGTGTAAACAATTTGAATGAAATTGATTAGTTCGGCCGTTGATTAATTATGCACAACGGGGTTGCAATAGATTTTGTATGCGGTTTCAGGTACGTTCCAACTTTAGGCACCTACGGACTTCCAGTTTTAAGGTCGCAGATTTTGGTGTTAAGATTATTAAACCATTTGGGCGGTATTGTATTACACTACCCATTCTTTAGCGAGCCTAGTTGTTTCCTATCCTGCTGTTTCCATACGCTATTATCGATAGGACCGTCGGTTCATCCCTCCGTACCGTAAAAATATTTCGCTAAAATTTTGATTTGCTTGAACTTCGTTTACTGGATGCATAAGCGATCATTATTCCGAATTATGTGCACACCCTGAGCGGTTGTTTCAAGTATCTTTTATTAGAGATTTGTTTTCAGGAATACGCTTGTTCTATAATATGAAACCTAAATCGATTTGAAGAATTGGAGAGGTGATCTCAATAGTGAAGTTTTGTTGTGTAAGTTTTTTTTAGCAACTTTATCCTAAGCATACATACACTTTCCTACGCTCGATTTTCCCACTCGTTAATCTCGCGTGTCCGTTTGTGCATGACAATAGCCACTGTGGATATATTAACTCGGATTTTTCAGACTCCTGATTGATGATTTTTGTTTTGTAATTTTCAACATATGCCACAAAAACCCCATTCAAATATATTGTGGACGTGTGAAAAAGAAAAAAAAAAGGGAGAACGAATGTAAAAGCAAATCATGAATTATTATTAATAAGCTACAGCCAAAGTTCAATGAAAACCTAGTATAGAGTAGATAATGCAAGATTAGCGTATACTGATAAGAAGTGAAAGACAATATATTAATTTGATAAAAATGAATTAATAATTATGTATTGTTACCGTTGAAGAAAATATATATTATTGATAATTTATAGTCACGGGAAATTACTATAGAGAAAAAAAAAACAGGGAACGAGATATTTGAGTTCTCCAAAGATGTCAAGACTTTAAGTTAGCTGGGTTAGTACCCTTCAGGCTGTAAATGTAAAATTGACCTTTTTTTGCCGTAGTAGTTATATCGCTCCTTTATCGGCTATGAAACTAAATTAACGGATTGTAAAGGATATGCATAGGTATGTAAGAAGTTAAGGGTTCGCGGTATGTTTCTATGATCTAAGAGTCGTAACTAATCGATAAATATTGACAAGACACCTATATGTTTTTGATTGAAAAAAAAAAAAAACAATTCCCTTAATTTGCGTGTAGAATTACGAAGAATAGCTTACTAAAAATAAAAGTAATTATGAATTGTTAAAAGAGCATCTAAGGCCTTCTTATTGGGCGAAAGCCTAAGAAGTTCTTTCTTCATTTCAGGGTCTGCGCGTGGCCTGGCTGGCATATAATGAAATAGTTTCTTCATGAATTTTTTTTGTTCAGTTCTTCATAAGGGAGGGATACTGGCCCAAACATAGTAGTTTCAGTATTTGTGTTAGATTTTTTTTGAATTTTTGAATATTGGGGGCCAGTATCAGAGGGTGGAGGACCCCAGACCATCGGGGTCAGGGCTCCACTAACATCGGGGGCCCGGGGCTGTCTGCCTCACCCGGGTTCCTTGTAAAGGAGAGGTAGCGTTTTTTCCCATTTTCCCTTTTGTAGATTTTTCAAGTTTTGGCTCCGTGTTTTGTCACGAGCACTGGGTCTGCTTAGTCAGCCCATGTTGCAGAGCCTGGGTGGTTTCCTTTACGGAACTATGCCCCCTTTTGGTCCTTGGGTATTTTTATATACCAGTTTGCGGCTACAGTATTATGACGGATGAAATAATACGTAGCATCCCGTTTTCTGTGAGAGCAAACCATCCCCATTTGTTTAAAGAACCCACCCCAGCCGCAGCGAGCTAGCAAAGCGGCACCCCAGCATCCGTCGGGGTTGGTTAAAGGGTGCTCCGCTAATGCGGACGAGGGGCCTTTACGGCCATTTCTAGGGCACCCTGCTCTCGGGGCAAATCTTTTTTTTGTTTTGCCTCTTGAATGGCATTAGCCATTCCACTTTTCTGACCTTAGCACTCTTGGTTCTGGACTTCGGTCTGGTTCTAAGTTGTGCTAAGGCCACTCACACCTTAATTATCGCTACAAGGTGGAGCAGCATCCCAATCTAGTCGTAAATTCCATAATGTTTGCAAGAAGATTTTCGCACGAATCGTGACGGGACTTATGATGCCAAGGGGATCAAACAAGTGTGATAGCTGATGACGCCGTCCGCTTTGTAACTTCATTTTTCTTTGATTGGAACGTTTGAATGCTAAAGTTATCTGCTGTTGGTAGCCAGGTTAAGCCAAGGGTCTTTATATGGCAGCTTGTTTGATCCTCGACTTGAAACTGTA
The DNA here is from genome assembly GCA_963978885.1 of Nemotelus pantherinus. NCBI lineage: Eukaryota > Metazoa > Arthropoda > Insecta > Diptera > Stratiomyidae > Nemotelus > Nemotelus pantherinus. The sequence goes on from OZ022264.1 coordinate 117,351,303, forward strand.
CTGCTTTGTCTTCATTTGGGATATCTTGCAACAGAAGTGGGTGGTTGGAGCACCATTTCTTTAAGGTGAAGCCTCCAAACTGAAGTATAGTCGTTAGTTGAGTTTTCATTTCACGGGCATCCTTGAGATGATCTAAACCAGCCATTACATCATCGACGTAAATGTGTCGCTGTATTGCCTCGGCTCCTAATGGACGAGCTTCTCTAGCCTCCTCTTTTAGGCGTTGAAAGCATTTCATCGCTAGATATGGCGCTGTTGTCACTCCGTACGTTACGGCGGTGAGTTGGTAGTATTGAAGCGGCTCGTTTGGTGAATCTCTCCAGATGATCAGCTGGTATCTGTGATTGTTTTCGTCTACTTGCACCCGGCGGTAAATATTTTCGATGTCCGCAGTGAACACAAACTTAGGCAAACGAAAACGTAAAAGAATGGAGAAGACGTCCTCCTGTAACGCCGGACCAGTATGCAATATATCGTTTAGTGATATGTTAGTCGACGTCTTCGCAGAAGCATCGAAAACGACCCTTAATTTCGTCGTTGTACTGTCTAGCCTCAGCACGCAATGATGTGGCAAGAAGTAGTATGGTTTTTTCAATGCCTCTATGATTACAAGCTTCATATGACCAAGACGCAAGTACTCGTGCATAAAGTCGACATACTGTCGTCGTACTGTTGCGTCTTTTCCCAACTTGCGCTCTAGTGATAAAAAACGGTGAACAGCGATGTCTTTGGATTCTCCTAAAAGATTCGGGTCCTGCCAGAATGGAAGACTGACGATAAAACGACCGTTAGGATCTCTTTTTGTTGTGTGCGCAAAATATTCTTCACACCTTTTTTCTTGGACTGTCAGGGAGGACTGTGGTGATACGTCATCAAGTTGCCAAAATTTCTTCACTTGATTATCTATTATAGTGTCTTCGTCACTGCACATACTGCAAATGCCACTTACAGCTTCCATCGTAGTATCACTGGCTACCTTGCCGCAAACTACCCACCCAAAAACGGTACTCTGAAGGGTGAACAGGTCGTCTCCTAGGCGAATCTGACCGATTGATCGGAGTTGGAAATATATTTCGTCCCCAATCAGCATTTCGACAGCATCAGGATTGTAGAATACTGGGTCTGCGAGTTTTATGTTGCTAGAGATCGGCCAGTTTGAAATGTCTATGAGCTGTGCAGGTTGCTGATTTATTATTTTCGACAATAAAAATGCTTCAATCCTGGTTTCAAATCCGGTCGTCTTTGATTTGACTGATACATTGACCTTTGCTTGTGTCACCTGCTTGCTTTGGCCAATTCCTTGTATGCATAGTGCCTCGGATGTAGTAGATAAACCGAGCCTTGTTGCCAGTCCTTTGGTTACGAAGTTTAGTTCGGAACCCGAGTCCAATACTGCTCGGCACTCTTCTTCATGTCCGTTGCATGTTTGCACCTTTGTGCGAACTGTACCTAACAGTATGTACTTGTTAGACGCCTTTTGTAACTGGGCGACTAATGTCGTTGCACCCTTACTGGGTTTTGTCACGCTCGGTGTATCACCTGAGGCTGCAGACTGAATTCGCTTTGGGTGATCTGTTGGGTTGCTGTGGTATTCGTCCAATTGAAGTAATGTATGGTGTCGCTCAACCACGCGAAGTACATTGGCTTATATTGTGACTGGGTTTCAGGCAATTAAGGCATAATTTATATCGTTTTGCCTTACCAATTCTGTCCTTTACTGATTGCTTCATAAACGATTTGCAATGGAACAGAGGATGACTTTGTGTGCACACAACACATTGATCGTCTACAGGTGCGATAATGAGAGACGTAGACTTGTTAAATTTTGAATGAAATGACGTTAGCCTCTTTGTTCCAAGCGCTTCAAGACTCTGAAAACGCTGCTCTAAAAATGCCAGGAAGTTTTGCACTGTATCCAGTTCTCTTGGTGATTCTATCGTCTGTTCATAAAGAGCTAGAATGTCCCGGTCAAGCCGTTTGCGAAGTAGATGTAGCAATATGGGGTACCAAGTATCTATGGAGATTCGCATGTTTTTTAGCCCCAGCAGACACTCATTGGTTGTGTCGTGGAAGACCTTGATAGAGGTAGCTGATTCGCTTTGGCAAAAGGACTGAGCTAAAAGCTTGTTCAACAGGCTGTTAACTAGGATCCTCTTGTTGTCGTATCGACTGTTGAGAAGCCGCTGTGCATCTCCATAATTTCTATCTGAAACTGGCGTTTTGCTTCTCCGTTCAAATTGCTGATGAGGTAATATATCTTTTGCGAGCTACTGATCGGTTGGTTATGAATTAGTTGTGTATACAGCTCCTTGAACTGCGTCCACTTCAAGTAATCGCCATCGAAAAAGGGTAGCGTTATTTGTGGTAGCTTGATCGCACTAAGAGTCTCAGATTGTGGTTCCATAGGTTTACCAGTTTCTTCGGTGCAATCTGAAAGACTTTGTTGTATTTTTACGATACTCTGGAGAAGTGAAATTTTGGTTGCTTGATATTCGTGTAAGTCGTAACCAACCAGACCCTCACCGGTAGTGGAACTCTCCCATATTGATTGGTTGTTATGAGTGAGCTGTTTTTCGTAGCCTTCTAGAATTCGAGTGTTCAGCACGTAGTACGGTGTCGGGTGTTGTTCCCACGACCTTTCTTCAAGATTCAGAATCAAGTGCTGTGCGTCTTTTATTGCGGCCTTTTGCTTTCGCACTAGTTTCCTCAATTTGACGCTGGTGTCAGGCACTTAAGTATCGTTGGAAGGGACATTGTCGGACACTTGAAAGTTTTCCGGTTGGGATTCTTTCGTAGTGGTGGGCCACGATGAGCTCCTTGGCTTTTTCGTAAACTTCTCGAATGGCCGAAAAGAAATCGTTTTTTGTGTAGGCACGTCTAACAACGGCTCCAATGCCTGATGTTTAGTGAGGAAGATGCGCCATGTATCCTCTAACTAGCCTGATGCCTTTTTTAAGTAAGATTTTTCCGTCTTACGGTCGTATGGGTCCTTTTTTAACCTTCGTAGGATCGTTTGGATATTATCTCCTACATGTTTTTGCTCATTAGTGAGCTCTTCGAACTCCATCATGAAGCTTTGATTCTTCTGAAATATCAGAATCACGTCGGGGTAACCAGATGTTTCGACAAGGGTTTTTCCTTGCCGTTTGGATCCAAAGAGTTTGCTATTTGTGTGCAGTACACAAACAGCGATAGTTGTACCCTAGTACAGTACTAGGATACTAATGTGGGTTCGTAGCTTCGGAGTGTTTTGAATGTTTAGATGTTTCCACAAGAACCTTACCTTGCCGTTTTTAGTCAAAGAGAAGGTGATGTTTGTGTTTAGTCAAAGAGAAGGTGATTTGTGCCCTAGTACAGTACCAGTACACTAATGTCGGGTTTCTGAGTTTCGAAGAATAATTAACTACACGATAGCTCTTGACTAACTAACAATTTTATTGTCATTTTACTTGCTTATATGCTAACAATTGTACAACAAATAGAAAAATTAACAAATCTTGAATTTGCACATTGCAACACTTTCGTCTTACACCGGCGACTACAGAATTTGCTGACAACGCGTCTAGTTCGCTAATCG
>OZ022264.1:117357379-117372630 GCA_963978885.1 Nemotelus pantherinus
GTGGTGCCATCTTGAAAAATAGCTGGTTTTAGGTTTTAGGCCTATAACTTCCGATTCAGCCATTAGATTTGGACAAGATTCATACAGTACTTGGATCTTACTTTAGGTAACATTTGATAAAAATTTGGTTGAAAAATTAGAATAGAGTTGCCAGCTATGGTGATTTTTGTCTCCTAAATCTTGCAACTTTGCTCAGCAAAATAAAGCTTTTTTCCCTATAACTTCTGGCCCAGTGCAGAAATCAAAACGAAGATCACGCAGTAAATGGACCTTAATGTGAGCCAAATGTCGTAGAAATTTCGTACCAAAATCATGAAAGGGCTGCCAGCTATGACCATTTTTGTAATTTTGTGAAATTTCTTTACTGAGCGATTATGTCATTAGATTTGCAAATGGAAATGATCCTGCAATGAAAATTAACAACAAATATTAACGCTTTAAAAATTTGAAAAGTTTTGAGGGTGGTGACCCTCAAATTCTTTTCACCCGTAGAACTTCCAGCGAAACGAAACGAAACGAAATTTACTGGTTGGGTTTAACTTAACGTAAAGCAGATTTGGTATGTATTTTGCTTTGCTGCTGACACAGGCTAACGAGCATTAGCCATTTCCGTAAATATTGCACCAACAAATGCTTCAAATTACGTTTTCATATGCAAAGCATTTGCAATAAAAATAAGGAATCAATTTTCAAATTTTCCGAGTTTTGAACATTTTTCGGATGGCAGCCTCAAACAACGTTTAACCGCTGAAACTTTTGATGAAATCCTGCGATGAGAACGAAATTCAAAGGATAAGTTGATTTGAGTATGAGCTTGTAATGGTAAACTTATTACTGCTTTGTTCCGAAAGTGTTGCCAGCACTGAACATTTACATCATATGTGTTATAGTTGAGTTTTGTTGGTTTGGATAAGGAATGGTTGATATGATTCTACAAAACAGTGTATTACGTCTTTCCACATTTTTTTGTCACTCAAAGACAATTTCTTCGAAAATTAGTTTTCTAGCGGTTCAGGTGCGCTAGAGTTTTTTTTATACTAGAATTATTACATTTTATTAGCTAATAATTAATTTAACAAAACAAAGTTAAAATAGACAAATAAAGAACCAAAATATTCAACTAAAAATTCAATTGAAACCAATAATAAAAATAAAAAAACTAAATATCCTTTAGGTGTGAGTAGTTTATATACTTTTACTCAAACCCGGCCGGGATTGGTTTACACTAATCTTGACAGTGGAATTATTGTTATTATGATGAAACAAAAAAACAAAAAAATCATACAAGAAACTTAACAAAATTATAGTTCATGAATAAAATTTGTTAACTAAAATACGAACAAAACCATCAAATTAGAAAGAAATGTAATATTTGAACATAGCACTCCCCACACCAAGTAACTGCATATATATATATATATATATATATATATATATATATATATATATATATATATATATATATATATATATATATATATATATATATATATATATATATATATATATATAGATAAGTTAAAATTCTAAAATAAAATGTTTACCGCTATCAGATTTACAGTTTGTTTTTTTTTCCTCAGCATCACTTTTTTTGATTTGCTATTAATTTGTCATTTTTAATTTTAGATTAATAAATTTAGATTTTTTTTTCTTCATTACTTTAACAAGTTCTTTTTTTTCTATAAAAAGAAAAATATTAAAATGTTCCGACTGGATCTATGAATTTTGGTATTTCGATTCCGCCTTTCGTATTCGAAAAAAATTTGTTCAATACCTGAATGGCTTGATCTCTCCAACTTCGTTTTAATCAATTATATAGAGACTTACTTGTAACTCCGTACAAATTCCTTTTTTTGTCTGCCAACCTGAATAATTCAATTACTGCTCCGTGTCAATTCCTTGTTTCAATAATTTATTTACAGCTTCATATCAAATCGCAGTTTTCGCCAACACTAATAATTTAGCTACAGCTCCATATCAAATCGCAGTTTTCGCCAACACTAATAATTTAGCTACAGCTCCATATCAAATCGCAGGTTTCGCCAACACTAATAATTTAGCTACGGCTCCATATCAAATCGCAGGTTTCGCCAACACTAATAATTTAGCTACAGCGCCATATCAAATCGCAGGTTTCGCCGGCACCAATAATTTAACTACAGCTCCATATCAAATCGCAGTTTTCGCCAAATCCAATAATTCAGTAGCAAATATATTAAATGCAGCGCCAGTTAAACATTTAATAATTTTTCGTCAAATACCACTATTTGTAACTTTGGATTATCACTTTTTCTTTCCTTTCAATTACCAATTTAAACTTTAACTTTCTTTATTTCAGAAATTTTTCCCACACTTTACTAAAACTTGCGTCTGTTCGCTTGCGCTGCTCAAACCAGAATCTCCTTTGCCTTCCAACCCACAAAATTTTTCCATTCCCGGTTTTTTTCAAAACCCCGTATCAACGGTCCGCCTTCTGACTAGCTTTTTCGGATTTCACTGGGGCAGTATTGTGAAGTGGACCCTGGGTTGGGATCTACGCTGAGTTCTAAATTCACACTGCCCACTGAATCCATACAACAGCTGGATTCACATAACAGCTGAGTATACCTAACAGCTGACCGAATCATAGGTCATTTGGTCAGTCATGACATATATAGGTGTGATCGCGTACTACGATAGCCACAGGCATATCGTGTCGTTTCAAATCGTGGGGCCGACCTACCCTGAGAAGAGTCCTCAAATGCCGGGCAACTTTCATTAGTCCATCACTGTCTAATGTCCTTGGCATGATAGACACCTATTATTTTTCCATTCTCATCAGCAAGCTCGTATGTCACTTCCCCCAACTTCCGACGCACAAAGGCTTTAACAAATTTCGGTGCGAACTTAGCAGCGAATCGATCTGCCGCCTTGCTAAGTACAAAATTCCGCACATATACCTGCTGACCAGGAACAAAATATTTAACGCGACTCCGGAGATTATACCTGTCTGTATGGGAGCATAGTTCAACTTCTCCATCCTCCAATGCTTGCAAATTCCGGAGTAATTCATATTCGCTACCATGCTGGACCCGGTGGAAACGAAATAGAAGGAAATGGGGTGAACAGCCAGTCGCCTCATGTACCACATTACGGAATGAGGCACATGACTCAACCAACAGTTCATCCCAAGTCCTGTGGTCCTCACCGATGTAGGCACGAATGGCATTGAGTATAGATCGGTTGGCACGCTCCGATGCGTTAGCTTGCGGTGAATATAAAGGTGTGGTAATGTGCTGAACCCCGTGCTCAAGAAGTAAAGTCTTGAAGGCTTTAGAAACAAATTGCACTCCATTATCCTAATGAATAAACTTCGGAACTCCATAGGTCAGAAAGATTTCATCCCTCAAAACCTTGATAACTGCTTCTGAAGTTGCTTTGGGGAGGGCCTTAAACCAAACAAATTTGCTAAAATGATCTAACACTACAAACAACTGAGTATTTCCCCTTTTCGAACGCGGATATGTGCCCATGAAATCAATGAAAAGCCTTTGCAATGGCCGACTTGTTTCCCGCTGATTTCCCATCGGTGGCCTCATAGTGTGGTTCGGAGGCTTGATCTGCTTGCAAATGCTACAGGAGGAAATATAATCTTTAACATCCGTCCTCAACTGTGGCCAATAATAGTAACGTTGCAACAGCTCTAAAGTTTTCCGAACCCCACAATGAGACCCCAGAGGGTCATCATGTGCCTGCATGATAAGCTGTTTCCTCACGCTCTCAGGGACCCATAACTTTGTTTTCGGATTATCGGTGCACAAATCGTTGTGAGTTCCGGTTGTGATGAACACACGACCCTCCCTAACGTGCATATTCTTATATACCTCGGGGCTCTTCTCAATTTGAGATATAAGATCCAAATACTCAGCTGTTCGAAATGATGCATCAGTCAATATTCCAGCAATTCTGTTGTGTTCAGGCAGGTGACTAATTCCGGACTGATCCGTCTCGATCGACCCACAGACTCTCGACAACGCATCTGGAACGACGTTTTGAGTTCCCTTTCGATGCTCGATGGTAGAATCAAAAGACTGCAACCTCAAACTCCAGCGAGCCAATCTACCACAAAGGTCCTGTTGTCCCATGAGCCACTTAGGACTAGCATGGTCAGTGATGATGGTGAAAGGCAGCCCTTCGATGTATGCTCTGAACCTCTTAACGCTTTGCACCGCAGCCAAGCATTCCAGTTCAGTAACACTATAGTTGCGCTGCGCAGCGTTAAGCTTTACAGACATAAACGCGATTGGGTGTTCTCCGCCATCATCATCTTTTTGGAACAGGACGCTCCCGATTCCGGTGGCACTAGCATCACACTGAATGAAAAATCTTCGGGAGAAATCAGGATTTGATAGCACTGGTGCAGAAATTAACAATCTTTTAATCTCAAAGAAAGCATTATTCGCAGCGTCTGTCCACAGGAACGAGCGCTTACCCTTCAACAGATCCGTCAGTGCTGATGATACTGCCGCAAAATTAGGGATAAACCGCCGATACCACCCAGCCATTCCCATGAATCGCCGGATCTCTTTCGCAGACTTAGGTGTAGGATAACCTACAATTCCAGAGATTTTATCTGGGTCAGCCTTTAGGATTCCATCACCAACCACATAGCCAAGATACTTGATCTCTCTCTGCACGAACTTACTCTTCTCGACGTTAATGGTCAATTTAGCTGCGTGAAGCAACTGCGCCACCTTAGAAAGTAAATCCATATGTTCATCAAAAGAAGAGCTAGTAACGAGCAGATCATCGAGATAGACAAACACCTTGTCATATAGCTCGTGAGGAATCACTTTGTGCATTAGTCTACACATGGTCTGAGGAGCATTGCACAGACCAAATGGCATCACGGTATAATGGGCGACCAGGAACAGTAAAAGCGGTCTTCTCCCTAGATTCTACGTCCAACGGTATCTGCCAAAAGGCATCTTTGAGGTCCAAACTCGTTATGAATTTAGTGGACTGCAGACGTGCCAATGAGCCTTCAATAAGAGGCAGTGGATAGGCATCCTTCAAGGTAACCTCATTCAGTCGTCTGGCATCTAGGCATAGGCGTACTTTGCCAGGCTTCCGCACGAGTGTGACTGGTGAACTCCAAGCGCTTCTACTTTCCTCGATGACTCCTAAGGACAGCATGCGATCCAGCTCGTCATGCATCAGTTTCTGAATGACCGGGGACACCGAATAATGTCGCTGTTTAATTGGTTTAGCGGAACCGGTGTCAATGTGATGGGATACTAGAGTAGTTTTACCCAAGCCATTAATGTTGTATGAGGGAAACTGATGCATAACGCCCTGCAATCGGGACTGCTCCTCAGGAGACAGAGTGTGAAACGACGGGTTTGGGACTTCGGAGAGGGATGCAACCATCAACTGCTGAGTTTGTGAAATTTGGTGAACGCGTCCCAGAAATCCATTCCAAGATAAACTGGGTTGGTCAAAGATGGAACGACCAAAAACTTAATCATACGCGATTGTGAGTTGAATCTGACCAGAGTCTCAACATATCCGAGCACAGAAGCCCTATGACCTGATGCCGTCCGAACATCTGTCTGCATGGTATGAATGTACAGATTTAATTCCGCAATCAAGTCTAAGGCTCCTGCTCCCAGAATGCAGACGCTTGCCCCGCTATCCAACAACCCTTGAAGTTCTCGTCCTTTGATGGATATAGCAAAAGGACGGTTCTCTCCATGCGGTGTCAGTATGGTGTCGACACTCGCCTTGCGAAGCCATCGTCTATTGGCAAAATATTTCCATGCCCGATGAAAACGCGAAGTCGAGCGCCTGCGGACCCATCGAGGACAATCAAATTCAGAAATCATAGGACGTTGCGAATCGAATGAAAATTCAGTGGGGTCTCTAAATTCATAGGGGTCTAGCGGGTTCGACGAAATTCTGGGTCTACGTTGGTCGCCGCATCTGTAATTTCTGGTCTGGATGGTGGACGAAGGAGAGGAATACGTCGCGTCCCCATATTCGGCGTACTCCGCCGCCCATTTCCCGACTGACAACGCGGACAATGTGGTTTTAGAACATTTGCCGTACCACACCCGAAACAAAAAACTCCCCGAACTGGCTTATTACAATCCATAAAAGAATGCCCGAGGTCCTTACAGTTCCAGCAAACTCTGTAGTCTGATTGTTCACCTGATACTTGGTTCTGAGATACATTTTCAACCGGTTTTGCGAACTGTCTTACTTTATGGACCTCATGAATCACTGGAAGTTCAGTTTGAATATTCGACGAAGTATATTGGGGCCTGGCAGTCAAATGCTCAAATCTTGTATGTGAAGCTCTAGTTAAATAAGGTGTATTTTCGTTATATTCTTCTTCTTTATATTCCAGCTCCTGTACTTGTCTAGATCTGCGAGTGTGTTCCCTATCCACATCCAAACCTAACAAAGACCACTCAGCTTCTATACGGCAACAACGACGCACCATCTCTCGAGTGTTCCGGAACTCCACGCCTGCTAAATGTGCCCGCAATCGATGTGACATGTTGCGAAAAACAATGCATTGAAAATCTGCCTCAGTTAATGGCACTATTAATTGCAGTGACAAATTTTCTAAAGCGTCATAGAAATCCTGAAATTTCTCGCGCGGTCCTTGTAGTCGTGCATCCATGGAACGTCTCACATCGACATCAGTGCTGTGTGAACTAAATCTCTCCAGGAACTCGTCCTGCATAGGGTTCCACAAAAGGGGGTAATTCAACTCACGGTATCTCCAATACCAATCTGAGGATTTTCCTTTTAAAAGCAAGTGAAAGTCCGTAGCTAACACAGAAGCAGTTATGCCATAATCAGTGGCCAAAGACATAACGCGAAATAGAAACTGCTTCGCTTCCAATCCATCAGCTGAACCGTCAAAGCACAGGTTCCATTTGGATAGTGGCAGTTTCAAGGCGGATTTACCTAACGTTTCAGGCTGTTTATTAAACGTCACTCTAGGGAGCTCGTCGCTGTTGCCTGATACCGGATGATCCGATCGGTGCATGTTAGGAGACCTACTTCCCTGTTCAGTTTTCTTCTTCAAGGGCACCGTCACTCCTGGTACCACCGTTTGACTTGAACTATTCAATGGCGGAGGACTATCAGCTGAGAGATTAAGACGTCGTATCTCTCGGTCTAAAGGCGTATCACTGGGGTCCCAGCTCATTGTTCTACGACGCATTGTATTAACAGAGAAAAAATACGATACCAGATTCAAAAATAATAGAAAAACTAAAACTCGCGTAATTCAATAATAAGAATTATTCTTTCCTCGAATCTCGAAAATAGTGAACCGAAACCCAAAACAGAGACTTATATTCAAAAATTTGATTCACACCAATATTTATGGTGTAAAACTGAATTTAAATAAAAATGTAATATTATATCCTAATAGCAAATCCAAACAATTTATAGCATAAATAAATATATTGCTATAAATACACAAATGCAAAGAAATTATATATAGCCAATACAAACTTTATTTTGATAGAAATATATTATTATTCTTCCTGTAAAAATAAAATTTTCCAAAATTTTGATTGATAACTAAGCATAGAGAAAGAAAAAAAAATAATGATTCCCTCTCTTCGTTATAAGGATGGGAACAAGTGCTAGGATGGAAAAGGATAAAAATTTAACACAAAATGAAGAAAGAGGAAAGGAACACAATTACGACTAACAGATTCTTGTGGTTGCTCCAGGATGACTAACCAATCATTTGTCTCGCATCTTGTTCGACTAGTTATTAACAAACAACACCTAAGAAGGTGGACAAAGATTGAGACCAGAATGGTCAGAAATATAATGAACGCATAAATAATATAACTAAGGTTACCAATGAAATCCAGAAATTATTGAAAGAAGACAGTGTAGTCAATAATAATCTTGTATTAGAAGTTGAATATAAATTAAAACTTATAAAAGAAGAGCTAATTAATGTAAATCATGCGATTCATTAGGCGAAATTTGGAATTGTAAATTCACTCATACTATCCAAAGCAGATGTTAAAATAGCCACAGATACGTTGGATAAAGGAAATTGACCATACCCCACAATCGAAGAAGCATTAGAATTTTCAGAAGTTAAAGTTATTTCAAATCATAATACGATACTTTATATTGTAAACATTCCTATCACAACTAGTGATGGGCAAAATGGCTCTTTGAAGTGAGCCAGCTCCGTAAAACTCACTCACTTTAAAGAGTCGCTCTTTAAGAGCCACTCAAAAGAGCCACTTCAAGCAAATTTTTTATGGTTGCAAAAGTATAAAGTATTTTGCTATTTTTTGTTGTTTTATTAATAATAATAAGCTTAAATCTAATATAACATAACATTACTTTAAAAATATAATATAGCATATAATATAAATTTAAAAATAAACCATAAAATCATCTGAAAATCTTTCCATATAAGTGGCCACTCTACTCAATCGTTGATTCACTATCTCCAGATTCTGGGATGTAAATCTTTCTTTTCCTTCCACCAATTGAGAGGGTCAGCAGTTCTGGGTATATTTACATGTTGTAAATACTTATCCATTTCGTTAATGCCTGCAGCTACATAGCTTTGCTGGGTTCTTACACTATTGACTTTGTCATCAAATTTTCGCCATAGCGAATTTTGCGTTCCTTGTGCTGTGGGTACCGAAACTAGATGTATACAAGCAAGTTTGTACGTGGATTCATTTTGAAATGCTAGTCTATTAAATCGTGGATCTAAAAGAACGCTCTCTAGGCAAAACATATTTTCTTTACATAATTTAAATCTGTTTGAAAGTTCTCTTTGGATCACATTTAAAAAACTGCGTACATCAGCAGTTTTATTTTCGTTCAGACAGAGTTTTGAAATGTAGCTTATAATCGTTGATATAATAATATATATTTTAGAAATCGATACTGTTTTCTCACTGCTTATTTCTAGAGTAGCCTCATTGAAGATGCTCAATATATCAGGGGCTGTTTTCATAATATTCCATTCATCAGAAGAAGGAGTTGGTAGATTTTAGTTCAGGACACCTAAGGTGGCTAATAGTGGCTCTTTTACTTCTTGAATGCGCACAAGCATAGATTACGTAGAGTTCCACCTGGTAATAGCATCAAACTTTAATTTAAGCTCTACGTATTCCATTTGCCTCTGTATTTGTTGTAATTTTGCCGTTATTTTGCTACCAAAATTTTTCCGGACGGTTTTTCGGCAGATTTCATATTGCCGTATTTTCGAAACTAGGCCGCTTTTTCCCAGACTTGTATGGAAATTTCGCCCGAAACAATTCAAAAAGGTCCCCAAATTCATGCTAGTAAAAAAAAATATTTTGGAAAAATGAACGTTTTTGCCCAATTTCCCCTATCAAAAAATTGTTTGCCCTTGAAATATCACTATTGTACTCCCCGACCACTTCCAATCATCGAAAGCGTCCTAAAGGCAGAATTTGCCAAACTATGGCCAAAAAACCCCTTACTCCCCTACAAAACCGAAATTTTTGTATCGTAGCAATAGGTCTTGGCCCGTTATGTCCCAAACCACCTTAACCCCAAATTGGCCGATTTTGTCCGATTTCAACTACTTTTGCCCTAAAAACTTTTTGAAGAACAAAAATATTCGATACGAACCTGTTCCATATACCTGTTCTAGTGTATACGCTTCATCTCTAAAATCTACCTATGAAATGCACCGCCTAATAGCCAACATTTGGCTACTAAAACACTCGTGAACCAGAGCAAAATATACGCACGTAAACGCATACTGTGTGTTCACAAAATGTCGCCATCAATAAACGCACACGATCAGTATCCATCATTCGCACAGTTCTTCATTCAACGGAGTCGACTCTTTTATTCCTCACTCGCACAGTGTTCATTCAACGGAGCGACTCTTTTATTCCTCACTCGCACAGTGTTCATTCAACGGAGCGACTCTTTTATTCCTCACTCGCACAGTGTTCATTCAACGGAGCGACTCTTTTATTCCTCACTCGCACAGTGTTCATTCAACGGAGCGACTCTTTTCACTATGCAATACGAAAGTCGTATACATATGTTCGTGTTCCGACGTTAGAATAGCATAGATTTCGCTTCAAGTACACACGGTAGTCTAATGAAGTATTGCCGTGTGTATATGCATAAGCTTTATTTGGTCGGGTGGTTGTTTGAGTGGCTCCGCAATATCGCTATTGCCACTAAAGTGAAGGTATGAAGTGTGCGGAGCTATTCTAAATGATGGCTCACATAGCTCTTTCAAAAGAGTCGAAGAGCTGAGTCGCTCAGAGTTGAAGAGTTGACTCACACAGCTCCTTCAAAAGAGTCGCTCTTTTTGATTGACTCGCTCATGAGCGACCCATCACTAATCACAACTGAAAAAAACATATCAGACTTTGCTTATTAAGCCACTAAAAAAACAAAAATTTATTACAGAAATTCCATTCAAGAAAATATTAATGCTAAAAAATGAAATTTATGGTATATCCAAGGAATGTAAATTACTCAATTATTTATCAATTTGTAAAACATCAAATGTAATCGACATTAGCAACACAACCTGCATTCCAAACCTGCTTAGAAGTACAAGCGCAATTTGTAACCGGATCAACAAGCAACACGTGGATACGATTGATGAAATATCATCGGGAGTCATTTTTTTTAATCAATTCAACGGTACATTGGAAACCACAGAATCTATTCACGCTCTTAATGGGTCATACCTTGTGAAGTTCCAAAATTCAACAATCAAAATAAACGGACAATCTTTTACATCTAAAGAAGCCTCCTCGGTAGAAGTGCTACCAGCGCTACTACAACCAAATACGATGGGTAAAGAATATCGTGAATTACTCTCATTGGAAATGATGAAGGAGCTGCATATCAGTAACACAAGTGAGATTGAGATGCTGAAGTATAAAACCAACATCGAGCTGTTCAGCGTATATGGGCTCAGCACTCGCGCACTTATTCTCTTCGTATCTATCATAATTCGAAAATCCTACAAAGTAAGTACAACCCGTCACAGAGACAGCAGCTCCCGCACCGATAATCGAGTTACCATCATTCATACCCACGCAACCATGTTTCAACGACCTTCCCTATTTTTAATTACGATTGTGGACACTCGGTCTTAAGAGGGGAAGAGTTAACAACGAATCAATTTCAACATCAGAAATACAGCGAGGAATGCATCAGCAAATTATTACATCGAATAAAATCCATCGATAGCAGAAATAACACGCGCTGCTTACCTGGCGTCGACTTCAAGAATGCACGAGCGACATTGTCAGCAAAACGTAGCTATAAATTAAATCGATTAACATTGTAATTCTCTCAGTTCAATTGTACAACGCTACAAATAAAGTTTTTTTTTATCAAACTCTACCCAGAGTTATAAATTTATATATATATATATATATATATATATATATATATATATATATATATATATATATATATATATATATATATATATATAGTATATATATATATATATATATATGTATATATATATATATATATATATATATATATATATATATATATATATATATGTATATATATATATATATATATATATATATATATATATATATATATATATATATATATATATATATATATATATATATACATGTGTATATATATATATACACATGTATATATATATATATATATATATATATATATATATATATATATATATATATACATATATATATATATATATATATATATATATATATATATATATATATATATATATATATATATATATATATATATATATATATATATCCGCAAAATGATTAAGGTAGATAGTCTCTGGAGTGGCCGGTCCGATTAAGCTTAAATTTTTGGAGGACATAGATGTATATGGTGAGTAGGTCCATGATTTGCTAAAATTCAGATATCTTTAACCTTTTGGCGGCGGCGGGCATTTTGGTAAATTTTTAGCTACTCCTATATTTCCAAGCAGTGTAAATTTTTGTTAAAGAAAAGTATTGGGAATGAAAACCTAGTATGCTTTAAGCTTGTTTATGATAAAGAATTGGAAATTTTGAGCCTTGTGTAGGCGCTGAGTGCCTAAAAGTAGGCACGGATTTTTTTTCAAATTTCGATTTGTCATAACTTCTAAGAAAAACAATGGATCATAGTGAAATTTGCAGAGCGTATTTATGTTCACTAAAATTTAACACACTTGGACTTTAAAAACTGTGCGGGCAACTCTGTAGCTACAGCAGGCTCCTGAAAAAAAATCATTCCAACCATCGACCCTCCTCAAACATTTTTGATTTTTGAAAATGAACTCAAATTATTGATAAGTTTTGACTTTTGTCCACCAAGTCAAATGAAAATTTTCAAAATTCCGCGGTAAACAAGATCGCCAACCCATGATCAAATTACCTCTATTTACTCAAAACTTCTGTTCACGAGAACTGACGATCGGATAATGCGATCAGTACGAAATTTTGAAATAGGGACAATACTGTGGCAGTGGTGCCATTTTGAAAAATCGCTGAGAAAAAAACTGGTTTTTGGCCTATAGCTTCCGATTTAGCCACCAGATTTTAACAAAATTCACGCAGTAAGCGAACCTTACTTAAAGACAGATTTCATAGAAATTTAGTTGATAAATTAGTATACGGTTGCCAGCTACGGCAATTTTTGTCTGCTAAATATTGTAAATTTGCTCAGAAAAACAAAGGTTTTTTTTCCCTATAACTTCCGATGCAGTAACGAAATTAAAACGAAATTCATATGATAAGTGGATCTTGTTGCGTTTCTAATTCTGTAGGAATTTCATTGAAAAATCATGAAAAGGTTGCCAGCTATGATGAATTTCGTAATTTATTGAAATTTCCTTATCGAGCAATGTTGTCACCAAATTTCCAAATGGAATGATTCTGCAATGACAGTTTACAACAAATATTTAAGTTTCGAAAATTTGAGACAGTTTTGTGGCTGGTTACTATAAAGCTCTATTCACTCCTATAACTTCCAGCGCAGCCATTCAATCGAAAGGAAATTCACAGATTGGATTTAACTCAACGTGAAGCAGCTATGGTGCTAACGCATGATTCCCAGCAACAGATAATTTCGTAAATATTGCACGAACAGATGTTTCTATTTTCTTTTCATAAGCAAAGCATTAATAATAAAATAAGCAACCGATATTTAAATTTTCCGAGTTTTTGAAATTTTTCGGATGGCAACCACAGACATAGTTTTATCGCCGAAACTTTCGATGATGTCCTTGGAAGAAAACAAAACTCAGAGGATAGGTTGGTTAAGCACGAGCATGTTATGGTAGACTTATTGCTGCTGTGTTGGACAGATGTTGCCAGCACTGAACATTTTCATCATTTGCGTTTTCGGAAATGCTGTCAGAAAATGATATTTGTTCTTTTGAGTAAGAAATAGTTGATATGATACTACACATTTTTAAGTCCCTCAAAGATAATTTCTTCGAAAATTAGTTTTCTAGCGGTTCTGATGCGCTAGACTTTTTTTTACTAATTTTCGAAAATTAGTATTAAACTCGTTTCGCCAAAAAATCAACTTTCTTTACATATATATATATATATATAAATATATATATATATTTATATATATATATATATATATATATATATATATATATATATACACTAGCGGTCATGAAAACTGCACCACTGACTCTAATTATCTACTTTTCCCATTTGGGCTCAAACCGGTTTTCTAGAAATCATTTACTTGCTAAAGGGATATTAGTACAAGGATAAGCTGTCGATAGAAGGTAGCAGCAATTCAGTTTCAGCTTGCATGTGACTAAGGAAAGATCTAAATTTACTATGGGACGAAAGTACAAACAAGTAACCCGGGATCAGAAAGTGAAAGTAGTGTGTTATAGTGAAGAAGGATTGTCTGCGAGGTGTATAGCAGGTAAAATTAAGTGCTCGCATACCACGGTTACCCGTTTTTTAGAAAAAAAAGACAACGTTAATCCCTACGTTCGGAAACCAGGGACAGGTCCCAATCGGAAGACAAATCGTCACGAGGACCGAATAATAATACGCCAGTGTTTAACCGATCGGTTTAAAAGTGCAGTTCAATTGCGAAGTGACTTAGAAACATCGTATAGAATAATTTTGAGTGTCGAAACAGTTAGACGAAGGCTTCGAGAGGCCGGGTTATTTGCAAGAAAACCTGCAAAGAAGCCTCTTTTGACACAAAAAATTAAGTCTGAGAGATTAGAGAGGGCAAAGCGCTACAGAAATTGGACCGTAGAGGACTGGAAGAAAGTAATCTGGTCGGACGAAAGTAAATTCCACCTTTTCAGTTCCGACGGAGCTCCATAGGTAAGGCGCAAAAAAGGCGAAAGACACAGTGACGAATGCATTGTGAGGACCGTGAAGCATTCTCAAAGCCAAATGGTGTGGGGATGTTTCTCTTATTATTTTCCCGGTCAGATGGAGTTTATACACGGCACTGTAAATGCTGAACGATATCGGCAAATAATAAATGATGATATGTTGCCATCAATAGAAGAGCACCTAGGCCATGCAGATAGAGTCATTTTCCAAGATGACTCCGCCCCTTGCCATCGTGCGAAATCTGTAAGTGTAATATTAATACGAAACCTTAAGATGTTTACTCTAAAGCAGTAATTAAGTTTTTAAAAAAAATTACAAAATCCTATTGCAGGTTAAAGAAATGATCAACGACATGGGAATCGAGACGCTGGATTGGCCGGGTAACTCTCCAGACATGAATCCAATCGAAAATCTTTGGTCATTTTTAAAAGCTAAGGTTAAGCAGCACAATCCGAACAATATTCAAGCGTTGAAATATGCACTTGAAAAAGCCTGGTTCGAAGAAATAAAGCCTGAATTGCGAGAAGCTTTGGTGGAATCGCTGCCAGATAGAATAAAAGCAACAATTGACGCCAAGGGAGGGTCGACGCATTATTAAATAATTAGTTTCATGTTGTTAGTCTTATGTTTATACGTTTTGATATAAAAATTAATTAGGAGTATGTGTAGTAAATAAACAATTTTCAATTGATATTATTTAAAATTCAATGAATAAATATACGATAAGGATTCTTTCCATGTTTTTTAAATAAGGAAGCAACGCTGAATCAAATTTTTAATGAAAATAAAGTTATTTTAATGTGTTGAATAAATTGTTTTTTCGGTTCGAGCGAATAGTTCGAATTTCTAACAAAGTTATATCAATTTCTGTGAAATTGATGG
>OZ022264.1:117372830-117385330 GCA_963978885.1 Nemotelus pantherinus
AATTTCTCAAATACCCCATTTCCTGGAATTTGCACGCCAGATGTTTTATGGCTCTTCAAAGAAGATCGTTTACCGCTGTTATTATTGTTTGAACAAACCAGTATCGTAAATATTAGAAGAAATTATCAATTTGACACACGTTTCAAATTACATGTGTTTTGAAGGGGTGCCTAATACTTTTGGCCAAGGCTGTATATATATATATATATATATATATATATATATATATAATATATATATATATATATATACATATATATATATATATATATATATATATATATATATATATATATATATATATATATATAGATATATATATATATATATATATATATATATATATATATATAGATATAGATATATATATATATATATATATATATAGATATATATATATATATATATATATATATATATATATATATATATATATATATAGATATATATATATATATATATATATATATATATATATATATATATATATATATATATATATATATATATATATATATATATATATATATATATATATATATATATATATATATAGATATATATATATATATATATATATATATATATATATATATATATATATATATATATATATATATATATATATGTATATATATGTATATATATATATATATATATATATATATATATATATATATATATACATATATATATATATATATATATATATATATATATATATATATATATATATATATATATTATATATATATATATATCTATCTATCAACAAAATGATTTTCCGAGATAATCTATGGAGTGGCCGATCCGATTGAACTGAAATTTTCGGAGGACGTAGATGTATATAGTAGGTAGGTCCATGGTTTGCTAGAATTCAGATATCCTTAACCTTTTGGCGGCGGCGAGCGTTTTAGTGAATTTTCAGGTACTCCTATATATCCAAGCAGTGTAAGTTTTTGTTAAAATAAATGTTTGGGAATGAAAACTTATTGTGTTTTAAGCTTGTTTATGTTAAAATGTTGGAAATTTTAAGCCGTGTGTGGGTGCAGCATGCCTTAAAGTAGGCAACGATTTTTTTTCAAATTTTGATTTGTCATTACTTCTAAGAAAAACAATGGATCATCTTGAAATTTGCAGAGCGTATTCATGTTGACTAAAATTTAGCACACGTGGAGTTTCAAGATAGTGCGGGTAACCCTGTAGCTACGGAAGCTCCTGAAAAAAAAACCTTCAAATCATTGACCTTCGAAAAATTTTTGATTTTTGACAAAAAAATCAAACCATTGATAAATTTTAACTTTTGTCCATCGTGTCAAATTGAAATTTTCAAAATTCTGATTTTTACAAGAACGGAAACCCATCACCAAATTACCTCTATTTTCAGCACTCGAAAGTTCTGTTCACGAGAACTGACGACCGGATTATCCGATCATAGTGAAATTTACTGGACATGTTGTTATTAGCTAGAACTAGGTCTGATAGAAGTGATTTTAAAATTCGGGCAACCCTGTGCCAGTGGTACCATCTTGAAAAATCACTGAGAAAAAACCGGTTTTTGCTCTATAACTTTCGATTCAGCCATCAGATTTCGACAAGATTCATATAGTACTTGAATCTTATCTTAGATAACATTTGGTGTTATTTGGCTGAAAAATTAGAATAGAGTTGCTAGCTTTGGTGATTTTTGTCTCCTAAATCTTGCAAAACAAAGCTTTTTTTCCTATAACTTCCGGTCCAGTGTAGAAATCAAAACGAAGTTCACGCAGTAAATGAACCTTAATGTGAGCCAAATGTCGTAGAAATTTCGTACAAGAATTATGAAAGGGCTGCCAGCTATGACCATTTTTGTAATTTTGTTTAAGATCTTTACTGAGCGATTATGTCATTAGATTTGCAAATGAAAATGATTCTGCAATGAAAATTAACAACAAATATTAACGCTTTAAAAATTTGAAAAGATTTGAGGGTGGTTACACTGAAATTCTTTTCACCCGTATAACTTTCAGCGCAATGATTCCATCGAAACGAAATTTACTGGTTGGGTTTAACTTAACGTGAAGCAGATTTGGTATGTATTTTGCTTTGCTGCTGACACAGGCTAACCAGCATTAGCCATTTCCGTAAATATTGCACCAACAGATGGCTCAAATTACGTAAAATAAGGAATCAATTTTTAAATTTTCCAAGTTTTGAACATTTTTCGGATGGCAGCCTCAAACAACGTTTAACCGCTGAAACTTTCAATGAAATCCTGCGATGAGAACAAAATTCAAAGGATAAGTTGGTTTGAGTATGAGCTTGTTATGGTAAACTTATTGCTGCTTCGTGGGGAAAGTGTTGCCAGCACTGAACATTTTCATCATTTGTGTTATAGTTGAGTTTTGTTGCTTTGGATAAGGAATGGTTGATATGATTCAACAAAACAGTGTATTACGTCTTTCCACACTTTTTTGTCACTCAAAGACAATTTCTTCGAAAATTAGTTTTCTAGCAGTTCTGATGCGCTAGCCTTTTTTATTTATTATGTTAAATATTAAATGATAAAACAAAAATCCATGAACCGTGACAATCAAATATTCAAATCTATTTTCGATATTCAAACGCCAAACGGAATGACTGGAGCGAAATCTCTCAGTGCGGAAATTTTATTAAAAACAAAGCTCTAAAGTGCAAATCAACAGATCAGAAGAGTTCAACTTTGTAATTAGCTCTCTCGGCATCGTTTGATACCATTCCTCAACATCGCATCATCTAATCTATAGTTCTTAATCTTTTCCAAAAAATAAATCTTGAAAAGGAAGGCCGTCATAAGCCGCGAAACGCCGTGCCCATCGGGTCGTCAGCAGAGTAGCTCCGAAAGATCGACTTGGCTGTTCTGTTGTACATCGTTTATCTTGATCACGATCTGATCTCCTAACCCACTTTGTTTCTTTCTTTCCGGCTGTGAAAGTGCATCATCAAACAAAGAAGCTTAAGAAGTACGGTTAGTTTTTTTTCTGTAAACTAAGTGCGCGGCAACCTGGCATTGTCATACTTTTTTGCTGTTCCAACCTTTAACAGCCACAATAACGCAATGGGTACGTGCTCCGCTTTCTGGTACAAAAGCTGTGGGTTCGTCTCCCATCAGCGCCGCTCCAGTTTTTGTTAAGTCTTGTTCGAATTTTAAAAATTCAAAAATCAATTTCAAATACATAAATAAAATTCTAAAATCACATTCCAAAATAATACACAAGTAAAATTTTATAGTTAAATTCAAAATAATTGTATTACGTAGAATAAGGGCACGCAGTGCCACCTAGCTCCCAGCTTGGGACAATTGTATTTCATCATCATCGGGGCACTACAGCCCGAGTCGAGCCTTCGCCTCCTTAATACGTCGCCTCCATTCGTCTCGGTTCAGTGACCGCGTCCTCCAGTTCGGTGCTACCAGAAGTGACCTGCTGTCGGCATCGATCGAATCCTCCCAGCGCTTGCGTGGCCTATCGACTGGCCTGGCTCCGCTCGCTCGCCCCTTGAGAGACCGTTTTGGGATTCGATTGTCGCTCATTCGTTCGACATGGCCAGCCCATTGTAATTTTTGTAGTCGTATGACGGTAGAGACTTCCGGCTCGTCATATATGGTATACAGCTCGTTGTTGTATCGGATTCGCCATCCATCTTCCTCCCGTATTGGACCGAGGATCCTTCGCAATACCTTTCTCTCGAACGTATTCAAGGCTTTTTCAGACGCCTGGGTCATTGTCCAGGTTTCGCTTCCGTAGCATAGCACAGATCTAATAATTGTTTTATAGATGCGAAGCTTCGTATTCCTGTGTACGCATCGAGATTTCAAAATGGGAAGCACCGAAAAGAATGTCTTATTGGCTAATTGAATCCGTCGTTTGATTTCGTCAAGCTCATTCCCATCCTTCGAGAGGTTCGTCCCTAGGTACACGAAGTTGTCCACATTTTCAAGATTATAGTCCCCTATTGTTATGTTTTGTCTTATTGGCGTCCTTTTCCTTGATTGAGTCATAACTTTTGTTTTTTGTTCGTTAATTTGAAGACCAACTTCCTTGACGGTTTTGTCTAGAGCTAGAAATACTTCCTTGGCGTCATTAAACGAACGTGACATAATGTTGTTGTCATCAGCGTAAGTTACTAGCTGTGTCAACTTAAATAGTAGAGTTCCTCTCGTGTCAACGGGGATTTTTCTGATGCCATATTCAAGCGCTAGGTTAAAGAGTACCGGAGCTAATCCATCCCCTTGTTTTAGCCCTGTATTCGTCGAAAACGAGTTGCTCATATTATTTTGGATCAGCACTTGTGACGTGGAGTCGGTCATGGTCATTTTCACCAGTCGTACAAACTTTGCTGGGATTCCGAACTGTAGCATGATGTTATATAATACAGTTCGGTTGATGCTGTCGTACGCTTGTTTAAAATCGACGAATATTTGATGGACATCAATGTTGAATCCCCAGCATTTTTCCGAAATTTGTTTGACCGTAAATATTTGGTCAGTTGTCGATCTTCCACGTCTGAAACCACCTTAATATTCACCAAGAATTTTCTCAGCGTGATGGGAAATCCTTAACTCTAAAATCTTTGTTAAGAGTTTGTACGACGTACAAAGTAATGATATGCCCCTGTATTTTTCGCATAGCAGTTTATCTCTTTCTTGTGACACTTGTATTTGGGTAACACATTTCACATCCGAGGCATGATCCACAAAAAAATCAGAGACAGTACAGTAGCTTAGAACAAATTGATATCCACTCAATTCAAGACAGTTACCTAAGGAGCATCCAAAAAAAACAAACGAAGCTATCTCGTCTCGTAAGCAGCAGGATGACATGGTTAAGAACACGATTAATGGAAATGGAGCATCTAATGCTAACGTAGATGCGAGGCCTCCACTCGTCTCAAATTGGAAACGAGAAGAAAATTTCTAAGCCCGATGATCAGCAAGCTTCTACCAGTAATAAGTCCTAGCAACTACTTGCAACCGAAAGCAAATTAAGCCACAGCCAATATATCTCAGAGAAAAAACAAGCAATAGCTTAGTCAACATGTTGGTATCAATTGCTGGTAGAAACCACTTTCATGTCACATCGTTAAAACGTGGTCCCAACTCTGAGACCAAAGTACAAGTTTGTTCTGAAAAAAAATTTCAGGAAGGTGACAAAAGAGTTAGATTCACAGCGTCGTCAATATTATTCTAACCAATTAAAAAGTTGCAAAGGATGGTCGGTGGTAAATAAAGGCATAGAACCTGATATTGATGTTGATGAGCTATCCATTACAAATATATTTAATAAATTCAAACAGCCTCAGCCACTGTTCAAAGTGGAACCAGATCCCGCAGCCAGCAAGCCCAAAAGAGGTGAAACTCACAAAATTTATAGCCTGAGATATATTATGCACCGCAGAATCGCCGTCGAAGAGCCGGTAAAACACAAAGGTATCGTGCAATGTGCAAATTGTCAAGAATATGGCCACACCAAAACCTATTGTTCACTCTCTAGCGTGTGTATTATATGTGGCGAAATTCACGCTACTAAGTCCTGTGACAAGAGTAAACTAGATCTTGCAATTAAAAAATGTAGCAATTGTGGTAACAACCACAATTGCTACTTTTACTGCCAACTGCAGAGGTTGCCCAGTATTCCAATCTCTGAAAGTAAAGTTCCCACTTCAAAACTACGCTCAACAGGGTCTAAATATTGCAACTAATAGACCAGTCCTCATGCCAGAGACTTTTGCGCCCTCATCACTTGTATCAAATGTTACGGCGCAAGAAAAAAAATCGCACATGGCTCTGCTGAAACCACTGCTCAAAGCAGCTCCAACAACGAACTTTCTTCGATTTTGTCAACGTTCTCAGACAACATGAATCGATTCATGACGACGATGAGCAACATAATGCTAGAATTACTTAAAAACCAAAACATGTTTCTCTAATTTTTCATTAAGAGCAAATTAATTCATTCAAGATTGCCCATTGGAATGCAAATTGCATTGTCCAGCATAAAATGGAAATAGCCTGTTTTACATCAACTCATGACATTGATGGGTTTCTCATATCGGAAACCCACCTCATAGAAAACAAATAATAAATTTGACATCACAGGATATATCTTCTATGATACCAAACACCCAGATGGTAAGGCTAGAGGCGGGTCTGCAATACTTATTAAAAACATCTGCTCCATCATCCTTTGGAAGAACTCAGCGAACATTACATGCAAGCGACATCCATTTGTCTATGTGAGCAGTCGAGCGAGATTGTAATTTCGTCCATCTAAAGTCCACCGAGGCACAACATTTCAAAGGCAATATTCGAAAGCTTCTTCTCATCAATGGGAACCAAATTCATCTGGCGACTTTAACACAAAACAAACGTTTTGGGGATCTCAACTCATAACACCTAGGAGCAAAGCACTCTTCGATACACTACAGAACTATGGTTTGTGGCATACCTCAACTGGCCAACCAACATATTGGCCGTTAGACATCAACAAAATTCCGAACCTCATAGAACTCGCAATCTCGAAAGGAATACCTCCAAACTCCGCAAAATCAGAAGTAGTTTTTGATTTGTCCTTAGAGCATTCTCCTGTCATCATAACTCTGGCCATGTCACCCTACTTCGCTTGCTGTAAGCGTAGATATTCGCAAAAAACCAACTGGAGTGCATTCAGACGACACCTCACCAGATCAACATTTCATAGTACATCTCTCAAATCACCGGAAGATGTCAGTTCTGCTGTTATACTTTTCCACGAGCGTGTCTTGGAGGCATTCGACACCGCAACACCTAAAATAGAACTGCATCCCTCAATTCGAAAAACAACATACTCCTCATCAACAAAAATCTTAGTACAGGAAAAAAGACTGGCACGAAAGAATTGGCAGCTGCACCGGTCTCCCGAAACTAAAGCACGACTCAACAAAGCTTCTAGTGAGCTCAGACTGGCACTTGCGAAAACCAACGAGTTAAAGCTCCACTCATTCTTGGAGAGCCCTTGCCCCGCCAAGAATGCCGACTATTCGCTGTGGAATGCAGTCAAAAAAATCAACAAACCTACCATCAGGGAAGCCCACCTAAGAACTATCAACGGGCAATGGGCCAGAAGTGACGCAGAGAAAGCCACCGAGTTTGCAGTTCACCTAGAACAGGTTTTCAAACCTTTCACCACGGCAACATGTGACTTTTCACTTAATATCAATGCTCATGACTGAGAACCAATCAAGATTTCGTCCAAGGACCCAAGATATCATTATTTAGGAAACGTGCTCAAAAAATTCTCCGGTAACTGATCTCATCACCAATGCTATGCTCAAACAGTTGCCACCGATCGTATTCTCCTGGTTTTCTAATCTATTCAATGCTATCTTTCGAATCGCATATTTTCCGGAAGCTTGGAAAACAGGCGAGATAAAAATGATCCCTAAGCCTGGTAAGGACTCTTCTCAAGTGAAGCCATACAGACCTGTTAGTCTTTTGTCATGCGTCTCCAAAGTTTTCGAGAAAGCTCTGCTGAAAAAGCTACAACCGATACTAGAAAATCCGAAAAAAAATTCCAGAGCATCAATTTGGGTTTCGAAGACACCACAGCACCATTCAACAGGTCCATCAAATCGCGTCAGACATTAAAATAGCAATCAAAGACAATAAGTATTGCTCAGCAGTCTTTTTAGACATAACTCAAGCCTTCGATAAAGTCTGGCATGAAGGGTTGATCTCCAAAATTGAATCAATGCTTCCGAAAAACTTCCACAAAATGCTCTTCTCCTGCCTAACCAACCGCACATTCCAGGTGAGACACAAAAGCTATTCTACCGGTAAACATCGTGTGCATGCTGGTGTATTTCAAGGAAGTGTTTAGGGACCGGTACTTTACACTATATTCACATCTGATCTCCCAATATGCGACAAAACACCGACAGCTACCTTTGCGGATGACGTTGCTATACTATGCACTGATTCAGATCCAGTTGCGGCATCCCGTACACTGCAAATCCACATCACACTTCTTGAAGAATGGCTAGCAAAATGGTGAATCAGAATGAACGAAACCAAATGCATCCACGTTACTTTCAGATTGCTAAAATTGACTTGTCCTCAAGTATATCTAAACAATGTACCTATACCTCAAAGTTACGAAGTAAAGTATCTCGGAATACACCTTGACAGGAGGCTCACCTGGAAACGGCACATTGAAGCTAAAAATCAACAGCTGAAGCTCAAATTCATAAACCTCAAATGGATGCTCAATAGCATGTCAAAACTTTCTCTCGACTGTAAAGTGCTCGTCTACAAGTCTGTCCTAAAGCCAATCTGGACAGATATGGGGTGCTGATCGCTCATCACACATCAACATCATCCAGAGGACTCAATCAAGAATACTTCGATCTATCACCAGAGCCCAGTATAACTTCCGCAACGCCAATCTCCATAAAGACCTGTGAATCGAGACGAGTTTAGAGGAAATTGAGAACCGTAGTGAAAAATATATTGGAGCCCTCACTCATCACCCAAACAAGCTGGCAAAAAATATAAAAATATATTACTCATCATAAATTTCAGCGATTGAAAAGAACTGACCCGTTGGACCTTCAATCTCTAACGTAGAAAAAACAGCTTGCGTAGCCACTTTCTTGGCTTTTCAGACTCTTTTGTATGTCTTAGCATGTACGATTTTTAAACTAACTGAGGCTTCATATACGAAGGTAGCAGTTTAATACAGGTTTTAACAAAAAAAAAAAAAATTGCCCGATTTTTCTTTAGGCAACCTAGCACACACATAAGGTTTAAAAATTTCAAAACATTATCCGATTCACATTTATAATAATAATAATAATAATAATAATAATAATAATAGCTTTATTGATGGATTTGGTGATTTAGAGCTATACAATATCTTAAGTTTAGAGTTTAGACAGAGTCTTTACATCTAAGTTGTGATAACTAACATATATTATAAGATTGTATACATACGGAACCTTAGTAGTGTATTTTAGGGAAAAATAGCTTAAAACCTAATGCAGCCGTAAAACTAACTTAAATGTAACTTAAGATAAACTTAAAACTAAATTAATCACGGTAATTAGAGTATTAAGGTTACCGGACTATCTGTAGACAAGTAATGCAACCAAAGGATTGTTAGAGTTTTGGCAACTATCAGAAAATTTTCTGTGGAGAAGTTCAGCGGATTCCAAGACGGTTTTGAATTTTGCCAGCTGGTGAAGACGGTGAGTGGAGAAGAAAAACGGAAGGTTAAAAATGATTTTCAGACATTTGTTCTGCAAAATTTGCAACTTACGTTTATGCGCTAGAGCACAGTTGTTCCAAACAGGGCAGCCATATAGAATTATAAGTTGCAGGGTCGATTTATAAATGAGTAATTTGTTGGCTACTGAAAGCTTCGATTTTCTATTTAGAAGGGGGTAGGTTGACAGGATGCTTTTCAGGATCTTCGATTTTATTGATTCTGTATGTTGCATAAACGTGAGTCTATAGTCAAGGTGAACCTCTAAATACTTAATATATTTTGTCCATGATACATAAGTGCCAAGAATTTGTATATGTGGATTCGGTAAGTGTCTCGTGGCCCGTTTTTTGGTAAAAAATATCGCTTGAGTTTTCCCAGCATTTATTTGGATCTTCCATTTGCTGCAAAAATCATTGATTAAACGCACTTCTTGTTGGCGATTATTGACAATACGATCAGGGTTATTATCACTAGAGAATAGTGCAGTGTCGTCAGCATACATTGCAATGTTGCAATCCTGGAATTGAGGCATGTCTGACATGTAAATATTATATAAAGTCGGACTGAGAACCGAGCCTTGCGGAACTCCCGCGGGATATTATGTTTTTTGGAAAGGCACTGTACTTTAACAGCAAACGATCTGGAAGACAGAAAAGAACGTATAACTGTACATAAGTAGATGGGAAAGGATAAACGAATTAATTTATAAATAAGGCCATCATGCCAGACAGTGTCAAAGGCCTTTTCAATATCTAAAGCTATCAGACCGGTAGAATTTTTTAAAGCAAATCGTTGTTTAATATGATGGACGACTCTAGTTAGCTGATGAGTTGTAGAGAGCCTTGGTCTAAAACCAAATTGAAAGTCCGGGATAATTGAACATTCTTCCAGTTTACTTCATATGCGAGACAGAATAACGCGTTCAAATAGCTTGCTTACTGACGACAACAAACTAATTGGTCGATAGCTGCTAGGGAGTTTTGGGTTTTTGCCTGACTTGGGATGACAATTGCGTTTTTCCATGCGACGGGGAAGTATCCTACTTTAAGACAGCAGTTGAAAATGTAAGAGAGAGCAACGATTGCCTTTCTTGGAATATTTTTCAAAAGAATATCTGCGAAACCATCATCTCCCGTAGAAGACTTCATTTTAAGTTTTTTAAGTAGAGCTCTCAACTCTATCGGAGAGCAAAGATAGCAAGGCTTAAAATCGGAGGAGTAGTGTGAAAGCTTTGAGGTTTCACGTTGCACAACGTCATTGGTTTCAGGGTCATTAATACGGAGAGTAAGTGTGTGGTACTTGTAGAAGTTAGCTGCCAAGGAATTTACTTTTTCGTTTGCAGAAGTAACAGTAGAGCCATCAGCAAGTTTTAAAGGTGGAATGAATTTAGATTCCGCAGCGGTGGAGTAGTCGATTTCGAATGGTGCAGGTTTTCGAGTCAGTACGGGAGTGGCCCGGTCCCGAGCTCTGAGGATATTATTTGTGAAATCTAAGACAAGTTTATCGATTAGACGGGGATTCGTAATTTTGGAAAGATCCGTATCACGAAAGTCAATGTTGTCGTTAAGAAATTCACGGTATTTGACCCAGTCTGTTTTACCATAAGAGAAAAACTGATGCTTCTCTACATTGATGTATTTATCGATGATAAAAGATACAGGCAAATGAATAGACGAAAGCTCATTCAATACTGTAGGTTGCTGTAGGGGAACTCTGCCGTTCCTGATTATTAGATCTAAAGTAGACGGGTTACCTCGCGGAGGATAACAGGTAGGACCATCAGAGGTGTGGATGAAGAAGTTTCTGTCTGTCATTAGTTCAAATAGGATTTTTCCCGCCTTATTGGCTTTCGAACAATTCCAATGCCGATGTCGAGAGTTCAGGTCGCCACATATTAAAAAATTATTTTGAATGTTCGTCAATAATTTCAAATCATCTTTAAAAAGTTTTAATTTTTGGGCATTCAAATTCGTGCCACTGAAATAGACAGCGATAATTGTTAAGTCAGTGGGATAGTTATTGCTACATGCTCTATGACTTTAGTGGCTAAGTTTGGGAGTCTACGGTAGTTGATGTCTTTATTGATAAGAATGGCGACTCCTCCTCCAGTTGCATCAATCCTATCGTTTCTAATAATATTATAGTTAGCATTAGATAATTTATCGCCTTGTTTAAGCCAAGTTTCGGTAAGTATAACTAAGTCAACTTTATTCTGAATGACGAAGCTAAAGGTTTCCAGGTGTTTGTTGCGGATACTTTGTGCATTCCAGAGTAAGCATTTTATGTTTTCTCTATTTGTACACAAATTTGGCTGCGAGGTCAACAATCACATTGAATTGATCGTTCCGTGACTTACACAGAGCAAGTTTTGAAATTAGTTCTTGCGCGAGATTAATAACCTCAGTTGCTGAGAAAAGTTCGTTGGGAGAAGGTGACAAGTTTCCATTACTAGGTGGCGTGAAACTAGTAGTTGCGCCCGGAATGCTGCGAACGATCGCACTGTATGATTGTCTCGCACCTTGAGTATGATTATTGTTTACAGTGCTAGTGATGGCTGCAGGCAATGTTGGAAAATTCGAGTTTTTGCGTGTAGGTGGGTTTTGCTCGCGAGTGCGAATGGCGTTATTTCCCTTTCGAATTGCTTGGCGTTTGGAAGTCAGATCTCTGACATAGAGATATTCGTTCCGCTTAGGGCAAAGTAAGCTATTTGAAAGATGTGGTCATTTACAAAGAGCACAACTGATTTCTTTGACGTCTTTCGTTGGACATTCGGATTTGTTGTGTGCTTGCCCACAGATCAAGCATTTAGTTGGCAGGAAGCAAAAAGACGTACCGTGACCGTATGCCTGGCAGTTTCGGCATTGAGTGGGGTAGTGCGCTTTCTTTCGTTGAAAGCTCCATTTGACCTTTGTGTGATTGATAGCATCGATCTTGACCAGATCGGAATATTTAACTGATCCGTGAGCGAAGTATAGTAAATACAACATCTCGTCATTATAACGACGGGACTTGTCTGGAATGAGTATTTTCTTAATGTCATCACATATTAGATTATGCTCTTCTGCCAGAAGGTTTTCCAGTTTAGAGCAGTCTGTCTTGTAGAAGCCACTAAGAATAAACTTAATTGGTTTTTGGTCGGCTCGCGCAAAAGTATAGAAATGCACCTTTTTCGAGACAAGGTGTGATCGAACTTTATCGTATGACTCTAAACTTGTCAACAGCAATTTTTTCCCGACACTG
>OZ022264.1:117390330-117395330 GCA_963978885.1 Nemotelus pantherinus
AGAATTGGTGCATAAAATCATCGAAAAAACCGAAAATAAAGACGATGCAAAAGTTAGTGTTCTGGAAGCTATAATAATGATATCTAAGGCCTGGGATTCTGTGCGGAAGGAAACCATTGCCAACTGTTTTTGCGTTTCTGGTCTAACTAATGATATTCAGCCAGGAACCTCATGTGTTGATGACGAAAGAATGGATTTGCGAGATGCGATTTCTCTTCTTACTTCGGACTGCTGTGCTGATGACTACGTTCAAGTTGACGACGAAATCATTACATGTGAAAAACTGTCCGATATTGATTTCATTCTGAGTCATCAGACTACCGAGGAGGAACATACTGAACATGCAACTCAAGAATCGGAAGATTTCGGTACAATTCCTACTGTTGCTGAAGCGTATGCCGCTTGCTCAACTATAAGGGCGTTTGTTCACACTGCTGAAACTTCCCACAGCGTTAAAGAAGCATTCTCAGTTATTTCTGCTTCAATAGAAAAAATATTCATAACAGAAGTACGTAGCAGGCGCCAAACTAAAATTACAGATTTTTTTCTCTGAATTTGACTTTTTTATGGGGCATTTCACGTGAAGCGGACAACGAAAAAAAATCGAGGTTCTGGATTTCGTTCATATTGTGCATAATGGTACTTCTAGAAGATATGAATGTGGATGCACAAGTTTTTGTTTCTATGAGGTTTAGTTGCCGAGTTATGGGCTTCTGAATAATTGACAAAATTGATAAAAGGTTTTTTTGAAAGCGGATTTTGAGATTCAAAATAAAATCTAAAAAACATTAAACATAATGATTGGTATAGAAAATTAGCTGTTCTTTTTAATTTTGAAATTAGATTTGAAAAATAATTTATTTTCCTTTGTGGAACCGGAAATAGACACTTTAACTCGTAATTTGAATAATTTGGACCAGGTTAATTTTGTTTATTTTTATAACAAAACAAAGCTTAAAGTATACTTATTTTATCATAAAAGTTTTAGAATGGGATGGGCAGCAGTTTAGGAGGTAGGTGAATTTCAATACATAAAAGTCGCATGGAACGTGGTACCGACGCTTCACGTGAAATGCCCCTTATATTGCCTTCACAACCAACAAAAGCATACGTCATGTACACACATATATGCATGTACATTTTATGAATAAAAGATCGCAATAACACGTTATATTATGAAATTTGTTTATTTATTGACTACCTTCTCATATCAATGTTATATGTACACACATACTAAGCTATCTTACTGCAATTAAAGCGAACTGTTGAATGTTCAATATAATAATTTTTATAGCGAACTGTTCGCTATAACCGATAATATCGCTTGAAGTGAATACTGGCTACAACGTACAAAAGCTGCCGGTCCCTTGGAGTTCGTACGATTTCGACTGTATATATATATATATATATATATATATATATATACATACATATATATACATATATTTATATATATATATATATATATATATATATATATATATATATATATATATATATATATATATACATATATATATATATATATATATATATATATATATATATATATATATATATATATATATATATATATATATACATACATATATATACATATATTTATATATATATATATATATATATATATATATATATATATATATATATATATATATATATATATATATATATATATATATATATATATATATATATATATATATATATATACATATACATACATATATATACATATATTTATATATATATATATATATATATATATATATATATATATATATATATATATATAAGAGCAGGAAAGTTTGCAGGGCCATGGTGGGTATTCTGACTGGACACAACTGCCTAGGAGGACATATGTACCGAATAGGTGTTGCACAGGATGACCTCTGTTCATCCTGTCTAGAAGAGGCTGACTCTGCGGAGCATTTCCTTTGTGAATGCCCAGCGTTTGCGCGTCTCAGATATCAATGCTTTGGCTGGGATGTTGCACGCATGCAGACGATAGCCTCTTTTCCCCTATCAGTGATCCTAGACTTTATCAAGAGGTCTGGGAAACTATGGTAGGCAGGGAGAAATGAGTACAATGGGTCCTTTGGCCTGAGTGCTTAGAGGCGCCTCTCCCCCAACTCACACACACACACACACACACACACACACACACACACACACACACACACACACACATATATATATATATATATATATACATATATATATATATATATATATATATATATATATATATATATATATATATATATATAAATATATATATATATACATATATGTATAAGATATATATATATATATATATATATATATATATATATATACATATATATATATATATATATATATATATATATATATATATATATATATATATATATATACAGTAGACCCTCGTTTATCCGTGCTAATTGGTTCCAGGCAAGGCGCGGATAAACCGAAAAAACGGTTGATCGAGGGAGCCAATTTTTCAGAAATAAAATCACTAGTAATTACAGAATAATATGTACATATCTATATTGCACATACATATATATAAATATGTTGATACATATTTTTTCCAAGCATATTCGTAGGACTTTATTTAACAACAAAATGACAAAAACTGCAATCAGTACGTGTGATAGTTCGAATGAAAATGTGCATTGTAAATCATTTTTGAAAGAAAGACGTAATTTTGGTTTGACTGATGCGTTCCTGCTGTTCTTTAATTACTTCCTCTCTAAACAATATTACGGAATGATAAAATTGGTTGTAGTTTTTGCCATCTGATGAATCAATGAACTTAATAAGTAAATCTAATGAATCGCGTGCGTCCTTTAGTTTAATTTTTTCTTCAGTTTCTGTCTCTTCAAACAAATCGTCATCGTCTGAAACGTCCTCTTGGCTTTTTGAGATATGCTGCGCGATATCATCTTCGCTCAAAAAGTGATAGCCGGGATCCTGCATATCCGCCTCCAACCATTCCTCGATGTCGTCTTTAGTTACCCCGTTTTCACCAGCTGACGTTAACATTTCATCAAAATCGACTGCAGTCAAGCCTTCATGATTTTCATTGTAGTCGTCGTCGCTGTCATCTTTTAAAAGCATATTCCAACCATGAATGAGAGTGGTTTCCTTGACATCTTTCCATGCTCTGTCCCAATTGAAAATGGCGGATTTGATTGTGTAATTTTTTAAATTTTTTAGCGTTCGTTCTCCTTACGTCAAAATATAGAATTTAACATAAAAATATATCAACACTAATTAACATACCCCTTTTATCAACTTCTTCGTCGTCATCTTGAAAATATACGAGGACTTCTGCTAGCATCTTTTTTCTGTACAACCTTTTGGTAGCCTCGATAATTCCTTGATCCATCGGTTGCAAAACTGACGTCGTATTGGGTGGTAGGAAAATGGATCGAATCTGTCCGTCTTCGCTACAAAGTTCATCTTCTGCCGGATGAGCCGGGGCATTATCCAAGACTAATAACGCTTTAATATCTTTTCTTTCAATCTTTCGATTTTCTTGAAAGCTTCGCACTTCCGGGACGAAATGTCGCTGGAACCAATCTTTGAATATCGATTGTGTAAACCAAGCCTTGGTTGAATTGTAATAAATTAAGGGCAAGTCATCCATGCAATTTTTCAAAGCTCGAGGCCGCTTCGATTTACCCACAATTACTGGCTTTACACGATGGCTACCGTCACTATTAGAACATACCAATGCCGACAGCCTCTCTTTACACGCTTTGCGACCTGGAACGTGGCTTTCTTCCTTAGACGCTTGTGTATTTTGTGGCAAAGACTTCCAAAATAAACCAGTTTCATCAGCGTTATACAACTGACTCTTGTTAAGCCCGGTAGATGACATAATGGATTTTAGCTTTTCGCGAAATGGCTCGATACTTCCTACATCAGCGCTCATCGCCTCACCTTGAATACGAACGTTTCTGATGTTGTGCCTTTTCCGGAACCGCCACAACCACCCTTCACTGGCTTTAAAATAGGAACACCCAAACCGTTCCGCGAATCTTAATGCAGCACTTTTAAGCTCAGGACCACGAATTGGGATGCCAGAGGATCTTTGCTGCTTATACCATTTTAACACAGCATCCTCTATATCGATGTTTTTCGATGTTCGAAGAGTTTTTTTAGAGGACGAACTATGCATTTGGGCAGCGCGAATTTGACTTTTCTTTTTTATTAAGTCCCGAACCGTACTTTTACCGATATTAAAGTCCTGTGCTACAACACTAACAGGAACACCTTTATCAATCCTATCCAAAATTTCGTTCTTAAAGCCAATGGACAAAACCGTTCGTTTTCTTTTCAAGTTATTGATATTCTTAGACATTATTCAGCCGTTACAAAACAGTGGAAGAAAAAGAATTTAAATGCACGAACGAATATGACGACGAATGAATTGCCAATAGAAAACTTTTGATAATCGCAGAAAACTCTACTAAACGTCTCGATATATGTATACAACGTATATGACGAATGAATTTCACAATAGAATGCAATGTGCACGACATTCTCCCTCGTTTATCCGTTCATCAGTCGGATGATTGAAGGAGATACATACATAGTTTTAAAAAACAAAGGGAGCGGTTAAACCGAGGAACGGTTAAACGAGGGACGGATAAACGAGGGTTTACTGTATATATATATATATATATATATATATATATATATATATATATATATATATATATATAATATATAAAATATATATATATATATATATATATATATATATATATATATATATATATATATATATATATATATATATACATATATATATATACATATATATATACAGTGGTGGCCAAATAAAATGCGACACATACACACAAGCGAAATTACCTAGAAAATCGTATTTTTGTGGCCCTTTTAAACCAAATTTACTGGGAAAATGCCATGCGGTGCTAATTACATACCTTTTTGTTCAGGTATCGTGACAGAGTCCACTTCGGTCACTCGTTGAGTCTAGTTTG